>OW119929.1:13266103-14475031 GCA_933210815.1 Meta bourneti
TATATATATATATATATATATATGTATATATATATATGTATATATGTATATATATATATATGTATATATGTATATATATATGTATATATGTATATGTATATATATGTATATGTATATATGTATATATATATGTATATATGTATATATATATGTATATATATGTATATGTATATATATGTATATATATATATGTATATGTATATATGCTGGGCATTGTGTGAGAATGCGTTCGTGAAAAAATATTTAATTTACTAAATTTTTAGATAAATTGTACATTTTACTAAAAATTTTTAAATAGAATATGGTTGCTCAGAAAAGTTTACATGTTTACTATCGTTGTATTTCATATTACACTTAATTTGAACTGTGCAGTATATGAATTTTTTTAATAATATAAATAAGGCGAAAGATCACACACACTATTGTGGAATTGAGTTACTGGAATTAACTATTCACGAGTTGCTTATTGGAACTCACTTAAGTTTACAGATTTGCCACAGGCGACTAAAATGCGCCTATTTCTAATATTTTTCAACCTTGGCGACCACCGTGTCTTTTTAAGCAAAATCGCCTGAAAGGCTCCAATTTAAAAAAAAATGGCGACTTTTTCAAAAGTATGCCGACTTTTTTGCAATTCATCGAAGTTGAACAAAAATTTAGTCTCTCTTTTTTGAAAAATAGCGAACGAAGAAAATATTTTTCAGATTCTTCTTTGAGGTGTAAATCTTCCAAGGGACGCCAATTTCGAAATTTTTGCGCCAAGCCTGGCAACTGTAGAAAAAAGCATTGGAATCTGTGATTGCTAAATTGTCATGAAATCCTAAATAGGAAAACATTTAGTTTTTAATTTTAAAATTTAAATTTCTTGCTGAGATTTTCAACGTCTGTTTCATACTTAACAAGTACATTATGTATTTTAGCCGATTGATTTTTATCTGAGAAACCACAATTCCTACTGAAATAGGGCTTAAGAGACGTTTTTGCTAATATTTTTAAGAATTTATGCAACTAATCTTACTATTTCACAAATAATTTGGCTGTTGTATCCCTGGAATCCAAAATATGGAAAGGAGTTGCTGTGGCTGCGGAGTATGGACAAGTTGGAAAAAGTGTTTAATTCCTCTCACAAGTCATATATCTTGTGTGCCCGCTTCTAAATCTCATTAGAGCAGTCTGGTACAGTCTTGGACCTTTAAATTGCAATGACAGTGCAAGGAGCTTTGCGGGATACTAAAAATATAGGGGAGAAACAGACCACTTCTGAAAGTTACGAATAACAAAGAAATATGGGGAGAAACAGGCCGCCTCTGAGGATTACGAATAACAGAATTATGGGGAGAAACGGACCAATTCTGAGAGGTACGAATAACAAAGAAATGAGGTAGAAACAAATCACTTCTGAAAGTTACGAATTACAAAATTTTTATTTTTGAATTTATGCATTTGGAAAGTATTTATTGTTACTAATACAAAAGCACTTTGGCCTCCCTTTTATCTTAGTAATATGTTTTCAGCACACATCTCAAAGATTTTTAAAATAACTGCAATTAAATTAAATGTAAATAAATTGAACTTTTCGGATCCAAGATAGCATCAAACTAAGATTCGCTATTTGTAGATCGATAAAATTTACTTTACAGACAAAAAGTGTAAGTTAAAAGATCTAAATTGTACTTTTGTCACATTGATTAATGAAATGGCACAGGTTGTACCTATTCCGTAGGTTTATAATATGGTTTCACGATAGCAGACACTTAGTTTTCTACAAGGAATGCAATTGTGTCCATTTTCCAGATGATGATATTCAATCGATTGTTAACCTCCTGGAAATTGTCTTGACGAGTTATATCGTCATTAGAAATATACTAACCAGATCTTGATGGACGAGATATCTTGTCATGAGAAGAAAACTGGCCAGGTCTTGATCTGACCATAATAAAAAAAATCGGCAATATCTTGATGACAAGGTAGTATCTCGTCATTAGCACAATTATTCAGATCGTGATAGACGAGATATCTCGTCGAAACCACTTGAAGGGTTAAGATACAAGGTACACCAATTATCTATCTCAAAGATTTATTTATTGAATCATTGAAGTTTCATTACGGGATGCTAAAATAAATCATTGATCGTAATGGATTTATTCGATTGATTTGGTGATCCATTATTTGAAGATAATGGACAGACATAATGGATTTTTCTTAAGCGTTTCGACGCCTCCATTACTAAGAAGTTTACCGAAAAATGCCTTTATTTCTCCTTTTTTCAGATCACACGAGTTTGGGAAATATTCGTCAGTTAAGAGGCTTATTTATTTTCTCTGTCTAAAATTTTCTGTGAAGTTTAAGACACTTGTAGAAGTGTTAAAAATACTTGATTTCAAACTACTTAAGGCCTTTTGGAGAAGCACATTTTAGGTGGTAGGGAAAGCTGTAGTCAATATTATTTTAATCGACAAGTTTAAAAACAAGTGAAAAATGTTTTAGAGCTCTGTACCAGTAGTTGTGTAATTTTAATATTAACTCTCTGAGGAATTCACACGCATATATTCGTTCTGCAACTTACAGTCTTCCTGCACGACATGTAACTAGTTTTGACCTTCATGACCTATGGAATCTTCCCAAAGATTCGGGAGGCGTTAAACCGGTTGGAAGAGTAGAGGAATAGCAACCGGAGTGTTGCGAGTTCGAATCCAACCAAAGACAAGGGGAATGTGCATGTACAAGGGGAATGGTGCATGTTAAATCTGTCGTGGCCTCAAATGTCCTCACTTTGGCGTGGTGTGGAGGTTTGGAGAGTGGGGTGCCAGCTCAGGTGTGACCTCGATATCTGACCGTGATTCAAAATTACGTTGTGTTGTCATCGGATATTTCCCCACGGGATTGATCCCGGACCGTCTCCAGTAGCCCGTTCAGTGCGACGTTAATTAAATACCTACCTTCACAAAAATTCTTGAAACTTGGTCCAACCAAAGACCGTCTGGTGGTGCACTTTAAATCTGTCGTGACCTCAAATTTCCTCACGTTGGCGTGGTGTGGAAGTTTAGAGAGTGAGGTGCCACCTCACACAGGTTTTGACCACGTCATCTGACCGTGGATAATTGATGAGGTATTGTCCCGTGAGGATTAATCCCACGAGGAAGATCCATGTCGCCAATAGACTGCTGTGTTGCTCCAGGGCGACGCTAATTACCACTACCCAAAGATTCTTTCTACCAACAATTGTGATTATTTCTGTACCTTGGTAGAAAGATGGCCAATGTTCAAATTCCGCGATGTTTAGTTATTTCCATAAATCACTTCAAGGTATTAAAAATTATTATAGAATAAGTGTCAATGTCTACCTGTCAATACATAATGAAAGAGTCAAAACATTGGAAAATATTTTTGTATGCTGTATTAAAAATTGGGGGGGGGGGGGAAAAAAACCTAAATGAGGTGTTATCCAAAACTTGTAAAATGAACATTGGCCATCTTTCTACCAAGGTACAGATTTTATAATTTGTGTGTTGTGGAGTAAAAGCACACACTATATATACACTACTCGGATAATTTCGGATAAATTAAGTTAATTTCGTGGTGATCAGAGAGTTAATGTTGCATTGCTAATAGTAAACTATAACGGTACTAATACAAAGTTATTGCGTTAGTGACTGAAACAATTTTTTCGTAATTTTACAGATTAGTGAATCTCTTGTAAAATTGCTTATTTACATTTGCATGTCTATGGTGCATTGAGCTAGAAATATTAGTTTCTCGAGGTTAACGTCTTTCATTCATTTGCAGTAAATATCAGGGCATTCAAGTTATGACAGCCAATAAAGTAAACACATTTAAATATCACAGTAAAGATTTCCGCGCTGTATAAAATATTACATAAACTTGATTTCACATAAACTTGATTTCATTCGGCTAGTATCTTTCTTGAATACTAGCCGAATTTACCTGGCGTTGTTCAGGTTTAATTGGTTAAACGTCGATTGAAAGTGATCCAAAAAATCACTTTTCTGTCATAGAAAATGCAAATACAGAGAAAAATAAGCAAACGCAAGCTTTCGCGAAAGAATACTCTGAAACTTATCTACAATATCCCTAATAAAGATGGTTCAAGGTCATCTTGAGAGGCGACTCCTGCAGATTTTACTCTGATGTCATCTGCACAGCCATACCGGGAGAAATCGCCCCTAGCAAGTGTTCTGTCCATGATGACGGGACGTTACACCCCTCTGCACACCCAAGACAAATAGAACGGGGTTAATATGTAGCCTACTTTACCAACAGGGTTCCAAAGAATAAATGTACCAAATTTGGTGTGGATTTGTCAAATGGTATAGATTTGTATAGAGAATAGACAGATGCCAACTCCGCTTTATATATATATAGATGTAATAAAAAAACTTACGAAACTCTTCTCTTTATAACTACACTCATTTCAAACCGTCATTTTTTGTGAAAAGCCCTTAAATTAACCGACTTTTACTGTTCCAAACCCCGCGTCTGATCTAAACACCTTCATTTTTAATAACCCAACTTCGATACAATGATAAAACACAAAGCAGTCAGCAGAAATCGTTGTTGAAGAATGAGCGAAAAAAACGAGACATCTAACATGATGATGTTAGCTTATGAGAGGAAAGAAGAAAAAGATTTCGATGACTTCAGGCAAATCATTTTTTCTTCGTACTTGAGATACTTAATTTATCGAAGTGTTCATACTGCGAAATAATGACTTATCTTTTTAACATGAAAATTTCTGTTAGTGCAGGGCCTTGAGCAAATTAATCATTAGCGTCACCTTAAAAATGATTAATTGACTTATTATTCTCAGGTTTAAAACCATTTTCTGTTTCCACGTCTACCCATCAACAATCTACAATGATGTATGGTTTTAACGATTTGTACCGCTTACTGTTCCATGTCTGATGTCGTGCCCATCAGAACATCGTTATAGGGACTCCTGAAATGAAATAGCAAGAATTATCATGGTCTTCCAACACAATAAAATGAATAACTATTGGTTTCCTGTCGTTGAAAACAGATTTAAATGTTTCATGAAAACTAAACAGTGTCATTTACAATGGATGTTACGCTGATTATTGTTTTAACTATCGCAATGATATGTTTACAACCAGAGAAACTGTTCAAAGCATGTATAAATGTCGATTACATAATTTATTTTGAAAAGGTGTACATGTGTAGGAGATGTTTGAAAATTTCATGTACAATCTTTGAGGGGAAGTAGGGAACACAAATTTCTACTTTATTCACATACCAATGTATGTCCACAAGATTTGATAGAGGGTACAAATTAACCCTCTACATACGTCGGGGTAGAATATCGTTTCCTTCTTTGGTTTACGGCAGCCGCCCCAACGGCTTTAAAGGCAACTTACTGAAACCGGCTGAAACGGCCTTTACAATTCTTTCCCTCAGGAGGAGAGGGAATATGTGTCGTCACATTATCACCTAATGTGCCGGTTTCTATTGTCGGGTCGTGGGTATACATAGAAGGGACAGATTCTTCCCGGGTAAACTGAAAGGTAGGCGGTGACTTTTTAAGTGCATCTCTTTTCATTTACCCAACCTTTCACAGACTAGATGCTCGAGGATAAACAATTTGCGAGGCTCCCCGTCGATAACCCTGACATCTTTGTGAATGGGGAGATAAGGCTATTCAAGCGCGGGTCTCTCTGTAGCACAGAAAATAGGGGATGGAAATCGTAATGGGCTTCGGCGATTCTTCAGGAGTTTAAGATCTGAAAGAATCCGAACTTTCGGTCGGTTGGGCCGGTTCCCGGATCCAGAGGGTTAATCAACAAAGTTAAGTTCCAAAAATGAAAGTTTGCGAACAACATTTTTATAAGCCCTAATTTTACATTTTGACATAAGTTGTACGCTTACAGTTTTCCAGTAGGGGCTGGGGCAGGTTGGAAGAGCAACGGACTAGAAACCGGAAGGGGGCGAGCCTGAAACTATGTCACGCCAGAGACAATCGTGTACACCGGGATTGGTGTACTTTAAATCCGTCGTGGCCTCAAGTGTCTCACGTTGGCGTGGTGTGGAAATTTGGTGAGTGGGGTTCCAGCTCAGGTGTTCGTCATTTGACCTTTGTTCAAAATTACGAGATGTCGTTCCTCGAATCGTTCCCTTGGCGATTGATACCGGACCGTCGCCAATAGCTCGTTGTGTTGCGTAAGAGCGACGTTAATTAACTACCTACCAGTAACCTTAAGCCACCCACAGTAATGCACGTCTGTCAGTGTCGACGCTTGGGTTATCGTAACTGTTTAAATGTTTCTGATATTTCGCGAACATAAGCAAAACACAATATTACCCGTCAGCGTCTTTTGCGATGTCAGCTTCAGATTAAATGCGGCATATCACACGATGCTGTTGAGATATACCCACAACTAATCGGGTGATCGTGGTGGAAAAGCGATGTCTCCATCCCCGCTAAAACATCGAAAACTCTTTGTGGTTATGTCCTTATGTGAATGAATATACGTCGTATTCGCTACCTCGACTTGATAGGTCCTTCCAAAGACCGTCGTGTATACGGGGATGATGCATGTTAAATCTGTCATGTCCTCACGTTGGTGTGGTGTGGAAATTTGAAGAGTGGTATGCGAGCTCAGGTGTTGACCTCGTCATCTGACCGTGGTTCAAAATTACGAGGCGTTGTCCGTATCTTTCCTTTGGGGATTGATCCCGGAGCGTCGCCAATAACCGTTGTGTTGCTCCATAGCGGCGTTAATTAACTACCTACCTGCCTACCTCGACTGAGCTATTGAAGTTTGTTTCTTCATAGCTTTTGCTCTTTTTGAATAGCTTTTGCTCTTTTGTCTTGTGACCAGTATGGATAAAGTTGATTCCTAGCTGTATATGTAAAATAGTTTTGCAATTTAAACTAAAAAAACTCATACATTACAGTCGTGCACGAGGCTTTCGTATGAGATTCTTAAGGAAGTAATACTATTTTAGTTGTGTTACTCAAGAGACTGAACTATATCAGCTTCGCTTCGCTTATTTTTAAAATATAAAGTAAACATCTAAAATTTATTAATTCGAAATACCTATATTTATTTAGGTTAACAATGGAATTAACCAAACACTGACTTTTAAACATGAGACTATCTCAAGGGATTCGTGATTGGGTACTGAAAGCATATTTCTTTACAGGACAAATATCAGAAATGAAAATTTATAAAAACTTATCCACACCGAAGTTTATTTTGTAGTTATATAAAATACACTGAACTTTCGAATGAACTATTTCTTAAAGGATTTGTTGATGAAGAAATATTTTGGTAGGTAGGTATTTTAATTAACGTCGCTCTGAAATATTTTTGAGAATTTCATTTCGACTTATTTGTGACGATAAATCCAACGCATCCATTTTCTTATATGAATGCCCAAAGAAACTTATTTTAAAACTGAACTAGTAAACTTCTTATGTGTTTCATTTGACTGCTCAATATTCTATATGATAGGTTCGGTAAAATCATTCAACTCTAACTTTTTTGCTCAGGTTGTTTCATTAGGGTGTCACACATGGGAATGTTATAATGGGGTGTGTTATAATGGTTTCATTAGGGCATGTTATAATGATTCAATCCCAGAAATTAAGTGTGCATCAAAATTTATTCAGGGTTTTCAAAACTTCCTATGCAAACTTCAAAGGGAGGTATAGAATATACAATTAAACCGTATTCAAATTGGGATGTGCGTCCGCAAGCATCACCTGGATGCACTAGATGGCACTGTTCGGCAACGTGACAATTGGCCAGTTTGTCGGGCAATCCACGCTTCGACTCTGTGAAGCACCTTCTTTGTGTGTGAAACTAAGTTTACAACTACTCTCAAACTGTAAAATTAAGGCTAGTAAAAATGTAATTCACAAGCCTGCTGTCTAACATTTCCGCACTTTAGTGTAACTTCTATCTCACCTTGGGGCTTTCGTGGCTCATTGGTTATGCCCATTGCGCTAACAACCTGCGAGATATAGGCGGTGTAGGTTCGATTCCTGTCAGGAGCATTCCTCCTTGGGTGTATTTCTCTCTTATGTGGTAGTAAAATTTTCATTGTGTGTGTGTCTATTACTTGATATTGTGTCTCTGACATACTCCTCTATGTGAATAAACAGGGCTGCCACAGGCGACGTTTTGCATCTATTTTTCAACCTTGGGGACTAGGGGACTTTATAAGAAAAATTATCTAAAAATTCCTATTTTCAAATTTTGGCGATTTTTTTTGAAAATTCACCAAAGGTCAGCGAAAATTTCGTCCTTTTTTTTTTAATTAATAGCGGACGGAAAAAATATTTTTCGGATTTACTTTAAGGAGAAAATTTACTACGGGTATCTTTATAAGAAAAATCATCTCCAAACTCCTTTTTCCAGAATTTTGGCGACTTTTCGAAAATTTTGGCGATTCTTTTTTAAATTCACCATAGGTCAGCGAAAATTTAGTCCCCTTTTTAACTAACAGCGGACGGAAAAAATATATTTCGGATTTTACTTTTGGAGAGAAAACTTTCAAACGGACGCCAATTTCTAAGTTTTGGCGTGAAGCCTTAAATGTTTGTGATGATGATGAATGATGTTTTTCTTTTATGATTGGCAATCATAAAAGAAAAACATCGGAATCTGGTTCTAGATTATCACGAAACCTTTTTCAAGAAAATATTTATTTTTTTAATTTTAAGATTCAAATTTCTAGACGAGACCCCGACGTCTGTTTCATACTTAATTATCATATTTTGTGCTTTAGCTGATTCATTATGCATCTGAGTAACTAAAAGTAGTTTAAGAGGATACTATTGTTAATATTTTTAAAAACTTGTTTCTTATGCTGCTATTTCACAAGTGCTTTGTATGTGGCAGACCTGGTAAGTCTTAATTTTGTTTTCACTACCTGCTTTAAAGGAAGTTTGAAACACACTATCTCCTTTGTTGGAGTTGGTCGAGGTAGCCCAGTTGGAAAGCAACGGTTTAGCAACCGGAGGGTTGCGAGTTCGAAACTCGGTCTAGCCGAAGACCATGGTGTACACGGGGGCTGGTGCAGGTTAATTCTGTCGTGTCCTCAAATGTTAGCGTGGTGTGGAAGTTTGGAGTGTGGGATGTCAGCTTAGGTGTTGTTCCCGTCATCTGACAGTGGTTCGAAATTACGTGGTGTTTTCCTCGGAACTTTCCTTTTCGGATTCATCATCAATATCCCGTTGCGTTGCTCCAGTGTGGAGTTAATTAAAATACCTACCTACATGTATCTTTTAAAATAGTTGAAAATTACTTTTTGAAAATTATGAGAGGATCATTATTTATTACATTTTGAAATTAAACGGAGAATTCGTAAAATTTCCACCTTCCTTGCAATTTCGCTTTTTAAAATTTTTATTAAATAATGTAACGTAATGGCTCATATCGAAAATTCGCCCATGAGCACTACTGCATAGCACTATAAAATGAAGAGAAAGCAAAATCTCCGATAAGTTTAAAATGGCTCCTTTTCTCTAATTCATCGATCTCTTTTTTCAATGTTATCTTTTACTTTTTCTGCGAAAGCTGTACTTTGGAACTATATCATCAATCAATTTAATTACGTGCTTCCGAGTTTCAGTCCATACCTCCGATATCCTAATGTCCTATCCCGATGGTAATTTTCCCTTTGATTATTAGGTATCTTATAATGTCGAGACAATCTGAAAAGTGCGGAGACACAATTACGGTATAGATGAAAAATGGATACATATATTAAAAATATATCCATGATACCTTATATTTATAGAATTATTATATTTTTTCGATAAGCAGCAGCAGATACGTAATTTAATTTTATTAAGAATATCTAGAATTTTATGCCTATTGTGAAGATTAAAAAAAATACATTTTCTGAAATTAGAACCTCTTTCTTTTGAGACTACACTTTCTTTAATGAAACTAATAAATGTACAACTTCGGAATGAAATAAAACCATCCAGTTTTATTCGGAAGTCGTTAAAAGCAGAGGATATTTGAGGCTACCATTTAATAGGGTATAGCGTTTTCTTTTCATTTACGTGCTTAAAATTAGCGTAAAGGACTGTATTGATACCAAATTGCGCATAAACTTGTGCGTAATGTCTAATGGCTACACTACGTTTGGACGCCAAATTTGGACTTTATATCGAAATCTAACTTCAGATACGTGTCGTGGTAGCACTGTCGGGAGAGTAACGTATTAGCAACCGGAGAGGCCCGAGTTCGAATCCAACTAAAGACCATCGTGTACACAGGGAGCTGATGCATGTTAAATTTGACGTGACTCAAATGTCCTCAGATTGGCATGGCGTGGAAGTTTGGAGAGTGGGGACCAACTGAGGTGTGACCTCTTCATATGACCGTGGTACAAAATTACGTGATGTCGTCGTCGGATATTTCCCTTCGGGTTTGATCCAGGATCTTCGCTATTAGCCCGATGTGTTGCTCCAGTGCTACGTTAATTAAAATACCTACCTACAAACTTTAGATACCAAATTTCATGGTCGAGCAGTTTTCGTGTTATGTATATGCAAAATTTGGAGCCAACTAGTGTTGAATTAATTTCTCAAATGTTTTTCATATCTTTCGAAATAATCCTCGTATCATGCTGCAATTTGGGTTCGATTCCTGTCAGGTTCAATTCCTGTTTCTCTCTTGTGTCAGTAAAACATTCTCTATGTGTGTATGTCCATTACTTGGTACTGTACCTGAATGTCTTGCATCTGGCGCAGCATAGCTAAATATGGTCCTTGCGCCATAAAACCCCAACGAATCACGCTGAAAGTTGTTTTAACATGTTACCATTAACCCTCTGTATATGGGGAGCGGCCCAACCAGCCGAAAGTTTCGAGTCTCCTCGTTACGAAAGACTCGGATTCTTTCAGACCTCAAACTCCGAAACCCATTACGATTTCCATCCACTATTTTCGATGCTACAAAGAGACCCGCTCGTGAATAGCCTTGTTTCCCCGTTGACAAAGATGCAGGGTTATCGGCGGGGAACCTCGCAACTTGTTTATCCTCGAGCGTCTAATCTGTGAAAGGTTGGGTAAATAAAAAGAGATGCACTTAAAAAGTCACCACCGCCCTTTCAGTTTACCCGGGAAGAATCTGCCCGTTCTAGGCATACCCACGACCCGACAATAGAAACCTCTACATTAGGTGATAATGGGACGACACATATTCCCTCTCCTCCTGGGGGAAAGGATTGTAAAGGCCGTTTCGGTCGGTTTCAGTAAGTTGCTTGTAAAGTCGTTGGGTCGGCTGCCGTAACCAAAAAAAGGAAACAATATTCTGCCCCGACGTATGCAGAGGGTTAAAGAGCCGTCTAACTGGTGTAATGTTCAGAGCGTTTGTCTGTTCCCGTGTTCGAATTATGGTTTGTAAGCGCGTGGATGTTGGTGATTGTCCTGTTAGGAGTAATGATGGTTTACTCCCTGTGTACTCCTTCACAAACATTCTCCAGCTCACTCCTTGTAGTGACAGTTAATCCGAGGTAGAGGTCCGTCGTCGGACATTTAAGAAATATTAAAGAACCCTAACAAAGACTTTAGGCTTTTCCTTTTGAATTAGTTTCGGGGCAGCGGTAGCCAGGTTGGAAGAGTAGCGGATTATCAAACGAAGGGTTGCGAGTTCGAATCCATCCCAAGACCATCGTGTATATGGGGGATAGCGCATATTAAATCTGTCGTGGCCTCAAATGTCCTCACGTTGGCGGGCTGTGGAAATTCGGAGAGTGGGGTGGCAGCTCAGGTGGACCTCGTCATCTGACCGTGGTTCAAAATTCCGTGGTATTGTCCTCTGGTCTTTCCGTTGAGATTTGATCGTCGCCAATAGCCCGTTGCGTTGCTTCAGAGTGCGACGTTATTAACTACCTATCTACCTAGATTGAATTCGTGTCAAATATGCAACGTTAATTTTGACGTTTGACAAAGTTTTGAATTCAGACCTTTGTATATTTAGATGGAAATTGACCCAGGTCCTTTTATATGATCATGTAAAAATTTCATCACTTCGTTGTAAAAATCAGTCATGTCTTTTTGCAAAAAATGGCCTAAAACAGCGAACATTGAATTTTTTACAGTGCAAGAGTTACTGAAAAAGTAGGTATTTAAATTAACGCCATACTGGAGCAACGCAACGAGCTCCGGCGATGGTCTGGGATGCATCCTGAAGTGAAAGATACGAGGACAACACCTCGTCATGTTGAACCACGGTCAGATGACGAGGTTAATACTTGAGCTGCTGGCACCCCACTCTCCAAACTTCCACGCCACGCCAACCTGAAGACATTTGAGGCCGCGGAAGATTTAACGTGCTCCCCCCATTTTCACGACGGTCTTTGGAGGGAGTTTCAAACTCGCCACTCTTCTAACCTGGGTTCCTCGGCCTTTGTTGAAAAGAAATATCTAACATTTTGCATGGATCAAACCTTCCCTAGACTCAAGGCTCTCCAGCCATTTCTTTTTGATAAACATGGTGTAAAAACACGAACATTGTATTTATTACAGCAAAAGAACTACTGAAAGAAAATATCTAATATTTTTCATGGATCACGCGTTCCCCTGGGTCAAAGATATCTAGTTTCCTCTATATTAAAATACTTTTACAAACAACTCTGACATTCGAAACGTATTCACATTTACTAGACACAGCAAATATGAATATATGATCATATAACTTGAAGGCTTAAGGTATGTCTACCAACTATTGCTTAGTAGCCAGACGGCATAAATATATAGTATACCTTTGAGAATTTCTAGCATATTACACCAATAGAAGGGCAGAAACAGTGGTTTACTGCATTATTTCCCCTACTGCTGCAATGGCAGTCGGCCACAGGCAACTAAAAGGCGACGTTTGGCTACTTTATTCTCCAACCTTGGCGACTAAGGGTATCTTTTGAAGCCAAATAGTCTCCAAAGCTCCTATTTTCAAAATTTTTGCCACTTTATTTGCAAATTCACCGAAGGTCGGCGAAAATTTAGTCCACTTTCTTTAACTAATAGCAGAAGGAAAAATATTTTTCGGATTTTTCTTTATGGGAGAAAATTTTCCAACGCCAATTTCGAAGTTTTAGCGCCAAGCCGTGGCAACCACGAATGAAAAAAAGCGGAATCTGGTTGCTAGATTTTCATGAAAACCTTATTAAGAAAATATTTAGTTTTTAATTTTAAAATTTAAATTTCTTGGCTGAATCTCCAACATCTGTTTTATAATTAATTGACATATTTGATGTTTTAGCAGACTCATTTTGCATTTGAGCAACTAAAATTGCTGCTAAAATAGGGTATACTTTTTTGATGCTTTGAAAAATTTATGGCTACTACTTCTCAAGTGATTTGGCTGTCGCAGTCCAGCAATGGCTGAGTGGTTGGCGCAAATTTTTGGAGAACGATATACTAAAGTGGTAGGTTGTGAGTGGTGCGAACCCATCCTCGCTGATATTGAACTGGTTTTATTCAGGTCGAGGAGCCATGGTAGCTCAGTTGTAAGAGTAACGAATTCGCAAAGACCGTCGCATACAAGGGGGAGGGCTGATGCACGTTAAATCTATCGTGGCCTCAAATGTCCTCACGTTGGCATGGTGTGGAAGTTTGGAGAGTGGGGTGCCAGCTCAGGTGTTGTTCTTGTCATCTGACCGTGGATCAAAATTAAGTGGTATTGCCCTCCGATCTCTCTATTAGGGATTGATCCCTGACCGTCGCCAATATCCCGTTGTCCTGCTCCAATGTAGTGTTAATCCCTAACTACCTTAAAGTCGAGACAAATTAATGCCTACACTTTCACTGATCTCCTGAAAGGCCTTTGGTCTCTTTGTAGTTCGGAAACGATTAATCCAGTTACAGTAGTTCTCCAGACTTTCCGACTTGGCAACACTCTTCAGATAGGGTTAATACCATATTGGAAATATTGACTCGAGTACAGAGTAAGGTTTGGCTTAATCAAACTGGGTAAATCACATTAAGAGAACCAGCCACTGCGTACTGGTAGGAATAATAATGTAAATGCTACAAGAAAAGGATTAATAAAGATGATAAGAGCAAACTGGTCTTTAGCTATTTTGATGAAACGAAATGTCCCCGATCATTAGAACCCGATTATTTATGTCCCCGATCATAAATAACATATATACGTGCTGTGATGTCCGCTAATGTATATTTTGTGATAGCGAGTGGTGGCTACTCTATTTAAATTGCATATTTAAACTCGTGTTGTTTTCGTATTGATCCTCCTGATAATATGGTGGTCGTTTATTCTCATCAAAATAGCTTTAGACTAGTTTATCTTGTCTTTATCATTGTATGAGTAAATTTTAAAACCTCGCATTAGTGACTTGTGTTTGCCTTAGCTTTTATGCTGGGTGTATTGGTTTTAATCCCCCAAAGTTAATCTCTCTAACTCAAAAACTGATCCAACTTTTATGGATAATATACTAAGGAATAACTGACTATCAACGATTTGATAAATAATTATCAAAATCCGTCAAAAGTCTAAGAATGAGAATGAAATGGGTTCACTAGTGAAAATACTCTAAATTTTTCCTCTGTATCCTGTATTCTATTTCCATATATCAATATGTGAAAATAAAGAAAATAGTTTTTATTTATGGCGTATATTTTCTAAGAAATATTTCACGTTATATTTTCCATTAAGTGTTGATTTTGTTTGAATTGGAAATGTGTTTGCATATCCGTATCTTTATGATAGGCTTCAATTTTTCATCTATTCAGACTGTTTCATGAAATATACATTCAGTTGAAATAGTTGAGATAGGCATCAAAAGATTTTGTTTGGATGCATTTTTATTTGGATCAAATGCGTTTACATGTTTTTTCTACTGAGGCAAACACGTTTTTGTATAAGGACACACATTAAATTCTTAAGTACGTCAGTGTATTTCAATAAAGTCTGTTACCAAGTTGTAGTGACGGTATGTTTCTAAATGTTTCTCACAAAACTGTTTTATTGATTGGAAGGAGAACATTTTTCTTATTTCTTTGGTTTCTATAAACGAGTTACCAAATACATTGAAAATGTATGTTTACTTTCCTCCAAACGTAAGCATTAAAATAAGCAAAAAATAATGTTACATTTAAAAAGGACAAATATGTAAAATACAGTTTTCACATACATGTAGAATATATAAAAATATACGCACATTTAATCCCGTAGGTTATATGTAGCTCGTACATTTTAAGCCTAAGTATTTCAAGATGAGAGGCTTTTGAGTAACTAGTTTGAACAAAAATTCTGTTTTATGTTCAAATTTTAAAATTTTAAGTGAACGAGCTGAAACAAGGTAAAAATTTAATTTAATTTTGATCATTATATTTACTTTACCAATAAATATATTACCTTTTGAAAAATATTTAAAAGGCTGAATTTGTTTATAAGGAACAAGTGATCATACATTTATTAATTTTAAATTAGAAAGTTTTTCTAGTCCATGTACAATATTCTACACTCTTTGAGGACAACTTCGAATGCGGCTTTTATAAACATCGTATCCGGAATGAATGCACTATCTTTCAAGCAGAATTGCTTTGTATTAATCTCGCAGTTAAGTGGTTTAAAGAAAATGGAAATTTCTGTTCAAAGTACCTTATTTGTAGCGATTCTCTTTCCTCTTTACATTTATTGAAGAATGTTGCAAGCACAGAAAAATTGGTTGTTGAAACGCTTTTAACAATTAGTTCTCTTAAAAATAGAGGAACTGAGATTTTTTTGCCTATGTGCGTGGACACTGTGGAATTTACGGGAATGAAAGAGCTGATTTTTTAGCCAAAGACGCTTTGAATTTAGCAATTGATGTAAATTGTAACATTCCTAAGTGTTACTTGAAAGGCTCATATTATGAAAAGCTTGTTGCTAAGTGGAACGAAGAATATGTCTCGTCTGGGAAAGCTGGCCACACCAAAAAATTTTTCCTACTATTAAGCATAGATTGAACTCAGAATTATTTTTCTTCACAAACTTCCAAATTACACAATTTTTATCTGGCCATGGAAATTTTGCTAAATATCTATATAGGTTTCATCTTCGGACTTAAGTGCGAGTGTTTTAAAAAGCAACCACAAGATGTTGAGCATTTGCTTTTTAGTTGTCCTGCATTTAAAACTTCAAGAATGTGCCTAAAAAATGATTTGAGAAAATTAGGTGAAACATGGCCATTGAAACTCAATGTTTTTGTTAAATCTAATCTGCTTTTCTACTCATTTGTCAAGTTCATAAAATCTTGTAATTTCAGTTAAATTGTTTTCCACTGTGTTAAATCAACTTACTTCTGTAAGCCCCGTGTTGTACTTCTGTGGTGCATGGGGAGTTTGCTTTTGTTCAGTAAAAAAATATTCTACTCTCAAAATGTTCCAAATTAATCTCTCCGTTGTTTCCAAACTTGTAAACTTTTTCAGATACCACTTTTATTTATCGTTAATGATACTGTAAAAACATAAAAATATACTAGATACGTTTTAAAACAACAGTACAATTTTACATTACATTGATGATTTTTTTCTTAAAACGCTTACTTTTACTATCACTAATACTAATGTAAAATCATTAAAATACTTCAAATGCATTTAAAAACAATTTTACTTAATTTATTTTCTTACAGGTGCATTTGCAGATAGGATTTGTTACCAAATGTTTTATCCAAAGAAATTTTAATTTACCGAAAATCACGAAACAAATATTCTTAAAACTGTATTGCACCTAACAAAACTAATAGAATTATATCATTTACTGTATAAAGTGTCTTTTATTTGAAGGTCTTAAGATTTTCAGTTAATAGAAACTGTAAAGCATAAAATAATTTACGAAATTGTCTTGTTACATTAATAATTAATCA
Source organism: Meta bourneti (assembly GCA_933210815.1). NCBI lineage: Eukaryota > Metazoa > Arthropoda > Arachnida > Araneae > Tetragnathidae > Meta > Meta bourneti. The sequence goes on from OW119929.1 coordinate 13,282,970, forward strand.
GCTCAAGATATATTGACTAAATCAAATGCGTATATCACAAGGATGTATTGTTCTTTTTATAAAGTTTAGTATTTAATAAAAAATATCTCATGATAAATATGTCAAGGTATGAAAATTGAAGTTTTTATCACAATTATTATTTCTAATGACGAGATATGTCGTCCATCAATTTCTGGTCAGTTTTGCTAATGAAGAGATATCTCATAAAGATATTGCTGATTGTTTTATGCTGAAAACATCAAAATCTGGTCAGTTTTCTTCTAATGACCAGATGTGTCGTCCATCAATTTCTAGTTAGTTTTGCTAATGAAGAGATATCTCAAAGATATTGCTGATTTTTATGATGATGAGATCAAAATCTGGTCAGTTTTCTAATGACGAGATATCTCGTCCCTTAAGATCTAGTCAATTTTGGTAATGTATTCTAGATAATGACGCGAAACCTTTTAGAGACAACCACAAGGAGGGTTAATGTAATCAATACTAAACAATCAGTATGGTGAATACGAAGGTGTGTCCGGATGACCACCGTTACGGCGAACAGCCGGATTGATTTGATCCTATTCATGTTTTGTTAGCTGTATTTGAATTGTGTCTTTATTATATTGTATCTTACCTCTATGAGAGTGTATATAAATTGTATCTTTTCCTGTTACTGGAGGATGCATGCGCTTTGTATTGATATTATTTTCTTTTTTGACATGCATCCCTGCCACCCCTTGCAAGGCCTTAGGCCTCTTGTTTGCATGCCGGAGGGCGTGGTTATGAAAAAAACCCAACTTCAACATGATGGTGTTCAGTACGTAATTTTAAAAGTGTCCTGTAGGTAAATGCAAGTCTGTCACAGGCGGCGACTAAAGAGCGACGTTTTGGTACTATTTTGCAACCTTGGAGAGTAGACGTATCTTTTAAAACAATATAGTCCTAAAATTTTGCTGATTTTTTATGATGACGAGATCAAAATCAAATTTTGAGAAATATTTTCAAAATTTTGACGATTTTTCGAATATTTTGGCAACGCCTTTTGAAGATGCACCAAAGGTCAACGAAAATTTAGTTCCTTTTTAACTAATAGACGGAAAAAAATATTTTTTGGATTTTGTTTAGGGAGGACATTTTCCAAGTTACGCCTGTTGTGAACTAGTAGTGATTTAGGCGACATTTAGTGGTTTGGCGACTTTCTCGGGTCGCCAAACAGAGAAGCGACGTATAACGATATTGAACTGAGTACTTCCTTCTCCACGCTCATGGTATGGTCTTTAGCGAACTTCTTTGTTGTATCCGTTTACGATATGGCCCATAACGGACTTTCGTTTTATTAATTATACCAGCTCATAGGAGCTAATTGTACCAGCTCAAGCTCATGTGAGCTAACTGAATAATCTCATGGGAGCTAATTGTACCAGCTCATTGGAGCATCCTTGTTAAGTTTTCTAAATAAATAGAACAACCAATTTGATCTTGTTGACCATTACAACGCCAATTTCGAAGTGTTCGTGCCAAGTCGTGGCAACCATAAAATAAAAGCATCGGAATCTGCTTCTAAACTGTCTTGAAAACTTGGTTAGAAAATATTTAGAGATTTTTAATTTTTAAATTTAAATTTCTTGGCGAGGTCTTCAACGTCTGTTTCATACTTAATGATCACATTTTGTGTTTTAGCCGATCCGTTTTGTATCTGAGCATTAAAATTGCTACTAAAATGGGGTTAAGTGTCGACTTTTTGCTGCTATTTTTCAAAATTGATGCTACTAATGCTACTGTTTCACAAGTGCTTTTCTGTAGCAGCCCTGAAAGGCTAAGTCATCATGGCCATTACTAACGTAGTCACAACTTTTAGAGATTAACTAAATGGATTGTTGAAAAGGATATTTCTGTGTTTCTAAACCAAGTGCAGCCGTCTGGAATAATTTTACCCTCCGCTTAAGTGTGTTCCCTCGTACTGACAGTGAAAGATGATTAAACAGTAAGGGAAAGGCAGTTAGGCCGTAATTACAGTTAATGTCACTTCAAGAATAGGGAACACTTGATTAAACCGAAGTTAACAATTTAAACAATTCATGAGTGGTTTCTGAATGTGAACTAACGGACGCAAGTCATGCAGAAACTGTTACGAATAGCGGCATGCTTTAACAGATTTATATTTCTTACAAAGTTTTGGGCATCTGGTTTTGGAAAGTTAAATTCATTAAATGCTTCCAAAAACATTTTTTAGTTATAACGTAAAAATATACTATTTTACAAAAAAAATGTTTTGTACTGTTGCTTATAAAGAGAAAATTTTCTTACACTGTGTATTTATTTAAATGCTCTAGAGTATCTCAAAACAACCATTTATATTGCTCTCAAGAAATGTCAAAACAGCCTACAAAATAAACTAAGTACCTCGTTTTTATTTAAAATTTCGGAAATGCTTTTAAAGGTATTTTTTTGTGGTTGTAGCTACGTGTATGAGATTCAGTTAGAAATATAAATTTTCAAGAAGGAACGACTAATCTGGAATAAGGTTACTTTCAAAATTGGTTTTACTCCGTAAATATATGAATTTTCATAAAGTATGAAGATTAATGGTTTATAATTTGAAGACGGTATTTTTAGTATTACATGTTTCTTTCGCTTACTTATCCAGAATAATGTGCTCCGTATACATAATTTTAGAATACTTCGCCTATAAATTTAGGATAATTAGTATCTATAAATCCGGATTAGTTCACTTTTGGATTATTATCTTCTGTAGTTTTCAAATTTTTAAAAATAATTTTTACATCTAATTTCTTGATAAAAAATTATACATTGGCTAGGCTTAAAAAAATTATGCATTTCGCCCCCAGCTAGCTGTTGTTCGCCAAGCACTCTCGCTTTGTTCCTTCGTGATGCATCCCTAGCATAAATGGGGCCGCAATAGCCCGGTGGGAAGAGTACCGGAGGGTTACGAGTTTGAATCCAACCAAAGTCCGTCGTGTACAAAAGGGGCTGGTACAAGCTAAATCTGTCGTGTCCTCAAATGTCCTCGCGTTGGCGTGGTGTGGCAGTTTGGAGAATGAGGTTCCAGGTCAGGTGTTGCCTCATCCTCTGACCCTGGTTCAAAATTCCGTGGTGTTGTCCTCGGGCTTTCCCTTTGGGATGGATCCCAGACCATCGCCAATAGCCCGTTGTGCTGCTCCACTGCGACGTTAATTTAATACCTACCTACCCAGGAGTAATCAATGGAGGAAAAATTCATTACGATATTCTATTCCTTGATGTGATGCAGGAAATCGTTTCAATGAGATTCCGATTTGATGATAATGATTCCTGATTTCCAATCAGAATTCATTATTAAAACATCGGGGCAATCCAGTTATTTGGGAAGTATTTCCTTAACTAACGTCTTTGTATTTTCTTTTTGCCTTTCACACCTTTCCTCTAAGTATTCGTTTGTTAGTTGATTATTCCTTTGTTTGTTATGAATGTGCTACTACTTGACAGAACCCCTTGAATTCATTTTTAAAATGAGAGTTTGTAACTACTAAATGCATCTGTTCTGTTTTTAATGCAGTGAAAAGGTTTGTGTATTTTCCATTGAAAGATTTGATTAGAGAGAGAAATCACGAGCCATTTAACCATTTGGGGGTTCACACACATAATCACACCCTGAAACCTCCAGTCTTCTCTGCATGGCTTCTAACAAATTTTCACCTTCTTGACCAATAGAACCTTTCCAAAGGATTTCATTCTAACAAAGGGAGCAATAGAATGTTTACAAAGTATTATATTCCTAAAGAAATGAACAGTCGAATTTTTCCAAAGGATTCTATTTTGAGGAAAGGTGAAATATAATCTTTTCAATGGATTCTCTTCTAAGGAAAGGAGAAAAAGAATATCTCCAAAGGATTTTATTCTAGGAAAGAGGTATGGGCTCGTTCCAAATGATTCTATTCCTAGGAAAGGACCAACAGAATCTAAAGGTTGACAGAATCCATGGATTCTTAACCCTCCTGGTGGTTGTCTTGATGATGTATCATTAGCAAACCCATTATAAGATCTGGATGTTCGAGATATCGCGTCACTAGAAGGAAACTGACCATATCTTGATCTCGTCAGCATAAAAAAAATCGGTATTATCTTGATGGCGATATATCTAGTCATTAGAAGAATTTTTTCATATCTTGGTGGATTAGATAGCTCTTCGAAATCACTTGGAGGGTTAAGAAAGATGTGATTATTTAGTCGTGACGTGGGTTGTGAGGGAAAAGCTACACTACACTACTCGCAAATCTCGCGACGCTCAGATTGGTTGTTTTCGGGGTTTGGGGCAAGGGCCATATTTGACTAAGCTGCGCCATAACAACGCTTAGAGGGTTAACAAAATAGAAATTTATGTACTCGTGTCATACAGCAAATGCATATTTATATAGTCATTGCAGTACAATGAATGCAAATTAATCCTTTTTTTTGCTACACGTTCGAGAAATATGAGAGGAACTTTCGGTGTAAACAAACACAAACTACGTAAGAAGGAACGATACTACCAGTTAAAAACCAGTTTGATTTATCGCCATTTTGGAGATGTTTGTCGCTAGATTTTAATGCCGATCACATGCGGAAATTACATTCCAATGACATGCCAAATTACGCCAAGTCGCGAAAGAGATTACCAAAACACAAGCGCCCTCTATATTTAACTATATAGAAGCTAATTTCGTGCGCATATATGAACTTCATTTTCAATATGAAACTTTGGTACTATACAAAAAAGCTCTCGAAGAATTATTTGTGAGTTAACATTGATTCGGATAGGCAGATAGATCGTTAACGAACTTCGCACTGGAGCAACGCAACGGGCTATTGCCGACGGTCGGGGATCAATCCCTAAGGGAGAAGATCCAAGGACAACGCCTCTTAATTTTGAACCACGGTCAGATGACGAGGTCACAAAGCTGGCATCCCAAACTTTCTCCAAACTTTCACACCACGCCAAGACATTTGAGACCACGACAGATTTAACGCGCCTCAGCCCCCGTGCACACGACAGTCTTTACCTGGACCGAGTTTTAAATTCGTAACTTTCCGGATGTTGATTCGTCGCTCTTCCAACTGGGTTACCGCAGTCCTGATTCGGATAGATTACCCACAGCAGGATATTGCGACACATAAAAACAAACTCCTGTTTTACATCTTCGCCATGAAATCCACTCGAAACCACAATAACTTGATTTCAAAATGAAAACAGAAACTACTCTCCCTGGAGACAGTAATTCGGAATATGCCACAAAGCGGATTACAATCAGTCGCCCGAAGAAATACCTCCAGTAATATGTTACACAAACCGTAAAGTAATTTAACTCCGACCGAAAAACGGAACAAAAAAGAAACCGACACCGCATCCGAAGCGCGAGGCCGTCCCCCAGCTGTGGATTTGCATTTAGATTCCGAGGCCATCCGCAACAAAAATGGTCGGATGTGGAGTAAGTGGAGGAATACAATTACAAACCCAGAGCGCTCCACAGATAGCATTTTGAACGATGGATTCCGATTAATGCCGATGGCCGCGCAGCGCCGAGCACAAAGCGAAAGCGATTGCCGTGTCAGGAAACCGGCATTGATTTGGTAGCACGCTATTGAAAACGAAAGTAGGTAAAGTTAATTACCTGCTACCCTAGTTGGAGGTTACTAACAATGAAGTTGGGAGTAATTCAGAGAGAAAAGCGTGCTGATTGATGGCGAGACGGTCTCGTCGGTTCAACAGCGGGTTAAGTCCGAGACCGGGACAATGTGTGCGAAGTCATTGAGATAATGTACGGCTGTTCCGAACCAGACAATGGTGTCACTCACGGTGTGGTGGGTGCTTTACTGTTTACCGGATCCATTTGTCGTATTGGGAATGTGGAGAGCTATGCATTCGATGCCGGTGTCCATTCGGATTTGAGGGGAGTACTCTCCAATTTGTGGGATTGGTGGAAGTAGCTTTAGCTGAGCTTATGAGAGGAGTCAATCTCTTCATAATGTGTTGTTACCCTTTAATCACAGGGGCCGTTGTAGTTCAGTGGATATGCCCACTGCGCTAGCGACTTTCGAGTTGTAAGCGGCTCAGGTTCGATTCCTGTTGGGAGTTCGATCACTGAGTGTATTTCTCTCTTCTGTGTCGGTAAAACTTCCATTGTGCATGTCTGTCTATTACTTGATATTGTATGTCGTGTGTCTGGCGCAGCATTGCCAAATATGGCCGTTGCGCCATAAAACCCCAACCAACCCTACATGACTTCAAATAAGTTTCGACCTTCTTGACCAAAAGAATCTTTCCAAAGGTAATTAGCAATAGAATTTTTCTAAAGGATTTCATTCCAAAGAAAAGAACGATTGAATCTTTTCAATAGATTCTACTCCTTAAATGAAATACTATATAGAATTTTTCCAAATGAGTCTATTCTAAGGAAAGGAGCAATCGAATGTTTCCTAAGAATTCTATCTACGAATGTGGTAATAGAATTGTTTTAAACTTAGATTCCATTTTAAGGAAATGAACAATATAATCTTTCCAAAGGATTCTATATCAAAGAAATGATAGATAGAATATTTCCAATGGTTTTGATGTTTTATGTCATATCTGGCGTATCATGGCCCTTGCGCCATAAACCCCCCAAACCAACCAAGTTTTGAGTTGTAGGAGGCGCCGGTTCGATTCCTGTCGTGTGCATTCCTCCTTGTGTGTATTTCTCTCTCCTGTGTCAGTAAAACTTTCATTGTGTGTGTTTATTACTTGAAGTTGTATGTCTTGTGTTAGGTACAGCATGGTCAAATATGCCCTTGCACCATAAATCTCCAAAATCAACCAACCCGGAACGTCGTCAATAGTACGTTGTGCTGCCTCCAGTGCGAAGTTAATTAAATACCTACCTACCTATCGAGTTGGAGCCGGCGCAGATTCGATTCCTGTCAGGTCTATTCCTTCCTGGGTGTATTTCTCTCTTCGGTGCCAACAAAATTTTTATTGTGTGTCTATTGTATTGTATGTCTTGTGTCTGGCGCAGCATGGTCAAATATGGCCCTTGCGCCATAAAACTCCAAAACCAACCAACCTTCGAGTTGCAGGCGGTGCAGGTTCGATTCTTATCGGGTGTATTCCTTCTTGGGTGTATTTCTCTCTTCTGTGTCAGTAAAACTTTTGTTGTTTGTGTGTCTATTACTTGATGTTTTATGTCTTGTGTCTGACGCATCATGGCTAAATATGGCACCTGAGCCAAAAAACCAAAAAAAAAACAACCAACCAACCCTTTCATCGCAAATGATATTTCCCCCAAATACTCATTTCAACCACCATACATATTCACGCTCTAGTATAAAATTTAGTAGACCTTTATGAGAAAAGTGTCACAACTAACCCCCCTCCCAAATGGTTTCGTAGATATCTCCTTCTTCAAGATCTGATCAAATTTGCAGTGCCGTGGTAGCCCGGTTGGAAGAGTAACGGATTAGCAACCGGAGGGTTGCGAGTTTGAAATCCTGTCCAGCCAAAGACCGTCGTGTACACGGGGGCTGGTGCACGTTAAATCTCTCGTGGCTTCAAATGCCCTTACGTTGATGTGATGTGGAAGTTTGGAGAGTGGGGAGCCATGTCAGGTGTTGTTCTCGTCATGTGACCGTGGCTCAAAATTGCTAGGCGTTGTCTTCTGGATTGATTTTGAACCGTCACCCGTTGTGTTGCTCCAGAGCGACATTAATTACCTAATCTCTTCACCTATATTATAAAAACGATGCTAAGAATCGCACATTTTTGAACATAGAAAAAAGACTGCATAACAAAACAAAAATGTCTCATATTTCCCGGGGTCGACCCAGACCCCGGTACTATTGTACCGAGGATTCCCTCCGTGGTACGACCTTGAACCGCATTGCCTACCGCGAATAAACTATATATGCATAGAGTAGAGTTATATATTCAGGGCCTACCATGAATATATATACCTCTGTATACATGCTTTGAATTTAAGACATTCAAGAAAGATAGAGGACTCTGCCTAGATAAACTTCATTCTGTAATGTCATTATAATTACCGCTTATTTTCATCGCCGAGTAACTTTCTAAGAAATGAATCTAAATACAATAACCGCTGAGCCTTTTGAAACGAAATAAGTCTCAAAAAATATCTTCGATAAAATAGAGCCGTCAGGGTTTTTTAGGAAAAATATTTTTAAACTCCTGGGAAAAACAATTTGTCACCGAAGTAAATTTAACTTTCTCAGACGCATGTTAATAATCCAGGAAGCGTTTAGGAATTTAAAGTTGTATAATTAATAGAGGGGGAAATATGCTTATTCGAGACCAACTCTTCGACGCATTGCAGTGGTTTTTATTTCTAATCCGCGAAGCAAAACGCAATACGCGTATTCTATTTTAAAAGGATGCGTAGACAGGTTTTGTTTATGTTCTCAAACCGCAATACATACCCACCAGGGATACGCCCAATATCTCTACTTACCATGATTTATGCTGAGAAATGTAAGCTCTCTTCGCTTCAGTCGTGTTTTCCTTTTCCGATCATCAATGAAATTTGCTTAAACAAGCTGAAATTTCTGATGTTTTGGTTGGTCGCTCTTCGGTCATGTTATACTTACTACATATGGTTCTAAAGTTTCAGTGTAGCTAATCATTTTAACTGAGTGTGGTAAAACGCATTACTGACTATTAATTTAAAAAAATCTACATACATCTTTTCGCAATTATGAGACGAAACACCGAATATCATGTCTCGTGTTCAGTACAATAGGTTTGGAAAGCCACTTTAAAGAGTGGTCAAGCTGCAGATTTGGGACATAAATTCAACGTTGGATTTTCATACTACAATGTCTGAGTTCTAAAGAAAACCAAGTTAAAATTTTTATTCTTGTTTTTTCCTTTGGTGTGTTCAGACGAGTCATCAGTGAATATCATGCAACTATCCTAAAAAATATGACGGTGCTGCTGTAACCCAATTGGTAGAGAAGCGGATTTACAACCGGAAAGTTCCGAGTTCGAAACTCGACCATACCAAATACCGTCGTGTACACGGAGGCTGGTTCACGTTAAATCTCGTGACCTCAAATGTCCTCACGTTGGCATGGTGTAGAAGTTTGGTGAGTGGGATGCCAGCTCAGGTGTAGACCTGATCATCTGACAGTGGTTCAAAATGACGATGTGTCCTCGGATCTTTTCCTTCGGGATTGATCCCGGACCGTTGCCAATAGCCCGTTGTGTTGCTTCAGTGCGAAGTTAATTCAATTACCTACCTACTTTAAAATATGGTATTTAGTTTATGGAACTTAAAACAATATCAGATCCTTTCCTCCAAATATAGTACATTAATGTGACGAGAGGTGAATGACTTTGAAGTTTATTTATCGAATTATTAATTAAATACCTTTAAATTTAAAATTAGTGTCTTAAAATCATGTTCAAATTAAAAAAATTAAATTGAATTTCCTTTAAGATTCTTTTTACGTATTTGCTCAAAGCTGTAAAAATAAAATACGTAAACTGGTTATACCGCATAAAGTTTAAACACAATTGCATTTCTATCAAACGTATTTGTCAGTTTTCCAATACTAAATTGTTTGAAGCATTTTTAAAATTTTCCTGAGAGTCTTCTCTCAGCTCATGTTTAAAGTGTTAAACTGCTTGAAAATGCACTTTTTACGCTCTAATTTTTCAAACACCCTTTTTGTGATTTTTGAGGTCTTTCCAAACGAAGCTGGTTGTGATGGTAACACTTCTCGGTCCGGTCCAATAAAGCCATCCCGCCACTGATATTGATTAACTACCCTGGTTTTTGCCTCGACGAGGTATCTCGTCATTAGAAAAAAAACTGACCAGATATCATAAAAAGTCGGCAATATATTGATGATGAGATAGATCATAAAAAAATTTATCAGATCTTGATGGATGAGATATCTCGTCGGAACAGCCGAGAGAGTTAATGACTGACTGGTTTCCCAACAGCCATCAATACAATGCGGTCAAAGACATGGAGATAAGGTAGTATGAAGACATTCTAAGCTTGACAGTATGTTTTATTAACTGCCTTGGTGGTTGTCTCGACGAGATATCTCGTCATTAGTAAAATTGACCAGATCTTGATGGACGAGGTATCTCGTCATTAGTAAAATTGACCAGATCTTGATGGACGAGGTATCTCGTCATTAGTAAAATTGACCAGATCTTGATGGACGAGGTATCTCGTCATTAGTAAAATTGACCATATCTTGATGGACGAGGTATCTCGTCATTAGTAAAATTAGCCAGATCTTGACGGACGAGGTATCTCGTCATCAGTAAAATTGACCCGATCTTGATTGACGAGGTATCTCGTCATTAGAAAAAAACTGACCAGATATCATCATATAATATCGGCAATATCTTGATGATGAAATACATCGTCATAAAAAAATTTGGTCAGATCTTCATGGTTGAGATATCTCGTCGGAACAGCCGAGAGGGTTAACGATGGACTGGTTTGTTGGTGATATAGGTTCAAACATACCCACCAGCCATCAGGAAAATGCGGTCAAAATTATGGAGATAAGGTATGAAGATGTTCTGTGCTAGACAGTAGTTCCATTCACTTGTATGGTGGATGATTTACTGCTAACCTAATCTATTTGCCGTTCAAAGTGTATTGGGAATGTAGAGATGCATTGTGGTATCGGTTGCCATTTGAATTAGAGGCTATAGACTGATTTGCCATGGATGGAAGTAGTATTTTATAAGCTTGTAGGACTCATTGAGGTCCGTTTTCATACATTTGTAACCTTACATCAAATTATATTATTTTAAAAACTCATTTCAAAAACAAAAATCAAATAGTGACACTGTAACGCGGTCGATGGAGACTGAAAAACAGGTATATATTTAAATTAATTTAGAAATGGAACTGAACGAGCTCCTCTTTCGCATCTGTCTATGCATCAAAATATTCCCTCTGCCTCTATATCTGCGTATTTTCCATGTCTTTATATCTGCATATCTCCTCTGAGTGTATCCTCCCGAACAGCTGTCTTCGTATCCTCCCTGTCTAGGATTCACTTGGCGTTATCTGTCTTGTGTTTGGTGCAGCTTGGCCAAATATGGTCCTTGCGCCATAAAACCCAACCAACATCTCAGTCTAGGTCTTTATCTCTGAGTATCTTTCCCGTCTGTTTCTCTATATATTCTATCTGTCTATCTCTGCGTAACCTAGGTCTGTGCATATCCTCTCTGTCTAGGACAGTGGTTGCCGAAGTGGTCGATATCGATCCCTAGGGGTCGATATAACATTATTAGGGGTCGATAGAAAAATATGAGACATCATTGTACGGGTAATACTTAATTGGGTTAACTTGGATTACCTCCATCCTGAATGGCAAGGCAATTAAGAGTGAATTTAGGATTCCGTGGCGTCTTAAGGCTGAAGCTTACTCATTTTGAACCCAACATTGCTAATCTCGTCAAGAGTCCCGAAGCACACCCTTCACATTGACAACTTCAGTAAACTGTATACTGAGTTAATAAGTCTTATTTCCACATATACAAGGAAGATTGTACTATCGTTATTTTGTTATCTAAATTAAAATATATATTTTATGTATTATTCATTCCTCCTACCCAATATGCAATATTAAGAAGGACGTCCATGACAAAAACGTATCCCTTTGATGTTAAACCATATAATATCTACTATATGATACACACAATAAACACTGTAACTATAAAATAAACGACCTAAAAACTCACACAAACGTCTTTTTTGCTTTTCCTATTATAACTACGTAATAGTAAAATGGAGGGGTTGATAAAAAGTCAAAAAACTCTTAAAGGGGTGGACGGTCAAAGAAATTTGGCGACCCCTGGTCTAGGATATATCTGCTTGTGTTTGGCAGACAAAGGCCAAATACGGTCTGGCCAAATATGGTCTTTGCTCCATAAATCCAACCAACCTATCTTTCTAGATATTTATCTATGCGTACCTTGTCTGTCTGTCTCTTTGTATATTCCATCTCGGTCCCTACGCGTCCTTGTATCTATTCCTGTCTCTGCGTATCATCAATGGGTCGGTCTCTGGCCATACACCACTTTTGTTTCAAACGAAAAGGGGGCTTTACTGATGGAAGCGTTACGTGACCGTTGGCCGAACGTACGGCATCACTTACCGGGTATTCCCTGGAGCGTCCAGGTTCAGTCTCTGTCCAGGTGCCTGATGCAATGACCGAAATTACTGTTCCATCCAAGATCAATAAAACTATGTAAGCAGGAGAGTCTAGAATTTACATTTATAATTATTAGATATTTATATTATGATCATCAATATTTTACTGTTTAGTACATGCATAATGGTTTAAACGAATTCAAACATACAAACGAAATCATATTTATTTGGAAAATTATACTTTAAGAAAGCAGGAACTGGAACTATTATGTTATTATAAAAGACATAATTGATTGTTTTACTTCAAATTAATAATCCCTGTGGTGTGTAAATATATTTTTTAACTATTCTATTCAATCTATATAGTAAGCATTTTGATAATTATTACAAAATTATTTACCTCCCAAATATTTATCTCCTGTTTTAATTTTGACGGATTAAAAACGAGAGGTTTATTATTGTTTTCATTGAACATTTTTTAATATATATATATATATATATATATATATAACTTTCAAAATATTTTGTTTGCTTTAGAGTTTGATACTTTAACTTTTTTCGCTGTATGTTGACTCGCTTATGTCTCATATTATTAAAATTTTAATACGTTGTAATCAGATATTTTTTCTTTACTGTGCATTATTTCTAACAATCTGTTAATACTCCATGAAATTTCTTTAACCCTCTTGGTTTCTCCTTTTTAATGATTTGCGATCGCAATTTTTTCCCCTTTTAAAAAATATACCTCACTAAACCTCTTGTCAGTAAGAGGTCATGTTACTCAGACCTCTTACACGCCAACAATGTTAACTAATTATCAAAATATCACTACGACGATTAAAATTTTTTGGCACACACGAAAAAAAGTCCAGAACTTCAGCTGTGGCATTAATGTATGAGGAAAGATAATTAATTTTTAAGACTGAGTTAGCTCAAAAAATGCTATTTCCTCCTCTGGATTAGAAAAAATGGGTTCGGTCTTCTAAACAAATTTAAAGAGAGTAAGTGCTTTTCTTGAAGTTTGACTTTGCCCTTTAATGAGAAAACACCGGGAAACAGAAGATCAGAAAAAACAACGAACAAGATGAAAGAATTTGCCCGGGTATAGATGCCCTAATGAGCTAGTGTTTGAGCTTCAGACGCCTATGGCTCAAGTAGCTTTTTGCTCGAGAACTTTTTTCCTGCCGTCACGTATTCTCCAGATAGAGGATTTATATTCTCGTACTTTAGCCGGCATTCACAATTAATGAATGCACGTGCTTAAGAAGTCAGTGCCCAGGGACTTCTGGCGCAACTGGAAGAAAAAAATTGCATACATTTGATACCCAAGGAGGAGGAAAACGGTTTTTTCCCTTAAGATTGACGAAAACTGCTTTGTTATTATTGTGTTTGGTTTTGCATGCCTAAGAAAGAGGGTAACAAATGGACTCAATTAATATTCTTCAAGAGGCGTATGACTGAAAGTAACTATGGAGGATTGGAATTATGGAATAAAGTGCGTAAAAAACGACTGAACGTGGAAAGAAAAAAGTGTTTTGCGGGAAATATCGAGTGATTATGACGAGGGTTGGGCGATTTTTTGTTCCGAGTGTTTCGCGAAATCGATTATTTTATTTATAGCTTCGAAGGTTTTAGATTTTTACCAGACATTTTGGATTTATTGAGGTAATTATTTTGAAAGTTGCCTCGGTGTGATTTTTATTCACTCCTTTTATTCTAGTTACATATACTAAATAATGCGAAGAAAGTTAAATAATATGTCATTTAATTACCTGAACAATGTCATCGTAGTCGTTCAGAATCCACTTTGCCTTGTAATTTACGTTTTAATTAGCTCTTGTGTAGCAAGGAGAAACCTGAGAGTGACAAACAAAAGCAAAGGTAGTCAATACCAAATTAGTTATATTTTGATAAAAATATTTGAAAGAATGTAAAATATTAAAAATTGTTATTTCTGGTCCTTCAACTATTCTGCAATGAAAGGGTGAGAAACAAAATTTATTGTTGACTGAATTTTCATAAAGTATTTAAAAGGAATTGTTGAAATCCAAACTACTATGGTTGGTTGTTTTCGGATTGTATGGCGCAAGGGCCATATTTGACCAAGCTGCGCCAAACGCAAGACAGTCAATACAATGAAGGAGGAAGAAAAAGCAAAACGCAGAAGGGTAAGCGAGCGTAAAAATGAAAGGGAGGAAAGATCAGTCGGGTATCTCGGGGTTGTGATGGCCGTACACACGTATAGAAAATGTGCCCCTAAGGACGAAGAACTACTACAGAATTTACCGGATCCCGGACCGTCGCCAATAGCCCGTTGTGTTGCTCCAATGCGACATTAATTAAAATACCCACGTACCTCAAAAACTAATAAAATCACGCAAACTAATTGTAATAGAAGATAGAAGCAGATTGTATGTACTTAATTTGAAGTGTCTGAGAATCTATTCCCCTCCGCAAATTCGATAGAATTTTATCCTTGAACCATACAAGAATGAGTAGCATAGAATGAAGGCTTAATAGCGGACAAACTGCATAAACTAAGTTTTATGTAATATGCATGCTGTCAGTGTCACCAATGTAATGTGGTGCATAGTAATGAGACCAAAGTTTGTGTCTGCCATGTGTGATGTGTGTTACTCGTTTTGGTCTGATGAACGTAATGTGATAGTTCTTAGACTCTTTCAAATGTTAAACGCGATACCCAACTGAAATAGTAATGGGATCTGCAGCGAGTACATTTATTTCATCTGTTCTCCAACGCGTCGTTACCGTGAAACCTGAGTAAAGCTTAGTTATTATTCATCCAAATGTATTACCGATGATTGAGAATTTACGAGTGCATTTTTAAGATTTATTGTAGGTATCTATTTCCCTGTCACTGTTAATAAACAGTTACTGTTAAAATAGATTCGAGTTCAATAAAATTGGTATAATGAACACCATTTAATTTTTGATTGGACCGTGGAAAATGGTAGCTATTTTATCAGAATCACTGTAACTCGGTTCAACCAAAGACCGTTGTGTACACGGGGGCTGGTGCACGTTAAATTTCTCGTGTCCTCAAATATCCTCACGTTGTCGTGGTGTGGAAGTTTGGAGTGTGAGGTGCCAGCTCAGGTGTTGTCGTCATCTGACTGTGGTACAAATCACGTGGTGTTTTCCTCGTATCTTTCCAATCAGGATTGATCATGGACCGTAACCAATAACCCGTTGTGTTCCACCAGCGTGTCTTGAATTCGGCTACCTACCAATCAAAACTAGGTTTAGGCTTAGGAGGTACAGACGAAAACAATATGAGCCAATCCCAGGAGAAACCTGGGGCCGCTGTAGCCGGGTTGGAAGAGTAACGTTAACAGCCGGAAGGTTGCGAATTCGAATCCAACCAAAGACCGTCGTGTACAAGTGGGGCTGATGCACGTCAAATCTGTCGTGGCCGCAAATGTCCTCAAGTGTCCGTGGTGTGGAAGTTTGGAGAGTGAGGCGCCAGCTCAGGTGTTTTCCTCAGCATCTGATTGTGGTTCAAAATTACGTGGTGTTGTACTCGGATCTTTCCCTTGGGGATTGATCCTGGACCGTCGGCAACAGCCCGTTGCGTTGCTCCTGTGCAACTAATTAACTACCTTATCTTATCAAAATCAATGTATGAAGAGATATAGTTAAAGCGCACGCACACCCACGCCGTGGTTTTTACTAGTAGCTACAGCACTAGATAATAAGTCGAAAACGACCATTTTTTGCACACGTCAAAAGATATGATCCATGTCTGGCTTTGTTCAAAATGTTGCATGGGATATGTTAATGAAAAATGCACATACATGCAGAGAATATCACCTCCGTTTTTGTATTCCATAAAAACAATGTTTTTCACTTGATTTTTTTCGTATTTTGACGCACACATACACCAATTGCATTAGGAGGAATGATATGCTATCTGTCTACCACGAAAGCTTCTCCCTCGGCTAAGTCTAAACTTGCGTGACCATAGAAAAACGGAGTTAAACTTATTTCCCATAGGATGCTTGAAAAAACGCATTCAAGTTAGTCATATCTGCGCACTTAAACACGAATTTGGAATGTATTTGATATAGTTTTTTACTTGTTGCAGAGAAGATCTATACTAGTAAACTACCTCTTCATTTGTTTCCACCAACAGAATCACCCCTTCTCAAAATGAACGAACCCTGTTCCTCTAGCGACCATCTTCATCCTTCTTCATTCGAATAGGCAGCCCTTCTCGTGGTAATCACGCAGTACTTTTTTGTGCAAATTTACAAATAAGTATTTAGATTTACATTTTTTGTGTAGAAATAAGACGATAACTTTTGGCTTGACACTTCGGGTAAAAGCATAATATTAAAACGCGATACACATCATTGGGCTTCCATTATACTAAAATATGGAAAGGATTTAATCAAATTTAATTTCATAACTCTCCTCAATTGGAGTGAAGAACGCCATCTGGTGATATTAAATACCATGCTGATAGATATTAATTCCAATGGCATATTGAATACGTAGTTGTATGTATTATACTATAATTGAAATTGGTATAATTGTTTGCCGTTTCGTATCCTGTTCAATTTCCATCGATTGATCGTTTTACAAAGCAAGTGGGGCGGCTTTATTACTTAATCGACTTGTGGATGTTGCATAATCTGCATCAGCTTTTCGATGCTAACAGAACAAAATCAAAAATAATTCTGAGTCCTATCTGTATTCCAATAAAAGGCTAAAGTACGTATCTGTTACCGTTAAAGCTCGAAAGCCGTTAATGTGAACATTACCTCGGTAATCTGTAGATTACTGATTTGTTCGGTTAAAGTGCGGAATCATCTATAAAATAAGAGATTTCCGCACTTTACCTAGGTAATGTGCACATTAACGGCTTTCGAATCGTTCAAGTGCAAAAGCTTGTTTCTCTAATTTCCTTCCCCTCTCCTTCCCTTTCTCCTTACTCTTCACCTATTCTGTTGATTGATCGATTCTATCAACTTGATTCTTTAGATACCGAAAAATAAATAACATGTTTCAACAATTGTCAGTATATTTTATTTACACCTGCTGATTATTATATGAAATTACTTATAACTTTATGGGATAAAAGTATAGCGTGTTTTTCAATTAGTAGTACCTAGTATTACTGGGTTGTTTGAGTATTAATTTAAACGTGCAAAAACGTTGCTGTTCGAGCAAAGATCTTATTTTCACTTTAACGAGTGCCTAGTAGGTAATGTGCAGATTATCTAGGTGATCTGCAGATCACCTAGGTAATTTGAGAAATGAAACAATTTTCTGCACTTCAACGGATCGGCGTCTCTTTGATTGATAGATAGTTCAATCCCAAGGGGGCGTCATACACCCCTGGATGGTTCTTGAGGGCGTCGAAATCAGGCAATCTGTAGATTACCCGATTTCCACACTTTAGCGGTAAAATATCCACTAATCTGCAGCATCGTCCGAGGAAAAAGGCTGTTGCATCTTTTAGCCTGAGACGATTGTGTATGTATAGTAACGTCCATAGCAACAGCTCGAGATCAGAGGTCAACACCACTATCATGGTGGTCTTTTTACCATCCAGATCGTCGTCAGGGGTGTATGACGCCCCTTGTGTTTGAACTCAAAGTAAATAAATAGTTTAGTTTTAATTTTATGGCTGTATCGTCGCGTTTATTGGCCCACCACTTGGCCCACCACGTTAGTCTTTCGTAGCTTATCTTGCCCCTTCTGTAGAGGTGTCCTTGTCATGGACTCTTATGTGCTGTATGTCCTACTATATTTAGTAGTCCCGTTATTTCGAGGTTAAAGACCATTTGTATTCGTTGTAATAGTCTTACCTATATTATAATTTTATTTCTTTTTTGTTGCATATTTGCATTTTTGTGTACCTCTGCTTTCTCTTAGTACGGACGTTTATCCATTGACTTCTGCATTGGAAATTGGATGCTAATACGTGGCTTGTAAATTCGTTTCAGAGTCTGGATTATTTCTTTACTGTCTTGATTATAATTTGCAAGAAAACAAACGAGGATACTTGTGTAAAATCCCGTCGACCATTCTCGCCAAACCAGGAAAATGTCGCCAAACGATGCAATATTCCGCCAATAATGGAAAGTTTGAAATCAAACACGGTTTTTCCTATTTTGCTCCTCTGCTTGTCGCCATAACGACGTGACGTCAAACACACTTGGTTTTATGTAACCTTGTTTAGCCATTTTTTTAAAAAGAGTTCTATCAGCTATTATTATTAACCGCTATTTCTCGGTTTTTTCACCTCACATTTGGGAAAAAATTATTACAATTTGGGACCTACCTACTACAGAACAGAATGCAGTTGACTATTTTATAAATTTATGAGGCATCGGATTCACAATGAAGAGGACCCATTCGTTGCTATCGTGAATGGAATTAGGGATTTTTGCCGCCAAAATGATTGGAGTAAGTTTGGCTGGAATCGCTCCAACTGCGCCAACTTTCATAGTCAACTGGATTTTACACAAGTACCACAAACGAGTTATTTTGATTCTTCTACATACATAGGTTGTAGGTAATCGGTTGAGGAAGACATTTATTTATTTATCACTATGCAAACAAGATAATTATATGTTGGTTTATTAAAACCTGTTGACGTAATAAATTGTTTTAAAATAGTAAAAGTATAACAACATAAAACCAAGTAACGAGAAAAATTCTATGTGTAATACATCATATGTATGTAGTTACACAATGTGTAAAAACTTTTTATTTGTTACTATAAATATGCAAACAAAATATTTTAAAGTGAAAAAGTAAAACAAATAATTATTATCATAATGTGTGCCTAAATAAGCCACTCAATTCAGAAGAAATACTTTTTTGACAAACATTAAAGTAAAAGTTCAAGCTATCTGCTTGATAATTTAACACATTAATGGATAAAAAACTTGAAAACTAATTAATAAATTAAAAAATTAAATTGCTGTAGAAATAAGCAATGTCATCTCAGTCTGATAAGTATTTTTTTAATCGGATGTTTAAATGGAACGTAATGAAGTTTCGAGTTACAATTGTATCATTCACTTTGACTGAATAATTGATCACATTCCCCTAATAATTGTATTTTCATTACTTTGCTTTTGAGTATTCGGTGAGTAAATACAATTCATTTTATCAGTCTCACTATCACTGTATAAAACCGAATTATATTTACTAGATAATTATTGTTTGTTTGAACCATCAGAATTAAATGAGATAACTATGGAAATTTATTTCCTATCATTTGAAAATTACTAATTTGTTTGCAATATTAGTCTCCGACAGGGTATAATTATCCTTTAATTGGCAAATTGTCCAAAATGAATAGATGACGCAATTAACTTACCATTGCTTTCGTTGGACATTCGAAAGACCATTACTGTCTTTTAATGCAATCTAAATTAAAACCTGTATTATTCTTTAAGCGATCGAATTTGATTCGAATAAATTAATCCACGAATGCGGATTGTCGAGCCAATAATTTATTTGGATATTCGAAACTCCATTTCTAAGATTAAACTGAGTTAACTGTGATGGGGACAGAGACGAGGTATGAGATGAGAATGACATGAATATTCGTCGCTTGTTTAATCTGAAGAAAACCGTAAAATTATACCTACGTGAAAATGCTTTAAAAATATATTTATTAAAAATTAATTTTTAAGTAGAGAATTGGAAGTTTCTGAAAAGATTTCCGCTGATAAAATATCTTATTAAATGTTTTCTAGAAATAGTAAAGACTAATCACAGACGGTAATGTGTTTGTTGCTGAAAATATTATTTTTAAAGAAGTTTCAATAAAGTTACGATTCGTTTTTGTCCTATAAATTTGCTGCTTTATGTTTCAGAGTATTCAATTCGGGGTAAAATGGTGATTACTAAGACCATATGTAGTGTATTTTAAATAGTACTGGTATTGCTAGCACGTAAAGATGAAAACAAAATTATAGTTAACCATATTGTAAATGATAAACTGGTAACCCATTTATTTCAGCTAAAACGAATTCCGCTGTGTGATTCAACTTACAATTTAAAGTTTAATTTACTTAACTAATAGGCTTATGTATGAAAATGGGAAGTTTAAGTAAAAGCATACATGAATATTAACGTACTGATTACTTAACAGAAATAATTAAACAAGCCTGAATTATTATTATTATTCATAGTTTGCACTATTCAAGACATAATTAATTCCTAACTGCTAGTTCCTACTAATACAAAAATGGCAGATGAGTATACGTTAAAGAGGATAGAAATAAAAGTTGAATGAAAGACGTGGGAATGAATATCTTTAGAGACTTCTCAAGAAAAATTTTAAATAAGTGTAATCAATCAAAATGTCCTTCAACGATTGAATGATGATTAAAAGAATATTCGTGGTCTTGCATTAATTCTCTTAACGTAAACGTAATCACAAAATCGAAATCTTGCAAATAAGAAAATTTGGAAATAAGCAAAAATTCAGACTAATTTGAACAATATTAGGGAATACTTTAAAGGATTATGACCCTCACAAAGTGGCATGGATGTTTCCGGTACCGTGGTCTAATTCCGATACCGAGTCCCCGTTCAAAAAGAAAAAAAATCATGGTTTATATGTATTGCACTAAGAACATTTTAGTCCCATTTCATCCTATTCTGCCATTTTAAATCGAGATGAGTTTAAATAAAACAATTCTTGCAAATCCGTCCCTTATCAAATGTTTGTTGAAAAAATGTCTTTCAAACGTTTTGAACGCATGCAATCAATCTGAGAATTTAATTTTTATTGCCCGACCAACTTCTACTTTCATATTTGTAAACGGGGCCATGGTAGCCCGTTGTGTTGCTCCAGTGCGACGTTAATTAATTACCATTATCATATTTGCAAGCTTTATTATAATAATTATTAAGCACGTGCAAACTATAATATTACTGAATATATTTTTTACTATGCTCGCGAAAACTAGGATATTGTGTATATACTTTTAATTACGCATGTGCAAACTGTAGCCATGATAGTGAATGTGCTAAAAAATAGTTTGAAATTTAGAAAAATTGGGAAACGGAGTGAAAAAGAGAGTTGGCGGTTGTTCTTTGTAATTTTGTACAATCTTTAGTTTCTTAATAAAGGTTTAATTTTTCTTACGAAAGTTACATGTATGAAGCCAGAAAGCTTATCTACAACTGTTTAATGCAATCGAATTGATATTCGGATAATCCAAAAAAGTGACTAGAGTGAGTTTTTCATCTAATAATAGAATAGGATAGACTAGGATCCCCACGCAATGTCCTGAGAAACTCGATCGACTTTTAAGTCGATTTTGTTTGTGTCGAAGAAAATAATTTTAATCCAATATTTGTTCGCTTCACGAATCAAATATACTATTTAAAAGTTTCAAACCGAAATATTTGTTTTTATCCAATGGTATCATAGATATCGTATCAAATTCATTTGTAATCCGTCTCTTAGAAAACGTAGGGGCCAAGGTAGACTAGTTGGAAGAGCAACGGATTAGCAACCATTAGAGGGTTGAGAGTTCGATACCCTTTCCAGCCAAAGACCGTAGTGTACACGTGGGCTGGTGCACGTTAAATCTGTCGTGGCTTTAAATGCCTCACTTTGATGTGGTGTGAAAGTTTGGAGAGTGGGGTGCCAGCTCTGGTGTTACCTCGTCATCTGACCGTGGTTCAAAATTATGTGGTGTTGTCCTCGGATTTTTCTCCCTTGGGGATTGATCCCGGACCTTTGCCAATAGTTCTTTGTGTTGCTCCAGTGCCACGTTAATTAACCACCTACCTTGGAAAATGCAGATAGAATTGAGAACTGCGATGGCGGATATAGCTTGATGTGTTTGCGTCCAAAGTAAATAGTGGGAAAAATGTTATAAATGTTAAACTGTCCCTCAGATCAACAGGCTGTAGGTTTGAATTTAGGTCTAGGCATGAGTGCTCGTAGTGGTTCGAAATCCACTTTAACCCTCCTGGTAGACGAGGAATCTCGTCATTAGCAAAACTGACCAGATCTTGATGGGCAAGTACCAGTTTCAGAAGAAAACTAACCAGATCCTTACCTCGTCTTCATTTAAAAATCGTATGTCTTGTCGTATTGTCGATTAAAAAATCGTATGTCTTGTCGTATTGTCGATTAAAAATCGTATGTCTTGTATTGTCGATTAAAAAATCGTATGTCTTGTCGTATTGTCGATTAAAAAATCGTATGTCTTGTCATACTGTCGATTAAAAAATCGTGTGTCTTGTATTGTCGATTAAAACATCGTATGTCTTGTCGTATTATCGATTAAAAAATCGTATGTCTTGTCATATTGTCGATTGAAAAATAGTTTGTCTTAATTTTACTAATGACGAGGTATCTCTTCATTAGTAAAATTGGTGAACGAGATATCTCGTTGAAACCACTTGGAGGATTAAGCTGTGAGTCCCGTCTAATTAGCCTATGTGAATTTTAAAACGATTGCAGAGCGACAAACCAAATGTTACAATGTTGAAAGTGAAGCTTTTAATATCCTTTAGACATTTAAATAATAATGAATGCAAAATTCTATGAAAGAAAAAACAAGGTATTACGATTACATTTTAACCTACGTTGATTTAAGTCGTCCTGATCACCAGATTAATTCTGCAAGTAAATAATTAAAGAAATTTTTACTTTTGATTAATAGTGATGTAAAATGCTCTACGTTTAATAATATGGAAACTTGACATTTGCCAATTTTTCTGCTTATTATCCTTCCAATGGTACTACTTTAATTGCTATCTCTTATACAAATGACTAACCGTAAGTTCAAATGTAATTATGCATTGCAGAACAACAGTTGACAATGCTTAAACTCGATTTAATCAAATCATTCTTCATTGTGCAATATACTTCTTATACAGAGGAAGATGATTGGTTGTTTATATGTCGCATGGGCCAGATTTGACCAAACTGCATCAAACAACGTTAAGTTAATGGACATACACACGAAAAGAAATCTTCACTGGCACATAAGAAAGGAATATACCCCTGGAGGAATCGAACAACTTATATAACGAGAAAGACGCTACTATAAAAATATTTATGTCCTACCTAGTCTGTATATTATACTGAAACAGGAATTTAGCATAATGTAAGTAAATATTTTAGAAAATGTTTCCTGCAAAGAAATCAAATTTTATACGACCTTGTATGCAAATTTTGTTAAAGCAAAACAAAAATTTATTCAAGCTCATTTTGTTGCAATGCAGAGAAATTGCCTGCACATTAAAGCTTGCTTTTAAATGTGTATTTGCAATTTGGTAGGAAAAACATTTCGTCAAACATTTGTCATTTAGTGTTGATACAGAGCCATTCTCTCTTTAACACTTCTGATTCTTGTATCCTTGTTACAAGTTTTATAATTTCTACAATTCACAATGCATCTTCATATTGAAGAAATAATGATGACAGAGAGTAGAGCTACCACAGGCGAACTTTTGCTACTATTTTTCAAACTTGGCGACATTTTAAGTAAAATCGTCTCAAAAGCTAATTTCAAAATTTTGCTGACTTCGAAAAATTTGACGACTGTTTTTGAAATTTTACCAAAGGTCAATGAAAATTTAATCCTCTGTGTTTAGCTAATAGCGAAGGAAAAAGTATTTTTTGGATTTTCTTTAGAGAGAAAATTTTCCGAGGGACACCAATTTCAAAGTTTTGGCATCAAGGCGGGATAGGTAGTTAATTAACGTCGCACTGAAGCAAAACCCGGACTATTGGCGACTGTCCGGGATCAATCCCCAAGAGAAAGATCTAAGGATAACACCATGTAATTTTGAACAACGGTCGGATGACGAGAAAACACCTGAGCTGGCACCCCACTCTCCAAACTTCCATACCACGCCAACGTGAGGACATTTGAGGCTACGACAGATTCAACGTGCACCTGCCCCCGTGTACACGACGGTCTTTGATCGGACCGAGTTTCGAACTCGCAACCCTCCGATTGCTAATCCGTTGCTCTTCCAGCTGGGCTACTTCGAAGAAAATATCGGAATCTAGGGTTGCTAGATTGTCATGAAAACCTTAATAAGGAAATATTTAGTTTCTTAATTTTAAAATGTAAGTTTCTATGCGAGATCCTCAACGTCTCTTTCATACTAAATTTGCACATTTTGTGTCTGAGCAACTAAAGGTAAGTAGATATTTAATTACGTCGCACTGGAGGCAACACAACGGGGTATTGGCAACGATTCGGGATCAGCCCCGAAGGGAAAGATCCAAAGACAACACCACGTAATTTTGAACCACGCCAAATGACGCTAAGCAACTAAAATAATGCTTAAGAGGAGACCTTTTTGCTACATTTTTTAAAAATGTATGCTACTGTTTTACAAGTGTTTGGGGGCTGTTGTAGCACTGGAAGCGCTTTTCGATTACTTATTAAATTAAAAAAATAACATTAGAATTACTAAATACTATTGTGAAAATCTATTTTTCTTTGCTCCAAGTTCGAAATGTAACTCATGTTATACTGCAAGCTAGGGAATTGATATGATATATAATTCCCTGTGTCAAGGGAGAACTAAATCTCATGTACTATTCCCCAAATCTAGAGTCGTCATTTACTTACGAATCGTGGGAACACTATTCCCCCATCAAATATTAGACTTCGTTAGGGAAAAGCTCCTAACATAATTTGCTAACAGTCTTATCATTTTACTAGTTGGACAGAAAGAAGATTCTGATCTCACATGTCCTCACAAATACATAAATTCCTCCATTCCTGAAAGTTGTTCAAACCTTATGTTAAGGGAAGGATTTTCTTCTTGTATGGCGTGTACTGATGTCACCCTTATTTTCTCCGGGCCGCGGTAATCCTGTTGGAAGAGTGACGGATTATCAACCGGAGGGTTGCGAGTTCGAATCCAATCAAAGACCGTCGTGTACAAAGGGAGCTGGTGAAAGTTAAATCTGTCGTGGCCTCAAATGTCCTCACGTTGGCGTGATATGGAAGTTTGGAGAGTGGGGTGCCAGCTGAGGTGTGACCTCGTCATCTGACCGTGGTTCAAACCCTGTTGGGTTTGATCCCGGACAGTCGCCAATAGCCCGTCGTGTTACTCCAGTTCGACGTTATTTAAATATCTACCCACCTTATTTTCTCCTCATTTTCTATATTAATCACACGGTTGTGTTATTAGGTTGTCATACGGTTGTATGTAGGTTTAAAAAATTGATTTCATATGTTGCATTATCACTTATATCAATGAGAAATGAAATTATTTTCTTAATTTATGATATTGAAAATACATAGAGTATTGTAAAATTCATGAAAGCAAAAGAACCATAAAATAAATTGTTAGGCTGTGTCGAGGACACAATGACTACTCAGACCTGATGTTGGATTGTGGAATAAATGAAGCAGACATGAAATTTCAATGATTGTTTATTGTGTGAATATTCAACAATTGATATACAGTTTGAAGGATTAGAGTGCAGTTTGGTATTAATTGCTGTTGAAAGATTGTTTATGTCCTACATTAATTGTAGTGCATTCAGTAGCTTTCGAATGACACCATTACGCAGTACTTACTCCTCTAATCGAGTTACATTGCCCAGCACCGTACAATTTGGATATACTGCAAACCCCTCCCCACGCTCAGCCTTTGGTTCGAGGGTCATGTCAGTTAGGTATATTCTATAACTACACGATGCTATATTTATCTTTCGGATGTTTCTTCTAGTTCCCAAATCATAAGATAACGTTTTGTAAAGCTAGGCTTTTCATGCATGCCCCCAGTATTGTTTCGATTTAAAAGACGTATATTCACGTCAAAAACATTATCAAACTATACCGATTATTTAATGTAACAGATGTAAACCATTTATTTAAAGATTGGTAGTTCATTAACGTCGCTCTGGAGCAACACAACTGGCTATTGGCGACTTTCCAGGATCAATACCGAAGGGAAAGATCGAGGACATCACGTAATTTTGAATCATGGTCAGATGACGAGGTCAACACCTGAGCTGGCACTCCACTGTCCAAACATTTCCACACCACTCCAGCGTCAGGACATTTGAGGCCACTCTAGATTTAACGTGCACCAGCCCCCCTTGTACACGACGGTCTTTGGCTGGATTCGAACTTGCAACCCTCCAGTTGCTAATTTGTTACTCTTCCAACCTGGCTACCGCGGCCCCTTTATTTAAAGAATATAAACAAGTCGTTATTTTTTTACTATGGATACACCTTCAACAATGTAATTGGTTACATTTTAGATGTTCTTTAAAAAATATTTTTTATGAAGGAATCTAATTAGATAAGCCATTTATTTTTTAGAGTATGATCCCTTTTGTATTTTTGTCGTCACATGATATTCTATGATGGGATTTAAAACGACTATCACTAGTGTTTTGTTTTAATGTAAATTCGGAACTCTACGAATTGAACCGAATCAAAATATACTGACTTCACTATTTCCTATTGGAATAAAATATAAGCTAATACAACTTTCAGAACGAATGTAGATTTCCGATCATAGTGATTTATGGAATCATATACAACTTACTCAATTCAGTGAATGAATTCACACGCCGTCCACTTGTTCAAAGAAGTTATTCCTTATAAAGTTATGTTTAACTAGTTTTTTATTTCTTTATGAAACAAATATTCCTAAAGTATAATACATTATTTTAGAAAATGATTTTAAATTCGTATGGATTTTAGAAAATGGAACCAAATGAAAATGTATACTCTAATGTAATCGTATTTCCTTCATTCGGAATTAAAACCACTTCCAGAACAACTGCAAGTTTCCAAACATAATTAATTAGTAAGGTAAATATAATGAATTATTAAGTATATACAACTTACACATGCCAATATTCATTCACATGCCGTCCACTTGTGCAATGAAGGTATTCCTTTAAAGATACCCCCTTTTAACTAGTTATTAATATATTCATGAAGCGAACATTTCGAATGTATTATAAATCATTTTAGAAACTGATTTCAAATTCGTTTGAACTCTACCAACGGAAACAAATGAAAATATATTAATAATATAATCCACTACACTATTTGTTCGGAATTAAAATATAAAAATATAACCAAAACAACTTTCATAACAAATGTAGGTTTTCAAATTAGTGAATTGTTGAGTCATATACAACTTACACATATCAATATTCAATGTATTAATTCACACGGCGTCCACTTGGCCATAAAGTTATTCCTTATGAAGTTATTTCTTTAAATTAGTTATTAATATATTTATGAAGCAAACATTTCTAAAGAATAATTAATGTTTTATTTTCTTAAGAAATGGTCGTTTCAAATTCGTTTGAACTGTACCAATAGAACCAAATGAAAATATATTAACTTTAATAAAATACTATTCCTTTGTTCGGAATTAAAACAACATTCATAACATATGTAGGTTTCCAAATATGATGAATTATTAAGTCATACAACTTACACATGCCAATATTCATTCGCAAGCCATCCATTTGTGCAATAAAGGTATTCCTTATAAAGATATCCCCTTTTATAACTAGTTATTAATATATTTATGAAGCGAACATTTCCAATGTATAATAAGGCATTTTAGAAACTGATTTCAAATTCGTTTGAACTCTACAAACGGAAGCAAATGAAAGTATATCAATAATATAATCCACACTATATTATTTGTTCGGAATTAAAATATAAAAATATAACCCCAAACAACTTTCATAACAAATGTAGGTTTCAAAATTAATGAATTGTTGAGTCAAAAACAACTTACACATGCCAATATTCAATGTATTAATTCACACGGCGTCCGCTTGGCCATAAAGTTATTCCTTATAAAGTTATTTATTTAAACTAGTCAATATATTTATGAAGCGAACATATCTAAAATATAATTAAGATTTTTTTCTTAAGAAATGGTCGTTTTAAATTCGTTTGAACTGTACCAATAGAATCAAATGAAAATACATTAACTCTAAAATAATCCTATTCCTTTGTTCGGAATTAAAACAACTTCCAGAACAACTGCAGGTTTCCAAACATAATGAATTATTAAGTCATATACAACTTACTCATGCCAAGATTCATTAAACAAATTCATCCTCTCGCAAGCAAAGGAGGACAGTGCATTCGAGTTATCCCTAACTAGCAACTAATTACACGCACCGGGATGTCCATTTTTTAATGAGAACCGGCGAAAAACCTCATTTGCAGGAGCGGAGGAGGGAGAGAAAACTTCTGAATTTACTCCAAGATGCATAATCATCAAGATACCCGGCCAACGCACGTCTGAGATAAATGATAAATTATGCCCGAGGCTCGTTAGGGGTCAGCGGAGTCGTGGCTTTCCCATTACATTTGGAACTTTAATTAGTTTCAACCCTATTGATTTCTTCCCTATGTCCGTAATGATTGAAATGCAAGAGCGCGGCAAGGTCACGCAAATTTCCTTCTTTCCGACCCCCTAATGAATGAGTTTTAAGAAATGTCTGCGAATATTCCGTTTCATTAACGAAATTATGCGCCTGGACGGATGCCCGCTTTTTCTCGGGCCGATGTTGGTTTGCGCGATGATTGATAGCTGGAATTAGCCGTCTTTTGAATTTTAAAAAGACAATGATGGGGAGAACGAATTTTAAAGTTTCTTTTGGGGGTTGGGATTGTTGGAGGGTTTGAATGGGCTTCGAAATCATCAGTCTTGAGTTTTTTGATTGCGTTTCATTTTAGGGTGATTAGTTTTAAACGCAATGTTTGGATTTTAGGGCGTTGTGCAAACTCCATGGGAGCGGAGTTCGAATTGTTTCGAAATTATCCGTCTGGTACTTTTTGATTCTGCGAAGTTTGTATATTCCTTACCCCATGACTCATTGGATGATTTGCTCTGCGTGGGGAAGTAATGAGTACTAGTGGTACTTCCGGTGTGAACAACCGCGCCAATAGACTTGAGTCATCACCGAGAGGAGGATTTTGTAGCCCCTTCGACTAGTCAACAAACTCGTAGAGCTGATGGTTATATTGGTATCCCACTCTTTATACTAGTACCATTTGCGAGCTTCTTTACGAGCCTCGCTTTTTTTCACTTTTCGCTATCCTCCTCACACGCACGAGGAAAACGCTCGAGCGTCTTGCTCGTGCGTGCGTAAATAAAAATGTAAAACGTTCCGTGAATAAAATAATTGCGGCTTTGAATAATAATGCAACCTTTTTGTAAATTAAATTTTTGAGTATAGCTGCATTATACGCCTCGTTTAATGGCAACGTTCTTGGCGCATTTTTTATGTCTCCAAGGAAATAATTCTTAGAAAAAACCTTTTTTGAACGGAAAATAATAAGCTTAGAACAGAAAGTAATTAACGGGGAAAATGCGAAACTGAAAAATACTTTTTTTTATCGTAAAATAATTATAATCGTTAAATAGCAAAGCCTTCACCTGCCATAACTCGCTGCTAAAATTGCGCCAAAAAACGCGCCAACGGCGTTGCCACCAAACGAAGCGTATGATACAGCTGTACCAAGTTTTGTAAGTTCGTGGTTTAAGAGATATTAAAGGTAATTATTTAGTCTAAATGGATTGCTCTGGAACTGATTTACTTTGTTTATATTAATTACTATTGTGCGTGGATCGAACTGTGTCAGCGCGACCCAAAAGATTGATTAGAGTTAAACTTGTCACGCATGTAGCATCGAGTGAAAGAAATATATCTTCCAACATTTTACGAAACCCCAAACAGTTTAGATTCCATTTGATTTTTAGGCTATCAGCTTTATAGTAAATATAATGCACCATTGATGATATCGGTAGGGTCAAGTCTTTTCACCTGTAATCATCTATTAGAGATGAGTACGAAACAAATGGTTTTAATGATTTCACAATTATCATTCTTGTAGTATCATAACTATCATTCATTCGGGGCTGCCGTGGCCCAGTGTGTTTGCCCAATGGTCTAGCAACAAGGTTCGATTCCTGTAAATGACCCTGGGTGAATTTCTCTCTTTTGTGTGAGTAAATATTTTCTTGTGTGTGAATGTACATTACTTGTTGTTGCCAGTCGTGTTTGACCAGCATGGTCAAACATGGCCCCTTGTGCAATAAAACACAGCGTACATTACTTGATGTCTGTTCAATAAAACACAACCACAATTATCAAACACAATTTTTTGTAGACTTGATTTAAAGTTAATTCATTTTAGTATAATACGTGTACAGCACCAGGGCACGGGCAACACGTGGGCTAATTAGACAGGGACCAATGGCTCTAATTAGATTCTGAACGGTTAATAACATCCTTTCCCAGACCGGGCTGCTCTAGCCCAGTTGGAAAAGCAACGGATTAACAACCGGAGGATTGCGAGTTCGAAGTTCGGTCCAGCCAAAAACCGTCGTGTACACGGGGGCTGGTGAATGTTAAATCTGTCATGGACACATATCCTCACGTTGGCGTGGTGTGGAAGTTCGGAGAGTGAGGTGCCAGCTCAGGTGTTGCTTGGTCATCTGACCGTGGTTCAGAATTACGTGTTCTGGATCTTTCCCTTCGGTGTTGATCACGGACCGTCGCCTATACCCCGTTGACGTTAGTTAGACCCGCTCCAGTGTGACGTTAGTTAACTACCTACGTACCTACTCCGACGATATAAGCCTTTGGAATGAATGCTCAGACCAAACTGCTGGCAGGTTGAGACACGTGTAACGTTAGTTATGCAACACACATGTGAATTGCACGTAATTTACGGAACCGAAACAAAGAAACAACTTATCTATGATAGGCATTTTCTGTTGAGCTCAATATAGGTGGCTATACGTGTTTCATGTACGTGTTCTGAACATCAGTTGTCTTATTTTTTGTATACGATTTCACATGCCAATTCAAATTACAAATTGATGTATTACAGTTGATTGGTTAACACCAATTAGATTAAGCGCCAAACGTTGCCAAAACTGCGATAAACTGCATTTTAATGTAACTTCGATCATACGAGATCAGTGTATTTAGATAGCAGAAGTAAAGTCTTCGCAGACCGTCTGGTTTGTTTTGTTTTATGACACAGAAAATCCATCTCATATTCCAATATCCATAGAAAATTAATGAATATAGTGCATTTTCAAACAAAGCAACCATAAAAATACGGTCCCGTGGGTAATTTTTTAAATTTTATTTCAACAGTCAATCTTCTATTGCAGACATTTTCAGAGAAAGAAGTAAGGAAAACTGAGGTTAGTTTTCAAAGCATCGATACCTGCGGTATGCTTGGGAAAGCTGCACTCTAAAAATAATCTTTTCCATTATTCCGAACTCCCTTTTGGAAGAGAAGCTGAAACCGAAATCCCGACTCTCGCAGCGCTCTCAAAAGTCTTCATCTATTGAACTGCTTTTCTGAAAGTCGAACTCTTGCTTTTCTGTAAAAGCCGGAGTTAAAAACAAGACGAGAATAAATTGCACCACTCTCTTATTCTTGAAAGTGCGTTCTCTATGTCATCGGTCTCTCATCTCAAAGCTGATCAATGAGACAACGAGTCTGAAGCATCCCATTTGTAATTTTACCTTCAGCTTACTCCGGATGCCGTATCGTATCTCTTAATCATAAAAATGGGACTTCTAAGGCAATGTGAAACTAGTAAAGCAAGGACAATTATTATTCATGTCTCTCTACATGGGGCTTCCTGTACGAACTTTAAGGTAACGTAAGGAAAACAACATTAACACTCTGAGGAATTCGATATCCGTTTTGCAACTTATAGTCTTCACTATATTATTAAAGTTTTGACAAAATTGACCAACAGAATCTTTCAGTTCTCTTCAGAACCTCCAAGTTTTTGGACTAGTCGATCTAGATCTGGTTAGTTTTGCTAATGCCGAGATACCTGGTCGATATAAAGCTGCCCTATTACTACTCCAAGGGAGATGTAGACCCAAGAAGGAAAAAAATTGTCCCTTGCACGGAACTGGTGACAGTTTGGAATAGGTTTTTGCACCAGAGGTCGCCGGTACAGGACAGTTTTCGACGCGAGGATAAAACACCAGAAGTTTCAGGGGTATTTTGTTTTACTTTTTACGGACAAAACTTTGCAATCTAATATTTCCAAACTTTGTGCGTCTATTTATTGTCGGGTCTCGGTAGCCCAGTTGGAAGAGCAACGGATTAGCGACCGGAGAGGGCGAAACTAGGTCCAGCCATCTGTGAACACGGGGGGCTGGTGTACGTTAAATCTATCGTGGCTTCAAATGTACTCACATTGGCCTGGTGTGGAATTTGAGAGTGTTGTGCCAGCTCAAGCGTTGCCTCGTCATCTGATCGTGGTTAAAATTACGTCGTGTTGTCCTCGGATCTTTCCGTTAGGGAGTTGATCCCCGACCGTCGCCATCAGCCCGTTGTGTTGCTCCAGTGCGACGTTAATTAAAAATACCTACCTACCTACGTGAAAAACACAAAATCTTTGTTTTTCGACGTGAAAAAGAACCCCCCTTTAAGGTGATTTGGAAATTCTCATTTCGAAATCTCGATATTGAGGTATATATAGATTTGAATAGTCCATTTTTTCTTCTAATAATTCTTCATTCCTGTTTAAATTCGTATGGGAAGTTTTAGAAATGAAAATAAAAATTAACCGTAAACTCAAATTTTAAGCTTCAAATTTTATTCCCCCTATTAACTATTCTAAAAACTATTTTCTAAGACATGTTTATTTTAAATCTTCGAGGTGTGTTTTCCTAGAAATTACTTTAACATTGCCGTTGCTTATCTAACAGGTATATATAGACAGGTATATATATATACCTTCACAGATAATACTGAGGTTTCCCTTTTGTTATATGTATAGGGCCGCGGTAGCCCAGTTGGAAAAGCAACGGATTGGCACCCAAAGACCGTCGTTAACCGGGGCTGGAGCACGTTAAATCTGTCGTGGCCCCATATGTCCTCACGTTGGAATGGTGCGGAAATTTGGAGAGTGGGGTTCCAGCTCATGTGTTGTTCTCGTTATCTGACCGTGGTTGAAATTTACGAGGCATTGTCCTTGGATTTTTCCATTCCCGGACCGCCGCCGATAACCCGCCCTGTTGCTCCTGTGCGACGTTAAGTAACTACGTACCTACCTTTGTTATATGTATAGTACGTTTTTATAAATTTGTAACAGATATAAACAGAATAGTTCTGCGAATTTAGGGATTATCTATATATATAAAATAGGATGTGTGTATATATCTTTTCTATACGAATCTACACCGTTTGACCAATCCACACCAAATTTAGTACACTTATACTTTAGAACACTGCGGCCAGCATAGGCTAACTCTTAACCCCCGTTCTATTGGCCCTAGGGGGCTAAAAACTATTCGAAATCGCCATATAAATAACATTGAGCATAGATTGATTGCTTTAGGCAGCTATGGTTGCTTTACCAGTGTTGATCGAAAAACAATTTTTTTTTCCAAAACAAATTAAATTACAATATTTATGTTTGAACTGACTTTTTAGTTCTTCCCATGATGTAAATAAATTATATATTTATTTACATTATATGTAAATATATTTTATTGAAGAAATAATATTTTAAAATATTTATTTTTGCAAGGAAATTCAAGGAACGGTTTTCAGGAGTTCAAGGATGATTTTCAAGAAAAGTTGGTGTATATTTCGACCACCTTTCCTTAAATACTTTATTTAATACGTAATGATTTGTAGAATTCCGTTTCATAAGCTTTTTAAGTAAGGTGTGTAACTTATTTTAAAATGTCCGGAATAGATACATTTGAATCCTCCGTTGAAAGCAGTGATTTTCTTTCTTAAAAATTCTGTAAAATCCACCTTCTGCTTTTTGAAATTTTTTTATCTATTCAGTTTAATTTGTCTACACCGATTACATTTATTTCTAACCCAAGCACCATTATTCCGAAAAGCACAAACGAAAAACTCATTGATCATAAAAGCGTTAATTTTGCTACTCGGTATCTGGCAGCACCGGAATTAATGTTTACTTTTTTTATAAAACTTTGTAGAACTTTCTGAAAGTTGGGGAAACGGAAACTTCCTTGGACTCATGATGGAGAACATTCCAGCGCCCATTCGATTCTTAGCTGGTCGCTTTTAAAGGAAGCTAACTCGGTAAGTCTTCCAGTTTATCATCTTTCAGTGATTCTGACAGTTTTATTTCGCTCTTTTATTTGATTGTATAAGTGTTTTCTACTTTATTCGACAGTGAAAGTGTACATTTTGGATTTATATTTCTAAACGGATGTAAGTACTTCATAATTTTAAATTTTTTTTCGATAATTTTAGCTTTTTATTGTATTCTATAATAGATTTCATTGCTCAGTGAGAGCGTGCCTTTTGCTTAATTTATGACAGTCATATTTGAGCATTACTAAATTTCATAAATCATTATCGCCTTTATCAATATTTTGCAAATGTCTCTTTTCGAACTGCTCTTTTTCAGAATACACTCAGACAGTTCAAATTCGACACTGCGAATCTTTCGTTTTTTAGAATTCTGCATTTTTCGTCGGTATTTCGCTTTTGTTTGTATTTATGTCTTAATCTTTTACATATTGGAATATATTTAGGAATTAAATGTATATATTTGCGTCCGAAGTATATTGTAGAAGCTATGAAAAAGTTAAAACGTATTTTCCGTACAATTTAAATGATTGCATTTTTCTGTGAAAGAAAAGTGATTATTCTAATTCACTTTTCAAACAACATTTAACCATTTCAACCCGAGCAACGCCGGGTAATTCAGCTAGTTCTCTGTAAAACTAAAAAGTTATACAATGAAATAGTAAAGTTTTTGGTAAATATCTATTGATTAAGCAAAATTATATTTCAAACTGTTACTTTTTGTATAGTCTAAGAATCGGTAGTACATAGAAATGACATGTAAATTGACACTATCGTTAAAGCCGAAATATCGTTTCTGAAATTTAAGTAGAAATAGTTTTGAACACGGTTTTAAGACTTTAAAACAACCATTGTTTCTCAACCGAAGTTTTTTTTTTTAAATAAAAAGTTTGATCTAAAGTGAATATTACTGAATTCATTAATTGATACTTTTCTAAATCATGTACATTCAAATTTGAATATGATAGTCCTCCCATGTTTATTGATATAGAGAGGGCCGTTGTACCCCGGTTGGGAAAGTAACATATTAGCAATCGGAGGTTTACAAGTTCGTAAATCGATCCTACCAAAAACTTGTATAATTGGCTGGCACACGTTAAATCTATCCAGGCCTTAAATGTTATCATGTTGGCGCGCAAGGAAAGTTTGGAGAGTGGGGTCGAGCTTAAGTGTTTCCTCGTGATCCGACTCCGTCGCCTATGAAATGTTTGCTGAAAAAATATCCTTTCAACGTTTTGAGCGCGTGCAATTATCTGAGAAGTTAATTTTCATTGCGCGCGTGCAACTGCTACCTTCATACGTATTTGTAAAATGGGCCCCGGTAGCCAAGTTGGAAGAGTAACTGATTACCAATCGGAGGGTTGCGAATTCAAAACTCGGGCCAACCAAAGACCGTCGAGTACACGGGGGTTGGTGCACGTTAAATCTGTCTGGACTTAAATGTCCTCACGTTGGTGTGGTGTGGAAGTTTGGAGAGTGGGTTGCCAGCTCAAGTATTGACCTCGTTGTATGAAATGACGAGATGTGATCCACTGATCTTTCCCTTCGGAATTGATCCCGGACCGTCGCCAATAGCCCGTTGTGTTGCTTCCATGCGAGATTAATTCAACTACCCTGTACTTATTGACATAGTCGCAAAAGATGAATATAAGACTCCAAGCATGGTTAGTATTGTCAATATTGTCATCCCTTGAAACATGCAATAAATATTTATTTTTAAAGGAAACTATTGAACAGATTCGAGCCAACTTACTTCCATAAAAAATGTCCAGGCAAAAACCAAAGGCAACGATAATAGAAGAGGGCGCCACTATTGATTCACTTTCGTCCACACAGATTAGCATATATTGAAATTAGTTTCACAAGTAAAATGAAAATTTCCAGCCGCGCTATTTTTATCAAATAATTCTTGACAAATTTGTTTGGACAAGAAGTGGCGAAGGGGGAAACAGATGGGAAAAACAGTTCCACGTCCTTGTTGATCGATTTAGCTGAAGGCCAGGAAACTATTGTGGCTGGAAAAAACTGTCTTTAGAAACCTTTACGTAAAATATGAATCTATAATGCATTGAATAATGCCGATAAAGTAGAATTTAAAATAACTTTTGAACCAGTTTTATAGAAAATTGTATTCATCAGGAGTAACGGGATATATCGATTGGATGTTATTAAACGTAAATCTATGGATGCATTTTTGACTGGACACGAATATGATAATGATACCAGATGGTCCACACTTTATATTACATATCATATTTTATTTAATTTACATTGGGCTTACTGAATCGCAATGAAATGGTTCTGTGCATCAAGCGCTCAAAAATCTATTCAATACATATATTTTTCAACAAAAGTCAACTACGCGTGTTAACAGTTTGTAATAGACTTTCGAAATGTTTGCTTTGAACTTAAGAGGTTTTGAGACTTCCACTTCTCGTAAAACTTTATACAGGTGTCCTTTTCTTTAAATAAATTTTCTCCATTATCAATAGATGAAGATACAGAAATAGTCACCATTTATAAATATCGTCTAGACGGAGGTTTTATTATTTTTCTTTTAATGCATTGATCTATCTCACTGAAGCTGTATTTGATAAGGTAGCACTTGAACTTTACTTTTGGCTTGCAACAAAGTTGTAAGTATGAACTTTTACTCAACGGTTTTTCTTGCTTCAGATAACTTTACCAGTAATCTTTTACTGACCCTATATATATATATATATATATATATATATATATATATATATATATATATATATATATATATATCCTATTTTGTGTTTTCTTACTTATACTGCTGCCGTGGTAGCATTATTGGAAGAGTAGCTGATTAGTAACCGGAGAGTTGCAAGTTCGAAACTCGATCCAATCAGAAAGCGTGTAACTGGGGGCTGGTGCACATTAAAACTTTCATAGCCTCAAATGTCCTCACGTTGGCGTGAAAGTTTAGAGTGGTGTGCTAGTTTAGACGCTGACCTCGGCATCTGACCGTGGTTCAAAATTATGAGGTGTTGTCCTCGGATCTTTCCTTTCGGGATTGATCTCGGACCGTCGTCAATAACCCGTTGTGTTACTCCAGTGCGACGAGCGCGTTAGTTCAACTATATACCTATACTGCGGCCGCAGTATCGGTACCTACTACTACTATAGGTAGTACCTACAACCTGCCTACTTACTTTATTTTTCCTGACATGTAACAGTTATAGTATCATTGCGCATATACCTGATCCGTGTTTCATTCCAGTTTAGTTGTCCATCTTATCTCATACTTAATTCAAAATCCACAGAAGTATATTTTAAATGAAATATTTCAGTAAAATTCCGCGATTTATCTTTTTACCATTTGGAGATAAGTAGGCAATGTAAATTGCAAAAGTGCACGAAATAAGGTAAGTAATTAAGATATGTGAATAAAATTATCACGTGATAACAATTTAAGCGGATACAATTTTTAATTTGTATACCACCCTCTAGATAAAAATCCGAGGTAGCAAAAATGTTCCTTACCTGTATCCCTATCGTTAGTAAAAAACCATATTTCTGTAGGTTGAATAGTAACGGAGATACAAGAGTTTCTATTTTAAGAGGGCCGTATCTAATCTAGAACGAAAACTGACCCATGGCCAAGAATGAAGAGATAAGTTCTGCATTTCTGCAGATGGAAAAATTTGCTTTTATTTTTATTTAAACCATTTTTCCTACAATATTTTTATTAAAGATTACATTGTCTACTATTATGCATTGCGATTTTCATCTGCAGTTGCAATACTACATTACTTTGCACAATGGTGCACTTTCTGACCGAAAAAAATGCTTTTTAGCATTGTGTATGCGATCCCTAATCTGACTGCTTGAACAGCTGTGCACAAGCGGTATACGTCAACTTTTTTGCGTCATTATGCCTTCGTTACCGTTCAACGTACAGAAATGCAGTTTTCTGCTAACGATAGGGATGCAGGTAAGGAACACATTTCTGCTATCTCGGATTTTTATCTAGAGGGGTTATATAGAAATTAAAAACTGTGTCCGCTTAAATTGTTATCACGTGATAATTTTATTCACATATCTTAATTACTTACCTTATTTGGTGCACTTTTGCAATTTACATTGCCTACCTATCTCCAAATGGTAAAAAGATAAATTGCGGAACAACCTTTTTGGGACACCCTGTACATATATAATATATACAGGGTATATAATATATACAGGGTGTATAACTTTTACCATAGTTACCCAAACTTTTTTGTCTCAGTACCTTCTTTTCAAGGACTATTTCTTTAAATAGTCTTTGAAAGGGAGGCCCCATCTGAAAAACCCAATCTCATCTGATAATAAATTGTAAGTGCAGTTATGCCTATGGTTCCTGAATTTCCTCTAAATATTTATGTAACTGTGTGTAACTTTAGAATTCCGAGGGCTGTTTACCACGAACGGTACGTGGGCCGGGGTGGCCCAGTTGGAAGAGTAATGGATTTTCAAAGGGAGGGTTGCGAGTTCGAAGCCAACCGAAAACCGCTGTGTATAAAGGTGGCTGGTGCACGGCCTCAAATGTCCTCACGTTGGAGTGGAAGTTTGGAGAGCGAGGTTTCAGCTAAGTGTTGATCGCGTCATCTGAGCGTGGTTCAAAATGACGAGGTGTTATCCTCGGATATTTTCCTTCGGGATTGATGCCGGACAGTCGCTAGTAGCCCTTTGTGCTTCTAGTTCCCTCTAGTGCGACAAATTCAATTACCTACCTGCCTGGAAGTCCTTATCTTTGCATAAAACTAGTTGAATTTTTATAGAGTGTATCAAAAATTGATTAAATTGATAAATATTGTCCCTTCGAAATATTATCTTCCCTTTAAACGAATATTGCAGTTTTTGTGAAATACTTGAATAAATGCTGAAAGAATAAAATAATTATAAGGGAATGGGTTTAACATTTATTCAAGGGATTGATTCCTCATAAAAGGTGGAATCATTTCATCAAACTCCAATGTTATGCATTTCTTCGAGAAAAGTTTTAAATCTCGTGTGGTTTTAAAAATTATTGTATATTAGTGTATATTAGGAGGTAGTTTGAAAGCATAATAATACTTGAGTGCGTTATAAAAGTGAATCGGTAATTTGATACAATAATTTCATCGAATGTTTGTTCTTTATTTATCCATACAAGTATACAAGGTATGTAAGTAGTTGTATTTATGTTACACTGGAGCAACAACACATCGGTCTATTTACAAGCATATGAAAAGTACGGTACAAGCGAATATAAATTCTATTTTTCGTTAGGAATAAACGGAACCGCGGAAGCCATGTTGGAAGAGAAGCTGATCAGCAGCTGGAAGATTGCGAGTTCGAAACCCGATCCAACCAAAGACCATCGTATACGTGGGTGCTAGTGCACATTAAATCTGTCATGGCTTCAAATGTTGGCGTGGTGTGGAAGTTTAGAGATTTGGGTGCCAGCTCAGGTGTGACCTCGTATCCGACCACGGTTTGAAATGACGAGCTGTTTTCATCGGATCTTTCCCTTCGGGATGGATTCCGGACTGTCGCCAATAGCCCGTTGTGTTGTCTAGTGCGACGTTGATTCAACTACTTGACCTAACCTGACATAAATACTACTTTCGTCGTGGCGCACAAGGTTGAAGAAGTAGCATTTGTAGTACGTAGTACTTTCTCTGGTTATGATCTTAGTTCAAAAGATGTTTTGTACTTATTAATTAACCTTCATGTAGCAAAACATGGTTTCGTTGCTTCAGTGCGACGTTAATTCAACTAACTACCGTTCGTGATAAACACCCGTCGAATTCCCCAAGCATGCGATTCAGTCTTATTGATATTAACATCCCTATCAAGTGAAGTACAATACTGATAAATGCACGCCGAATTTCGCGACACCAAATTTACAACTCCGAATAAACTGTTATTTCCTACCACCGATCATAACTTGCCTCGTAATTATCCGAAATACATTAACCGATCCTCCTCTTCCGAGATTCCGAAACTCTGTTCTCCACTCCGAATGAAATTTGTAGAGGGTCATTCAGCACCTTCTCGGGACGTTAAGTGTTAACACTTAAAGAATAAAGAGGGGAGCTTAATGTCAGATCAGAAAATGCTCTTAAGACAGTCATTTGCCTGGAGACAATCTTTTCTGGGCTCGAGGCTTTCGGGAACAGGAGGCATTAAAGACTGAACCGAAGTTATTTTCTGGCTTTTAAGGAGGTGACAGCCAGGATATATGCCACTGCTTTCGTAGATAGGTTTCGCTTGTGAGACGTTCTGTTATATATGTTACCCTTTGGATCCGATGACAGTGAACAGTTTCCAGACTTCTAATGTTTGCTGGTCTGAAGCACTTTCAACTATTTTAAAAGTATGGATGTATGTTGACTGAAATATGAGGACATTGTTTCCTGCATTAGAATTCTTCGGGCTTCCAGTTATAGATACTAAAAATTTAGCTAAAATGTCATTTGTTTTCTCAAACATACAAATGATAATTTGCAAAGATGTTTTATATAACTGTTTTATGTGACGAGGTTTCGCTTATGAGACATTCTTTTATATATATTGCCTTTTGGATCCGATGACAGTGAACAGTTTGCAGACTTGTAATGTTTGTTAGACTGAAGCACTTTCAACTATTTTTAAAAATATGGATATATGTTGACTGAAATATGAGTGACATTGTTTCCTGCATTGAATTTTCTGGGCTTCCAATTACAAGTATTATAAATTTAACTAAAACGCGATTAGTTTTCTCAAAAATACAAATGATAGTTTGCAAAAATGTTTTCATATAACTGTTTTATGTTACAATGTTTCGCTTGTGAGACATTCTATTATACGTATATGTTGACCTTTGGATCCGATGACAGTGAACTAGTGCCAGACTTGTAATGTTGTTTGCTGGACTAAAGAACTTTCAACTATTTTTGGAAGTATGAAAATATGTTGACTGAAATATGAGTGACGTTATTTCGTGCCTCAGAATGTTTCGGGCTTCTACTTACAGAGATTAAAAAATTTAACTAACGTCATTTATGTAGAACTTTTATTTGTTGGGTAAAGGAATCAGACTAGAATTCCTTTACTATTAAGAATGTTTGATTACAATGGATAGGGGAAGTCCTTTACAGGTGTTCGTCGTAACATCACATGCTCGTCGTGCATGGCTGTGTGTCCCTTCTTCAAGGTTCTTCAGCTTCTCTCTCTCCTCGTCAGACGGTCTGTCTCACCATCCTGGCTTCACTTCCTGGGCCATAGCGGGCCAAGATATCCTGGTTGGAAGAATAACGAACTCGCAACCGGAGGGTTGCGAGTTCGAATCCAACCAAAGACTAGTGTACAAAGGGGGCTGGTGCACGTTAAATCTGTCGTGGCCTCAAATGTCCTTACGTTGGCGTGGTATGGAAATTTGGAGAGTAGGGTGCCAGCACAAGTGCTGTTCTTATCTGACCGTGGTTCAAAATTACGTGGTATTGCCCTCGGATCTTTTCCTTAGGGTTTGATGCCGGACCGTCGCCAATAACCCATTCTGTTGCTCCAGGGCGACGTTAATTAAAATACTTACCTATCTGGGTCACGTGTTTGTTGGTTTTGGGTTCTATGGCGCAAGGGCCATATTTGGTCAAGCGGTGCCAAACACAAGATAGACAATGTCAAGTAATTGTGAAAAGAAAGAATGGAGAGGAGAATATGTAGAAAGATCGCTTGAACTGGATCACAGGAAATGACAGGTGTTCTGATACTTTAGACCCAGATAATCCAGATCTATTTTCAGGAAAATAAAAATAATAATTAGTTTTATATAACTGTTTTTAATATTGTATATGAGTTTGTGCGGCAAATTGCAGCTTCATAAGTCTATTTACATAGAGGAAGTAATGTTACAATGTTTAATAATATATGTAAATGGATTTGTGGCAAATAACATTACATTTGTGGCAAATGCAATGTAAAGGTGTAATCATACACTAGAAAATTAGTTTTTAAATTTTGACTTTAAAAATCCAATTTTTTTACAATAGGTCACTGGTTTGTACTTTAACTTAGTTCAGTGTGAAAAACTCAAATTAAGCTAATCATTAATTATCTAATTTAGAAATAATTAGCTAATCAGCATGTTTTTTGAACAGTGATATCTCAAATTCTAATGTGTTCAGAAAGACAATTCCTCTTTTAAAATATTCCTAATATTATTCTTCATGGTTTGATCCTCAATCAAGTTCCAAGAGGGAATATGATTTATTTACAACTTTTTCACCTAGGAAGTCTGCAAAATCAAGATTTTTTCAGGAATTTTAACACTTATAAATCAACTAAAAATTCGTTTCTTTACCAATAACTTTGACTGATGGTCGAAACATCCACTGTATTATAGAGATTATAATTATACACAAATAATTATAATAGAATAATTCATTGTTGCGTTATAACTGAACAAAGCATTCTATTGCAAAAACAGTTCTTAAGAATTGAGTTTAAAGTTTTGGAAACATGTGTTTATATATGGCGACAGTACCTAACGAAAACCCTTGTAACTAGGAAACTATTTCGAATATTTACAAGATCTCGGTATCATTTGAACGCTAAGGAATTGGAAAATATTTTGAATTAATAAAAAAGTATCGATATTATGGTCGATTTTCGTTATTTCTAGTGTATACCTTAAGTCTATAAAGTATAAGGCATGTCCTATACATTGAACAAATAATTTATATTGCGGAATAAAATGTAAATGTACATAAATTCTTAAATATTAAGCGTTAACACAGAATACGAGTGGACTTACGTCTGTGTCTCATATCAGCAAATGCTCTTAAGACAGTCATTTGCCTGGAGAAAATCCTTTGTCTTCCCAAGGCTTTCGAGAACAAGAGGCATTGTAGACATTGTAGAGTGAACCGAGGATATTTGCTGCCTTTTACGGAAATGTCAAACTGATATATGCTACTATTTTCGTGGAAAGGTTTCACTTATTAGGGCGCATTCTGTTGGATGTGTTGTTTGGAATCGATGGGGTAGCAAACAGATGCCCAACATGTAATAATTTTCTGGACAAAAATTATGTAAACTGTTTTTAAACATTTGAAAATGACTTTGAAATATATGTGCCGCTATTTCATGTCAGAATATTCCGTGCCTTAAAATGTGAACTAAAAGTCCATTTATTTTTATAAAAAGAAAATATGTAATACGTTTGTTTTACGAGTGACTTGAATCATATCGTTATTAAATCAATTTCTCTATAATACCTTCATTAGTTAGGTTTGAGAAGAGCAGTCGGTTAAAATGTATCTGAACACCTCCAGTTATTTACTTGCCTGGCTTGTTGGTTTCGTGGTTTTATGTCGCAAGGCCAATATTTGGCCATGCTGTGCCAGATACAATACATACAATATCAAGTAATAGACACACACGATAAAAGTTTTACTGACACAGAAGATAGAAATACACTCAGGTAGGAATGCACCTGACAGGAATTAAATCTGCGCCGCCAAAACTCGAAGGTTGCTAGAGACGTGGGCATACCCACTGAGCCACGAAGACCCCTTACTTGCCTGGCATCGCAGTCAAACTTCAAGTGTCGTTAGCTCTGGAATAATTCTTACTATTTATTGTGCTCTTTGTTTTGTACAACTCCAGGTATGAAAACAAGACATGTTTGTTACTATTTTGTACGACTCCAAGTATGAGAATAACAAGACGTGTCTTACTTATTTTGACCCACTGTACTGATGTTGTTCTCAATTACTCGATAAAGTATATTAAAATAATTATTGCTTAAATCCTCGTAGTTTTTTTCGGAATACACTTGATAAAATTGGAAAATATAAAAATAAGAACTAATTAAATCTTAATGAAGCACATAATACTCTTTCTAGGCATAACAGTAGAAAAGCATTTTCGATAAATTTATATTGAGTTCCTATCGTTTTCTGTTTTTGAAATTTCTGTAGGAAATTTTCCATGTAAAGAATACTGTTTAAATTGGAACATAAAAATTATCTGCTCAACAACGAGGTATATTTGATAGCCTATCATAAAACTATAACAGGGCTGCCAACAGACGACTAAAAGGCGATTTTTGCTACTATTTTCAACCTTGGCGACTAGGGTGTCTTTTTAAGCCAAATCGTCCCAAAAGCTCCTATTCAAAATTTTGGCGACTTTTCGAAAGTTTAGGTGACTTTTTGTAAATTCACCAATGGTAAAAAAATTTAGTTCCTTTCTTTTTTAACTAATAGCGGAGGGGTAGAACATTTTCCAAGGAACGTCAATTTCGAAGTTTTGCAACCTTGAAAGAAAAACATCGGAAACTGATTGCTAGATTATCATGACATCCTTATTTCAAATTTAAATTTCATGGCGAGGTATTGAACGTCTGTTTCACCCTTTAAAAGCACATTTTATGATTTAAACGATTCATTTTGTTTCTGAGCAAAATATTACTACTAAAATAGGGTTTTTAGAGGAGACATTTTTGCTACTATTTTTTAAATATGCTACCATTTCACAAGTAATTTGCCTGTTGCAGCTCTGCAATAAAATACAGTACTATGGAAGCTGTCTAGCCATTGCGTAGAAAAGTAGAGAATATCTCACAAG
Source organism: Meta bourneti (assembly GCA_933210815.1). Taxonomy (NCBI): domain Eukaryota; kingdom Metazoa; phylum Arthropoda; class Arachnida; order Araneae; family Tetragnathidae; genus Meta; species Meta bourneti. The sequence goes on from OW119929.1 coordinate 13,327,806, forward strand.
ATGCAAGTAATTTTATAAACCAATTCCTTAGAATAGTTATGAGCAGAATATATTCTTGAAGCTCTTTAACATTTGAAGTACTTAAGGTATATGTATACACTAGAAATCACGAAAATTGAGCAGAATATTAATTTTGTTTTTATTGCTTCAAAATATTTCCCAACTTGGTTTTTGAACGATACCAAGATCTTGTAAATATTAGGAATACTTGGGTTTTTAGTTAGGTACTTCACCAGTACAAACATGTTTCCAAAACTTTAAACTCACTTTCTGAAGAACTGTGTTTTTGCAATACGATGCTTTGATCAGTGATAAGTCAACAATGAATTGATCGATTATAATTATTTTTGTAGCATTATAATCTATATAATACAGTGGATGTATTGAACCTCAATCAGAGTTGTGAGTTAAGAAATTAATTTTTAATTGATTTTTAAATGTTAAAATTCTTGAAAAATCTTTATTTTTTAGACTTCCTTGGTAAAACCAATTGTAAAAAGTAACCTATTCCCTCTTGCAACTTGTTGGAGGGTCAAAACATGAATATATTAGGAATAATTTCCAACAGGAATTGTCTTCCTGAACACATTAGAATTTGAGATATCATATTTCAAAAAACATGCTAGTTATGTGATTATATCTAAATTAGATAATTAATGATTAGCTTAATCTGATTTTTTTCTCACTGAAATGATTTTAAGCATAAGCCAATGACTTGTTGGGAAAAAAACTGGATTCTTAAAGCGAAAATTAAAAAAAGAAACTTCTAGTGTATACGTACACCTTAACATTCAACTCCACAACATCTAACTGAAGTTGAATTAAAACCCCAGACCGGTATCTAACAAAATTTTATCCCCAAAACTGTCTGGAGTCTGATGCAAACTTGTATTTCTCACCACGTTTCCTTGAGAGAAATTGCATTTAAAACCCAAGACAACCCCTGCAGTATTCCCTAATCAATGAATACACAGAACTCGGTGCTAAAACAAAGGAGCCCCAAACACCCAATGAAAGGTATTCAAGTTTGCGGTTGGCAGCTTAATCTATTTTGCTGCCTCCTTGCCTGAATCGGTGCTAACTCCAAATTGAGTAAGAAGAGACAGCACGAAACAAAAACAACACCCGCTAAAACTAATTTAAAGCAATGTTCGTTCTTGCAGTTTGGAATGCTTGGATTACGGTTAACCCAATTATACCCCCGTAAAGGAGATCAATGTTTCTCTTTTTTACAATCGACTAGACAAAAAGCCTTAAATGAGTTTCATCTTGTTAGTTCGGTTGAAGATTAAATGAGCAACATTGATCCTCGGACAACAAAGCGTATGAATACGACGAGGTAAAAAATATCCCGGCATTTGGAGTAGACTGGTTTCATTGGCATCCAATAGGAAATAATATATAAATTCTGTCCATTAGTAATTTTTTCGTCCTTAATGGTAGGCACTACGAAAGAAGTAATTGATTACTTATTGTTGTGATATCGATTCTAAGTGCAGTCCAGTGTATTATAGTTGGTCTCTAGCTATTCTGATTTGTTAGCTGTGGCTAATGAATAGCCTGAAATCTCTACAACGCTTATCCAAGTCATAAGGCAGCCTTTCGTTTTTGCCCGGTTGGAAGACTAAAGGACCAGCCACCAGAGAGTTGCGAATTCGAATCCAATCAACCGTCGTGTACAAAGGGGGCTGATGCACGTTAAATCTGCCGTGTCCTCCATTGTCCTCACGTTGGCGCGGTGTGGAAGTTTGTAGAGTGGGGTGCCAGCTCAAGCGTGACCTCGTCTCATTTGAATGTGGCTCAAAATTACATGGTGCTGTCCTCGGGTCTTTCCCTTGGGATTAATCCCGGACAGTCGCCAATAGCCCGTTGTGTTGCTCCAGTGTGGCGTTAATTAAATACTTATCTACTTACCTACCTTTCGTTTTTATTTAACGTTACAATATTTTTGGAGAATCTCTCAAGTTATTTATCTTATCTCAAAAATACGATTTTATTGTAGTTCTCTATATTGAGTTCTTTTTTACTCGTTGTTCATAATTAAGCTAGCCCTCAAGGTCACATCTATTTTATGTATAGGCTTTACGGACACGAGGTTCCCTAGTGATTCTTTCTTTTCCTTTGGAGTTTACTGTCTTTAATAAACACGGGGGTGCTCCCTGAATACCCAAACGATCTTTTCCTATTTCATCCCACCTACTCTGTTACCCAATCCCTCTTTCTCCCCTTTTCACGACATTGTTTACTTGACGTCGTCTTGCGTTTGGCGCAGATTGGCCACATAAGATCCTTGCGCCATATAACCTAAAAACAACCAATCATATAGTTAACCCATGTAAAATAAATAATTGTCTCTTTTTAATCGTCATACACGAAGTTCCAAATGAGTTCCGTGGCCTCCATGCTTCAGTGGGTTTTCCCACTGAGCTACAACCTGCGAGTTGTAGGCGGCGCAGCTTCGATTCCTCCCTGTGTGCATGTCTGGCTTTTCCGTCAGTAAACTTTCCTTTCATGTGTCTGTCCATGACATTATCTGTCGTGTTTGGCTCGGCTTGGTCAAGTATGGCTCTTAACCCTCGGCCGGCCCAACCAGCCGAAAGTTTCGAGTCCCCTCGTTACGAAAGACTCGGATTCTTTCAGACCTCAAACTCCTGAAGAATCGCCGAAGCCCATTACGATTTCCATCCCCCTCTTTTCTGTGCTACAAAGAGACCCGCGCGTGAATAGCCTTATCTCTCCGTTGACAAAGATGTCAGGGTTATCGACGGGAGCCTCGCAAATTGTGTATCCTCGAGCATCTAGTCTGTGATAGGTTGAGTAAATGAAAAGAGATACACTTAAAACGTCACCGCCCCCCCTTTCAGTTTACCCGGGAAGAATCTGTCCCTTCTATGCATACCCACGACCCGACAATAGAAACCGGTACATTAGATGATAATGGGACGACACATATTCTCTCTCCTCATGGGGGAAAGCATTGTAAAAGCCTTTTCGGCCGATTTCAGTAAGTTGCCTGTAAAGCAGTTGGGCCGACTGCCGTAACCAAAGAAGGAAACGATATTCTGCCCCGACGTATGCAGAGGGTTAAACCACGGTCAAATGACATTTCAAACTCAATTCAATATGTTTTCATAAAATAAATGATAAAGCAGGGCACTTAAATGAGAAGCGTTATATAAGCAGGGAAGGCGAGATGATTTCTGTCACTTTTTAAGTATGCAATTATTATTAAGTATTATTTAATTATTTGTTAAGTATGCAATTAGTATTACAGATTCTTACTAAATAACTACGGGTACTGATGCTAGTAATATATAAATTTCTCGCGTTAGTATTGTTTTCCGACGTGAAGATATCGATTCTGAGTAAAATTATTAACTTACAATTGTGTTGTTATTTTAATCTCATAATCAGCTGTATGCAATCACTAATGTAAATCTTTCTGTTAGAGATAGAATTACATAGCGATCCAATCCAAGAGATCCGTGACTCCTTTTCTATTAACAAAACTATTTTAACGTTATATTTTTGCCTTTTTTATTGGAAAATGTGCTAAATTATTTATTTTATAATTGTGACTTATCTTATTGAAGTATTACGTAATCATTTCTTATTTACTTGTTAGATAATATTTTATCATCGATTCTTTTTATTTTTCCAGTCAAGTCGTAAAATGTTTCAACTTAGCATAACATAAAAAAAACTTTAAAAACATTTCTGTTGCTACTCTAAAATTTATAACTTGGAAATAGAAGTGACTGATGAAAAGTGACGAAATCGAAATACCCTATCGTTAAAAATCAGTGCTCAGTATATTTCGATTGGAATGTTTCTATAGCAGGAGTACTATTTTTAATCACAATAGACTACTGTTACAATGGAGTAATGTAATTTACGTAACGTCTTTTATTTCCGTAGCCAAACAAGCATTTGAAAGAGCAAGCCTTGAATACAATTAAGAGCCTTTATTTCCGTAATCACAAAACACATACATAATACAAAGCACAGATACACTAATGCATCCAAGTTCAGTTAACAATGCTAATTCGAAGCCGTCACTGGAAGTGTTTAAGATTACCTTTGTGAAAAATCTTGGTAAAAACCCCATGAATTAACTGCTGCTCACTAGGAGAGCTGAATCAGTAGGAATGGATAATAGGATTTAAAGATTTCAGTAAGTCTCTCAAACCTATTCAACTCCATTCGACCATTCTCTCTTTGGACAACAATGTAAAAGTAAAATGAGACGGATTCGAAATTGTTAGTCTTGATGTAATTCAGCATTAAAGGGACACTGGAAAGAAAAAAGGTGAACATAGTCGTGAAGTGATTATGATAATGATTCGACATGAAATATATTCATTATAACCAGTAAAAAGTTTAACTTGGGTTATAAACTATTTTACCCTATATTGTACTAAAAAGAGGGTCTTCGAAAAATAAATTTATGTGTGACTTTACCCATAATTTTGTTTTTCAATGCAATTTACGCATAATAAAACACCTTATATGAATATAGTTTTCATATAAAATTTAGTTTTTCTGTTTCTTGAACCCACCAAGTGTGTTGGAGCCTCTCGTCGCCACTTCGAGTTATATCGCGCCAATCTTGGCGCAGTGTGTTATTTTATATATATTAGCTCTATTTTTAGAAAATAATTGTTTCTCGAGGGTAAAGGTGGTCTGGTCCGTCTCTACACTTATGCGCGAGCTCTTGTGCTCATATATATTTAATGATATTGTCCATCTCTTGTCAATCAGAGCTATGGTGCTCAAAATTATCATTCAAGTTGTAAATAATGTATACATCAATTATTTAAACTAAATAAAAACTACAATCCACTTTTATCGACCTATTCCGTATCTTTGTATAGCAAAGACAAAGGGGTTTCTACAAGATATCTAGTACATCAATGTATGAAAAAAATTGTTAATGACGAGATATTTCGTCATCAAGATATTGACGACTCTTTATGGTGAAGAGATCGAGATCTGGTCATTTTTCTTCTCTTGACGAGATATCTCGTCCATCAAGATTTGGTCCGTTTTGCTAATGCCTAGATACCAGTGATTTGCTATTGCTACTATGCACGATTATGAACATATGGTAGGTAGGTATTTTAATTAACGTCGAAGTGGAGTAACACAACGGGCTATTGGCGACGGTCCGGGATCAAAATCCGAATGGAAAGAACCGAGGACGACACCACGTAATTTTGAACCACGGTCAGGTGACGAGATCAACACCTGAGCTGGCACCCCTCTATCAAAACTTCCACACCATGCCAACGTGGGGACATTTGAGGCCACGACAGATTTAACGTGCACCAGCCCGTTAATGATAGGATTGATACTACAGAGTGATTCTAGACTTCCTGTATAAACTTTAGAGAGAAGTAGGGAACACAAAATAAAACCGTATTCACGTAGGGTGTGCTAGAACTTTCACTAAGGTACACAAAGGAAAGACAGAAAGTATGTAAAGAAAATTTTTATTCGATCAATATGTCATTTATCTTTCACAGTAGTTAGTTTCAAAATAAGTGCTCTAAGTTACGAGCGCTTGCAGTAATGCACGCCCGTTGGGATGGCGATGATATAATACTGTATGTACGGCATACTGTTACAGAGGCTGTTCGGACATTTTTTGAACGATTATAATGAACTGAAGCTCAATTTTTTACATGAAATTTTTGTTTTTTAAATGTTCCATTTGATAGTCCTTATTGTTAACTATCTTTCTACACCTTAATTTCCATGATAATAATGACTTTTGTAGTATCGACAGTGGTATTTTGTCCCACTCTTGTTCCATAGTTTTCCAGTCCTTGAATGGTTTTCGGTCGACGTTTCGATAATGCCCTTTTTAAAAGTCGAAAAGCACAAAAGTCCATGGGTGAAACATCTGGAGATTTAGCAGGAATATCAGTAAATGATATTGACTTGATACCAGTTTCTTGTTCCATTTTTTCCAAGAATTTTATAGTCGATTTAGTTGTGTGGCTGCTTGCTTTACCCTGATGCAGTTCTACTGATTGTTGGCACTGTGGGTAAGGATATGGTATTTTTTTTTGAATATTGGGGATAAAATAGGGTCTTGATAATATGTGGGAGTTGATTGTTACATTTTTCCCCTCTTTTTACTTTTAATTTTTCATTATATGCAAAACCGGCAACAATCATAAATCTCTTAGGGAAAGTTCTCACGCTCACTTTGCTATAGTCCTTTGACTTGGCGGATTCTCTTTTAAAATTAAAGATCTTACCTTACAAATATTCTCAGAAATGTTTTCTTTTTTGGAAGTATTTTTCCACTTTTCCTTTTTTTCCTTTCTCATTAATAATATTACTTATCGTACCTTTAGATATCGAAAAACCATGACTTTTACAGTTTTTTTGAATAATTGAATAAGCATAATTCTCTTCGGAAAGAGAGGAAACATAGCCTTCCATCCATTGCTTATTTAAAAGCCCATTTTGAAAGTAAACAAAACTCTGAGTTAGCAGACGATAAGTTTAACTATTTAACTGCTGTGAAAGTAAAATTCTTTCGTAGGGCATACAATTTTTTACAGCTCATCAAAATCGTTCAAAAAATGTCCGAACAGCCTCTGTATAACGTCGGACATACATCTTTATGTGAATACAGTTTATAAGGGTGTATTTGTTCCCTATCACCTCTTAGAGTTTGTGCATGTTGTTTTGAAACACCCTGCAATAAATGTACGCCAATACAGGCCCGCATATAAAGGTATATAATATACGAGGGAAGTAAAAAATTATCCACACTTTATTTTTCCAATCTAGTTACACGGATGTAGGAGTTGAACAAGGTCGTCATTTTTGTACGCTTTCTCCTTTCTTTTCGATGCACTTGGTCCAGCGGTTCACAAGCTTGCATATTCCCTCCAAGAAGAAGGTTTTCGGTTGGTCGTCCAACCATTTATGACGATATCAAGGTCAACGTGACCGCAGTAGCATGAACTCTAAGCATGTATGCGCAGAAAGAAGTCTGACAAACCTAAAGATGTGTTAAAGCTAAAGTGCGGATAATTTATGCCTTACCCTCATATATGTAGTATAAATGTTAACGTGAAAGTGTAGTATAAATGTTAACGTGAAAGTGTAGTATAAATGTTAACGTGAAAGACCGAAATTAGAGAATGTCAATATTCTCCGCAATATCCATACGCTTGTCCGACCTCTTTTAAGCTTCTCGATCCTCTCATACACACTGTATGAGAGGCTTACAACACAATACTGTCCCCGTATTGTGTTGTAAGCCTCAGAATGAACTTCAGCCCCTGGCACACCTTCGGATCAAAGAAATCGGATCACTGCTCTTTATTCCTCCTTAGTGCCCACTGCTAGCGGAGCGGACATGTTTACACTGAAGCAAGAAAAATGACGCTATCAAGGTCAAACTTCGATAACGTGACGACAGTAGTATCAACTCGAAGCATGCATGTACCGAAGGCAGTGCATCAAATCTAGAGATGCGTTATATAGCGAAAGTGCGGATAATTTTTGACTTGCCCTCTTACATAAAATACATCAATATAGTGAACATCAATATAGTGCCCGCATTACATGTAAATATAATTCTTCTTGCAAATATTTCTGTGTCCTTTTTGTAAAAAAAATATACGTTTTATTAGTAAGAACGGAAAATATTTATTTATAATCCTCCTGTTTTCGAATTTAATTTATTTTAAATGTGATACTGGTAAATACACAAATATAATAATATAATAAATGCAAATACGACACAAAGCTTGTCCCATTTTTCAAATTTGAAGCGTATAAAATACGAGGAGAGCGAAAATACTATTATCCAGTAACCGAGGATTATATTTTAGGTATTTCAGACAAATTTATGTATACATAATACATCAGAGAAAAATATAAAAGTATTGAACTTAAAAAGCACAAAATTTTGATACAAATTCTATCATCTTGAAAAAAAATCCATTCTTTCAAATAAATGTTGTTCTTGCATGCATTGCTTTTTATCTGAAGCTTTAAATAAACAATGCTTTCTTTACTCATAATGTTTTGTACACAACTGAACTACTACTGGAAAATATTGTCGGAAAAATCAACTTCAGGGTGATTGAAATAAAAACCAATCGAGTTTCGCTATCGTCAGGTAACCACAAAACTTCGTTTCCTTATATAACTGAAAAGGATTTCTAAATAAAATATGTTTGAGTTTTGTGAGAAAATATTTATTGTGTTTTTCTTTTGATCTCAAAGCGAGTCTGTTGATGGCTCGAGATGTGTTTCTATGATTATCTTGGAAATAAAAGATAGAAAGCGAATAAAAAAGAAACAAAGAACTGGCTTTGAAAGTATCGTCATTAAGTTATATATTCCATTGGAAGTACAATTCTGAGATAACATGAGAAAAAAATTAAAATAAAGTAGAGTAATAGAATTTTATCTGTTGTACACAAATACGGTAATTATTTAAGCATATTTATATATTCTCGTGAACAATATTACAAGGCTCAATGTAACGAACATCCATAATTAATGATATTGCTCCAAACACACGTTTAAATCCTTAAGTAAATACAAGTCTATTTCATTCTGTTTATATTAATTTCATTTTTATGAAATACAATTTTCTTCAATGTTATAGTTTTTTAAAGTGAGATTTCTTAACCGGAGATAAAAATTAAGATAAATTTAAATAAATGTACAAACAATTCAATTAAATAAATGAATGAAATGAAATTACACTCGAATAAAAATTAAGTTATTTTATTTCCATTACGCAATGCCAGTAAGGAATACAGTTGGACAGGGAAAACAGCAGACATTGTGTTTTACAGCTTACTCTTTTGAAATGATTAATTATTATAAAATGAACGTCTTATCAATCGACATTCAATCAAGCAATTTTAGTAAAAAACCGTATCATTTTCACAATTTAATTAGTTTATAATGAATTCTATCATACTTCCAATCATATGCCGCCACTGAACTCAGTAAATGTTAAAAATGAAACAATAACATTTATGATTGGTTCGTCAATTCCTCCAATCAGGTAGGTTTGAGGGTAGAATAGGATTCACTTGGCATAAGAGCCATTCACATTGATTCCGTCATATATGACCAAGAATATAAAACAGGAAGTTTTATCCGTATACACAATTATGATTTAATTTTAACCCTCCTGGCGGTTTATCTTCGCAGAGAAAACTGCCCTGAAGTGCTCTGGTGCAAAAACCTGTTCCAAACCCTCACCAATTCTGGTATGCATTTTCATTAACGTCGCACTGGAGCAACACAACGGGCCATTGGTGACGGTCCGGGATCAAACCCAAAGGGAAAGATCGGAGGAGAGCACCACGTAATTTTTAACCACGGTCAGATGACGAGGCAACACCTGAGATGGCACCTCACTCTCCAAACTTCCACACCACGCCAACGCGAGGACATTTGAGGCCACCACAGATATAACGTGCACCAGCCCCCTTCGTACACAACGGTCTTTGGTTGGATTCGAACTCGCAACCCTCCGGCTGCTAATCCGTTTCCTTTCCAACCGGTCTACTGCGACCCCACCAATTCTAGGCAAGGAACAATTTGTTTTTCTTGCTTGGATCTTCATTCCCCTTGGAAGTAATAGGGCAGTTTTGTCTTGACGAGGTATACATCGTCCTTAGCAAAATTGACCAGATCATGTTCACGATATCTAGTCGAAAAGCTTGGAGTGTTAAATGCACATTGCAGAGAACTGTAAGTCGTGGCTATTTCCCAGAAACCACTGACACGATTGACATTTACCTTCTGGGTAGCGAATTTTAAATAACTTCAACAAATGTTATTTTTCTAATGCCCGCCAAATTGAAACATTATTCATTATGGGGGCACAAGGGTGAATTTTCGAACCACTTTGCCTGACCCTGACGCAGCACTAGAGGGGTTGGGTTCACGTCACACCTCACATATATACCAGATATTCTAGGCACAACCCTCTTATAGAGAGATCACACATTAATTCCAGACGGACAGACACCCATGCATTAGTCCGGCCGCAGTAGCTGGGTTGGAAGTGTAGAGAATTAGAAACCGCGGAGAGTTGCGAGTTCGAAACTCGATCTAACTAAAGGAGTTAAGTACATAGAGATTGGTGCACTTGAAATCTGTCGTGGCCTCACATGTCCTCAGATGTCCTGGAATATTACTACCTTAGATATTTGATTTGTTTTCATTATCTGAGGCAGCATAGATCCGTGGTAGCCAGGTTGGTAGATTAACGGATTAGAAACCGGAAGATTGCTTGTTCGAATCCAACCATAGACCATCGTGTGCATAAGGTGCACGTTAAATCTTTCGTGATGTAGAAGTTTGGAGAGTGGGGTGCCAGCAGCTCAAGTGTTCACCTCGTCATCTGACCGTGGTTCAGAATGACGAGATGTTATCCTCGATCTTTCCCTTCGGAATGGATCCCAAACAGTCGCCAGCAGCCCGTTGTGTTGCTCCAGTGCGACGTTAATGCGAATACATATGCCTTACCTCGGATTCGAGGCGGGAACGTTTCGATTCAGAAGTCAGTGTCCCGACTGTTAGAATGATTGGGTGACTCTTAAATGTAACAAATTAAAACAAATCAAAAAGTAATATTTTTTCCGTCAAGTAAGAGTGGCCATACACTCGTACAAGACATTTTGTAGTGTCACAGAAGTGATAAATGCACTCACTGTAATTACATTTATCAAACCTGCACCGCCTGCAGCTAGCACAGTTACAAAAAAACAGGTGTTGACCTCCTCATCTGACCGTGGTTCGAAATTACGAGATGTTGTGTCGGATTTTTCCCTTCAGGATGGATCCTGGACCTTCTCCAATAGACCACTGTATTGCTTCAGTGCGACGTTAATTAACTACTAACCTACCCACGCACAGTTCCGAAACGTATAAGGGCCGCGGTGGCCCGGTTGGAAGAGTAACGAACTAGCAACCGAAGGGTTGCGAGTTCGAATCCAGCCAAACACCGTCGTGTACAAAGGGGGCTGGTGCACGTTAAATCTGTCGTGGCCTCAAATGTCCTCACGTTGGCGTGGTGTGGAAGTTTGGAGAGTGGGGTGCCAGCTCAGGTGTTGCCTCGTCATCTGACCATGGTTCAAAATTACGTGGTGTTGTCCTCGGATCTTTCCCTTTGGGATTGATCCCGGACCGTCACCAATAGCCCATTGTGTTGCTCCAGTGTGACGTTAATTGAAATACCCCCCCCCCCCGAAACGTATAAACACGTGTGCGCCAAGCAGAAGAGTTTAAAACACATCATCTAATATATTCGGGCCGCGGTAGCCCAGTTGGAATAGCAAGGGATTAGCAACCAGAGGGTTACGAGTTCGAAACTCGGTTCAGCCGAAGACCGTCTTGCACGTAGGGGATGGTGCGCGTTAAATCTACCGTGGCCTGAAATGTCCTCACTTTGGTGTGGAGTGGGGTACCAGCTCAGGTATTGTTCTCGTCGTCTGACCGTGGTTCCAAATTGCAGGTGTTGTCTTTGGATCTTTTCTTTTGGGATTGATCTTGGACTGTCGCCCATTGTGTTGCTCCAGTGCGACCTTAATTAACTACCTACACACAGTTACAAAATGTATAAAGACATGTGCCCCCCACTCAGAAGGTTAAAAACTCGTCACCTAATATATTCTTGTAACCAATATTGAATGCATTATTAATTACGAAAATACGATATTTCCGACACTACTTCGACGTCCCCCTCTGTACAACTACGTTATAGAGAACGGGGTTAATAGTAATATGTAGTTTGCATTGCTCACAGGGTTCTAAAGTATAAGTGTACCGAATTTGGTGTGTGGGGGGGGGGTATTTCAATTAACGTCACACTGGAGCAACACAATGGGCTATTGGTGACGGTCCGGGATCAATCCCAAAGGGAAAGATCCGAGGACAACACCACGTAATTTTGAACCACGGTCAGATGACGAGGCAACACCTGAGCTGGCACCCCACTCTCCAAACTTCCACACCACGCCAACGTGAGCCGAATTTGGTGTGGATTGGTCATACGGTGTAGATTTATATAGAGAACATACAGACGGACAGACGCCAACTCTGCTTTATATGTGTAGATATCCTATGTTGGAGTGTTGTTCATATAACAATACTGTCGGATATTCTCCTATTCTCTTGACTGTGTTTGTAAACAGTGTGACCACTTCAGATTATGTCACTTTTGATCGATCGGATCTTTCAATGGGTATGTAAATCGGGCCAGTTTTGCATGTGAAACGCCCCTATGTTCTGATTGGTCAAAGAGTGATATAAAAGCGGAGTTGATTTGTATATCCTAGTTATAGTCTACAATGTACTAGTCATGTCCGTCTGATGTTTGTGAGCCGTGGTCGCTCCCGTTACTTGTTATATATGAAGAATATCTTTATTTTTTAAATCCGAGATGAAGGATCAGCTTGCAAGTATATTTTCATGTGTATTTATTTTGCTAATAAATCTTTTAAGTCTCACCATGCTGTGTTCGTTTTCAACTGTGCTAGACCACGCATTCTCCATTGCGTACCTTACTCTGCCAGATTGTTCGCCCTTAGGTAACAAATACCTTATTTAATTCCATTCATGATGTATATAAATTTTTATATGCATTCCTCTAAATGTAAAACTAAGTTGATCAAAACTTGGATCTTTGGATCTTTTCTTTTGGGATTGATCTTGGACTGTCGCCCATTGCGTTACTCCAGTGCGACCTTAATTAACTACCTACACATAGTTGCAAAATGTATATTTATTTATTTATTTATTTATTTCAATTAACGTCACACTGGAGCAACACAACGGGCTATTGGTGACGGTCCGGGATCAATCCCAAAGGGAAAGATCCGAGGACAACACCACGTAATTTTGAACCACGGTCAGATGACGAGGCAACACCTGAGCTGGCACCCCACTCTCCAAACTTCCACACCACGCCAACGTGAGGACATTTGAGGCCACGACAGATTTAACGTGCACCAGCCCCCTTTGTACACGACGGTGTTTGGCTGGATTCGAACTCGCAACCCTTCGGTTGCTAGTCCGTTACTCTTCCAACCGGGCCACCGCGGCCCGCAAAATGTATAAAGACATGCGCCCCCCCCACACTCAGAAGGTTAAAAACTCGTCACCTAATATATTCATGTAACCAATATCGAATGCATTATTAATTACGAAAATACGATATTTCCGACATTACTTCGACGTAATCTAACGCAGGGTTGCTCCGGATTCGACTCTCACGTTCCAACAACTTCCAGTATTTAAATTAATGAGTCCCAGAACCCACACGAGAGACGCCCGGTTAAAAATACCCCAACCAGCCAGTTCGAAACTTTTGATTTATCACCCTATTGCAGCCACGGCTGCACCCCATTCGCCACGCCATCATCACTACTCAATCATTCCCGGAAACAAATCCCGACCACCGGCGCTCCGGGAATTCCTCCTCCCGGATACGGAACGGTGCGATTCCCGGATTTCTCCCTCTCCTGGGTCCGGGAACCCGAGGGCCGGTCCTCCGGAGCAACAGATGTGCCGGGGCCTCCGAAAGAAAAAGGAGGCCGGACAGAAAAGAAACCCTGGAACATGGACTTAGCAACTTCCGGACGTCGCGTGACATCTTGATTAATAACCGCTCTCTGCCGGAGCGAGTGGGAATGGGCGTAATTAATCTCTGGACGTCAAATCGCGGAGTGCCGCGTGCCGGATCGATTATGTGGTCGTTAGGTCGTTATAGCCGTGGAGAGGGAAGTTTTTTAATGACCCGAACACTAACTTTGGAAGTTTACCAAACAAGTATATTTGGGGAGTTTTGTAGATGGTAAGATTTAAATTCTTGGATTTGATGTATGGTCGGAGCGAATTTTCTGGGGGTTATTGATGACACTGGAGGTGTGTCGTGGTCCTTCCAGGTTATTGATGGCCAAGATAAAAATGAAATGTCCAAGTGTGCGTTTCCGGACAAGATAATGGCAGAGCGTCGACTTGACATTTTCGTTATGGTGTAAGTGGTTGCAAGGTTTGGAGCTTGCAACTATAAATACGTAGTTTTAAACAGTTTACGATTTTTGAAAGTTTTCATATAGACTCATTAAACAGTATTTGCTTCATTGGGATCACGGTGTAGAAAAAGTTGACGTAGAAAATTTGGAATTATTTGATTTCATAATTTTGTCAGTAAAATATTGAAAAAGCGGTAATATTAACAAAACAATAAAAATGCCCCATTAAAACCCCTGGTGGTTTTAAGGGGGCAATCGGTTTAAGGGACCCCGTTGAAATTAGCCCTGTAAGCCAGTCTCTGATGAAAAAACCTCTTCCAAATTGTCACCAGTTCTAGGCAAGGGACAACTGGGTACACCCCAACATCCCATACGAATGATTTGCTTGGTAGGCCACTTAGTAGGCCGAGGGGGACGACAGCCTACGATAACCACCACGTGCGCTTACATACACTAAGGAAAACGGCCACTACCACAACTCAACTGGAGTCTGCTTACTGCAGCAACAGCAACGCTTATATCATAGTCTATCTTATGCAGTAGGAAGAATGAAGGAGCGCTTTAAGCTTTCCTGTCGTCCATAGTTTGTGTGCCCCTTACTTCCAGTTAGAGGAGGGCTCATTTATAATCCTGCAAGTAGTTTCGACGAGATATCTCGTCCACCAAGATCTGACCAATTTTGCCAGTAACGAGATGTCTCATCATTAAGATATTGCCAACTTTTGGATGATGGCAAGATCAATATCTGCTCAGTTCTCTCCTAATGACGACATTTCTCGTCCATCAAGATCTGGTCAGTTTTCTTCTAATGACGAGATATCTCGTCTTTCGAGATCTGGTCAGTTTTCCTAATGACGAGATACCTCGTCGAGACAACCAGCAAGATGATTAAATTGGAATCAAACACTTGTCAACTGGAGTGAAGATCAATAGAGGTTCGTAATATTCATGAAAATGAGGGTAGATTTTCTTTACTGAGTGATTTTCATCACATTTCATCTTGTGAAAGTTTTGGACATGACATCTCTTTCAGTGTAGGAAGCGATCTGTATGTACTTCTGTGGAGTCCAGCCTCTATATGTGGTTCTGGATTGTTCATTCGCATGCATGTGCAATAGTTGATATATTCTGCAAGCCGATAATGCCCGATCACATGCAACTTTCATTCCGAGACAGTTTCTTGTAATTAAGACTCGTTATTATGTATTGACCAGTATACTCTCCCGACCTGAATCCTATTGAGCATATATGGGGCACTCTTAGGAGACATGTTGCTGCCCTCAGCCCTTCCCCACGCACTGCAGGGGCTTAAATTATCTTGCGAGAACATAGGCAGTTACTGCCAAAAACTCTCATGCACTTGGATGTTCATTGAGAGCATGAACTATCGTATTCGTTGATGTATTTGCTCAGCGGGGAAATCATAACTCTTAATATTCTTTTCCTTTTAATTTGTATACGCGTATTGTGACTTGAGCTTTCTATACCTCTAGCAAAATCTGAGACTTCCCTCATGCTCTTGTTTTCCTGTAGCTCCTTATTAGTTATTTTTTCCTATTTAATTTGTATGTGTCTTGTGTGACTTGCTCTTTCTATACCTCAGGCGAAATCTGTGACTTATCTCATGCTTTTTTCTGTAACACCTTAATAATTATTTTTTTTCCTATTTTAATACGTGTCTTGTGACTTGCTCCTTATACCTCAGGCGGAATCTATGTAACCTATCCCATGTTCTTTTTTCCTGTAGCACCTTATTAGTTATTATTTCCCTATTTAATTTGTATACGTGTCTTGTGACTTGCTCTTTCTATATTTCAGGCAAAATCTGCTCTTGGTTTTTTTCTGTGGCATATGATATAAAGCTTTTAATCAGATTTCATTCAAATTGAACGAATAGTTTTGAGATACACCGATTTTTCAATTTGATCCTTAATTCGTGAAACCAGTACGTATTTCGTAATAATCTCATTTAATTCAACCTGCCCTATGTTGAAACGTGTCAGTTTAGCGAATTCTAGGTTATACCTTACAATGGTACTACGCTGAACAAACCGGTATAACGTGCTAATCTGGTAACTGAGTTCTGGTTAGAATTGCATTGGATTATAGCCATAGAATTTAATCGCACGGCTTCCGATATAATATGCCAACACGCACAAATAGATAATCCGGGGTCTGGATCCCAGATCTTACAGTCCCTAATCTCGGTGACGAATGGGTGGAGAACTGTAATCCCGAAAGGATATTTGTCACTTAGGAATTATAAGCCTCATATTGTTGAAATTATAGAGTTCGAAAGCTTTAGAATGCAGTCTAAACTCGAAGAGTTTAGTTAGTGCAATATAATGTTGAAGCTGTTAATAATTTTAAATACTAACACATAGCATCTACGCTAAAGTTGCTAACTAGCAGAATTACCCGGCGATGCTCGGATTGAATTGGTTAAATATTGATTCTATTTCATAGAAAATGGCAAGCATCATTTAAGTGTAAAGAAAATATTTTTTAACATCGTTTTAATTTCTTCATAGCTTCTACAATTTACTTCGGATGCAAATATGTATACATGATATATCCATCCATATAATGCATTTCATATTCGTCACACTCTTGCTGTAAGACAAACTACAAAAGATTTTTCTGAGATGACTTCAGAAGTCTATTTGAGTTGTGGAATGATTACGAATGTCAATTAAGTTCATTTTCAGTAAAAATGAGGAACTTTCAGCGCAGAATCACACTCAGTTTTCCAATCAATATTTATTATTTGTGGTACCCTTTCACCATGGGATTGATGTTTTCGAATTACATTATCACTGTGAGAGGACGGCAAACTAAACTGTTACGGAATTCGTGGTTAATTTATTTTGAAGCACACATTTTTTTCTTGAAAATTCTATTCAGCCGCACGTGGAATAACGGAGCTTGTTTTTAAAACAAATGTCGTCCGTGTAGACAAAGCAAGCTCAATCGATTACACTTTTTATAAAATCATTGCTTTCAATGCATGTTTCACAGTACCTAAGTTGAATACGAACAGTTTCAGCTTCAAGTAAGCCACCTCGACCTTCTGCCACTTTAGACAAAACATTTTTTTTCAACAGTCGTAGTTTACATACTTCCTTACTATGATATTAGTCCAAGATCAGCAAATCCTTATATAAAATTCGATTTCCTCCAACAGAAAAAATTTGTTTTAAATCGAATCCTTAGGCCCCGTTCACATGAGGCGTTTTCCAACGCGCGTTTTACGTCTAAACAAAACGCGGGTAGCCAAAGTACATAGAGTTCTACTAGTGTGTTCACATGCAGAAATCGCGAGAATCCAAGCGCTAGACAGCTTCGGCGCTTCAACAATCTTCGGTCGTTCTCGCGATTTGAACGCGTTTGAAGAAGCATAGGTTTCTTCTACTGCGTTCACATGACACGCGTTTTGACGGGCGTTAGGGCTTTTTTATTCCTCTAGTCCAAGTTTCTATCTTCGCGATCGTTAAAGATAGAGTGAAAATTTCAACGGATTTCAAATCTGCGGAAAATTTTACATCAGATAGATACATTAAATTTGATTTTCTTTACATAAAAATAAATTTTCAACTGTAATTTTACTATTTTCGCGATACGGATTTGACGAATATATTCATTACGAACACAAAAGGGAGTATTCTTCTCGTTTTTATAGAAAAGATATAACTTGATTGGAGTATTTTGTCTTAATCCACTGCTTTATACTTATGGCCATTAAAAATAGGATGAGAAAATTGAATCGTATTCGATTTATTGAAGAAATTTACCCTGCTTTCACACAAAACTTGTAAAAATGTGACAATTTATATCACTTTTGAAAATGAACTTAATTTACTGTGCGCTTATTTTTCATAGAATTTATATTTTAATCTTGCAGTTAGTGTTATTACTACTTTAATCAAAATTTTTATATTATATATACGTGCAAACGCAAATTCTATTAGCAATCTCCTGGTTTTCGATATATACTGTTTTTTGGTTTTTCTTTGAGATTTTTTTAGTTTTAACAAAATTTTCTCGTTTCATCGTGGGGTTTAATCAAATTTTAGTTGAAATATTTCCAAGTCATTATTCCATTCGTGGTTCCATTTGTGCTACAAAACCCCTGAAAGAGGGTAGGTTGGAGGGTTAGTATTCGTTTCGGATAGTTGGAACTCTGGGAAAATTGTGTTTCAAAATTAAAAGACTAATTATTGTTATATATGTGTTATTTGTGCTGATACATTAAAATGTTTAGAGATAGGTTTTAAAGAAGTATAGAGATTTATTTGAAGGAAAATTAAATAAAAATTAGCTATAGATCGTAGGAAACACGATAAAACCTGCAAAAATAGCATAAAAAAAGAAAGGTTATCACCAGTGCCGGATTTTGTTTGCGTGTCATCTTTTGATAGTACTTCGTAGACAATGCCATATAAACAGAAATTCCGTTTCCAATTTCCTGGTTCTAGAAATAACGTTTTTTGGGGATATATTTTTACTTTACACTGTCAATTTTAAAATTTTAAGGAAATTCTTTGGTCATTTTCTAATTAGTTTCGTTTTTTATCAAAGTTTTACAGAAATATTCCAATTTTTCTTACGCAGTTTCGCTTTTACGATAAAACGCATTACAAATGACTCATCTGCTAGCTTCTTGAGCCCAAAAAATCCGTGATCACCCCTTAACACAAAACAAATCCTACTTTTGTTTTGGTGGGTGAATCATCGACACTGGAGAGTGAAGATTATAGGGTTTCTTCCTCTAGTCTTGACAGTAAAAAAAGAATACTTTAAGATTTTAGAGTTAATGAAAATGTTTAATAATGCCACAATTTGAACTACATAAAGCACTGCTTCTCCGTGATCCGCTGGCTCTTACCGGTTCCTAGGTCCAAAATATCCCGTCATTCGAAAAATTTTGAAAAACGTACGAAAAGCTAACGTTCAAAAATTTACAACCGAGGTTGATGGCATTGGAATCGTATACTACACGTTACGAAAGATTTACCTGTTTAGGTTGTCATTTCTGGTCAGCAAGTCGATTATATTGTATTTATTTATGTATAAAGGTTGAAGTTCAAAAACACTTTATTCACAGGCAATTAGGGAACGGATGTTTTACAAATCGATAGAATATCAAATTTTTACGTCGTTTTGAATATTTTTTAGATTATTTTAGGCATTTTATTGCTCATTATACATTTCTAAGTTAACCAAATACAGGCTCTTGTGAATACAGAGAAATTAATTTTAGGTTGGGAAAGAAAGATTTTCATCCTACTTTTAAAGGCTGTAAAATTAAAACAGTTGATAAGGGGCAACAAAATATCGTATTAAAGTGACATTCCCTTTAAAAATAAGGCAATACTTCCGCTTACGCTTAGTATAACAGGAATATCTGAAAAAAGATTAGTTGCGAGTATTGACAAAAAAATAATTTTTTCAAAGAAAAGCATGATTTTGGTATCGATCTAACGTAAAATTTTACGCTGATTTGAAATCCGTTGAAATTTTGGCTCTATCTTTAACCATTCAAAAGATAGAAAGTTGGATTAAGGGAATAAAAAACATTTTAATGCATAACGGAAACTGACCTTGAAAAGCGCCCAAGTGCTGTTCACATGGTAACGCTCGAAAATTCTTATCTAACGCGCGTTGCAAAAAGTCCATGTGAACGGGGCCTAACGCTCGAAAATTCTTATAAAACACGCGTTGCAAAAAGTCCATGTGAACGGGGCCTTAAGGTACTTTTTCAAATGAGATACTCAGTTTCTATATGGAAACCACGTACCTATTTAGAATGATAGATGTAGTTACATGACTTTGGAGTGCAGTTTTCAATAATATCATGAAATATGAAAAACATATGTAAATTAAATTGATTTTAATCGTCTTGTAATGAAAATATGTCAAAATTTAGAAATATCCTTGAACTACAAGGTATGGCTATAAGTTTTGATATAACGTAATATATCTTATTTTAGAATAACTTTATTTTAACTTTACCAATCATTTTAAAATAAGAAGTTATACACCTTACTTAAAAAGGTTTCCATTTATTTTTATGAAACAGAATTCTACAAACTATAACGTATTTAACCAAAGACTTAATTAAAGTTCGTCGAAATATATATATATATATATATATACATATATATATACCACCAAGAAATTACCCATGTGTAGTGGTATTTGGCCGAAAATAAAAATAATTCATTTCAATTTAACTCCTAAATAATATATCTGTAATATGGAAAGTAATGGAACATAAATACAAACAGAAACGAAATTCTGGTCATTGAAAAACGTAGAATTCTGAAAAACGAAAGATCTGAGCAAGCGTGTCGAATTTCGACGTCATGAGAATATTCTGAAATAGAAAAATTCGAAAAAGACGCTTGTAAAATATTGATAGACAATAATGAATTATTTACAAAAGAAAACAAATTTACATAACTTAGAAGTGCTCAAATATAACCGCAATATTTCTGTCCTCAAATACACAAACGCGGAATTCTAAATCTAATTAATAAAATAAAACATGAATTCTGGCGTTGTGCTGGATACCGAATTGCAAAATTACGCTTTTATCATCAATGAATTTTTGTTTGGTCTTTCCGTTTTCCATTGCAAAATGCAAGTTGTGTAAAATTAAGTATTTTAAATATCCTTTTTCACCATTCAAATATTCCTAAACTACTTATATTGTGGAAAGAATTAAAAAATCAGTTCAAATATAATTGTAATTTTTAAATTGTTTAAATATAACATTTCGGAAAAAATTGTTTTTCGAGCAATACTGGCAAAACAATTTTATTTGAAAATTTGATTTTCGATCAATACTGGTAAAACAAACTGAGTTGCGTACCGCAATCATTTTATGCTCAATGTTTTTCCTATGGCAATTTCGAATGGATTTATCTCCCTTTGCACACCTAGATTAAAGAGAAAGGGGTTAATATGTAGCTTGAGTTACTCGCAAGGTTCCAAAGTATAAGTGTACCAAATTTGGTGTGGATTGGTCAAACTGCGTAGATTTGTTTAGAGAATATACATACAGACAGACGCCAACTCTGCTTTATATGTATAGATATCCTTTGATGGAGTGTTGCTCATATAACAATACTGTCGGATGTTCTCTTGATTGTGTTTGTAAACAGTGTGACTTCACTTCAGATTATGTCACTTTTGATCGATCGGATCTTTCAATGGGTTTGTAAATCGGGCCAGTTTTGCATGTGAAAC
Organism: Meta bourneti; assembly: GCA_933210815.1. Lineage (NCBI taxonomy): Eukaryota > Metazoa > Arthropoda > Arachnida > Araneae > Tetragnathidae > Meta > Meta bourneti. Next base: position 13,349,093 of record OW119929.1, read on the forward strand.
CCCCTATGTTCTGATTGGTCAGAGAGTGATATAAAAGCGGAATTGATTTGTGTATCCTAGTTATAGTCTACAATGTACTAGTCATGTCTGTCTGATGTTTGTGAGCCGTGGTTGCTCCCGTTTCTTGTCATATATCAAGAATATCTTTATTTTTTAAACCGTTGATGAAGGACCAGCTTGCTAGTATATTTTTATGTGTATTTATTCTGCTAAAACTTTTAAGTCTCACCATGCGTGTTCGTTTTCAACTGTGCTAGACCACACATTCTCCATTGCGTACCTTACTCTGCCAGATTGTTCGCCCTTGGGTTAACACCTTATTTAATTCCATTCATGATGTATATAAGTTTTAATATGCATTACTCTAAATGTAAAACGAAGTTGATCAAAACTTGCAACAGTATTTCGTGTTTATTTTTACTCATGTTAATTCTCATTTCCAAAACAGAACACGGAAGAAAGTACACTCCGTATTCGTGTTATATCACAATTGGCTTCTGAACATCCCCTTTTTTGGGACGTGGTAGCCAGGTTGTAAGAGTAGCGTGAGGGGTGGTGCAGGTTAAATCTGATCTCAAATGTCCTCCTTTAATTCTACTATCTACCCACCTACGAGTAAAACGAGCACATGTTAGCATATATCGTTGGATGTATCTGAGCTATATTTCATTTGTATGAATGTGTGTCATTTTAAATTAACGTTATGGATAAGGTAATGACGTAATTAATTAACGTCATGCTGGAGCAACACAAAGGGGTTTTAGGCCGGGGCCTCAAATGCCCTCACGTTGGCGTGGTCCGGAAGTTTGGAGAGTGAGGTGCCACCTCAATTATTGACCTCGTCATCTGACCGTGGTTCAAAATTACGAAGCGTTGTCCTTGGATCTTTTCCTCAGGATCCAATAGCACCTTGTGTTGCTCCAGTGCGGCGTCGGTTAACTACCTGTAATGGTTTTTTACTGGGATGATTCAATTCACACCACCCAATAACTGGCGTTAACTGCATAATAACCTCGGACATCGATAAACAATTTTTTATTTGTTGCGTGACGCTCAGTATTTTTTAAGTCTGCTTTCAAAAATCGCACGAAATGGATGGTTCCAATACCAAAGTATAATGCGGTATCGTAATATTTCTAAAAAGAAACACGTCGTAACTCCCGCCTCTAGCTTTCGCTTGTAAAAACAAAATCTATTCCTCGTATCATAATAAGGAAATTCTTCCACACAAAGGCGAATATCTTTACAAAATGTGATAAAGTCTAACCACTTTATCATGGTTTGGCGTGAAAAGTTATTGATTCTCCCGCGCAAGGCAGAAACCGTTATTTTTTGCTTCCCAGGCTTATCCTCTCTTCTTGTGTTTTATTCTCTTTAGTCCTATATATAAGGCTTAGCCAGGCCTCAATAGAGCATTTTTTTCCAACCCTCAGAGGTGCTTACTGCGGCAGAAGATATGCAGGAAAAAAAACAAGTGGGGGATATTGGATCAGAAGAGGTTTTCGCGTGTTTCGGGATTTTTCGCCACTTTTTCTAACTCGTGGCATCTTTATTAATCAAGTGTACCTCAGAGAGCCACTGGATGAAATATTGCTGATGCAGCGAAATGGGGAGATGCCTGCTCTGTGTAAAAAGAAATAAGGGATGTAATTATGGAATTGCAGGATGCCCCCGTTCCGAAGCACAGTGGGTGGATCTGCTTCAGTGGCGTGCTGCTTACAGAAGCAATTTTTAATAAGCTCTTTTTTTGTGTGGATGAGTTTTTTCTGGATATTAATGACCTGTTTTGTTTTGTGCTCCTCTTACTTTATTTATTGTATTCGAACTTGATGAAATAATATTCAGTCGACCGCTCGTTGTAATGTACTTTCATTTTGCGCACGATCTTAGAACGTGTCATCGAGGGTCGAACAAATGTCATAGAACAAATTTTAATTTGTCCTTTATCACACTCTATTTTTGACAAATTTTCCTTCGAGTCACTTTCGATTTGGAAAAATGAGCGTCCACTATCAAATTTAAGCTATGTATAATTTTATTAAAATTTGGTGGGTTTGGTTACAGAAGTCATTTTTAATAAGCTCTTTTTTTGGGTGGATGAGTTTTTTCTGGACATTAATGACCTGTTTCGTTTTGTGCTCCTCTTACTTTATTTATTGTATTCAGACTTGATGAAGTAATATTCAGTCGACTTCTCGTTGTAATGGACTTTCATTTTGCGCACGATCTTAGAACGTGTCATCGAGGGTCGAACAAATGTCATAGAACAAATTTTAATTTGTCCTTTACGACACTCTATTTTTGATAAATTTTCCCTCGAGTCAACTTTCGATTTGGAGAAAAAAAGCGTTGACTACCAAATTTAAGCTATCAACTATTTTATTCACATGTCGGTGGATCTGTCTCAAGGGTATTGTTGCATACAAAAGCAATTTTTAAGCTCTTTTTTAGTGGATGAGTTTTTTGGATATTAATGACATGTTTTGCTTTGTGTTCCTCTACTTTATTTATAGTATCATACTTGATGAAATAATAATCAGACAACCGCTGGTTGTAATGGGCTTTCATTTTACTCACGATTCTAGAACGTGTTATCAAAGTTCGGAGAAATGTCATGGTACAAATTTTAATTTCTCCTTTTCCACACTCTATTTTTGCGAAAACTTCCCTTTCTTTTGATTCGGGTAAATGAGGACCCACTGTCAAATTTAAGTCTATGCAAAATTTTATTCATGTTGGGTGGATTTGCCTCAATATGTTAGACTTGGAGATCAGAGAGTTGAAATGAGCCGGCCGAGTATAGTTTCAGTGTTTATTTAATTTATTGCAAAAGTGTTCACACACACAAGAAAGTAATTTTTAAAATATTCAATTCAAACCGCCGCGAAACACTCTTCATGCATTATAATAGATCTCACTGATGGCTTTGAAACGATACCACCCAATCATGTTGCGATCACGGTTGCCGAGATTGAGCCAAACGTGGCCACTCAAACAGAAATATTGCATTATTTTCTTCGACCACTGGGAAGGAGGGGACCATCAATGGCACAATGTATTGTGATTTGTTTAGAATCCATGCTAACATGACTTCTGTTAGGCACGCATTTTTTAAAGATATATCGATTTCAATCGGGACCTATTTCTGTCACTGATGGCCGGCCCCAAGTCCCCCCATACTAACCACGGAAAAAGATGTTTACGTCAATGTGATGGCAGAACGACCAAACCAAACCAAAACTACACATACTGATTTTTACAAAAATTAAATAACTGTTACGCGTGATGTTACATGTTTACAAGAACAACTTAACCCTCTCGCTGCGCATCCCGCGATTTCCGCGGGGAACGTAGAAGTAGCAAAATTTGCGCAGCCCGCGATTTCCGCGGGGATGCATTTTTGACGTCTATTTAACTGTGCAACCCGCTCTTTCCAAGTTCATGGTTTCATTTTGCCTTTTCTGTGATTTTTAATTGTTTATTCAAATCTGGGTTAACAGATGGCTTTAGATGTCCACATTTCTGCGAAATATACAAGCATTTTTTGCAGCATTTTGCGCGCTCTTTTCAAAGCTCAAAGATGTCTGGCAGGAAGCGTTTCGCGAGTGATAGAACCTACATTCCTGACAATATTTCCGACACTGATAGCAGTTCTGATTCTGATATCAAGTATATTGAAGATAGATATAGCGAAACTGATGAGAATTTCTCGGATTCTTCTGCGGATAGTGATTTCTAATAATTCTTCATTTCTAATAAATGTTTTGTAAGTATTTTGCATATTTTCATTAGTATATACGTTTTATCTTTTATTCATAAAATAAATCATAATTTAACCAAGATTAATTTTCAAAATTTTGCTTTTATATGATTATTCTTCAATTTCAATATTCCGACAACCTTTTTTTTATGATCTAATTCCATATTGAAAAAAAAAAACTTTTGCAAAAATTTTTTGTATATTTTAACTCTAAAATATATGTAGATTTGAAATATGTAATAAAAAAATACGCAATTTTTGAACCTATTTTGATAAAAAAATTACGCAGCGAGAGAGTTAACCCTCCTAGTGGTTTATCTTATCCACCCTGTAGTGACACGAATACCACCGTGTAGCGACCAGCCTCTGATGCAAACACCTGTTTCAAACCGTCACCAGTTCTGAGCAACGAACAATTTCTTTTTCCTACTTGGATCTACTTTCCCCGTGGAGTAATACATCAGTTTTCTCTTCGGCGATATATCTCGTCATTAGCAAAACTGACCAGTTCTTGATGGACGAGATTTCTCGTCGTTAGCAAAATTGACCAAATCTTGGACGAGATATCTCGACAGTAGCAAAATTGACCAAATCTTGGACGAGATATCGCGTTGTTAGCAAAATTGACCAAATCCTGGACGAGATATCTCGTCATTAGCAAAATTGACCAAACCCTGGACGAGATATCTCGTCAGTAGCAAAACTGACCGAATCTTGGACGAGATATCTCGTCGTTAGAAAATTGACCAAATCTTGGACGATATATCTCGTCAACAAAATTGACCAAATCTTGGACGATATACCTCGTCAACAAAATTGACCAAATCTTGGACGAGATATCTCGTCGTTAGCAAAACTGGCCAAATCTTTGACGAGATATCGCGTTGTTAGCAAAATTGACCAAATCCTGGACGAGATATCTCGTCATTAGCAAAATTGACCAAACCCTGGACGAGATATTTCGTCAGTAGCAAAACTGACCGAATCTTGGACGAGATATCTCGTCGTTAGAAAATTGACCAAATCTTGGACGATATTTCTCGTCAACAAAATTGACCAAATCTTGGACGAGATATCTCATCGTTAGCAAAACTGGCCAAATCTTTGACGAGATATCGCGTTGTTAGCAAAATTGACCAAATCGTGGACGAGATATCTCGTCGAAACCACTTGCAGGGTTAAATATATAATGATTTCGCTTTAAGGAAACATACACATAGTGCAATTGTTTATTTAATGTTATTAATATTGAATAGAGCATAATTAATTATATTAAACATTAATTTATTGCTACTAACATAGATTACAATAAATTGAGTAGATGAATTTTGGAAGTCTTTTACGATGTTCACGACTTGCTGAAGACAATAAATAACAGAAACTTTGAACTAGCCTATTTTAATTTCATTTTCTATATTGCATCAACATTTTATATATTGGTTGGTTGGTTTGGGGGTTTTATGGAGCAAGGGCCAAATTGGGTCACGCCATTTTATATAAGCTATAAGTTCTACCTTGTTTGTATGAAAGGAAATGAGGAATGCAATTATGTAATTGTCGGATACTCCCTTCTAAGAACATAATAGGCATTTCTGCTTAATGAGTCCTGTTTCTCTGGTTCATTTATCATTCTCGCATTCGATGAAATAATATGTTGAATACGTTTAAGCCAACAAGTTCCTACGCTTTGGTTTATGGAAATATGAAATTGATTAGTTCTGCTCATATAATTGAAGGGTAGGATGGTAAAAGATGTTAGTTAAAAATCAAAACTTAAGTTATTTAAGGGAAATGGAGCCAATGGTTCCATACTAAAGTTAGTAGGAAACTCCGAAATGCCAGCTTATTGATTTTAGTTTCTAGAAATGGAGAAAGATGGAAATTGGATCATTAGTACCAATGTAGCTGCGGACGAAAAGCTATATTTATAAGGAAAAGTTTTAACTTGCGCCATTTTCAAAGTTTGCCATTTCATATTATACATCATGCGCCAGACAATTATATGAATTACATGGTTACGCTTTGTTATGAAAAAAAATTTGAATTAAATATATATCGAATATGTAGTTTGTTCTGGAAATAACAGTATTATTATTATAATGTAACTAGAGCTGAATTACACGGCGTTGCTGTGTTGAATTGTTTTTAATTCATCGTAACATTACTCAATGTTATTCCTATGGTGTTTTGAATGGTTTTTAGCCCCCTCCATACCCAAGACAAATAAACCGGGGATTATTGTGTAGCCTATTTTTCCCGCAGGATTCTAAAGAATGAATGTACCAAATTTAGTGTGAATTGGTCTGACAGTAATCGTAAAATTACTCAATATTTTTGCTACGGGGATTTCGAATTGTTTTTAGCCCCCTCTGCAGACCTAGGATAAATAGAATGGTGTTAATATAGTATCTCAGTTTCCCGCAGGATTCTTAAGAATGAATGTACAAATTTGATGTGAATCGGTCTGACAGTGATCGTAAATCTACTCAATGTTATTCTTATGGTGATTTTGAATTGTTTTTAGCTCCCTGCATACACAAAACAAATAGAAAGGCGGTTAATATGTCGCCTAGGTTACCCACAGGGTTCTAAAGAATAAGTGTACCAAATTTTGTGTGGATTGGTCAAACTGTGTAGTGATATAGGTAGAATTGGGTGTTCTCTTCTAATGACGAGATATCTCCTTCGACAAGATCTGGTCAGTTTTGCTAATGGCGAGATGCCTCGACGAGACAACCACGAGGAATGTGGGCAAGTTTGTTTTCTCATCTACAGTTTTGTATTGTACTTGTCTTTGGTGTGTGTCCTTGGAAGTTCCCGGTTTTGATTTTCTAATTTTGCCTTTCTGCTTATGGTGTTTGGAGGTGTGTGTGGGCTACTTTTGGTGAACTGCCACCCACACGTAGAAAACACCATATTGTGGTGACTGGGACGCCCTGATCCACCAACACTTCATCATTTTCGAAATTTTCTTGGTATTCTTAAGTTTAAATTCCTAAATTTCTCTTTGTTTTGTAATATTGAATTATATATATTTGTGATGTGTGATTACCCGCTACTCTTCCCACTTCTGATTCACCAACGGTGAACACCGGCGTGGACGTAATAGCGAGAAAATTCCAGAAGAACACGAGCGACTTCCGGAAGCACCGAGAACATTCTAGAACACGAGCGATTCCCGCCGAAAGTGTTGCAAGGACGTTCGAGCGAGAGAACTATTTCAAACGATGAACCGAGAAAACGTATCGATTGCAGACGGCCATCCCTTTTCGTGTAGTTTTGCAACTGTCCTGTCCATAATTGTCATTGTCTAAATTAAATGTTTTATCATTTAAAGAAGTTATCAGTGTTCTTTAAAGCCCTTTTGCACTCCCACTGAACCACATACAAACTATATGTATATGTATATGTATATGTATATGTATATGTATATGTATATGTATATGTATATGTATATGTATAAGGCAGTCTAACCCTCCTGGTGGTAGTCTCGGGGTTATTTGACATTAAATCAAAAAAATATTTCATTGAATGATAAAATATCAACATTGCAATAATAATACGAGCTTAACAATAATGCAAGCTTAATAATAATACAAGCAGAATAATAATGGGGAAAGGGTAAAATAGTAGGTAGGTATTTTATTTAAGGTAGTATTTTTGTACATTGTATAGTAGGTATTTTTCGCACCGGAGCATCACACATGCCATTGGCGACGGTCTGGGATCAAACCCGAATGGAAATATCCGAGGACAACACGTAATTTTGAACCACAGTCAGATGACGAGGTCACACCCGAGCTGGCACCCCACTTCCAAACTTCCACACCAACGCCAGGACATTTGAAGCCACGATAGATTTAACGTGCACTAACCTCCTTTGTTCACGATGATCTTTGGTTGGATTCGAACTCGCCACCCTCCGATTGCTAATCCGTTACTCTCACAACCAGGATAATGAGGCCCGATGTTGCCTCAGAGAATGAAAACAAATAAAATAACGCAGAATAAAATATCTAAGCCAAATAATATTACCTCTATGACGAAGAAATCTTATCTCCTAACTTGATTTAAAAACTGAATATATGCATGGAATGAAATCCCGAAGCATTTGATATACTCTGCATCCTTTGATATATTCTAATAATATCGTTTCAATTCTTGTTCAAGTACCTATGTGTTATAGAGAAGTACAATCGTCGTGCATAGTATGCTAATAATTACATTACCGTCGAACAGATTAACATCGTAATTCCACAAATAAATGTACTATTAGAATTCCAGTAAATTAATTTCACTAACAATTCATTAATCCCCGCAGTGTGTTTGTTCGTTCAATGGAAATATAATGCAACTTAGTTTGTTTCCACCAGCCCATTTAAAATTAATTTCAGGAATGAGTCAATTCCAGAGTAGCTTAATCTATTTCAAGATTATTATTATCTGGATCCGTGGATGGTCCAATTGCGAGGGCCAAGAAGGTAGTAGTGTCCAGCCTTTTTTTATCATTTGGGACCTCAGAACTGGGCAATTTTCTTCTGACACGATATCTCGTCCATCAATATCGGTCAGTTCTTCTAATGAAAAGATATCTCGTCAATAAAGATGGGGTCAGTTCTTCAAATGACAAGATATGACAAGACCTGTAATGTTCTTGAAGATTTTGTCTAAATGAATAAACTTTTCAATATTTAATCACGTTTTAAATAATTTGAGATACGTTAATCATGTAATCTTGCTACAAGTTGGCAAATTATAGCTGGATATAGCTTAAAGGTGATTCCGAAAATATGATCTTCCATGCTCGGACCGGGACTCGAACTCAGCCTGTTGAAACCAATAAATGTTACATGTATATGTTAATGTGAAAGACCGATATCTGGCAAATGTCGATATTCTCCGGTGAATGTCAGCATTCACATAGTCGCTTGGTGTATATTTGCTAAATATCATTATTTCTCACTTACACCGGCAAATGTCGACATTCAGCATGCACTGATGGTGAATGTTGAATAAAAATATTTTTGTTACGCTAAGACATAAATGCAACTTTTAAAATCATACTTTATTATTTAAACATATTATGATATATGTCAAAACAGGAGAAAGCTTAAGTAACAGCACATCTAAATAAATTGTTGAACCTAAAAGGAACAGTGCATTCTAAATGAGAAAAGAAAATAATACCAATAATAAACTTGTAATTAACGTTATACAATCTTATTTAGTGCAACAACTTAAACGGATGGCAGAGAGGTCTCTCTGTCTGTGGCTTCTCCGCCTTCTCGGCTTCTCGTTTCGACCCCCACCAGAGCTTATCTGTGCTTGTCGACATACACCGGCCGGCGATGGTCCAAATGGATAAGAATGTAACCAAATATTCGGTCTTTCACCGACGTATTTGGTATGTGTCGACATTCACCGGAGAATATTGACATTCTCTAATTTGGGTCTTTCACTGTAACATATATAATTTATTAAAGACACTGATTACTTTTTCTTCCTTTAATATGTTTTTTTTAAATATGCTGTTGAAAACGTTGTTCATGAAAAACCATTTAGGCCTCCAACGAATTAGAAACCTTACCCCTATTTAACGAAATAACATCTGAAAATTCTGTTCTTATAACTTCTGAGGGAACTCATTTTCAAAACAAAGCTGTCGGATGTATCCTTTGTTGTGTAAAGATAAACAAAAATCGTGACATAACTGTATGTAGCAATGTTTTGCAATCAAAAAGTTTAGATAAAATGTAATTTTGTAATTGAAAATATACAACTTACCAGTTATATAACACTTTTTAGAACGATTTAAAGGCATGATTGAATATTTATGCTTATATAGGTATTAATTTCAGAAAAAACCAGCATGCATGTGTCACAATTCTATTAACCGTCCAAGGGGTTTCGACGTGATATCTCGTCCATCGAGATCTGACCAATTTTGCTAATGACGAAATATCTCGTCATCAAGAATACCGATTGATGAAGATATTGCCGATTTGGGACAATGATGTCAGTTTTTTTCAAGGAGGATAATCTCGTCAATCAAGATCTGGTCAGTTTTGCTAATGACGAGATACCTCGTCGAAGCAACCACCAGGATGATTAAATGCTTAACGTAGGTAGGTATTTTAATTAACGCCACATTGGAGCAACACAATGGGCTATTGGCGACGGTGCTGGATCAAACGCGAAGGAAAATATCCGAGGAATTTTGTAACACGTAATTCATCACGTAATTTTGAACCACGGTCAGATGACGAGGTCATACCTGAGCTGGCACCACACTCTCCAAACTTCCACACCACGCCAATATGAGGACGTTTTGGGCATCACAGATTTAACGTGCACCAGCCGTCTTTGTATACGACGGTCTGTTACTCTCCGTTACTCTCCCAACCGGACTTCTATGGCCTGATTTCGTAAGAAGAGGCATACAATTCGCAAATTTAGTTTCATAAAACGCAGCCAAAAGATAAGTTTGTTTCACGAAATATCTAAATTAAAATATTTTCTCCGTTTACTCTAAGTATTGATTTCATCAGGAGAAATTTAAATTTAAGAAGCTACATGTAGAAAATAATATAGATTCAGAATTTTCAAAACAGAACAAAAACACGAAATGAACCTTATTGATTTCAGAAACAAAAAACAGAACCGTATCCGAATCTTATTAATTGCGAAAAGGGAGAGGCATCCGAACCGAAAATGTTCAGCTCCACAAAGCGCACCCGAAAGCAAATGGTTTTCCTCACAAAGCTACTAAACTAAACATAATATCCTCTCGTACGTATCGGCATTCCAGCGAAATTGAAATGCCGCTTCTAAATAAATGCGCTCCGAAATTGTGTCATAAAAACTTCATTCCATCCCTGGAGAACAGCAAAGAAACAAACTCATTTTCACTTTCAATACCCCGACACCCGAAGGCAAATAACAGTCCCCATAAATCGGCAAGGCGCATGCGCGGCGTGGTGGCGTCCCGTCGGCCCACAAGACCGAAACAAGTTGTCCGAATCGCTTCTCATTCGCGCTGTCACAGGCCGAACGGTAGGTCGGCTGCCGCGAGCGGTCCTGATGTTGATGCGGCTCGGCGTGGAATCGTGGCTCTGCCCTCGCTGAGGTTGTGCGTGGTGTCGGCTTTCACGTGTTTGCCGGATTTTTGACTGCATGGTCTGGAACTGTTATGATCCTTGAAAAACAGAATTCAGACCAACCGCGCGTTTTGTGAGCTGTTAGAAGAGTTGCATTTCGCCTGGAAAGCGGATTTTGAACACGTTTTCTGGAACTGCTATTTGCTCCTTGAAAAACAGTGTTTCGTGAGTGGTGCAGCCGTTGACTTTCACGTGTTCGGTGGATTTTGACTGCATGGTCTGGAACTGTTATTATCCTTGAAAAACAGAATTCAGACAAACCGTGAGTGGTCAGGAGAGTAGAATTTCGCCTGTTTTGGACGCTTCTTGGAACTGCTGTTTGCACCTTGAAAAACACATTCAGTGTTTGTGAGTGGTGCATTCGTTAACTTTGAAGTGTAATGTGGATTTTGAGTGAGTGATATGGAATTGTTATTTTATCCTTGAAAGTAATACAGTTCAGTAATGCAGTGTTTTGTGGGCTGTTAGGACTTGTGTTTCGTCTGTTAAGTGGATTTTGAATGCATTTTTTCAACTGTAATTTGATTCTTAAAAACATAATTCAGAAGCTCCACGTTTTGCGAATGGTGTAGCCGTTTACTTTCACGTATTTTGCGGGTTTGAACGAGTAAACTGGAACTGATATTCAAAAAAAAATTTAGACAATGCTTTCTGCTTTTTAGGAACGGATTGTTGCATTTTGTGAGTCTAGAAGATTTTAAGTAACCTTTCGTAATTGTTATTCTCTCCTTGTAAACAGAATTCAAAAAGCAGAGCCCTATATCGACCACGTGATAATACTATTGACTTTTATGTGTTCAGTAGATTTTGAATGAATGTTCCGAGCTTGTTCTTAGCTCCTTGAAAAACAGAATTGAGAACTTTGAAGTTTGTAGTTTTGAGTGCGATAAAAAAACAGTTGGATGTTTTGAGCGATTTAAAACAGTTGAATTTCTTGTGTTACGTGTATTTCAAGCGTCTATACTGAAATTGTTATTCGTTCATTGGAAAACAGAATTCGGTTGAGACAGTGAATGTTTGTGAATGGGAAATAGTGATACAAGATTGAGATGAGTGGAATATATCCTTGGAAGTTAAATGGATACGTGGAATTAGGCCTGTGAACATCTATTTTAACGGATGCTTGTAGTTAGATCTGCACTTCTAAAATAAGCGCGAGTGATTCTCAAAACGAGACATGGGTTATGCTCGATTCTGAGAAATTGATTATCCTCAATTGAAATATAGACGGCGTATTTACTAACAGGAAAATTTGTTTCATTTTAATGACGAATGCAAACAACTGCTAAACCTACAAGATATTTATAGTGTAACATTTGAGAGACGAAATTGTACGCCTTATTTTTCTGGAATAAACCTAGGTTATGTTCACTTAGACGACTAGCTTCTCATATACAAGCTGACATTTTTCATCATAAAGAAGGAAATGCGTACTTATTTTTAACAGAAATGAAGACGGAACAGTTAAAATAAGAAACAATGTTTATAAAAAGTGGAGGATTTTAATAAAAATATGTGATATTCCGTAAGTTTATGTAAAAAAATAACGTGCACTTTGTTTGGAAAAGGTTTTCTAATGTTTCAAGTTCATCAATTTGCACGATAGAAGATTTAAATACCAAATTTTCTGTATAAAACATGTGCCATTAAAATCGAAAACCATATAATTAAATTCAAAACGTGGAGCAGAAAAAAAGACTTTATCCGAACTTGTACAGAACTGAAATATTTCTGCATATATAATTATATGATAAATCACATTTGATGTTGCCCGAAGGGAGAAATATTCAGGAAAAAACATGCAAGGACGGAGTAGCAGGTAGTACTTAGAAAATAACGAGCAAAAAATTCTCGGTTATTACTCGGTAAATCTCTGCGAAAACAACTGTGAACAATATTCGAAGGAAAGCTCCTTGATTGGTTGAAAGCGAATAAAAAAAAAGAATAACAGTCCCCGGTGCAAATTATCTGCGAATAACATCAACGTAGAAAAGAAGGTTCTTGTGGCCGATAAAATTAAACTTCGGAAGATTTGAGTAGGAGCGAAAACAGGAGTATAAAAAACGTTTTAGCATTGTTAGTACAGGAAAAAGCTCTCAGAAAAATCACTTGTTCTGTGTCTTTTCCTCCTCTGTCGCCCTGGGGGAAAAGTCAACTTCTTTTCTGAAGCCCGGACGTGAGTTGGACAGTAATAAATGTATTTCTGTATAGAAACATTTCTCTGATTGTTTCTAGTCTCTTCTGTTTTTGGGGAAGAATAATCTGCCAAAAAAATAAAAGCGAGGACACGCCAAAAAAAGCCAGTTTTTATTGGGACTTTTGGATTTTATTCTAAGTGACGTGGAGGAATACTTTGGACTTTCTCGTGCCCAAGATGTTCCGAATTCTTGTGATTCTTCTTTGTGCTGGAATGGATGGAGGTATGTGGCGTTTTTATTTTCGGCATGCTTAGTTTTTTATTTATAAAAAGGTTCAGGGATATGGATAAAAATTTAAGAAAAGGAGAACGAATAAACAATATTCAGACACTTCAGGTGTCACTTCAGGCTAATGTACTTGGACGTTTTTGTGATACGTTACAGTGCAACGTTATGCACTTCTTCTCAATTCGTGAAACTTCATAAAACTGAATGTCCTCTTTGAAAGACATTCGTGTTTTCTGACTTTAAATAAGAGTCTGCTAGGTACTTTTTGGAAACTTAAAAGCAAAGATTAAATTTCTATCGAAGAATTAAAACTTTATTGAATACTATTTAAATATGTATTTTGATTTGTACTACACAAATTCTTACTTTAGAACTAGGGAGGACGAAATATTACTGATGTTACAAATATAGAGGAAATATAAAAGTAGAGGGAGCATGGTGACCTTTTTATGTACTCAGGATCATGTGACCGAAACTAGTTGTAACGCGGCCCTTAGACTACTTTCGTCTTCTGGGTGGAACCTCACATTCATCATATGATTGGGCCACGTAACGGGAGAAGACGACCATCCATTAATTCTTCATCTGATTGGTCCACGCGACATCGTAGTAGACTTTGGCGATTTCAGCACTTTTGTAGCCACGCAATAGAAATACGCATTCACACACCTACTCTGTCATAAGATGGTATATCGCTGATAAGATACCACCAAATCAACCAACCTAGTCAATTCTTCACAGGGCCGTCACGTGACTACTAGTCGACATGTTCGTCACACATTTTGAAGCTCCTCTCAATAGCAATGTTCAGTCTAATTGCATTTCACGTCTACGGTTACACAATGAAATGCTGAAGCTTGCTTAATTGATGTAAATCTGTTTTGTTAGGCCCGTAAGTAGGAAACCAGGGGATTGGTCAGAAATATGTTCAAATAGCTCATTGAGTGCAAGCAATTCGATCAGTTGCTCAAGGAAGCAAAGAATCTATCTACGTGTCTGTCTAAATGGGAAGGTATTGGATAAGACGAGAAAATATTTTTGTCTATTCGGCTAGACATGTGTTACTGAGGACCTTAAAATACACTTGTTGTCCAAGACAATACAATGCTTTCACTAAAATATAAGAAAGTTGGAGCAATATTCATTTGATAGAATCAATTTCATGTTCTTAATCCTCCAACTGGTTTCGACGAGATACCTCGCCCATCAAGATCTGACCAATTTTGCTAATGACAAGATACCGCGTCATCAGAATATTGCCGATTTTTTTATGAGGACGACGTCAAGATCTGGTCGGTTTTGCTAATGACGAGATACTTCGTCGAGGCAACCATCAGGGGGTTAATAATAGAATTTTCAGAGGAAAAAAAAGATCGCAACTCTTAAATTAATAATTTGTGTGGTATTTCTGATAACATTTATGGAACCTAACTGTATCTGTACCATGTCATATAGTTAGACTTGTGGAATGGAATTTATTTTATAAACCTATTTAACTTTAGGTTATAATACAGTGTGCCCCAAGGGATATTCCATTACTATGCTAGATAAAAATATGGATTTCACATTTCTTGTTTGTTTCGAAAATAATTTAGTAAAGAAAACTATTAATTCAGTTTGAACGGTTATACAGGATGTTAAAAACACCCTGTACAAAAGGTTAAAGGAGGTGGAGAAAACACAGAATTCAAATATTGGTGCATTTCGACAAGCCTCATTTGGATATACCAGAGGGGATATACTACTGTCTGCCTCCAGAGGCACATCTTTAGGTGTGTACAGGTTTCACGAACATGAGATACCCTAGTGATCTATTCTTTTTCCATGGGGTTTACTGTCTCTGGTAAACTTGGGGGTCGCGACCCCTGGATGCCCAAGCGATATTTTTCCTTTCCTCCACTTTTCCTTTCTTTTCACGATTGCTTGACGTAGTCTGTCTTGCGCCATGTTGCGCCATAAAACCCCGAAACAACCAACCACTAAGGTGCACTAAAGAAAGGCAGCGAGTGTGTGAACAATATTGTTATCAGCCCAAATATTTTAGTTTGATAGGAGTTGCACACTTAGTGTGCAACTCCTATCACTAGTGTCGCACTAGGTTTTCAAATTTTTGACCATCGACAATTGATGCTTTACAGCGTCAGAAATCACTGCTCACAAATTCCTGGTTGTTGACGATTGGTTGGTATTGGGGTTTTATGGCACAAGGGACATATTTGGCTATGCTGCGCCTGACACAAGACATGCAATATCAAGCAATAGACACACACAATGCTAGTTTTACTAACACAGAAGAGAGAAATGCACCCAGGGAGGAATGCACCTGACAGGAATCGAATCCCCACCTCCTGCAACTCGGAGGTTGCCAGCGCAGTGGGCGTATCCACTGAGCCACGACGGCCCTCGTGGTTGATGGCAGACACTTGCAGAGACTCTTGAGATAATCCAATGCATGTTGAATGGGGTGATCGTGGTGACCAAGTGACGGTTCCACCAGACTAATCCATCGAGCCCAAATGAACTCTTGCTGACATACATCCCCATATCAATACGGCTTGAGGTGTATGTATACACTAGATTTTTTTAAATTTTGACTTTAAAAATCCAGTTTTTTCATAATAGGTCATTGATTTGTGCTTAAACTCATTTTGGTGTGAAAAATTCCGATTAAGCTACTCATTAATTATCTAATTTAGTTATAATTAGGTAATTAGCATGTTTTTTTAACAGTGATATCTCAAATTCTAATGTGTTCAGAAAGATAATTCCTGCTGGAAATTATTCCTAATATTATTCTTCATGTTTTGACCCTCCATCCAAGTTGATAGAGGGAATACGTTCTTTTTTACAATGTTTTTTCACGAAGGAAGTCTAAAAAATCAAAATTTTTTCAGGAATTTCAACATTTAAAATCAACTACAATTCATTTCTTAATCAATAACTTCGACTGAGAGTCAAAACATCCACTGTATTATATAGATTATAACGACACAAAAGTAATTGCAATAGATCAATTCCTTGTTGAGTAATCACTGTTCGAAAGAAGCATCCTATTACAAAAACATAGTTCTTCAGAAATCGAGTTTAAAGTTTTGGAAACGTGTTTGTCTATGGTGGCAGTACCTAACAAAAAAACCCTTGTAACTTGAATACTATTTCGGATATTTACAAGATCTTGGTATCGTTTGAAAGCTAAGGGGTTGGACAATATTTTGAATTAATAAAAATAGATCGATATTCGGGCCAATTTTGTGATTTCTAGTGAATACCATACACGTTAATTTTTATTTTCTATCCTTAAAAAGTGACATGGGTTGAATGATCTTTCAACAATCTCTTTCCTATTACTCTATTTGACTCCTGCTCCCAAGATATGCCTTCTGGTCATTGAGGCACGAGATATAAAGTTCATTTATTCTTCCTTCCAAACTTTCACAACTGTGCCCCTTAAATTCATTAAAGAAACCATTTTAGAACGTGCATTGGGATGTTGAACATCAGTGAACATTTGCAAAGCGTACTTAGAAGATTTATGAACTTTTCGAATAATATTTTATTAAGGTAGTTAACTAATTTTAAAATAGGGTGTTCCAATTCCATCGTGTGTTTTCCGTATTTTAACCCTACCATTACGGTGTCTTTTTAAGCTCGTTAAAGATTTTGGGGCAGCAACATATTACTGTGCGTGTACTTGTTAACTATTATAACTACTCACAATCAGGAAAAGATGTATTCCCATAATAATTATAAAAATAAATTTTCCTCGACAAAACGAAAATATGTTTCATTCATTAATTCTAAAAGTAAAACTTGAAACTTAATTTACCAAGTAGCATCTACTTGTACACAGTTTTCTTAAAACATTCTAATTCTTATATTTAAATCCATGAAATAGATGTAACGTGATAAATAGAAAAGATCAAACAAAAAATGTGAACAATGTGGGATTCATTAATGATGTTAAGCTCCCCTACATTAACACTGAATTTTGTATTCTTGCCAATTGCAGCTGGATAATTTCTCAAGTGTAGCAAAAAATCCACTGATTTTACAAACGCCCAAAGATGAAGTGTTTAGAAGGGAAGGGAAAATTGTCTTATGTTATTCTCAAACTATTGAAAGTCCAGTAGGATTCAGGCTTTTCTTCTTTCGATATGAGAATTAATAAACACATATTTGAAAGGAAAAAAAGTTCAGATATTAGCCCTCCAAGTGTCAGGAGATTTCAGAGTGGTGTAGTATTCTTTTTGTTTCAAAAAACATAAATATTAAATAAATAATCACATGTATTGGTTGAAACAATACTAAGCAAGCTTCTATTGGTCAAAAAGGTCTAAACTGGTTTGAAATCATGCAAGTAGCAGAACAGTTATATGTATTTCAGCCTCCTCAGAGGGTTAAATGCTGTTTAGCTTCACGATTCATAGAAAGATGTTTTTGTTAGTAACCTCCAAGTAATGTGATCATAAATCAATGGTACACAACGCACAACTAAGTAATTAAACAAACGACTGTAATGTCAAGCTTCACAAATTGTATTTTAAACAGCTTGTTTCTTACACACATGACCGTCAAGACGATGTAGAATAATGCTAAACGTACAGAGATAACAAATTTCAGTGTTTGAATTTCTGTTAAAAGTCTTTCGTTTTATAACAATACTCGATATCTATTCTGCAAATATACTAAAGATAATACACTATATCCTTAAAAGTCATAAGTAAAAATAGTGCTAAAAACAAGCTTTTAAAAAGCAATCAAAACAAACTAGTCAAATTTCATGGAGATTATAAATACTTTTTTGAATCGCAGATACGATGTGTGAGCATTCATTATGTCAACCAAATTTGCTTTTAGTGATTGTCTAAAATTATGCAGTGAAGCGAGACATCTCTTAATCCTAGTGGAGGTCATCTCGACGAGGTATCTTTCCATTAGCATCTCGTTATTCATTGGATTAGGTCAAACTGACCAGATCTTGATGGGCGAAATATCTCGTCATTAGAAAAACTGATCAGACTTTGATCTCGTCATCATCGAAAAATCGGGGATATCTTGATGAGATATCTCGTCGAAACCACTTGGAGGTTTAAGTATGGCTGTTTCAGCTAAGAAGCTGTCGGTTCTATTTTTCTGTTACTATATTGTTTTCTATGACTAAATAACAAAATCCAACATATTAATTAATTAATACCGCACTGGAGCTATTGGTAAAGGTTCGTGACAAACCTGAAAAAGATTCAAGGACAACCCCATTCAATTTTGAACTAAGATCAAATGACGATGTCCTACCTGTGCTGGCACCCCACTCTCCAATCTTCCACACCACGCCAAAGAGGGAGCTATCAGAAACGAACGAGCTTATGTGAGATTGTACCATCAACCGTATCCCGATAAACGTGTACCGGATCACTAAATGTTTGAGCGTTTGCACCAGACTGAAACTTCCACGGAATGTTATAAAACGCTGTTGTACTGAACGATTCATATACTCACTGCCTTGTTATTCTGCACATTCGAGTAATTTGTTTCACTTCCGTGTGGGGCAAGAGGAAACACATCCATTTGTGAATACGGTTTAATTTTCTGTTTCTTACCTCCCTGTGCGCTCGAAAAGAGGGATTCCCTGTTTGTGCTCGAGCAGGGTGGATGTGGTGTACCCTGCTCCGCTATGTTAAGCTTATGTTTTCTTATATGTAATGTTTGTTCTTTATGTTGTAATGTCCTCGTCCACGGTAGAAATAAACGTGCCGCCCTTTAGAGAAACTCCTCTTAAAACCCTCTGCATACATCGGGGCAGAACAACATCATTTTCTTCTTTGGTTACGGCAGTCGTCCAAAACGGCTTTACAGGCAGCTTACTGAAACCGGCCGAAACGGCCTTTACGATGCCCCCAGGAGGAGAGGGAATATGTGTCGTCCCATTATCCCCTAATGTGCCGGTTTCTGCTGTCGGGTCGTGGGTATGCCTAGAAGGGAGAGATTCTTCCCGGGTAAACTGAAAGGGCGGCGGTGACTTTTTAAGTGTATCTCTTTTCATTTACTCAACCTCTCAGACTAGATGCTCGAGGATAAACAACTTGCGAGGCTCCCCGTCGATAACTCATTATCTTTGTCAACGGAGAGATAAGGCTATTCACTGGCGAGTCTCTTTGTTGCACAGAAAAGGGATGGAAATCGTAATGGGCTTTGGCGATTCTTCAGGAGTTTGAGGTCTGAAAGAATCCGAGTCTCGTAACGAGGGGACTCGAAGCTTTCGGCCGGTTGGGCCGGTCCCCGTATCCATAGTGTTAATCTTATGCCAATCATCAAATCAAACCAAAAAGAATCCAACTATTTATGAAATTGAAATCCATTAAGATATTCTCGCGTATGTTCGTACCCTGTTGACTGCCATAGTTGTTGAATTATTTTTGGTTCGATTTGATGATTGGCATAAGATTAAAAGAGAGCTTGTCTGAAGGGCAACTCCTTTATTTCTACTGTAGACGAGGAGATTACAGCATAAAGAAAAAATATATACAAAAACCCGTAAGCTTAACATACCGGAGCAGGGGACAACACATCCACCCTGCCTCGAGGGGACTCGAAACTTTTGGTCGGTTGGGCCGGTCCCCGTATCCAGAGGGTTAATCTTATGCCAATCATCAAATCAAACCAAAAAGAATCCAACTATTTATGAAATTGAAATCCATTAATATATTCTCGCGTATGTTCGTATCCTGTTGACTGCCATAGTTGTTGAATTATTTTTGGTTCGATTTGATGATTGGCATAAGATTAAAAGAGAGCTTGTCTGAAGGACAACTCGTTTATTTCTACTGTAGACGAGGAGATTACAGCATAAAGAAAAAATATTATATATAAAAACCCGTAAGCTTAACATACCGGAGCAGGGGACAACACATCCACCCTGCCTCGAGTATAAACAGGAAATCCCTCTGATCCTGCATACTTTTTCTCCCCACACCCTACTTCGGTTGCAGCTGGGGGTGGTAATTTCACACTCCCCTTAAAAAGTTTACAAAAGATTTTGAAAACCCTATACTCAGAAGCAACCTTCTGAAAAGACATTTACTATTACTTCCCTTAACCTTTTCATTAACCCTCCTGGTGGTTGTCTCGACGAAATATCTCGTCATTAGCAGCACCATTACCAGATCTTGATGAATGAGAAATCTCGCCATTAGAAGAAAACTCACCAGATCTTGATCTCATCTCCAAAAAATTGATGATGAAATCTTGATGACGAAATAACTCGTCATTAGCAAAATTGGTCAGATGTTGATGGACGAGATATTTCGTCCAAATCATTTGCAGGGTTAAGAAGCAGTTCTGATAAAGCTTTTGACTCCATTATTATTGACACTAAAATAGTCATTTTAAATGGGAATATACTGGCTTGTCTTCTAAAGGTTAATATAGAATAATAGTTGTTTTTATCATTTTTCTTGAACTCAGGGTATGTTTTTCTAATCAGGAACTGTCCATAATCATCGTCAATTATTTTCAAAAACTCTATTTAAATGACTTACGCTGTATTGATTTATTTCAGACACGTCTGGATAATTTTTAAAAATGCACTGTCTAAGTAATATTTAAAATAGTTTATTTCCCACATCCTATTTCCATATATAAACAACAAAATATCAAGCTACTGAAAATGAATTCCAATAACTCCCTCTAACTTTTCTGTTTTATGAATATAACTATTTTTCATACAGCATATAATGCAAAGTTAAGCATTAATTCGGTGTTTGAGATATCAATATTTATAGGCCTACTTCATCGAAGATTTTCTTTTCGAGTTGATGAAAGTATTGGGGGATTCATAAAACAAAACTTTCATACCTTCCGAAAAGTTATGCCATACTTCAGCAATTTTATTTTGTGTAGTGAAAACGTCTTATCCACTTTTTTGTATATTTGTTCTATAAAGAAATAAAAAAGGCGATGGAAAATTTTTAAGTATGGAAAGAATAATTGAGAACGGTGAATGGAATATATTTATAGTTGAGATTTTTCAACTTGGCAAAGGCTGAATCTGAAAATAGTTAAGTTCTCTGTGATACTCAAACACTATCCATAACTTCAGACTTTTTAAAAATGGAAATATTTTTTTCCGTTCCTGTTCTATAGTAAGCGTTTTATACGAAGTGAAACGAAAATTACGATTACGCCACGTATAAAACTACGTTTTGTAAAGTTCAAATCCCTTTAGTGTATTGTTGAACCTAAAATAAATTTTGCTGACAATTACAAGTTTAGTATGATTTAATAAAATAATATTAAAATATGTAGGTTGTTCAGGTTGAGACAATTATTAATTCTATGCTCAACATATGAATAAATCAACGAATTTAGTATCTAAATATTAATGAGAAACTTTATTAGATGATACACACATTTGTAGAACTAGGCGAGCTTTCGCTTAATGAAAACATTTTTTGTATCTCTTAAAAATAGTGCGAATATTTTTTATTTAAAATTCACGTATGGATTGAAGGTTTTCTGTTTCCATGCACAGTTTCATGTAATTATGATTTCATCTCAGTCCTTAGACCCCTATTTATATCGATCCTCGATATATCGCCTATTCGACTGTGGGTCTCTTTATATCAATCCTGGGTATATAACCTATTCGGCTGTAGGTCTCTTTACATCGATCCCCGATATATCGCCTATTAGGCTGTAAATCGTTTTTTAACTAGTCCATGATGAATTTTTAATTTTCGAATAGCAGAAGAAATCTCAATCTATTTCTTTGGAATTAGAAATTGAAAGGTAGCTTATTTCGAGCAGTTAATCGTGAACTGAATTTATATAAACGATTTGTCTTAAAAAAGAGTGAATGTGAAATAATTTCTCTTTTCAAAAATATTCTACCGTATTCAGCATTAGTTTTAAAAAATTGAACCCATCGATTTTTTTTCTTTTGGTTTTACGTAATTTAAAATAAAAAATACGTAATTAATGTATAACTTTTGCTTCATTTGTAACAGAATTATACCTAGGCCATCTAAATAACTTTTTTCTTCTAAAAGTTTGATATATTGCGTACTGTACTTACTTTTGAACTTATTCCCTTTTAAAAATTAAATTTCATACTGATTGCTCTGATTATTCTAATTAAAAAATTAATGGTTCATTATTTGATTGTCACAATTAATCAAACAATGTACCACAAAGCAAAATGAAAAAATGATTGAAAATCTTTAAAAAATAAAATTCGCATATTATACTAGTTTGACGTTATACTTTTCATTTTAACATTATGTTTTTCATAATCTATTTTCAAGTATAATTAGTTTATGCAGCAATTTTTAAAGTAAGGAACGTTTTTTACTGTAGTTGAAAAATATCTCTGCTCATTTTGCGTTAAAAGCTCCAGTAGCTATTACTAACGAAAAGGAATTATGTTTAAGAAATAATTGCACATTTTTCCAGAGAAGCAAATTAGTTGCTGAATTATAAGTTAATTGAAATGGAGATTTTCTATAATCCAATTAATTTAGAATAAAAGAAAATCCTTGACGTTCCTCTAAAATACCGACAAATTAAGTGGTACCTAGTTGAGTTTTAGAATGATAGAATGTTTTAATAAACGTTACAAGATTTTTAACAAAGACAATTTTTAAAATGGATGCTTTTCAAGCCGTCCACTTATAAGTTCTAATAATTTCAAAGATGATCAAAAAATATAAATTCAAGCCTGCCATAGGCGACTGAAATGCGAATGTTGGCTGCTATTTTCTAATCTTGGCGACTAGGGATATCATAAATAAAGCCATTTCAAAACCTCCTGTTTTCAAAATTTTAATTACTTTTGGCGACTTTTTAAAAATTAACCAAAGGTTAATGAAAATTGAGTCCTTTTTTGTTGGTTGGACGAATTCGAATCCAACCAAAGACCGTCGTGAACAAAGGGGGCTGATGCACGTTAAATCTGTCAATGTAATCCACGCCAATGTTCTCACATTGGCGTGGTGTGGAAGTTTGGAGAGTGGGGTGCCAGCTCAGGTGTGACCTCGTCATTTGACCGTGGCTCCAAATTACGTGGTGTTGTCTTCGGATCTTTCCTTTGGGGATTGATCCAGGACTGTCGCCAATATCCCGTTGCGTTGCCCCCAGTGCGACGTTAATTAAATATCTACCTACCTGTATCATAAATTTTATTTAAGAATTTTTTCCTCATTTGCCCGTTGGAGAGTTGGGTGCCAGCTCAGGTGTTGACCTCGTCATCTGACCCTGGTTCAAAATTACGAGCCCGCCTATAGCCCTTTGTGTTACTCCAGTGCAACGTTAATTCAACTACCTAATCACCAATTGCCCGGTCAATTTAAAACTAATCATCATGGCACTATAAGGGCGGAATTATGAACCACGTGCATGCTGGAGGTGGATTCATTTTACACTTCACATACATCCTGGGCGCAACATGTTTATAGACCACACATTCACTCGAGACGGACATACATACATGTTTTAACTCCGATTGCGAACCAGAAACCTTCCGAAGAATAAGCCAACCCCCTGACCACTAGACCGATTGGTCGGCCAATTAACCCTCCAAATGGTTCCAACGTGATCTGACCAATATTGCATTTCTTAAATCGGTAATATCTTGACGAGAAACTCTATCAAGATACTGCCGATTTTTTGATGATGGCGATAACAAGATCTGGTCAGTTTTTGTAATTACGAGATATCTCTTCCACTAAGATCTGGTCAGTTTTGCCACTTACAGGCTATCTCGTCGGGACGACCACCAGGAGGGTTAAGAATTAAGATAGCTTTCGTCGAAGGAAGGTAAGGATCGATGAGACCTACGTTTGAAGAACCATATACATAACCTTTGATAAGTGGTTTTACCATTGCCAACATTCCAGTTAACTAATTTTAAGTGTTTTAGTTAAGTTGTAATTAACATGAGAAATACATTAAGGTCAACCCCCAGACGTGTCATCATTATAATTCACTAATAAAAATATGCTTTCATTAGCTGAGAAGTTTTTCCAGTATAAACGTAAGCATACAACTGAAGTACACTGCTGGCCACCGTAAATGCAACACCCTGAAGGAAGCATGCAAATAATATGAAATTTACAACATGCATTAGCGGAGGTGAGATATGCAAATGATTAGAATTTCAGCGCAGACGCACATCACACGCGCCTGTGGCGCCACTTCAAAGCGCTATTTAAGGCTTGGAGATTTCGACGATTTCAAGTACGGCAATTGTGTTTTTCTTGTGATTTTTTCAAAAAAACGATCAATTATGCCTCGTAGAAAACAGCGATCATCTTTTGATCAAGTATCCGAGTTCGACAGAGGAAGGATAGTGGCCTACCGAGATTGTGGATTATCTTTCAGGGAAATCGGTAGTCGTGTTGGACGAAACCAAACAACTGTAATGCGGATATGTGATCGTTGGATGCATGAGGGTACGACGGACCGACGTGTTCGATCGCATCCACCTCAGTGCACCACTTCACGTGATGACAGGCATATTGTGCGTATGGCAGTGACGGATCGCTCAGCCACATCACGAACCATAGCACAGCACATTCAGTCTGTACCGCATCATCCAGTGTCTGCGCGTACCATTCGACGCCGTTTACAGCAGAGTGGTCTGTCCGCAAGACGTCCATTGCTTCGTCTACCCTTGACGCAGAACCACAGACGTTTCCGCCGCCAATGGTGCGATGAAAGAAGGATGTGGACGGCAGAATGGAATGAAATTGTCTTTACTGACGAGTCACGCTTCTGTCTGCAACACCACGATGGTCGGATTCGAGTCTGGAGACACCGTGGAGAGAGGGTGCTGAACAGCTGCGTTATGCACCGCCACACTGGTCCTGCACCGGGTATTATGGTATGGGGCGGTATTGGATATCACTCTCGCACTCCTCTAGTACGCATTGCCAGTACTTTAAACAGCCAGCGCTACATCTCCGAGGTGTTGGAGCCAGTTGTCCTTCCTTACCTTCAGGGCTTGCCCACAGCCATATTTCAACAGGATAATGCGCGACCACACGTGGCACGCATTGTCCAAGGGTTCTTCGTCAATCGCCAGATTGAATTGCTTCCCTGGCCAGCTCGCTCTCCGGATCTTTCGCCGATAGAAAACATGTGGTCCATGGTTGCTCAACGATTGACCCAGAATACATCCCCAGCTGCCACACCAGATCAACTTTGGCAACGTGTGGAAGCTGCTTGGTCTGCTGTACCCCAAGAACACATCCAAAGTCTCTTTGAATCAATGCCGAGGCGTGTGGCAGCGGTGATCTCCAACAATGGCGGCTACTCTGGCTACTGATTTTGGCAGGAACCACACTTCACAGAAGTCTATAAATTTAATCATTTGATACTTGGTCAACATGTTATCTACAAAATAAATTTTGTTGTGATATCTCTTGTCTTTCTTGGTGTTGCAATTTGGGTGGCCAGCAGTGTATTAAACTGTTGCTGCTTTGGTTTGGTGCTCTACTGTCATTTTTTTACTACCCGATCCTTGTTAAAACTTATCGCCTGTTTGTGGTTCATTTGTGAAATAAGCGACATGCTGTATTTGGAGTCAAGTAACTAGCGCCCTTTGTATTTAGCTTTAGAGAAAACCATCTCATAGAACATATCGTCGTCTTAGAGCAGAAACTCATTACCGCATTCTTTGACACTAAGTGATTATTTTCATGACGAAGAGAAATAAATTGTAACATTGTATTCGGCTTGAAAGAAAATATAATACCATCACCATCAAAATGTTTATAATTTTTAATTTTGACCTAGGGTAAACTCGACAGTTATTGACACCTCGGACAGTTATTGGCACCCTAATCTTTAATTAAAAAAATAAGCTTTCATGTCAATATTCAATTTCAAATAAGGGCGGGAAAAATTCCTTGTGAATCATAGAAGTCAGCTGTGTTAAAAGATTTTCAAACTGTAAACATCAAGAAAGGTATATACCGTAATCAAGAAGTATATAAACACGGTACTAGTTAAGAGGACGGTTTCTTCTGTTTATGCTAAGAAAAGAGCATGAGCATGTTCTGTAAGATAGATTAGCCATAGTTTCTTTTGCAAAAGTCCATTTATACTGCAAAAATAAACTAAATAAGAATGAAGGGATGTCAATAACTGTGGTGTCAATTATTCATCCATAGGGTGTCAATAACCGATTTTGCACTATTTATTCTCAATATATTGCAAAATATCTTCCAGGAATAATTTTTTGTGTGAATCTCTTTATTCAGCTTAAAGTAGAGTAATTCAGGAAAAGCTACAATGAATTTTAACTTGATTGAACTATTTTACTATTTTTTCCATGAATTTATAGTTTAAATATTGCTTAAGGGTGTCAATAACTATCTTGTTTACCCTAAACAGTAATAGTTTTAAATCTTTAATCGGGGCTTTAACTCTTTAATAGGCTGTGCTGTACATTTTTTTTCAGTTAATGAGTTTCTACTGTAAGTGTACGATATTGGATGTGGGAGTGTGTGATAAAAATACGAATTTAAAAAAGTTACTGGGACAGAGCAGTTATTTTTCAAAATGAACTTTGAAGATTTGGGTTTGCACTTGCCTCCCTTCACCCTAGAAAAAAACCCAAACATTCCTTTGCGTGTATTGGTGTAACTGATCACTCAATTCAAAGAAATGCCACACTATCGATAATATCTACGTGGTAAGATGTAAAAGTTTCCGGTTGGAATAAGAATTGACCGGTCTAATTCTTTCAAACCCTCTCCCTAAGTTTTGTTGCGCTACAGTTTAAAATTTTGCGTCTCCAACATCAGTAGTAACTCTGTCGATGTATCTACAATAGACAGAGTTAGTACTGATGCTAGTAACGCAAAATTTTAACTGTAGTGCAACAAAACATAGGGAGATGTTTTGTTGCGCTACAGTTAAAATTTTGCGTCTCCAACATCAGTAGCAACTCTGTCGATGTATCTGCATAGACAGAGTTAGTACTGATGCTAGTGTGACGCAAAATTTTAACTGTAGTGCAACAAAACATAGAGAGAGGGTTAGCGTCGCAGATGGAAGTTCTTATGCCCAATATTTTAAAATATTTGAACATTTGAATCGAACTGTGTCAGTACATTTTCGAAACTCAAAAAATTTAAATATTTTATTTCGAAATTTGTTGGATCTGCGTGGGGAAAATTGTACGAGTAATGGAAGTCACTTCTGCAGTTTTGGAACATTTTAAGGGCACAAAATCGTATTTTTTATGATATAAAAATTAATTATCCGTTCTAAAAGTGTATTGAAACCACAGGTGATTGATTATATTGAACAATAAAATTATTATATAAATTTTTTGCCCATCGTTAACTCTCCAAGTGGTTTTGATGTCCATCAAGATCCGACTAATTTTGCTAATAACGAGATATCTCGTCACCAAGATATCTCCATTGTTTTGATGACGACGGGATCAAGATCTGATCAGTTTTCTTCAAATGACGAGATACCTCGTCCATCTAGATCTGGTCAGTTTTAATAATGGTGAGATAAATTATCGAGACAATCACCAGAAAGATTAAAACTCTTCGGCCGGGAACTTTAGTAACTCAATACGCATAAAATCTTAACAGGCATTTGTATTATAAATTTTATAACACTACAACATTACATTGTATGCCATTTTGCCTATATTATGTACAATTATTACATAAAATTATGTGTTCATCAGCCAACAAACTTTAAAAAAAGTAGTGTCAATCTAATAGATCAAATGAAAAATAAATTCCGACTTAATGAGACGAGTTTTGTGGTCACATCGCGTAATTAGACAATTCTACGTGACCATGAGATAGATAAATTGATAACCGACATTTGAAAATGTCATTAAATAATTTGTAAGTCATTTTTTTGTGCTAGTTATTTTTAGCTGTTTTCTATCGTGCTTTTAGTTAACATTCTCTATGTATTTGATCGTACTTGAAGAAAATGCATTAAATTCATTATTTCCTTAAGCCTAAACTAGCGTAAGTAGAACACAATTAGCAACTTTTTTATTGTTGGGTTGGAAACATTCTGTGAGAGTAGTCTTCGCAAAAAGCAGATGTGTTGGCAAACAAGTAATTGCTTTGAAGGGAAATGTAAATAATTAAAATTCTGAATCGGGATCTTTAATTTGTGTATAATTAAATTAAATTTCATTCTGAAGAATTGTTTATCTTCTGGTAGTTACTGTACCGAGATAATACTCTAAAATGGAATTCTAACTGTGTTCAACGAAAGGAAATTTGCTCGCAGATGGAACTAAAATAAAAGGACGCCCTTTGGAAAAAAATTATCCCATCTAATGTTTGAAGTACACGCCACGTTGCTTCAGTTAAACAGCCGGATCTAAATATTAAAAAATCTTTTTTTAACGTGGAAAATACTCCAACCGTGAAAGAACTTTTCTCCTAACGTATTCTGGAAACTTTAATTCAGTTACTTAACTTAAAGAGTTTCGGAGATTTTTGTACTTTTATGTTCTTTAAAAAATTATAAAAGTAACCGAAAGAGTAATTACGTAAAACGAGAATGTTTTTTTAAATAAAGTGAGTGACGTTGGAGAAATATTCATATTTTTTGCAGTTCAGTGCTCAAAATTTTAGAAACAGCCAAAAACCTTTCATAAAATAATTTCACGCATGTTATAGCGATACTAATGACTTGGTAATTCTTATTAATTATTCCTGTTTGAAAATAAATGTCAAATACGAACACATCGTCGGCTTAGAGCAGAAAATCATTAATTAACAAACAAAATTTTCACTAAACTATTGTTGAAAAGCCAAGAATTAAAAATTATAAAATTTTGTTATGTATTACCAACAGACTAAACAGATTACAACATTATAATATATTTCTCGTCATCATAAAAAGTAACATTTAGAGTCTCCGAAACTGTTAATTAGTGTCTGCTCTGAACCAACGATATGGAAGACGGTTTTCAAAGTTTTCTATTCTTTAATCAAACTTAATCAATCTATATAACCATATTTTATTCTTCCTTACATTTGCATGCTATCACGGAGACCAGAATTAATACTCAAATCAAATGAAGTTGTTTGGCTAGACTTTACTTACCGTTATTTTCTTAATTTTTAGTTCTTTGTATATCATTGCAATTACAAAAGTGCTTTAAGGAAAGTAATGACATACCATATAAAAAATAATTTGTAATCTTGAAACGTATTCGTCGGAAAAATGTGGAAACTAACGTTTTATTTTTTAACGTTTAACGTAGCTCTGAATTTCCAATTACTAAAATTCCTTCATACATTAACCGTCAGTAGGTAGGTAAGTATTTAATTAACGTCGCACCGGAACAACAAAACGGGCTATTGGCGACGGTCCGGGATCAACTCCCTAAGGGAAAACTTCGAGGACAACACCACGTAATTTTGAATCATGGTCAGATGACGAGGTCACACTTGAGCTCATTAACCGTCGGAGGGTCTCACACGCTGATATCCGTTCTACAACCTGCCTGACTTCTAACCAGCTTCCATCACTTAACCAATAGAATCTCTCCTAGAATTCTTTCAACGAATTGATGTGCAATTATGTATCTGTGCCCTGCGGATATAGCAATACTACACTACTCGGAAATTAACCCCTCTATGACCAGGGTAGCCCAGTTGGAAGAGCAACAGATTAGCTACCGGAGGGTTGCAAAAGTTCGGTCCAACCATGGACCGTTGTATATAAAGAGGGATGATACACGTTCAACCTGCCGTGACCTCAAATATCCGTTGGTGTGGTGTGGAAGTTTGGAGAGTATGGTGCCAGCTCTGATGTTGCCTCGTCACGTGACCGTGATTGAAAATTACGTGGTGTTGTCCTCGGATCTATCCCTCCGGGTTTGATCACGGACCGTCGCCAATAGCCGATTGTGTTGCTCGAGTGGGACGTCAATTAACTACCTACATCGTGACCACTATGAGGGTTGAGGTATCTGTATACCTTCGGAGGCAATTTTTTGAAATTATCAAGGAATCTAAATTTTTTATAGATTTTGTTATTGATTACTACTAGAAAACGCATTTAAGTCAGAAAATATTGTGCTTAAAATTTATTTTTTTATTAAAATGGAGTCAAAGTGTAAAAAACCAGCCAAAAATAGCATTTACGCAGAACGTCACATTTAAATAAATAATTAACGTTTTCCCAGTTTGTAAAGTGAATTATCTTCTAAAAGCATTGATTCAGATATTGAACTATGATCACTACTATATTGTTGTATTTAAGTTAATTGTGTGGATTTTAATTTCAGTCATCCCTTAAAAAACATGAAAAAAGAGCAAAATGCAAAAAATATTCAGGTTTATATCCTGCTCCGTTTTTTTAAATGCATATTTCTTAATAATAGTTCAAACCCTGCTTTATATTCTTTCGAACATATATAAAAAAATTCAAAAGAATTTAATTGATGCCTTCTGAGATATCGTGTTTTGCGGAGAGTAACGTTTGGCGAAAATTGCATTTCTAGAAAAAGCTAAAAACAATATAAACCCTCAGGTCAAATATAGATATCAATACCTTCTAGAAACTTTATATCTCCAGTTCTAGTGGTCGTAGAAGTAATATCCGGAGTGATTTGAAGAGCTAAAGAGTTGTATAATATGTGAAATTTGAAAAAATTGTGAAATTTGGGTGAAAATGGTGTTTTAAAGGTATACATGATACCTTAATATTCTACAATTTTAAACGTTTTCCAAGCAAATGTTATCAAGATACGAAATATTGAGTTTTTATGATTTATAACACTTTTTTTAGTTTGAATCATTCGATCAATTTTTATCAATCTCAGTCATTAAAATTCTAAAGAAATATTCTTTAATAAAGAAAAGATAATATATTTTTGATGTTGATTTTAACTGAAAAATTCTAAGCCTTTCAGTGGGTTTGTTAATTTTCAACCCTTAACTCAAAAAATAACTTGCATTTTATATTTTTAATGTGATGCGAATTATTAAAAAATTTCGTAATTTTTCATTTTTTAATTCGTAAATTGGTGTTATGTTTGAAACTTCAAGCAATTCTTAAGTTATTTACTTATGTAGAAAGTTGCTACTTTATTTATTTGAAACTGTAGAATGTAAAGTAATAAATTAAAGCTAGGTTTTATTCGCATACAATTTGGTGTTTGAAATGCAAGATCATATGCTTCTTACTCAAAACAGCAGGTCTTAAACTCGTGATTCATTCTTCCATTTTTGCCATTACCAAAGCGTACTACATTATCTGACAGAACAATCGCGGCAAATTAATGACAATGTGGAAAAAACACGAGCTCTTTTCTTCTTAATTTCGTATACACGATCAAAAACTAATTGTTATCATAATCAATTCGGGGTGGTTCCATACGTTATTCGGCCATCTATAGGTTGTCTCATCATTAATTTTAATCCCTCAGAGAAATTATTAATCTCACCAGTCTAGTAAAAATTCTAGGACACAATTAATTAAATAGAGCAATTAGCGAAGCGAAGAGCAATACTCTAGTCCATAATCTATTGATTTCACCTATCAGACGGGTGATTTGAGGACACAAGCTAATAGGGAGCGTAATTGTCCAAGATGTCTCGTTAACGTCATATACTTGAGTATAATCCACTGTCGTGCTGTTGAGTAGAAAAAAAAATATTTTACGCTCGTCAGTTGGCTTTTCAAAAAAATTATTTCCTCTGAAAAATCGTGTTGTATTAAATTGTTCAGATAAAGTGTTAAGCGGATTTGATGTTCCACGCTTTTATGTAGGACGTGGTATGCTTAGAAAATTACGAGTAAAGCCTTCTTTTTGGTGTGAAATATCTTGTAAATATATCGTCGGCTTAAAGCGAAAAATCAACAACAGACGAAAAAACCTTTTCCTTTGACAATGAAAACCATTTTGTTGAAAACTCCTAATTAGGAAAATACAGATTTATGATTCATTGTCAGGTATTAGAAGATTTTGTACATTTTAATACATTTCAGGTCTTTTTTAGACATTGGAGTCGTTTGGGGTTATCATAGATCTTAACCCCCCCCCCCCAAAATTACATATTTTTAGGTTTGAAATTTTCATATTTTATTCAGGAGTTCCCAACTCAAAAAATTGATCACTTACCGTCACCAATATCCCGTTGTGTTGCTCCAGTACGATATTAATTAAAATTCCTATCTATCCAACTCGTAAAAGTAAGTTAAGATATTAGAAATAAAGTGCCGTGAATTAAATAAGGACATATTTGCTTTTAGTCTCTCTTTGCGCTTAAGTCCTCCCCCATGAGCACGACTATGGATTCAATTCGATTATTTTGTATCTTGGTTCGACTTAACGTCTTTGTCCTAAATAGCGTATTTATGATTGTTTATTTACTTGTCTTGGATATCTATTCTAATTGAAATGTCTAACAATTTCGAAGCAGATTTTATGTTTGATATCAAAGCGTTAATAAAGTTACGAAAATCTTTTTCTTTATTGTTTCATCCAATGTTATATTTCATTATGTTGTTCGATTATAGCCTATTCTGTAGTTCTTCACTTAAAACTAAAATAGAAGCATCAACACCTTTATCGACAGCATTTTCCCACACATTTCGCACAACAGTGCTTATTTCCCTGTAACTTACCCAGTAAGTTGCTATCCCAGAGCAATACCTCGTCATCTGACCATGGTTCAAAATTACGTGGTGTTGTCCTATGATATCTTCCTTCGGGATTGATCCCGGACCGTCGCCAATAGCCGGGTGTGTTGCTCCAGTGCAACGTTAATTAATTACCATTACCATTACCTTATAGTAATAATTAATGTTTACGCGAGCTTCGTAACACCTGACATAAAGTCATGTTTGATTTCATAAACTTTTTCTAATATCTGCATCTCTTAATGGGCGAGTCCATCATCCAGTATTACCACCTAACTGGTATAATGGTCATAGTGCTTGTCTGCCACCAAGTAGGTCGCGACTTCGAATCCCGATTTGTAAGCGCATGGATATTCCTCCTTGTGATTCGTGATCCTCCTTATTAGGAAAGTGGGTGCTCCTTCAGTCTCAGTTCGACACTTGTAGTGCCGAAAGGTCAGTCGTCGGGCATTATTTAACCCCCGTTGTGGTTGTTCCGACGAGATATCTCGTCATTAGCAAAACTGACCAGATATTGATGGATGAGATACCTCGTCATTAGATGAAAACTGACCAGATCTTGATATTGTCATCATGAAGCAATGCGCGATACCTTGATGACGAAACATTTCGTCATTGGCAAAATTGGTCGGATCTCGATGGACGAACTATCTCGTCGTAGCCACTTGGAGGGTTAAAACAGTCACGCTAATTGCATGATATCCTAGGTAAACTGCATTATTTTCTCAATAGATATCAGATCTGCATTACCTTGAAAACGAAATATTTCGTCATTAGCAAAAAATTGGTCAGATCCTGATGGATGAAATAGCTCGTTGAAACTACTTAGAGGGGAAAAAAGTCACCCCAATTGCATGGTACTCTAGATAAACTGAAATTTTTTTTTCAATAGATAACAAATCAGTGAATTGATAACGTTTGAAGGGGGAAGAACGAAAATAAATATTTATTGAATATGGAGGAATAGACTAAGATGGATTGAGGGAAAAGTGTGCATCATCTCTCCAGGATAACTTGGGAAACTAGTCTTGTGGATCTTTTCATGCTGCCTACTCATGAAAAAAATCCACTTTTTCCGCTATAGATTTGACCTTTATGTGGATTATACGGGAATGAAGACGCAATTGAAGAGTGTCTGGGAAAATATTCATTATAAGCTACTAGCAGAATTACCCGCCGATGATCGGGTTGAATTGGTTAAATGTTGATTCTATTTCGTAGAAAAATGCAAGCATTATTTAAGTGTACACAAAATATTTTTTAACATCGTTTTAGCTTTTTAATAGCTGCTACAATTTACTTCGAACGCACATATGTATACATAATATATCCATCCATATAATCCATTTCATATTCATCACACTCTTACTGTAAGACAAATTACAAAAGCTTTTTTCAGAAGTCGGTTTTGAGTTTTGGAGTGATTACGAATGCCAATTAAGTTCATTTTCAGTAAAAATGAGGAACTATCAGCGCAGAATCACACTCAGTTTTCCAATCAATATTTATTATTTGTGGTACCCTTTCACCATGGGATTGATGTTTTCGAATTACATTATCACTGTGAGAGGACGGCAAATTAAACTGTTACGGCATTCGTGGTTAATTTATTTTGAAGCACAATTTTTTCTAGAAAATTCTATTCAGCCGCACGTGGAATAACGGAGCTTGTTTTTAAAACAAATGTCATCAGTGTCATCAAAATGTCATCAAAGCAAACTCAATCGATTACATTTCTTACAAAATCACTGCTTTCAATGAATGTTTCAAGGGAACCTAAGTTGTATACGAACAGTTTCAACTTCAAGTAAGCAACCTCGACCTTCTACCACTTAAGCCAAAAATTTCTATTTTTCAACAGTCCTAGTTTACATTCTTCCTAACTATGATATTATTCCAAGATCAGCAAAGTCGTATTTAAAATTCGCTTTCCTTTAACAGAAAAATTTAGTTTTAAATCGAATCCTTAAGGTACTTTTTTCAATTGTGACTTAGTTTCTATATGGAAACTAATTACCTTTTTAGAATAATGGATGTAGTTACTTGACTATGGAGTACATTTTCAATAATACCCATGAAACATGAAAACCAAATGTAAATTAAATTTATTTTAATAGTCTTGTTATGAAAATATGTCAAAATTTGGAAATATCTTTGGAATAACAACGTATGGCTACCTGTTTTGATTTATCGTAACATATCTTATTTTAGAATAACTTTATTTTAACTTTACCAGTCATTTTAGAATAAGAAGTTACACAGCTTGCTTAAAGAGGTTTCCATTTATTTTGTGAAACAAACTATAACTTATCTAACCAGACTTATGGAAAATTCGTCGAAATATACATATGCCACCAAGAAATTACCCATGTATAGTCGTATTTGGCAGAAAATAAAAATAACTAATTAAAATTTAACTCCTAAATAATATATCTGTATTATGGTATTTGGTATTTTTCAATTAACGTCACACTGGAGCAACACAATGGGCTATTGGTGACGGTCCGGGATCAATCCCAAAGGGAAAGAACCGAGGACAACACCACGTAATTTTGAACCACGGTCAGATGACGAGGCAACACCTGAGCTTCTGTATTATGGAAAGTAATGGAACATATAAATACAAACAGAAACGAAATTCTGGTAATTGAAAAATGTAGAATTCTGAAAAACGAAAGATCTCAGCAAGAGTGTCGAATTTCGACCTCATGAGAATATTCTGAAATAGAGAAATTCGAAAAAGACGCTTGAAAAATATTGATAAAAAACAATGAATTATTTACAAAAAGAACACAAATTTACAAAATTTGGAAATGCTCAAATATGACCGCAACATTGCTGTCTTAACTCAAATACACAAACACGGAATTCTAAATCTAATTCGTAAAATAAAACATTAATTCTGCAATTGCCAGATACAGAATTGCAAAATGACGCTTTTATGAACAATGAGTTTTTTGTTTTGTCTTTTCGTGTTGCATTATAAAATGTAAGTTGTGTAAAATTAAGTAATTTTAGTACCCATTTTTCATCAATCAGATATTAATAAATTTTTTATATTAAGGAAATGAATAAGAAATTGATTTAAAAACAGTTAGAATTTTACATTGCTTAAATATAATGTTTTGGAAAAAAATTGTTTTTCGAGAAATACTTGTAAAACAATTTTATTGGAAAATTTGATTTTCGACCAATACTGGTAAAACATACTGAGCTGCTTACCGCAATTGTTTTATGCTCAATGTTATTTTAATGGCAATTTTGAATTGTTTTTAGTCCCCTCTGCACACCTAGGTTAAAGAGAACGGGGGTTAATATGTAGCCTACCTTATCCGCAAGGTTCCAAAGTATAAGTGTTCCAAATTTGGTGTGTTTTGGTAAAACGGTGTAGATTTGTATAAAGAACATACATACATACACACACACATCCATTTATATACATTTATTGGCTATAGCAGGGCTTCCACGGGAGACTTTTCGTTGCTATTTGTAGCGATTAGGGGTATTTTTTAAACAAAATCATCTCAAAAGTTCCTATTAAAACATTTGGCGACTTTTTTGAAAATTCACTAAAGGTCAAAGAAAATTTAGTCCCCTTTTAAACTATTAGCTTACTGAACAAATATTTTTCGGATTTTTCTTCATGGAGACGATATTCCAAGGAACCCCAAAATTTCGAAATTTTGCCGTCAAGTCGTGGTAACAAAGAACGAAAAAATTAGAATATGGTTGCTAGATGGTCATGAAAACCTTATCAAGAAAATATTTATAGTTTTTAATTTTTAAATTTAAATTTCTTGGTGAAATCCCCCTTTATACATAATTAGCATTTTTTTGTGTTTTAACTCATTCATTTTGTTTCTGAGCAACTACAATTCATACTAAAATGTTGTTTATAAGGAGATATTTTTTGCTACTATTTTTTAAAATTTATACTGCTAATGCTGTGACAGTCCTGCTATAGCGATCATGACCTATTTGATAAAGGATAAGTAACATTGACTTAGTTTTCTTCTTATTCCGAGATCAGAATTAGATTATTTTTATGATATCCCCCTGCAAAATATTCCAAAACTAATCTGGGCCCTGGTAGCCCGGTTGTAAAATTAACGGATTAGAAACCGGAGGGTTGCGTGTTCGAATCCAACCAAAGACCGTCGTGTACTAAGGGGGTGGTTCCCGTTAAATCTGTCGTGGCTTCAAATGTTCTCACGCTGGCGTGATGTGGAAGTTTGGAGAGTGTGGTGTCAGCTCAGGTGTGACCTCGTCCTCCGACCGTGGTTGAAAATTACTTGGTGTTGTCCTCGGAACTTTCCCTTTGCGTTTGATCCCGGACCGTCGCTAATAGCCCGTTGTGGTGTTGCTCCAGTGCGACGTTAATTAAAATACCTACTTATCTAGTTACCAAAACTAATCTCGTATGAACATGCATGTCTTCCATGACACCTCAAAACCCTGCAGTTCCTGGCCAACACTAGCCATGCTGTTGCCATGACAACACGATGTATTTAAATTAGTTATGAACTGAGCATGGCAAAGAGAAAGTAGAAAATGAAACGTATTGGTACGAAAAAATATCACAGCGGCGTCTATATAAAAAGGTAAATATTTTATGTACGAGGGTGAGAGATTAATATATATATATATATATTATCCGCAATGCAGCTATGAACTTAATTTCAATCAAAATATGCAACTATTATTTTTCAACATAGTCCTAGCTTTTCAATGCACTTGTTCCATCCATATGTGAACAATTCTCAAGCCTTTTTATGCTTCCAAGAACAGGGATTTCTTCTCAGCAGAGAGAGGGAGCTACCTAAGTATTGTTCTTGGTTCAGGGTGAATGACAAATTTTGCAGTTCATGAATAATAGCCTATCTCCATCGTAAAAAACATGTTAAGTATACTATAAATAGCTGTTCTCGTCAGATTTAGTAACAGACGGTCGTCTGGTTTCATGGGTAACACCTGTTCGACCGCTTTGAGTTTTACAATCCAATCGTAGACACTCCATTACGGCAAACATCGTTCCACTACTGTGCTGAAAGTTTTTGATGGATTTTAGTCCCTTGAAATAACTACAGACAAAAAAGCGACGACGATGCTGCCAAAAAAATACTCAGCTACATTGAGAATAATTATTGATTCACCCTCGAATATTATGTTTACTCACTACTTGAACATTGCATATATTATTTCTCATAATGTGAAATCTTGCATTTGTCCTTTACTCATCTGCAGCTCTTTGGAATGAGTAAATGGCCACTCAAATAAACCATTTCCAAAATGTATACTAGGAGTCAAGGTAAGATTGTTGAAGAATTTTTGGTTACAAATTTCTCGCACGGCAAAAAAGGATTTTAAAGTGACAAACCAATAACCTTTTACAGATTGTGTAGCTTATGTGAAACAAGGTTTATAACATCCCTACTAAGATCTAAAGGAATGTATTACCCTACCTATAAAATATATTCTTACATGGTATGCATGTTATAAAAGATCCTCTTAAAATTATTAATTTAAGAACAGATATGGGGTCCTCTGTAACTCTATGGAACGGTGTGTGATTAATCCTAAGATGTTTCGGGGAGATCCTCCCTGAAATTCTTATTAGGAACGTTTATTAACTTAATCTTATTGTACTTAATCTCGAACACAATTTAGATAACTAGGTAACAAATGAGACTTGATCGGTTTCCCTTGACATGATGGAATGGGAAGGCCGATATTAGATTGCAGGATATTTCCAGTCTAATTTTGCTAGTGCATAGGTTACATAGTAAGCAGATTAAACAGTTAAAATTATACATTCCATAGAAATATTTAAATAAACCCATCTACCACCATTGAAATAGTCACTAACTAGAATATGGAACGTATTAGAGCGTTTACCTCAATTACAGAATTTGTTTACCGAATATTGTAACATTCTTGTTTCAATCACTTAGCCATTTTCTCTTGTTATTTTTTTCACTTAAATTTGAATGAACTTATTTAAATGCAAGTCATTATGTTAATTTGACAAAGTACAGCGAAACTTTTGCGTTTCACTTGAAGCTTAAACAGCCAAGTGGTTACGACGAGATATCTCCTCCATCACGATCTGACCAATTTTGCTAATGACGACATATCTCGTCTTTAGATATTACTGAGACTATTGCCGTTGAAGATATTGCCTATTTTTTTATGATGACGAGATCAAGATATGGTCAGTTTTCTTCTAATGACGAGATATCTCGTCCATCAAAACCTGGTTGGTTTTGCTAATGACGAGGTACCTCGTTTAGACAACCAACAGAAGAGTTAGGATCGAAATTCGCTTTTGTGCTTGATATCTCTAGAAAAATAGAAACAGTTCATGCGTCTATAGTAATTTGATTATTTTAAAGTAAAAGCGACCACCTGAATAACACAAAATTCATATCTATATATAGAAAAACAAAGGAACAAATTGGATTTAATAAAAAGGTACGAACAGGAGTGTTTTCTCTGAATATTTTTACTAATTTTAAGAGATAGACAAAACTATATAAAATGCTTTGTTTTCTGTAAAGTTTCTACTGGAATTTCCATCATCTATCTGTTGAACGCGATGGATTATGTGTCAAACTCAGTGCTCAGTAATCTTTTACATCATTAGGGATGCAATTAGTTCAAGATTGAATGCAATTAATGGAATTAAAACGGTGATTTTGGAGAAATATTACGATGAAGTTATTTGAAGCAACCACTGAGATCCAGCAAGCTCAAGGCTTTGTTCTTGCTTTTCATTATCTCCTTAAAATTGAGTTGTGTTGTAGTTTTAGAGGGATATAATTAAAATACAGATGGGGAGACTAATTAAACAATGTCATCATGGTGACATTCAAATTGTTGGCTATGGAGGATCAAGGCATTAAGATGCCTTAGCTGAAAGTAATTTTAAGGCCCTTTGTTTCTTAATTATTCTCAAATTTACTGATCCTAATACATTTCTTTATTTGTATTACAAATTAAATTGTAATTATTAATCAATAAATACTATTATTATGATAATTATGAATATGGATTTGATTATGAACTGCAACAATTAAAAACTTCATACAGATATATTGAATAGCAGTGAACCAAGTATTCAAAATATTTGGTTTGAGCTTAGTGTTAGTAGTTGTCCTAGATAAAAAGTGTATATTTATTAAGCACTAAAATCCCTCTCTTAGGATAATCATTGATATTTAAAACAATTTAAGTGAAATTAATGTTATATATTTATATACTCATTCTTAGAATATAATAAATTTTGATACTCTAAGCCAATCGTAAATAGTAATTCTAATATAGAACGAAAAAGAAAGTTAAATCCACCATTTTCATATTAATGATGCAATTTTAGTAGTTAAATATGAAAGAAAAAGTTATGGCTCTCATGGAACAGGTTCGTAGATGAGCACCATTATTCAAATGTAGTTAATTAATTTTTACCCTCCAAGTGATTTCGACGAGATATCTCGTCCATCAAAACCTGACCAATGTTGCTGACGAAATATATCGTCTTCAAGATATTGCCGATTTTTCTATGATGATGATATCAAGATCTGATGTTTTTTCTAATGACAAGATATCTCGTCCATCAAGATCTGGTCCATTTTGCCAGATACCTCGAAACGAGATACCTGAAAGATACCAGACAACCGCATAATTACATATATTTAGCTTTCAGAGGCTAAATATTCATTACTTAAATGAGCATTGGATATAAATTATTAAAATAACTGACCAACAATTAAATTGTTTTTAATGTCAAAAAGAATTTGCTTTAAAGTAGATTTGGTTTGATGAAATTGTAAAAAATGTTCATCTTCCAATCACGTGATAACCTCTTTTCTTTTTTAAAACTGACATCACATTTTCTAACTTTTCCCCAAATCAATAGTTCTTTGAAATGTTTTATTAGTTCTCCAAAAAGCTATTGGAATTTCAAAGAATTTTCATGAAGTTTTTCATTCATAATGATGAAATATTTATAGAATGGATATATGTTTGGTAGGAACGCACTCATCAATCAAAGTAAAATTCGGAACTGAATTCCTTTTTTATGAAGTCTTCTGTTTCAATTGCAGTTCACAAGGGTTTTTTGTGTGTAATTTTATCCAAGTTATCTCGTGGATTATAACTTTTCTGCCTTTACCAGATTTTACTTTTTATTTTTAAAAGATTTCTGTAGGATATATCACAATCCGTTTATTCTTTTCAGATGAAATAAACTTTTTTTGCAATCAATTTACATAGAAACGGGAAAACATAAATCACAAAGTAAAAGTCAGAATCTACACTTAAATCAATCATATCCTCACTCATTCATCATTTCGAACTTTTGATTTATCTGCATATTACGCATTTCATGTAAGAATGGAATATGTTTTATCAAGCTTTAAACATTTACATCTTTTTACAAATGTCGAAACAGGAATGAAAGAAAAAAATATTTTCAAACTATTTTCTGTCGTATAAATATAAAATTGAATATTTAAATTATGAAATTGTGTAACCCACCTAAATATAAAATAGATTTGGGGACAAAAGGTAAATAAAAGTAGAAAACATTGTTAATTATGTTTAATCGTTGTGGAAAAACAAATATTGATAATTGTCTAATAGTTGACGGTCATTACAATTAAACCATGGATTCAGTACCAAAATTTCACATGTATAGAAACCTGAGTTTACTTATAGTATCATTGCTAGTTTTCTTCAATAATCACACTTTAATAGAAGGATACTTAATTGCCTTTAAACGGGTATCGATTTCGACAAGCACTTCCGACATTAAACGTATCTAAGGTTTTATTTGTAAAGCTAAATACAAAGGGTGTCTGTGTTTTGGTTTCCTATTTTGTTGAAGTCGGAATATACTGGACTAACCATAATAACCATTCTTCTACCATGCCGTCTTAAATATAAGCACTTATACAATTATCTGTACTCCAGACTACCAGACTTTTGGTATTATTTTTAAACCTTGGTGATAAATACACACGTCGCATTTTTAGCAAAATCGTCTCAAAAGCTTTTATTTTAAAAATTTAGGCGACTTCGAAAATGTTGCCGACTTTTTTTGGAAATGTATTAAAGGTAACCCAAAATTTAGTTCTGTAGCATAACACCAGTGTTTTCTTCTCCCCGAACAGAACGATGAACTGTTTATCAGCTGTTTCCAAGGACGCATGATCGTGCTCTCTTTTGCGCATGTGCATTGTTTGAAAGTGCTAGCGTCTGTTTCTGTTAGGCGAGAGGACAATCGTTCTGTTGTCCGTTTGGAGATGTGTACCGTTTTCGTTTCTTGTCTGTAAATGAATGTTGTCTCGTCCTTGATTTGATTTTTATGTAGCTGGCCTGATAAGTTGCTATAATTCTTTTTTTAAACATAATTAACAACATAATTTTTTCGGGGAGGGGGATTTTCCTAGGGACGCTTATTTCGTGGCAACTATGAAAGAAAAACAATTGGTGCTAGATTGTCATGAAAATCTTTTAGAGAAAAATTTAGTATTTAAAATTTAAATTTTTTGGCGAGATCGTTGAACGTCTGTTTCATCCTTGATTCGCACTTTTTGTGTTTTAGTCGATTCACTTTGTATCTGAGCAACTAAAGTTGCTACTAAAATAGGGTTTAGGAGGATACTTTTTTTACACTATTTTTAAAAAATTATGCTATTATTCCACAAGTGCTGGGGCAGCCCTGTGATCACACGCA
Source organism: Meta bourneti (assembly GCA_933210815.1). Lineage (NCBI taxonomy): Eukaryota > Metazoa > Arthropoda > Arachnida > Araneae > Tetragnathidae > Meta > Meta bourneti. Next base: position 13,391,816 of record OW119929.1, read on the forward strand.
TGAAATAAATCAATGTATTACATAAAAAAATTGAAATAATTTAAAATCGTCATTTTAATTATAAAATTATTTTGAAACATTTATCAATATTTATGCACGTAGTATGTGTAAGTTGTTACGTTTCTTGTTTACCGCAGTTAAAAAATGCATGCAGCCATTTAAAAAAAATTCATTCTGCGTTACTCTCGATATCAAAAATATTTAAATTTCTTTTTGACATTTCGAGGTTTAAATGATTATATATTGAAATATGTATACCGAAAGTGTGAAAAAATATTTGAAAAATGTGCAATGTAGAAAGAAATACTTAATAATCTATCCATATATATTTAATTTAACGAAACATCTTTCATATTTCTATATAAGTTTTTATACAAAATAAGATGGTAGGTACGTCAAAAGACAAGGTCATTTCAGCAAGTATTTTATTTAATTTAAAGCTTTTTTGTAATTATTTTAAGAGTATTTGTTATAAATATTTTATTGAAGAGTATAGCCTGCTTTTGTTTTTGTTTAAATAAGTTATTTTATGATTTTAAGACTCGTTTATTTTTGGTGGAATCATTACTAAAACGTGGGAAAATATCCGCTAATATTTAAAGTATTTTTTCGCATTTGCATAACCTCGTTATTTTCAAATTTAACAATTTAATTCTTTATATTTAGCAGCCACCAAATCTGTAAAAAATACCGCTTCCTTATCTTTCACAATATTACAGGTATCTTCGAATTTGAAAGAACTTGTTTCTTAAAGTACAGAACTATAAGTATGTTACAGAAATAAGATAGCGAAAATATTTAATAAAAGCAAAGTTGTATAAGCAATGATCTTGAATATATGTTTGAGTGTATATATTATAAAAAACATTCAAATGAAGTTATTAAAAATATACGTTCCAGGATTTAAAATCTTACAATTATTTCCATACAACTTTTACAAGTTTGTTAATTCATTGATGTAAGGTTTTTTTCAAACACTAAGATGGAAATTGGACTTACTTTTTGGTTTAACGGCTATTTATATGAGGTTTAAACAGTCAGGGAAATTATAGCTGTTTTTCACATAGTTGTTTACATATGGTTAGTTCCTCGAGGGAAAAGTATTTTTTAAGACATTTTTATAATTCCCATATTGTAAAACCAGGTGAAACAAGAAAATGATTCTCTGGTAAATAGGCATCATTCTGAAAACTTCGTTAAACAGCAACAAAAGTTGAGCAACTTAATTTTTATTTTGAGAACAAAAGTATTCTATAATGCTTTTTATCATTCCCATATTGTAGAAAAAAACAGGTGAAACAAGAAAACATTTCTCTGGTAAAAAGGCATCAATCTAAAAACTTCGTAAACCAGCAACAAAAGTTGAACAACGTAATTTTTACACTGCGATATTTTCTTAACATTTGACTTTTGAATCTAATCACGCAAAGTGGCTAACACCATATCCATCATCGAAGTTTCTAATAATATATTCCATTAATGTGTTGTGTGTGTGGTGTGAAAACTATTTCTTTGATTTACAACCTTAATACATGATCACCACCTTCAACCGCAGAATATATCAATTACAGTGATTGCCCACGTATGAAATTGTTCCTTCCTGTCATTGTTCATTAGTAACAAATAGTTCGTAGAATTGTTCTTGACCTAAACTCAATTTGCACCGCAGTGTGATGAACTATTTGGTACAGCTTAACACATCTCTTCACCACATTATATCTCCCGCATTTCGACTAGGATTCTTATCTTTATTTCTTATCTGAAGACAAAGTTTTTAAAGGTCGAGAAATTGATTTGGAGGCCTTTTCCTCAGATTATTTCTTAGGTACATAGATAGTGTTTTGTACACCCGTGTAGTGTTTTGCAGAAAATAAAATAGTTTTATTGTATTGTAATCGGTAAAGACATCAACGCTATATGCCATGTAATCGATGTACGAGTACTTTATTTCAAGATAGATATATTTCTAGACTAGTATCGAATTTTTAATACCAGTCTAGGGCTTCAGTATTTTCAGTTTTAAAAAGTTTTCTAATCGTAAAAAGACGTTCTTTCTGCAGAAGTATATAGATACTATATACTTTTTCTTTTTTGTGATCCAAGTCATTCTCGAACTTTTGTTCCTATTGTTACCATTCGGTTATTTTATTAACTGAATTTTTTTTTATAGGCTAGATGGTAGATAGGTGTGTATTTTAATTAACGTCACACTGAAACAACACAACGGGCTATTGGCGACGGTTCGGGATCAACCCCCGAATGGAAAGATCCGAGGACAACACCACGTAATTTTAAACCACGGTCAGATGACGAGGTCACACCTGATCTGGCACCCCACTCTCCTAACTTCCACACCATGCCAACGTGAGGTCATTTGAGACCACGACAGATTTAATGTGCAAAAGCCACCTTTGTACACGATGGTATTTGGTTGGAATCATACTCGTAACCCTCCGATTGCTAATCCGTTATTCTTCCAACAGAGCTACCGCAGCTCTTTATAAGCTAGAATGCTATTATATATAAAAGAATTTGTCTTTGTAAGTTGATCTTTTCTTCTGTGTATGTAATTTTTGGATTTTACTTACTTAAACTGGTAACTTGTTTTTTATCTTAAATTTTTAATCTTAACCTTCTTTGTGTTTGCCTCGACTCGATATCTCATCATTAGCAAAACTGACCAGATCTTGATGAACAAAATATCTCGTCATTAGAAGAAAACTGACCAGATTTGATCCCGTTGTCATCGAACAATCGACATCTTGATGATGAGGTATCTCGTCATCATCCAAATTGCTCAGATATTAATGGACGAGATATCTCGTCGAAATCACTTAATGGTTAATTATATTATTTGTGGCACATGATATTTAAAATCAGTTGCCCAAACATAAACATATTTTATTGCATTTTTAAGAGACCATATTTCTGAATTTCGGACGTATTCTGTTCATCATTGCTTGGTGCACGCAAAAGATTGATACATCTCATGAAATTCGGAGAACCGTTCTTAACAGATCCATTCGGAATTAAATTTCGGAGGAAGTAGCCCAGTTGGAACGGAAATATATATACACGGCAATTCCACGCATTGATGCTGTCAGGCCTGCATTAATACCACTTTGAGCACCTACTATCAAATCGTAAAATTAGGACTTACATTAGGGTTCTCATTGTTGCTGTCTTTCATCTCTGCACCTTTATATTTAGTACATTCGACATCAATTTGGCGTGATATGATGTTTGAAGTGTGGGGTGGTTGCTCAGGTGCCATCTGACCGTGGTTCATAAATTACGAAGATCCTCGGATATTTCCTCACGGAATTGATCCTGGACCGTCGCCAATAGCCCGATGTGTTTGTTGCTCCAATGTGACGTGCATTAAACCACCTGCCTCAATTTTCGGCCATACCAGTAAGGTATGCGTTAAGATTATAATGCTCATCATATGGATTCCTATTCTTAAGGCAAACACTACCAAACAGTCTCTAAATTCCACCTACTCTTACGCTTGTTTTGCTTAAGACCTCTGATTGAACATCGCACAGTAGATAACAAAGATCCGATCTACAGACAATAATTTTCATTAAAAGCTTATCTTTCTGATATTATAAATAAACAAACCCTTTCAAATAATCCCTCGTATATTAAATCTTGAATTTTGTGCCAATATAGTTACAACATTTGTAAGAAGGATGGAAAAAAATATTAAATCCTACATTAAAAGGTCTCATTTTCAACATGGTTATGTATTACATATTAAGAGAGTGTTTGGCTTTTAATATGGCATCAGGATTACAATTAATATTATTTGGAAGGCGATGTTTACGTCTTAGTTTTTCTTTCTTATAGTGTACAATTTTGTAGGTTTTATTTCCAGGTGACATCATTACACATACCATACATGTTTGCAATGTTGAGAAAATGTTTTCTAACTTTTCCAGCGGGCTCATTTTAAAAATAAACAGATCGAGTGGAATACTTATGTTGCCTTATACCACTTACAAATGTTATCCTCATTGGCACAGTTCACTTCAAAATTGAAGAATTATTAACACTGTAAGTGGGTTCGACGAGATATCTCTTCCATCAATATCTGACCAATTTTACTATTGACGAGATATCTCGTTATCAAGATATTGCCGATTTTTTTATGATGATGTGATCATGATCTGGTCAGGTTTTTCTAATGACGTGGTATCTCGTCCATCAAGATCTGACTAGTTTTGGTAATGACGAGATACCTCGTCGAGACAACCACTAGGAGAGTTAATATTCGAAACCAAATTGTGCAAATGGACACTTATTTTGGGACAGAGGAAGTATAATATACTACGAATATAGGAAGACGTTCCCAGTCAAATGCAATGCATTACATGTAACAATGAAGTAAATTAATTCTCATTGGTGATAGTCAGATTTGCTAATAACCAACTATCATTAGCAAAACTGACCAGATCTTGATGAACGAGATTCTCGTCATTAGCAAAATTGGCCGGATCTTGATGGACGAGATATCTCGTTGACACCAGTTAGACGTTTAATAAGATCTCTGTACGAAAGAATATGCATTCTATAAATTAAATGTAATCAAAAGAATTAATTGATTGTTATTTACAATTATTGATGCATATCCATGGTAACTGGATGACCATACTATATTATTTATAGTAAAATTTTGAAAACTACTAAAGCTTTGTAATAAATTTTGTCTTTCATTTCCAGAATGATTTACATACATGAATACTTTCCCTTCGACATTCAGCCAGTTCAAAGTTTCAAAATCACACAAATTCGATCTAAATGCACAAAATCCAATCGGAGGAATTACTTCGCTTGGGAATTGACGCTGAAAATAGAGGGTGTGTGAAGGAGAATCCTGCAATTCCGGATGATGGCAGTAGTATGCACTGCACTTCAAACAGTCCGTGATGTTCTTCCTCGCTATAATTTCCCGTCAGATTCACAAATACGTTAAGATTCTTGTAGAATCCGACATTCAGTTTTACGTTCACTTCATGATAAAAGACACTAATCCGCTTAATGGAATGTTCGGTGTTATAACGCGATGAGTTTTAGTGCTGACAGGTAGTCTAAATGCGGAAAAATACATTAAATTAAAAAATTCAATTTCCTTAAGTGACTGGAAAAGAAATATTTTTAGTGCTCCACGAATTTTGTTACCGAAGCACTTTGTTTTTTAGCTTTCAGATAAATATTGGAAGATTTAGCTTTTATCAACGCGTATTTTTTACATCCATAAAGGTATGTGAATGTGAGTTATAAAAATATTTTATTTTAATTTAAAGCTTCTTTTAAGTGCTTCCAAGTTTTCCTAATATCGTGAATAGAGTTTGTAAGACGCATTTCGTTTCTTTTAAAAGAACGCAATTAAGTTCTTTTATGACAATAGTTTAAGTCCCCTATCTAAAACCTGATCTTTTTATGGTTCCCTGAAGATGGAATGACGTGAATTTCGTAGGCTGATGACAGAATTATAAGGGATTCGAGAATTTACACCATTTTTGCTGTTTTTATTGCTAAAATAACATAAATACAATTCTCTATCTATTTACGTGTCTAAAAAGGATGAGAAATTTGTGTTGAGTGGAGAACATGTTGGGGAGAGGGTGAAAGCCAATGTGTTCAATGCTTGGAATTTTTTTGGTTATAATCACGTGAATTTGGTCGAAATTTACGTGCATTTAATGTTATTCAATGTTCATTACCGAGTGGTAAAAATAAAAATAACACCTTAAATAAAAAATAACACCTTAAATAAAAAATAACACCTTAAATAAAAAAAATAACGCCCACATCCATGTTTATCAACCAAGGTCACTTCAATGAAAGGTATATAACAACAAGAGGTTGAGTTTACATGGGTCACACGAAAGATATAGCATCTATGGTGGAACTTTTTCGGTCCACATTTTTTCCAAATCCAAATTTTTCTTATCTAATTACTATACTGTTTAAAACTTGTACACACCACATCTAAAGGTAATTCCATAAAGTACTTTCTAATAACACGATATTTTAGGTTAGCGCGTTACGAGCCTCTAGTATAGATAAATATAACATTAAAAAATGTTTTGAAATCGGAAATCTATCCGTATTGAATGATCAAAAGTATCCGAATTTCAGAAAATTTTGTCAATTTGCTCAGATTCCTTCTTCACCTCCCCTCATTAAAAGGTGTTAGATAATGTGAGACTGGGTTTGAAACCAAACACATCAGTTTTGTTAATGTAACATAATACAAAAATGTCTTGTACTCTAATGTCAATGTATTGTAATTCAGTCATATTCACTTGTAAGAAATCAGAAAAGGCATTTCGAATGATTTTACTTATTCCCAAAGGTTATCCATAAACCATTTACTCACGTGCATTTAATGTTATTCATAAATGTGCTTAATACCTAATCGTGTACTTTAGAGGTAGTTGAAGACAGGATGTTTAATTACTACTGACAACAATAATTATCTTAAGCCTCAAGATCGAAAATAATCTCAACTCAACTCCAAGATCGAAAATAATTATCGTTGCAATGACTCTGAGATACTCTTCAAGGAAGCAATTAGTGTTTAGCGGTTTCTCAACAATGTTCCTCACCACAACCCTCTGAGAGTCACAAGATTTCCGAGTGGTGCAATATTGCTTTTCCCCCACAACACACAAAATCTAAATAATCACATCGATTGGTTGAAACAATTATATTGGTCGAGAAAGTCCAAACTTGTTTGAAGCCATGCAGGAAGACTAGTTAACGGAGCGCGTATTTGTGTGAAATAAACCTCAGAGGGTTAAAGATGGTTTAAGGGAGGTTGTTTAATTGTTGCTCACAACAATAATTATCTCAATTCCAAGATAAAAATAGCAATTCTGGTTCTATGAAGTAATGAGCCTGAGATATTATTCAGGGATGCAACTAGATATTTCGTGGCATATCTCTGTAAAGATCATTACCTTAAAGGGCGACGGCGTGAAGTTGTGTGTAATTACTGCTCACAACAATAATTATATTAACTCTAGGATAGCGAAGTATTCTGGTTCTATGAAGTAATGAGCATGAGATATTATCACGGGAGCAACAGGAATATTTTTCGGAATCTATAATGATCACCACCTTATAAAAAGGTAGATGACGTGCGGTTGTGTTTAACCCTCTGCATACGTCGGGCAGAATATCGTTTCCTTTGGTTACGGCAGCCGGCCCAACGGCTTTACAGGCAACTTACTGAAACCGGCCGAAACGGCCTTTACAATGCTTTCCCCCAGGAGGTGAGGGAATATGTGTCGTCCCATTATCGCCTAATGTGCCGGTTTCTATTGTCGGGTCGTGGGTGTGCCTAGAAGGGACAGATTCTTCCAGGGTAAACTGAAAGGGCGGCGTTAATTTTTAAGTGTATCTCTTTTCATTTACTCAACCTCTCAGACTAGATGCTCGAGGATAAACAACTTGCGAGGTTCCCCGTCGATAACCCTGACATCTTTGTCAACGGGGAGATGAGGTTATCCACGCGTGGGTCTCTTTGTAGCACAGAAAATAGGGGATGGAAATCGTAATTGGCTTTGGCGTTTCTTTAGGAGTTTGAGGTCTGAAAGAATCCGAACCATTCGTAACGAGGGGACTGGAAACTTTCGGCCGGTTGGGCCGGTCCCAGTATCCAGAGGGTTAATTGCTGCTCAAGTCAATAATTATCTCAACAACTCTAGGATAGAAAATTATTATTCTGGTTCTATGAAGTAATGAGCCTGATATACTCTTCACGAAAGTAACTAGTATATTTCACGGTATTCTATAACAATAATCTTCAAGGGTGACGAGGTGAGGTTGTGTGTAATTACTGATCACAACAATAATTATATCAACTACAGAATAGAAAATAGTTATTCTGGTGCTATTAAGTAATGAGCCTGAGATGCCATTCACGGAAGCTACTAGCATATTTAGTGGAATATCTATAATGATCACCACCTTAAAGGAGATGTGTTATTTAGTGCTCACAACAATAATCTCAACAACTCTAGGATAGAAAATATGAATAAAGTAATGAGATCACGGAAGCAACTATTATATTTCGTTGTATCGCTATAATGATCATAACCTTAAAGGTAGATGGCGCAAAAATGGTTGTGTTTATTTAATGCTCACAGCAATAATTGTATCAATTACAGAATAGAAAATAGTTATTCTGGTTCTATTAAGTAATAAGCCTGAGATACCATTCACGGAAGCCTACTAGATATTTATTTGTATATCTATAATTATCGTCACCTTAAAGGTAGGTACCGTTAGTTAATTCTTGCAACAACAATTATCTCAACAATTCTAGGACAGGAAATATGAATGGAGTAATGAACGTGCGATCGTATCACGGAAGCAAACATTATATTTCGTGGTATCTCTATAATGATCATAACCTTAAAGGTGAGGTTGTATGTATTTACTGCTTACAATAGTTGTCTCAACAATTCTAGTATAGAATACTGATCACGGAAGCAACTAGGATATTTCGCGGTATATAGTAAAGGTACCCTAAGAATAGAAAGGGTCAATATTATTGTTATTTTGCTTCACCTTATGTTCTTGTTTGTTCTTGATATGACTTGCATTTTGTTTTATTTTCATTTGGGTTCTCTTTGATTTTTGGTGATATATATATATCACCAAAAATCAAAGAGAACCCAAATGAAAACAAAACAATATATATATATATATATATATATATATATATATATATATATATAGATAGATAGATAGATAGACCTCATAGGTAGATGGCGTAAAAATGGTTGTGTTTGTTTCTTTACTGCTCACAACACGTATTATATGAACTCAGGATAGTAAATACACGGGCGGGAGAAATTAAAGGAACTACTATAAAACGACGCTTTATGTTAATTCTATTAAGTGAAGTCCAATGAAAGGTAGTAGTAGTAGTAGTAGACCCACCTCCTACCTACTCACCGTGAGGTTTAGAGCATTTAATGGTAGGAGGGGGAACCATTTATTATCTTTAAATTTTGCATATTTACATAAAATGATACATTTTTTAATACAAAAAAATCCAAAAAATGTTGATGAATAAATCAGGCAAACATTGCCTGAGAGTAATTGTATAATAAATCAGTTTATATAGAACTATTTATTAATAAATGTAACAATATAGATGAAATGTAATTTAAACATTAAAAAATGAAAGGTAGTTGGTTGGTAACTCAAGGTCAACGTTATCACGTCGTCCAATGGGATTCACCTTCGCTACACAGCAAAGTATGCACATTTTTGCGTTCGTACTTTTGGAACATGTGGAAAGGAGTGCAAGGGGTTGTTTCAAATTCGAATGTCAAGGATGGTACGAGTAGTTGGATAAAATTTTCGCGTGTGGAAGGTGGAACATGTAGTTGCGAAGACATTTGACGGATTGTGAGAAATGGCGTTTAATAGGGAGAATGGAAGGAGGACAGACACTGACACAGGTCTGTAAAGACCTAAAAGTTGCCAAAAGCGTCATGACAAGAATCTGGAAACGACCGCACCGACCTACACATTTTTACCAGTGCAACTATGAATGCTGAAAAATACAGAGATGAGGTTCTTGATCCTTACGTGAAGTTGTTTAGGGGTGAAATTGGTAATAACTTCCTCCTAATGGATGATAATGCTCGTCCCCATCGCGCTGCACTAGTGACTGATTATCTTGAGTGCGAAGGAATAAAGCGGATGGAGTGGCCCGCATATTCTCCGGATTTAAATCCGATAGAACATGTGTAGTACGCACTAGGATGCCGACTTGCATCACTAAAGCCCCACCTAGCACTCTTCAGGAGCTTCAAGGCGCTATTTATCGTGGATACACTTTGTTACCGCAGGAACTCCTGGACAATCTGATCACAGCATGGAAAATCGCTGTAAAACTTGCATTTTGGTCAGGGGTGACCACACACCTTATTAATTTTTTCTATGTATCTCTAAAAAGTTATAACACCAACTTTTCCCAACCCTACTTTTTATCACATTTCCTATGTTCTAATTTAAATTAATTTTCTGCAGAAATAGGATTTTCTGCATTTTGAAGATATGTCAGGCATGACAAAATAAAGATCTTGTGCAAGTTCCATGTTCTTAGCTACAAATTCATTCAAGTTACATGAGTTTTTATAATTGTTCCTTTAATTTTTCCCGCCAGTGTATTAAGGTAGTATGAAGTAATGACTCTCAGATACCCCTTTGACGGAAGTAACTAGTACTTGTCGGTATCTCAATAATTATCCTCCGGCTGCTAATATTTTCGCTGCGGGACATCCAATGCCGGATTCACCAACGCACACATCAACCGTAAACAGCGCTTTCATAAATCATGCCCTGTTTGTTCCCGACGATATGGATGAGATGACGCGTCTGTTTGCACAGGGTGGATCTCCACCGCTTCCATATCGGGGGGCATGATGCTGAAAGTAAACATAAATTAAGCCTCTCGAATCCCAGATGCAATTTGTCCGATGTCGCCTGATAGATAACGCCGCTAAATTGAAACGGCAGTTTGTGCTGAATTGATGAAACCGATCGTTAGCCTTGACATCAGAATGCAACAACTGATTAATATTTAATATTGATCTTCAGACCATCAAGTCATAATGTGTCAGGGCGATACCCATGGGCTTTTTGATGGGATGCGGCAGACTGTCTCGTGACAAGATGAGATGTAAAATATTCAGATTGTCGTTTAAATCTTTCGCTACAGGCAGCACTTCCATTATCGTAATATCTGTATCACACTTAGCGAAATGTACACGAGATTCAGATCGGTCCGAATTCCGAGTTGTATATTGATATTTGATGAGATAGTTATTAGCGAAAGTAGTGTTTTAAATTTATGTTGAAGTGCTTTGTGTGCTAATATTTAGTATAAATGTTTTAAAATATTGGTTTTGTTGATACAAAGTGCACAAATACATTTTGACATTTTGTTGTAAACATTTTGAAAGGTTAATTTTCGTGACTATAAATTTGAGGACTAAGTCTCACAAGAACTTAAATAGTTAATTTAACCCTGTATGCAATTGGAAACAATTAAATACAGTGGAATGAAATTTTCTAATTCAGTTGAAAAACCCTCTATCATACAACGCCTTATGAACAGCCTAGATTTACTCCATTATCCACAGTGACCCCAACGTTATAAATCCCGACTAGTATGAGTATTGTCCTGTCATTACAAATTGCTTCATAAAACTAGTTATACTTACTGCCCTCGAAATCGACTGGTAGGTAGTTGAATTAACGTTGAACTGAAACCACACAAAGGGCTACTAGCGACGGTCCGGGATCCATCCCGAAGGGAAATATCCGAGGACAACACCTCTTCAATTTGAACCACGGTCATATGACGAGGTCAACACCTGTGAGCTGGCACCCCACTTTCAAAACTTTCACACCCCGCTAACATGAGGATATTTGAGTCCACATCAGATTTAACATGCTCCAGCATCCACTTACATGACGTCTTTGGCTGGATCGAGTTTCGAACTAGCAATCCTTCTGTTGCTATACCGCTACTCTTCACACCGAGATACCTGGCGTAACGTTCTTGTTGGATTATTTTGCTTCGATTCTATGATAGAGGTGCACTGAAAAATAAGAGCAATGTTGAAAAATGTCTTATTGTAAGTTGTCTGAATTAAAAAAAGTTGCTTTCTTATAATCATAGTTACTTTCCGATAACCATTTAATTTAATATCATAGTTGATTTCCGATAATTATTGACTCACTCTATACACAGTAGGCAGCTTTAATATGTAAGAATCGCAAGTAATTATGTATCCATTCAAAACTCGTCGCTCTACATTATCGCTAGTCTAACGAGGTTCAACTAGCTATATCGTAGTGACTGGTAGATCGCAACCCCTTTTGCAGAGCATTCGTAACAGCATGTTCTCAGTCGACTTATCTCCGAATCAGAGCCGAATTCCATTCTGAGAAAGAAACGGAGTTTTCATATAATATCATAGTTGATTTCCTATAATCATTGACTCACTCTGTACGCATGCAGGTAGCTTTAATATGTAAGAATAGCAAAGTAATTATGAATCCATTCAAAACTCTTCGCTCTACATTATCTCTATCTCAACGAAGTTCGTCTAGCAATATCGTAGAGTGACTGGCAGATCGCACACTTTGTTAACTGTACATATGTACGCAGCTTTAATATATACGAATCGCAAGTATTTCTGAATATATTCAAAACTCGTCACTACATTTTCGCTTGTCCAACGAGGTTCGACTAGCAATATCGTAGTGATTTGCAGATCGCACATCCCTTTGCTGAGCACTTGGAACAGCATGTTCTCAGTCGACTTTTCTCTGAACGCAAAGGCGAATTCCATACAGAGAAATCAAAACGGAGTTTTCATATAACATGTTGATTTCTGATAATCATTAATACACTCTGCACACATGCAGGCAGCTGTCATTTGTAAGAATCGAAAAATTAATATGAATCCATTCAAAACTCGTCACTCTACATTATCTATAGCCCAAAGAAGTTCGACTAGCAATATTGTAGTGACTGGCAGATCACACACTTTGTTCACTGTACATATGTAGGCAGCTTTCATATATAAGAATCGAAAGAAATTACGTATGAATCTATTCAACATTATTTCCAGCCCAACGAAGTTCGACTAGCAATATCGTCTAGTGACTGGCAGATCGCACACTTTGTTCACTGTACATATGTAGGCAGCTTTCATATATAAGAATCGAAAGAAATTACGTATGAATCTATTCAACATTATTTCAAGCCCAACGAAGTTCGACTAGCAATATCGTCTAGTGACTGGCAGATCGCACACTTTGTTCACTGTACATATGTAGGCAGCTTTCATATATAAGAATCGAAAGAAATTACGTATGAATCTATTCAACATTATTTCAAGCCCAACGAAGTTCGACTAGCAATATCGTCTAGTGACTGGCAGATCGCACACTTTGTTCACTGTACATATGTAGGCAGCTTTCATATATAAGAATCGAAAGAAATTACGTATGAATCTATTCAACATTATTTCAAGCCCAACGAAGTTCGACTAGCAATATCGTCTAGTGACTGGCAGATCGCACACTTTGTTCACTGTACATATGTAGGCAGCTTTCATATATAAGAATCGAAAGAAATTACGTATGAATCTATTCAACATTATTTCAAGCCCAACGAAGTTCGACTAGCAATATCGTCTAGTGACTGGCAGATCGCACACTTTGTTCACTGTACATATGTAGGCAGCTTTCATATATAAGAATCGAAAGAAATTACGTATGAATCTATTCAACATTATTTCAAGCCCAACGAAGTTCGACTAGCAATATCGTCTAGTGACTGGCAGATCGCACACTTTGTTCACTGTACATATGTAGGCAGCTTTCATATATAAGAATCGAAAGAAATTACGTATGAATCTATTCAACATTATTTCAAGCCCAACGAAGTTCGACTAGCAATATCGTCTAGTGACTGGCAGATCGCACACTTTGTTCACTGTACATATGTAGGCAGCTTTCATATATAAGAATCGAAAGAAATTACGTATGAATCTATTCAACATTATTTCAAGCCCAACGAAGTTCGACTAGCAATATCGTCTAGTGACTGGCAGATCGCACACTTTGTTCACTGTACATATGTAGGCAGCTTTCATATATAAGAATCGAAAGAAATTACGTATGAATCTATTCAACATTATTTCAAGCCCAACGAAGTTCGACTAGCAATATCGTCTAGTGACTGGCAGATCGCACACTTTGTTCACTGTACATATGTAGGCAGCTTTCATATATAAGAATCGAAAGAAATTACGTATGAATCTATTCAACATTATTTCAAGCCCAACGAAGTTCGACTAGCAATATCGTCTAGTGACTGGCAGATCGCACACTTTGTTCACTGTACATATGTAGGCAGCTTTAGTATACAAGATTCGCAAGTAATTATGAATCCCTTCAAAACTCGTCGTTCTACATTATCGCTACCCCAACGAAGTTCGACTAGCAATATCTTCGAGTGATCAGATCGCCTACTTTGTTCCCTCTATACATATGTAGGCAGCTTTAATATACTATAAGAATCATAAGAAATTATGAGTCTATTCAAAACTCGTCACTATATTATTTCAAACCCAACGAAGTTTGACTAGCGTCGAGTGGGTGGCAGATCGCATACTTTGTTCACTGTACATTTGTAGGCAGTTTTAATATAAGTATCGCAGGTCATTATGAATATTTGAAAACCATTATACATTAACTCAAGCCCAACGAAGTTCGACTAGCAATATCGTAGGGTGACTGGCTGATCGCACACTTTGTTAACTGTACATATGTATGCAGCTTTAATACATACGAATCGCAAGTAATTATAAATCCTTTCAAAACTCCTCACTCTACATTATTTCTAGCCCAACGAAGTTCGACAAGCAATATCGTAAAGTGACTGGCATATCGCACACTTTACTGTACATATGTAGGCAGCTTTAATACATAAGGATCGCAAGTAATTATGAATCTATTCAAAACTCGTCACTGTACATAATCTCTAGCCCAAAGAAGTTCGACTAGCAATATTCTAGAGTGACTGGCAGATCGCACCCTTTCAGGAACAGCGTGTTCTCCTCTCCGAACTCTCAGCCGAGGCGAATTCCATACCGAGAGAGAGCGAACGGAGTTTTACGACACCATTTAAAGAGGTACCGATTCGTGTAGTGCGGAAGAAAATATCCCCGAATAGAAAATCAATGCCCTCTCTTTTGCTTTTTGACGGAATTCACGGGAAGTTTCCCGGCAACAACAGATGCGCCCGCTTGGCCCGAGAGCTCCATCTAACCATGATAAAAGCAATTAGAAAGCTTAAAGCTGTACTGCCCTTTTTTTGTCCTTGTTGCGTAAGTGCTTAAGTAGGGCGTTTTGTTCACGTGTGGGGCCCCATTTTACTCCGGGGCTATTTATTTTAAGATAAAAGGTTAGGCCGGAATTGGTATCAATCAATTAATTCCAGTTTAGATTTTGGCTTGAAAAACTAAGTTCGGCTCGAATGATGGATGGAGGGAGGGAATGGAAACTTTTTCCGAAGAAATTTGTGAACGTTTTGCTTCGGAAAAGAAGTTTTCTTGTTCTGGTATAGAATCGAAATGTTCTTTTCAGTTAGGGACTGAATTATAATCTATTCGAGTTACCCTGGCCGAAGTAGCCCGGTTGGAAGAGTAACGGATTAGCGACCGGAGGGCTACGAGGTCGAATCCAACCAAAGACAGTCGTGTGCATGGGGGCTGGTGCACGTTAAATATATCGTTGCCTGGAATGTCCTCACGTTGGTGTGGTGTGGAAGAGTGGGATGCCAGCTCAGGTGTGACCTCGTCATCTGACCGTGGTTCAAAATTACGTGGTGTTGTCCTCGTATCTTTCCCTTTGGAATTGATCCCGAACCCTCTCCAATTCCCCGTTGTGTTGCTCCAGTGCTGCGTTAACTAAAATACCTACGTGTATACCATATTGAATGAAAATGGTGGAGCAAGATGTAGTGAGTACAAGAATCACGGCATGTTAACATGCTACTACGATTCTATGAAGAACTCTCCCTTTTCTTCAATCTCTTTCCTTACGGTAGCTCTCCCTTTCCTTCAATCTCTTTCTGTGTAATGCCTTTCTGTAAAGTATAATAGAATAACATTCACTTTATGCTTCGCCTGAAAACACCACGCTTTCTGTAGATATACTCTTGGCATTATATACTATGACTGAATTTTACACATTGCCAGAAACATACTGATAAGTATCTCCGAAACTTATTTAACCCTCTGTTTCAACGAGATATCTCGTCCGAGATCTGCTCAATTTTACTAAGGACAGGAATATCTCGTTAAGACAAATCTGTCCTATTATTTCAAATGGAAATAAATATCCAAGGAAAAACAAACGGGAATCAAAACCTTCGGGGGTTTGAACCTGGACCGTCGCCAATGCCCGTGTGTTGCTCCAGTGTTATGTTAAAATACCTACCTTCAGAAATTATTTTCTGTAGGTAGTCTGTATACCTACCTACAGAAATTATTTTCTGAATACTTGCCTGGTGCATTGCAATGTAGCCTGAGACTAGATATGCAGATAGAATATGAGATAATAAATTCCAAAGAGAGTTATGGAGAAATTCAAGAATTTTTGTGGCACAATTTGACAGATACACGAGCATACGATGGAGAGTTAAATGCATAAATGTTTATTTGATAAAATAGTGGCAAAAAGTATGGGTTGTATAATTCGTACAGAAAATTTGAAAGTATTCATGTGTTTTGAATTTTTCGTACTTTGCATAATCATATTTATGCTTTACGCTTTATATTTGCTGAACGGCATTTTTTTTTAATATTGAATAGCAAATTCATTTATTTTTCTTTGGTTTAGTTCATATTTTCCTCTGCATAATTACTCTACACGAAGTTTTATTTAGAATGATTTTTACGAGATTCAGTGTTCATTAAATAGATTTCCACGTGCGGTTCCTTAATTGTGTATTTATTATGTAAAGTTAATTCCCGTTGAACTAAAAACAATTTATTTCATATTGAACTTTGCATTATTCTTTCAATCCATAACTAGTTACTTAGTCATTGAGTGAGATGTGGGGAAATACTATACGACACTGCTCTGGAATATCTTACGCTGAGAGAGAGGTAGGTAGTTAATTAACGTCGCACTGGAGTAACACGCAGAGCTATTGGCGACGGTCCTCGATCCATCCCTAAGGGAAAGACCCCGGACAACACCTCGTAATTTTGAACCACAGTCAGATGACGCGGTCAACACCTGAGCTGGCATCCCACTCTTCAAACTTCCATACGACGCCGACGTGAGGAAACTTGAGACCACGACAGATTGAACGTTCACCAGCCCCCATGTACACGACGGTCTTTGGTTTGATTTTAAGAAATAATAGTAGCTCAAAAGTCCAATACCAAACAGACGTTCAGAGATCAGGCAAATCCTACAGCCCTATCTCTAGTACTCTCTCTAGAACTGAGACTAAGTAATTCAAACTTCAAAAACTGTTGACGGTTAGAACTTGCACCAATCCGGTTGCTGATCCGTTACCCTTCCAACCGAGCTACCGCGGCCCCATTACACTGAGAGGATTAAGTATCATACATTCAATTCGTAACAATCCTATCTTCATTATCATAAATTCTTTAGTGCCTAGGGTCACATAAGGCCTTTAATCTAGATCGCCAAAGTTTCCTGTCCGATGCAGCAAGTCTAGTTTCATACCAGCACGCCCATCCAGCCTCACTTCACTCTTGTTCCATCATACGTCGCCAGATCAAACGCTTTCTCTTTCCATCAGGGTTCCAGGTCAATGCTGTATCAGGAATACTGTCCCTGCTAATTCTTAAAATGTGTCCTGTAAACTTCCAACGTCTAAATTTGATTTCATTTCCTATTTCATTAAATTTTGTTTTATTTAATAATCCTTCATTTGAAATGTAGTATGGCCTAAAAATCTTTAAGATAATTCTTGAACATTCATTTCGAAAAACATTTAGTTCATTGCACTGTGTTTTGGTAATTTTCCATGTTTCAGAGCCGTATAAGACAACTGAAAATACTAGTGATTTCTACAGATTTAATTTGATTTTTACAGGTATATTAATTGCTCTCCATAATTTATTAAGATTCTTAAAACAGTTGCGAATTTTTGAAATTCTAAGATCAATATCTTCACCAGTACCACCATTTTTGTTTCTTATTGCTCCCAGATATGAAAAGGAGCTTCCATCTTCTATTGAGTTGTTTTGCACCTTGATGGGAGTGTTAGAGTAACAATCCTATGGGACTGTTGAAGTCGTATTCGATAAACAAACCAAGCGACATAACGTACAGAAAGCGTACAGGACACACGTTCCACTACGAAAAAAGTAACCAATGTAGTAAACGTAGTAACCAAAAAGTAACGCTTAAATTTATCTCGAGAGAAAAATCCTGTCACGTAACCTTCTAACCCTGTTAAAGAGATGGGAATCCAGACGCTTCACTATAACTAAATGTTAAACTGTTAATAAAGTTTTCTTTAAAGAAATCGTAGTAACATTAATTATATTTTTAAATTCAATTTATATTTAAATCCGAAAATCAAAGAACTATTAGGACATTATTTTAAAACGCTTTAGAAATTATAGTAAGCATTTAAAAAATCCTTTCAATGGTTTCCCTTATTCCCGTAATTATCTGATGGGTCCTGTGCAATCTATTAACAAACACGCTAAATTTAATGTATTGATTTATCGGTTTTGGCAGAGGAGCAAATATTTAAATGGTGGAAAGTTTTCGTTCACTGATTTTACGTCCGCAGAGGTAACAGAGAGTAATATGGATCTTCCAATATAAATAATTTTAAGCATATGGATAAAACTTCGATTTCATTACTAATTTAGTTTAATAGTTAGTCTGTTCTAACTAATCAGGGTGGTCAGAATCGAATACACAATAATCATAACTTGCGACTCCTTGTTGAAACCGGGTCGCGGTAGCCTGGTTGGAAGAGTAACGGATTAGCAAGCGGAGGGTTGCGAGTTCGAATTCAACCAAAGAGTGCCATGTGCATGGGGGTGGTTCCCGTTAAATCTGTCGTGGCTCTCAAATGCCTTCATGTTGCCGTGGTGTGGAAGTTTGGAGAGTGGGGTGCCAGCTCAGGTGTTCTCGTCTTCTGACACCGATTCAAAATTACGTGGTGTTGCACTCGGATCTTTCACTTCGGGTTCGATTTCGGACCGTCGCCAATGGCCCGATGTGTTGCTCCAGCGACAACGTTAATTAAAATACCTACCTAACCACATCATATTTGATTTTGTCGCTACTGCCGCTTTAGTTTGCTTGGTTTTAGGTTTTTTGGCTCAAGGGCCATGTTTGGCCAATCTGCACCAAAAAAGGTGGCAGATAAGTAAAAAATGGTCGCGAGAGGTGAAAGAGAAGAGGATTGGTTGAGTTTTTATGGAGCCAGGGTCATATTTGGCCATGTTCTGCGCTAGACACAAGACATACACTATTAAGTAAAGAACATGCATACATGGAAAGCTTTAAGACCAACAAAGCTTTAACAAAGATCGTCGTGTAAGCGGGAGACAAAGCACGTTAAATCTTTCGTGGCCTCAAATGTCCTCACGTTGGCGTGGTATGGAAATCTGGAGAGTGGAGTGCAAGCTCAGGTGTTGATTCGTCATCTTGCGATGATTCAAAATGCCGAGCCATTGTCCTCGAATCTTTCCCTTAGGGATGGATCCCGGACCGTCACCAATAGCCCGTTGTGTTGCTCCAGTGCTACGTTAATTCAACTACCAGCTATCTACCTTGTTGAAACTCAACCCAAAAAGCGTCGGCCTCCTTTCGATTGGACGCTTACATGTGTACCTGTAACTCATGCTTTAACGCACACATTCGGATTTGCCATACTTATATGGTATATGTGTATCCATGTATTTTAATTCATTAACGCCGCACTGGGTAACACAAAGGGCTATTGGCGACAGTCCGGGATCAAACATAAAGAAAAGATCCGAGGACAACACCACGTAATTTTAAACCACGGTCAGATGACCCTCCAAACTTCCACACAACGTCAGCGTACGGACATTTGAGGTCACAAGAGATTTAACGTGCATTAGTTTCCATTTACATGGCGATCTTTAGTCGGATTGAGTTTAGAACTTGGAATTCCTGCAGTTGCTTATCCTCTACTCTTCCAATCGTCCTTGCGCAAACTGTCTTTGGTTGGAATCGTACTCGCGAACCTCCAGTTCAACCAAATCCAACTAATTCAACCGGACTACCGGATATTCCATATTTATATGGTGTTCTATTTTTAATCTCGATTCACTCTAGGTACCGGCATCTCCAGGGGCGCCAGAAAGATGATCTGTTGTTTTGGCTTTGACCCGAAATGACACCCCAAACTTTCGACGTGAATACCTCTGGAATGTCACATCCATTCGCAGAGCACTTTTTCGTGTTGGTTTTCTATAAAGATAGGTATTTTAATTAACGTCACACTGGAGCAACACAAAGGGCTATTGGTGACGGTCCAGGATCAATCCCAAAAGGAAAGATCCGAGAATTATACCGCATACTTTTGAACCACGGTCAGATGACGAGGTGAAGAAATGAGATGGCATCCCGCTCTACATTTCATAATCTCTCATAGTTTCCTCGCTTTTAAGTTCTATTGTTGTTTCGCACATATTTCTCCTCTTTCTTCTTGCTTTAGATTTGATGAAGCTACGAACTGTCGCCCGAATTTCTCATCGTAGTGTCATGGTAGATAGGTATTTTAATTAACGTCACACTTTATAAACACAACGGGCTATTGGTGACGATCCAGGATCAATCCCAAAAGGAAGATCCGAGAATTATAGCACATAATTTTGAACCACGGTCAGATGACGAGGTCAAACCTGAGCTGGCACACCCTCTCCAAGCTTCCACACCACGCCAACGTGAGGACATCTGAGGCCACTATAGGTTTAACGTGCAACAGCCCCTTTGTACAAGACGGTCTCTGATTGGATTCAGACTCGCGACCCTCCGGTTGCAAATCCGGTACTCCTCCAACCGGGCTATGGCGGTCCCAGGAGGTTTCGAAACATCCTGTATTTCGCAATATATTGTGTATAGAGCACTTTTAAAAATATGGGAATCGCGTTCTTTTAACAATAGATATGTTGCTGAAATCTCCATGCCTCGCTATCGGGAAAAAGGAGCATCAGAATTCCAATATATGTCCCTGTACTATTAGGACTCGTAACTCTTCCTCCGAATGCGAAACCCTCCCCGAGTTGCATTTTAAGAGCTATTTTGGAAGATTTTTTCTTCGCATGAACGTCGGAGGCAATCCTCACGTGTCGTAATATTCGTCTATAAATATCAGGGCCTAAAGGTTTTCTGAGCTATGCAATCGATCCGACACCGAACAGCACGAGCTCATTTCTTGTTTGGATGTCTCTGTTCGCTTCGGTGTTTCAATTCTTCTCGAAGCCGAGCTTCAGGAACGCCTGGTATCTTTCAAGGCCCCCTGCGATTCGAAAATTAAAAAGGTTTAAAAGTTTAGATTTTTGTGCTTCACCAAGTAGGTATTATAATTAACGTCGCATTGGAGCAACACAACGGACTATTGGCGACAGTCCGGGATCGATCCCAAAGGGAGAGAGCGAGGACAACACAACGTAGATTTGAACCAGGGTCAGATGAGGAGGTCACACCTGAGATGGCATCCTACTCTCCAAACTTCCATACCACGCCTCATTTGAAGCCGCGACCGATTTAACGTGCACAAGCCCCCTTTGTACACGACGTTCTATGGTTGGATTCGAACTCGCAACCCTCCGGTTGCTAATCCGTTTCTCTACCAACAGGGCCACCGCTGCCCTTGTGATTCACAAGTAATGTTCAGTATTAAACTTTGGTTTGGGGTTTTGTATGGCGCAAGGGCCATATTTGGCCATGCTGTGCCAGATACGAGAGATACGATATCAAGTAATAGACAGACACAATTAGAGTTTTACTAACACATAAGAATTGGCGTGGTGCAGTTGACGTCAGAGATAGAATATACAGGAGTCACCTCTCAAAGTGACCTTGGAGTTTTTTTAGAATCTTAGAGTATGGTGCAATCGCAGGTGGGTGTGGTTGCGCTGAAAATCGCTCAGTATCATATCGTTTATGTATCCCGTCTGTAAAATGAGGAATGGTATTTCGGACATACACCAAGCGACTGTGAATGCTGACATTCACCGGAGAATATCGACATTTGCCAGATATCGGCCTTTCACAGTAACATAAACACTATGTAGTATGAACACGAATGTAGTATAAACGCATGCTGTCAAGAAAGGTTGACTTGAAGTGTAACTCGTTGGGTGTACCCTCAAAGCGTCTCTCATATTTATTTCAGTCAGGAGGTAAACTTAGACTCGGAAAGAGATTCACTGTTACAGCTTCACTACTTTTTTGATTTATGGGTGCAGAATGACTGGACATTTCCATGATACACCATCCATCAAGTCGGGTGGTTTATCTCCGACCGAAGATTGGATGCCAGTGTCCTCACGCTTTGAAACGCTCTCAAAGTCGATTTGATTCAGTTCGATGTATGATGTCCGCTAATAGCCCGGAAAAGATAAATGATTTAGATATCGGAATACAAAAGTCTTCAATTTGTTAGAATAGAAGAATGCTCATTGGAATATAGGAGCCTATATATCCTCGTAAAAGCATTGATACATCAATAATCTTTCACTTGATATCGGAGATTGAATTACTTTGAAAGGGGAGACGATTGTTACAGAAAGAGGAAAAGGGTACGATTTCTATTGATTTTAAAGTTCGTACTTTGTGTTGCATCAGGAACCGCGGTAGCCCGGTTGGGAGAGTTACGGATTAGCAACGAGAGGGTTGCGAGTTCGAATCCAACGAAAGCCCGTCGTGTACAAAGAGGCTCGTGGACGTTGAATCTGTCTTGGCCTCACGTTGGCGAGGTGGGGAAGTTTGTAGAGTGCGGTGCCAGCTCAGGTGTTGCCTCGGCATCTGACCGTGGTTCAAAATTATGTGATGTTATCCTCGGATCTTTCTCTTGGGGTTTGATCCCGGACCGTCATCAGTAGCCCGTTGTGTTGCTCCAGTGAGACGTTAATTAATTACCACTACCATTGTGTTGTATTTATATAACTGGTTTACCATGTTTTTGTTACGGGTTTCCGTTACACGTAAGTCTTGACGTTGTTCGGATTGAGTTAAATGTGTCCGCTGTGATGTCTCTGTATTTATTAAATGTCTAGTTGGTAGGTAGGTAATTTAATTAACGTTGCACTGGGGCGGCACAACGGGCCATTAGCGACTGTCCGGGATCAAACCCGAAGGGAAAGATGCGAGGACAACATCACGTAATCTTGAACCACGGTCAGATGTCGAGGTCACACCTGAGCTAGCACTCCACTCTCCTCACCACGCCAACGTGAGGACATTTGAGGCCATAACAGATTTAACGTGCACCAGCCCCCTTTGTACACGACGGTCTTTGGTTGGATTCCAACTCACAAACCACCGGTTGCTAATCCGTTAATCTTCCAACCGGGCTACCGAGGTCCCCTTGTTAGTACTTTGAGTTACACTCCTATTCCAATAACACAAG
Source organism: Meta bourneti (assembly GCA_933210815.1). Lineage (NCBI taxonomy): Eukaryota > Metazoa > Arthropoda > Arachnida > Araneae > Tetragnathidae > Meta > Meta bourneti. The sequence goes on from OW119929.1 coordinate 13,415,043, forward strand.
GGATCGCGGTTGTTGGAAGAGTAATGGTTTATCAACCGGAGGGTTGCGAGTTCGAAACTAGGTCCAGTCAAAGACTGTTTTGTACACGGGGACTGGTGCACGTTAATACTCTCGTGGCCTCAAATGTCCTCATGTTAGCGTGGTGTGGAAGTTTGGAGAGTGGGGTGCCAGCTCAGGTGTTAACCTCGTCATCTGACCGTGGTTGAAAACTACGTGGTATTGTCCTCGGAACTTTCCCTTGGGGATTGGTCCTTAACCGTGCTAATAGCCCTTTGTGTCGCTCCAGTGCGATGTTAATTAACTACCTACCCACTATCACAAGACAACATTTTGTCATTGAGTTGTACGTAAATTATTTGTTATTTGTTGAACTGTATGTTAAGTAAGGCTTATCCAACTTTCTTTAAGTAAAAATTATAGGCAATTGAATTATATTTACTGTCCGCCTTATTTGTCATTTTATTAAAACTGGAAAGGAAATTAAGTGCTTCTGATTGACTAATATTTTGATGCGTAAGCAAAAGCTAATTTAAAATAATTTCGTCCCACATAGATGTATAATTAAAAATATTGTATATTTTTTTGTAAATGATGCAATTATTTATCACTTTTGTATTCGTTGAGACTGAAGAAAAATACGATGTAACATTTTGACGCATAAAATATTAAAAACACTATAAGAAAGATTATTGACTCAACTTTGTGTTTGAGAAAAAATGTATTAATTGACGTTGTTTCGGAGACACTAAATGTTTATTGTCATGATGAGAAATACACTGTCAAATTGTAATTTTTTAAAAATATACGTTTGTGATTTTTATTTTTTATCTAAACTTTAATAGTTAGTCTTTAAACAACTGTACAGTAAAAAATTTGTTTCGTCAACTAATGAGTTTCTTTCCTAAGGCAAAGATGAATATTTATATTTTATACTATCTAGTGGAAGTAAAAAAATTTTGCTTTTCTTTGAAAATATTTCCCTTTTTCAGATAAAGCGGAAACAATTATGAAATTAAATTTATATTCTGATAAAAAATAGGTATTATAATTGAAAATTATTGCAATTTTTACCCAGCTATTCCCGGATACCACCATTTTCTTCGTGTCATAACCAATTAGTATGTACGATGACGATATTTTTCAAAGGTAAAAGAAATTTGTTTTTGTTTCGATCAAACAATGCACTGCATAATCGAAGAAGCATATGCATTAATATAGATCAAGCAATCTATAAAAGCACACATGAAATCTTCGATATACTTCGAGGCATATTAATATTTATGAAGTATTAATATGCTTTGAGAGCTATCTGATGTGGCATCGATAAATTATTCTTTTCGTGTAGTAATCAATAGCTTTGAATTCTGAGTCACCATAAATAACAAAGGAACTCTTAGGATTACATATTAGATCTTACCTGCTCAATAACACGAAAGGTAGACTTAGACCTCGAAGTTCGAGTTATTTATAATCCATGGTTAAGGATGGATTTTTCCTTGGGTGATCTGGAAGTAATTATGCACCCCGAGAGCGAGAAGACATTTTTTTTATTTCCAGGTTGTACAAACTTTTGTAATAGATATGCTAAGTTTTGGTATAAAAGGTTTTATAAAAAACGTCGTGCTCTTGTTTTGTCGATGCATGTATATAAAGAAAACCGAATACGTTTCCCTTAATAATTCTCTTTATATTCGCTATTCATTTCTCTACGAGTTCCCAGGCACAAACTCATTAATAAATCAATGACACTGCATTTACGTCTCAGGAGGCATTGAATGAATTCTGCGATTATGCACCTTTCATACGCTCTATTTCTCATTTCCTACATTCTTTCTCTCTTTTCTAACTTTAACCAGAGCCCCGGTTGGAAGAGTAACGGATTAGCGACCGGGGATTGCGAGTGCGAATCCAACCAAAGACCGTCTCGTACAAATGGGCTGGTGCATGTTAAATCTGTCGTGGCCTCAAATGTCCTCCCGTTGGCGTGGTGCGGAGACTTGGAGAGTGGAGTGCCAGCTCAGGTGTTGATCTCGTGATCTGACCGTGGTTCAAAATCCCCTTATCTTTTCTTTCGCATTTGATCTCGGACCGTCGCCAATAGCTGTGTTGCTCCAGTGCGACGTTAATTCAAATAGCTACCTACCTTTCATAAGCTCTGCTTCCCATTTCCTACATGGGGCCGTCGTGGCTCAGTAGCTATACCTGCTGTGTTTGCAACCTTTGAGTTGTCGGCGCAGGTTCTATTCCTGTTTGGTGCATTCATACCTGGGTGTATTTCTCTCTTCTGTGTCAGTAAAACTTTCATTGTGTGTGTGTCTATTGCTATTGTACGTCGTGTCTGGCGCAGCATGGCCAAATATGGCCCTTGTGCCATAAAACCCCAAAACCAACCCATTTCCTACATTTCTCTCTCTCTCCCGACTTTATAACCTCAGCTCAACCCCTGGATTAGTTACTCGCAATGTACGTTAATAGGTAGGTAGGAAGGTAGTTAATTAACCTCGTACTGGAGCAACACGAGGATCTTGGTTGGATCGTACTCGAGCAACCTTGGATCGTACTCGAGCATTCTTGGATCGTACCCGAGCAACCTTGGATCTTTACCCTCGGGATCAATCCTGAGGGTAAAGATCCAAGGACAACAGCTTGTAATTTTGAACCACCGTCAGATGACGAAAACAGCGCCTGAGCAGGCACGACGCTCTCGAAACTTCCACACTACGGCAACGTGAGGACATTTGACGCCGCGACTGACAAACTCTGACAAATTTTGAAAATGACGAGATATCTCGCCATCAAGGTAGTGCTGTTTTTTTATGATGATGAGATTAAGGTCAGTTCTTCAAATGACGAGATATCTCGTCCATCAAGTTCTGGTCAAAATCGGAGAAATTATACTTATGAGACACCTTTGCGAGACAACCACCAGAAGGATTAACCTTTTGACTACGGGCGGGACAACAGGCATCCCAAATTCAGATAGCGGAATAAAAGCGCCGTAGTGTAAAGGTTAATTTATCAGTTTTTTAAAGTCTTAATCACAAGGCCCATAACTGGTTATTTTTAATGCAGCATGTATGCATCAATAGTGTATGGAAATAAATGAACGTTTATTACCCCTTTGCGCAATAGAGTAAGAATCTGTTGGGTTTTATCGATTGAAGACAGAGTTTTATACATTAAAATAAATTTTATTACGTAGCCAAGTCTTATGGTTTAAAAACATACATTTTAAGAACAACAAGAAGTCTGATCAGATCATGATCCCCAATACACTTCACATTATCTCCTCTCTTTTATACATTCAATTTACACAATTTCCCATATTGATGTGCCCCACACGGCACTATAATTGGAGGTTTGAGACCGATTCCAACATGCGGCCCCATCGGTTGTAAAACCTCAGCAGATGTATTACAATTCAATATATATATATATATAAATCTAACAAAATATTTTTCTAATAATATTTTTAAATTTATTTAACAATAAAGGCTTTGTTAAAAAGTCAGCCAAATTATTTTCCGATGAAATATAATTTACGTTAAATAGTTCATCTTTTATTAATTTACGAATAAATTTGTACTTGATATCAATATGTTTAGTTTTCTGATTTTCCTGACTATTTTTTGAAAAATAGATAGCAGATTGATTATCACAATATACTTGGGGTCTTATGTAATCACACAAACTTAATTCATTTATAATTCTACTAAACCAAATAACTTCTTTAGTGCAATCGGTTAGTGCAATAAATTCAGATTCCATTGAGCTAAGAGCTATGCACTTTTGTTTAGAAGATTTCCATGATATTGGGATGTTACCAAAATAAATTAAATAGCCACTGCTTGAATGTCTGTTTGTGAGACCACATCCCCAATTTGCATCAGAAAAAGCAATCAAATTTGAACTTTTTACATTGGAAAGATTAATTTTAAAATCCTTTGTAAGAAAAACATAGTTCATAATATCAACAACGTAAGACCAGTGTTTGTAAGTATAACCATTACAAAACTGAGACATTATATTAACAGCAAATGCAATATCTGGTCTGGATCTATCTGACAAAAACGATAAACATCCTATTAAGGAACGATAGGGAAATTTCCTCATTAAATCATTTTCAATTATTTCTTCCTCTTTAACCTTATCAGGTAAATTACAACCAATTTTAAAAGGTAAATTCACAAAACTTTTAGGAAGATATTTGAATTGTGACATTAATTTTTCAATGTAGGTAATTTGATGTAAATAAATCGAATTTTCAATTTCTTGAAAGTTTACGCCTAACAAATATTTAGTTTTACCTAGGACTGTAAGATCCAATTTTTTGTCCAATAATTCGATTACTTCATTTATCAAATGTTCCCTTTTTGAAAACAAAACCATATCATCTACATAAACAATTAAAATTACATCTTTAAATTTGTAGACACAATTACACCAATTTAACTGAGAAAATCCTAATTTAGTTAAAATACCGTCTAATTCCAAATTCCATTCTCTACCACTTTGATGCAGACCATATATAGCCTTTTCCAATAGACATACTTTGTTTTCGGATCCTTTCAGCACAAATCCTTTTGGCTGTTTCATGTATATAGTATCCTTAAGGTGTCCATATAAATATGCACTTTTCACGTCAACTTGACAGTGATACCAACCCAACATAGAAATCAATAGTACAAACAATAATTTAACAATAGAAAAATTCACAACTGGTGAAAAAATATCTTTAAAATCAATGCCGGGTTTTTGCTTAAAACCTTGAGCAACAAGACGAGCTTTATACCTTTTAGGTATATTGTTTTCGTCCATTTTTATGCTGTACACCCACTTACTTCCAATTATGGTTGTATTTGGGGGTGTGTCCACTAATTTCCATACTTGCCTATCCTTCATTATCTGAATTTCTTCATTCATGGCAGTATTCCATTTAATTTTATCCTTACTTGCCTGCGTTTCTTCATAACTTTTGGGGATTTCGACATTGTAACACTGATCATACATGTCGTACAGCTGTTGGTCTAAAAAATTAGATTCATCACTAGAAGTAGATGGCACATTAGAAATATCCACATTAGGATGTTCAGTTTCTGGCTTAAAATTGAAATTTACAGGATCAAACCTAATCTTATTTTTAGTACAGTACTTTTTAATATCATTTAAAGATCTCATTCTCAAATTTTCAGGAGAATAATAGTATACATCTATCCTATTGCTTTTATTTCTAGGTTTTTCGATTCTTCGCCAATTTGAAATGTTAAGACTTTTTAAGTCCTCAGTTTTAACTAAATCTTTAGAATCTAAAACTTGAGTTTCACTTTCCGATTTTACTTTTATATTTTCATTTGATTGATAAATAGGAATATTAGAATTAAGATCGAAAGAAACGTACTCAAAGTTTTTACCAAATAGTACATCAACAGCTTTCTTACTTTCGTCGATATGAACATGGACTGTTTCAACTATTCTCTTCTCGTTTGGTACATATATTCTGTAACCTTTAGTTTTCAAACCATATCCTGTCAAAATACCAAGTTTAGCTCTGGGTTGTAATTTATTTCTCTGTATTTTAGGAATATGAACATATGCCAAAGAGCCAAAAATTCTAAAATGTTTTACTGATGGTTTGAAACCAGTCCATATTTCGTTAGGAGATATACCCTCAGTTAATTTGTGTTCGCATCTATTTTTAGTATGAATAAATGCTAAAAGTGCTTCTGACCAAAATTGTGGTTGTAAACCACTGTCTTGAAGCATAGCTCTGACACAATCCATGGCTGTTCTATTGAACCTTTCTGCAACGCCATTTTGTTCAGGGGTATAAGTTGAAGTTCTTTCGATTTTTATTCCTAGATCATTTAAAAACTTTTTAAATTCTTTGTGACAAAATTCTAAACCATTGTCAGTTCGGACACATTTTAACTTAACATTTAGCTGTCTTTCAGCTCTAACCAAGTATTTTTTAAAGTAATCAAAAACTTCATTCTTATTTCGAATAATATAAACAGTTACTTTACGTGAAAAATCATCAATAATAGATAAAAAGTATTTGTTTCCACCTAGAGAGTTAACTGGAGCAGGACCCCACAAATCCATATGGATCCTTTCCAAAACATTTTTAGTTTTCCTTTCGTACATATAGTTTCTTTTTAAGGATATTCTAGTGGATTTAGCAATAGCACAAATCTTACAATTTTTATCTATATTTTTACAATTAAGTTTTTCAATTCCTTTTACACAATTAATTTTACTCATATTTTCAATTAAGGGCATGTTAACATGACAAAACCTACGGTGGGCTTTTTCTAGATCTAAACCAGTTACATATACATAATTTTTAATCTTGGGATAACCTTTCAAGATATACAATTTTCCAATTCTGGGAACAGTAAATAAATATTTATTATAACTATTATAAATAATCATTTTGTTATTTCCCCATTTAATTTGGTTTCCCACAAGGTCAATACGAGCACCACTAATTAAATTTCTTCTCATATTAGGTGAGTATAAAACATCTTTCAAAGTTAAATCAAAATTTCGGTTTCTATCTAAAACTGTAAATTGAATATCACCCATACCTAATACTTCCGAGGTGCTGTCCTTGTCTCCGACTAGGATCTTCTGTGGTGGTAGTTTTCTGAATGTCGTAAACATATCGCGTTCTTTACAGAAGTGAGCAGTTGCAGCTGAATCAATGAGAAATTCCCTCGGTCTTTCATTTGGAAAATTTGAAACTGCATAGGCACGTTGAAGATCAGTTTTTGGATTGTCCTCCATATAAAATAATTCACCACCAGGTTTCTGCAGATTGCATTTCTTGAAGCACTTCGATTCGTAATGTCCCGACTTTTTGCAGTAGTTGCAGAATGGTCGCGGCCCCATACGACAAACTGTCGACTTTCTTGGGCTTGAAGGAATTAATTCAGGGTCCAGTACGCATCTGCTGTGATCAGGAGTAGACGCCCGTGTCTCCTTGTATCTAGATGACTTGTTTCTTGTAGCATAAGCATCGGCCACGATACTTAATTTTGTGTCTTCGTCCTTCCGCTTCAGGTCGATCCGGCTGGATTCTGTTATTAAATGTTTAGACAAATTGTCTAGCGTGAACTCGTTGTCATCCATCCTGTATAGCAGTTGTACCAGATTATCGTATTCGTGAGGCAAATGTCTTATTAGTTGAAAGCAAACTAAGAGGTCTGGGATTTCGAATCCACCTTCTTTTATCTGTAACAGCTTCTCATGCACTCGTTTGTAGAAGAGTCCAATGGATTCGTCCTCCGGCTGGTAGCGGATTGAAAAGAACTCGTCCACAAGGCCTGCCAATCGTGCTCTAGATGCTGGTTCAAAGTTGGTCTTTAATATATCCCAGGCTTCCTTACCGTCCTCAGTAGATGAAATTAAGACTTGATATTTTCTTTCTATGCCCTGGTAGATAGTTGTGTATGTCCTCTGCTTCCTATAACGATAGTCTCTTTTTTCTTGTTCTGGAGCATCTTCCAATAATAGAGGTTCCGTTTTAGTGATAAATTCCCAGCAGTTCCGGTCCATTAGCAATATCTTCATGTCCGTCTTCCACGTGGCATAGTTGAAATCCGATAACTTCGGGAAGGAAAACATGGACATTTCTTGAATACCCATCATACTGGATACCGGTAGTGGCAGAATTCAGGTTCAGCTTAAGGTCTGTGGCCCATAACCAATTGTTGGGTTTTATAAATTTGAAGAATGTAAATCTTTGAATGTATAAAACTCTGTCTTCAATCGATAAAACCCAACAGAATCAGAATGAATGCTGCGATGGGGGATGTTGCGATTTCGAAGCAATCCAACCGAAGACCATCGTGTACGTAGAGGCTGGTGCACGTTAAATCTGCGGTACCCTCAAATGCCGTCAATATAGCGCGGTGTGAAAGTTTGAAAATTAGGTTGCTTGTTCAGATATTGCCATCGTGGATCAAAATTACGAAGTGTTGTCCGTCGGTTCTTTCCCTCCGGGACTGATCCTGGACTGTCGGCTGTAGTCCATTGCGTACCTCCAGTGTGATGTAAATTCAACTACCTAAATATCTAAAAAGAAAAAAAACGAGCATATTTCGACGTATTTCATGGAATGTGTATCTAAGCTACAATAATTAAAATTCCACCACTCTACAATAATGCGTACAAATTAACTTAAGGGGGTCTGGGACTCAAAATATGAAAAAAAAGTCAAAATTTTTTTATTATATTAAAAAATAATATAGGTATTTCTGAATAAAATAACACCTACATTTTGTTTCTACCATCAGTAGAACAGGAAATATTCGGCTTTTTATAACATGACAGCTGCAAATCAAATGAGCCTCACCCATCAGATAATGTAAACAAACTGTTTTGGAGTCTGCTTTCTACTGTTTCAGCTCTATTTTTTTCTAACTCAAATAAACAACGCTACGAACATTTGAAGTGATCTGAATTGATTATCGTAATATTTCACTGTTTTTATTGTTGGATTTGCACGTTTTCGAATTTTCTGTACTATCAATATACTTCAATAACGCTTTCCATAAAGGGGACTGTAGGCGGTCCAGGAAAGCGACGATGAAGTCCACAAATACTTTTAAAAGGTATAGGAAAAAGGTCCAACTTGCTAAAATTAAATTAAATGAAGCAGTAAAACTAATACGCAATACTATCCAGGAGGATTTTAAACAAACATAAAGTATGCAAAAGTGCTTTTTAATAACTTGAATGCTTTCATAATTATAAACGCTCTTTTTCTCCTTTTCTGTTAAATGGGATTTCGATAGTGAGAAATGGATATAACTTAAAAACTTCTTGTTATAAATGAATGAAATTTTCTACAATTACTTTTCAAATATATTTCTTTAATTTGTCTTCAGCAATTGTGTATATATATTATTATTATTTTTTCTATAATTTTTCGAACTTTGTATACTATGTGTTTTATGTAGTTTTTGAACAAAATACTTTTAAAATTTTTTCTGTTTTAACCGAAAATCACGAAGACAGTTTAAAGTATGAACTTTTAGGAGTCAATTAGTGCAAAAATGAAGTGATTTGTTATAAAATATTTTAAGTTATATCAATTTTGCCCAACGTCAAAATTTTTAAATTTTTTAATTTTAATAAAAAAATTTTGAAGTTTTGAAAATATAAAATAGTTATTATAAATGCAAAATACAATGTATACCTACAGAAAAAAATTTCAGAACAAAAACTTTAAAATTGAAGATTTTAGAATTTTGAGTCCCAGACCCCCTTAAAAATGACAAAGTATAGCAAGTGAAAGTGTGCGAAAGTATGTCTATAACTTTAAATGTTATTATCTTGTTATAACTCATAGACAGGAAGCTGAGTTGTAAGATATTTGGCCTTTCGTTCAACAGGCTCTCTTTTCGAAGGTTCGTATTGATACGAGAGCCGGAGGTCTAGGTTTAAATAGCCCCTGTGTATCCAAAAATGACAGATTGAATAACCAAACTGTCTTAAGATAAACTGAGTTGGATATTTTAACTAGTAGGAAAAGGGTGATCTTCAATTTATGGGACAAAATAAGCATCTATATTCTACAGTTAAAAGCAAAGTATAAAAATTACTAAACTACTAACAGTAGCATTCTTATCTAACCGAATTATCTACAGTTAAAGAGAAGTATAAAAATTACTAAACTACAACATAGCATTCGTTTATAACCGAATTATGTGCGGCTAAAAGAAAAGTACAAAAATTACTAAACTACAACAGGTAGCATTCTTATGTAACCGAATTATCTACAGCTAAAAAAGTATAAAAATTACTAAACTACTACAGTAGCATTCGTTTATAACCGAATTATCTACAGCTAAAAAAGTATAAAAATTACTAAACTACAACAGTAGCATTCTTATATAACCGTATTATCTACATCGATATATCGTCTTTATAGGGAATCTTTAACATTTGATGTTCTGCTTGCTTTCTTGTTGATAAAGTACTAACGTTGAAAACGCTTGTTAACAAGAAAGGAATCAAATAACGTAAAAATAGGAGCAAAAGTTGTATAGTAAGCTTGAAAGTTCTATATTAACAAGAAAGCAAGTGTCAATATTACATTACGGTACTATTTTCATTTCACAGTATTACCATTAATGTGAATCTGAACATATCAGATTCTCCTCTTTAACAATGCTGATAAACGCGGTAAGCTTAATGTAAGATTCAAGTTTCATGGCTTCGTTATTTAAGGCTACAAAACAGAATTATCTATTTTTACACTTAACATATTTAAAACTTAGTGTAACAATTTTGTGTATATGTATATGTTGAAAAACGATTTACCTGGTAATCAATTTATGAAAATGGATATTTTCTCACTCTGATAGCTGAAATATTTTACATTCACAATGAATATGTTGTGTTTATGAAATATTAAACGGTATTTTAACTTTACACCGAATAGCTTTCCATTTGTTTCAAAAATAAAAATCTTAGACTTTAAAAACGTGTTTATTTACAAAAAGATGTTCAGACAGAATTTTAACATAATGTGAATATTGTATTAAGCTTCCAATTAAATTTTCTAATACATTTAAAAAGTTGAAATAATTTATGTTATGATATTAGTTGTGTCAAAACCTTATTTGCATGAAATGTGATAGTCAAAACGTGGCTGCATATGATACATTTAAGTAAAAAAATTAGTTTAGTTATTATCGAATAGTTAAATATGCAACTTCTCGCTGTCAGTAAATGGAGCATTTTAAACTATATCTATAAAAAGTATTTAAAGATCGTTACTTTCACAAACGCATAGCGTAATTATTTAGCAGTTTTTTATATTTTCATTTTTAAACGTCCTATGGTTATAGGAAAAAAATTATTTCTTGTATAACAGAAAATAGGAGGAAATAAAAATGGTGCAACACATGAATAATAATTGGTTAGAATATATGGTTAATTGCTTAAAGCTCTTTGCTTTGAATGTTTAAAAGAACAAAATGAAATGTTGAGAGGAGAAAAATTACATTATTCAGTGTTTGTCTTAAAAAAAGGCTTTTTTTGTCTATCAAACTCAAGCGTTAAACAAATTTGCAGAAGTATAAGCAAACGTATTTAATATTTTCGAGTGAAACATAAGGAAACAAATTCTCTAATCTTTCTCCCTAAGACAATCCAGTTGATGGTATAAAAACCTGAAATATTAATTTACTACCAACATTAATCATATTGAAATGAACTAAATTGTATTTTACTTATAAACTTAACACCTGGTTTGATGTATAATTAGATTTTCAAAACATATATATACATCAATTAATGACAACAAACTGTTCTACTTTTTCAAAACAAAACATTTCATAGCCTTTTATTAATGACAGAATACGTGATATATTTTTTTGCTAAAAAGATTAATTAGAGAAAAACTTCACAAGGAAATGAAATTATAATAGAATTTTAAGCTCTTAGTAAAACTGCAACAAAGAGTTACAGAGATAGAGTTTTATCAATAAATGGATTTATTTGATAAAAATCTAAAATAGGGAATATCTATGTAGGGAATATATTGTGTATAAAATTTTAATTTAAGTTTTTTCAACTTGAATTAAGTTTTTACTTGCATAATAGTTATTTTTGCCTGAAAGCATACAACAGTTTCGGAAAATCTCTTAATAACCTAATACACACACATTCAGAACGTATAGTGTATACCAGTTTGAGGTTTAAGGCGTGACATATTCTGACTGACATGTCCGTCATCATGTCAAACATGACATCTCTGACTGACAAAATGTCAGTCAGCCTCATATTAAGTCCACCCAACGAATTTTGAATTTGAATGTTGTTATTTTTACTACTTACAACCTTTTCATTTATTTTTAAACATGCCAAAGAAAGTGGAGTCTTATAAGCAGTTAACTACATTTTAACAAATAATTATTCATGTGTTTTCCTTTTTTATTACATGGATTAATCAGAAACATTTATGCGATTCTTTTTCGTGAGATATAATTTTTTTTATTAGCTTTTGATATCGAAATAAAACATTTTTAGTTTATTTTTCTTTATCCAATAAATAAAGCTTATACTTTATTTTCCTTCTCATTACACATGGATTAAAATGAACAAAATATAAAAAATAAATTACAAAATAATTACATCGTTTAGCTGTGAAATTAACTATATTTAAATGCAGTTTAATTAGATGCACATAGGTATAGCAGAAAATGCTCACTGTAATGAGATGGCGAATTGCATTTAACTACAAGTTGAAAACTAAACTAATTTTTTTCAAAAATGTATAATCTATACCATTATTTTAATGATAAAAATTGTGCATAAAGAAGTAAGGTTTTTATGCAACTGTCGTTTCATGAATTATATCAACTTTTTCTGTCTTCAAAGCATAAATTATACACGATTCACATTTTGCTAAATATTACCTAAATATTTTTGTAAATAAAAGCGTCAAAACAAAGTCAACTTTGTCTACTAAAAATATTACATGGTTGAGTTGGGTTACACTATGTGGTACAATTGTATTATAAGTTAATTTTTGTAGTGGTATAATAGAATGAACAGGAATCACTTTAACCAATTACAAAGTTTAATTTGAAGGTTAAAACATAAAATTTACATACACAAGTACTGACACAAACATTAAAATGTCTCGGGGGAATACAAGGTTACGCAAGGCACTTGCGATCATATATTCTATGGTTTGTGTGATTGTGTTTGTTTCGTTGTGTTCTATCACCCCCTGAAGTTTGTATTATTAGTTTAGATCCACCCTGTATGTGTAGACAAAAATAAACATTATACACTCACGCAAATGTGAGCTGAAACTAACCAATAGGAACGGAAACTACGAAGTGAGAAGTGAAACTAAGGAGTGCGAATTGAAACTAAGGAGTGCAAATTGAAACTAAGGAGTGCGAACTGAAACTAATGTGTATGTGCTGTAATGTTCGTAAAATAATACCTTCTGATTATGTCAGCTTCACTGGTGACACTCGGACGTGATCAGGAGGTTTTCATTTTACGAAACATCACAGCCCATACACTTAAGAACGACAGAAAACACATATACGCAAAGAAATAGACGTTATACTCGCGCAAATGCGAACTGAAACTACCTGAAGGAACGGAAACTACGAAGTGAGAAGTGAAACCAAGGAGTGGGAACTGAAACTAGTTCGCTTCACTTCAGTTCGCTCTCGAAATAAGAAAGGCTTGGTAAACTGTAATACGCGATTTCTCACCAACATCCCATTGAAAGCGGTGGAGTTGTTCAGGCCAATGTAATGCTATTCAGAATGCGTCCCGTATATAAATTACAGCCGAAAGTCCCGTACCATCTTCAGTTACAGACCTATTTATAGTTCACTCAGACATTAAAACTTCCAAAGGGAGATTTCGTATTGGTGTTGTCGATGAATAATACAAATAGCATGTTGTCACCCATTAAAGCTAAGTACACAGACAAAGCACACTTCAAAAAGGACTTTCCATGAGGCCATCGATACTCCCATTCTGTGACAGGCGGATAGAAATAGCGTGTTATGCAGCTGTCAAAGTATGTATCAAATCATTTAAATGCCAGCTTAGGATGAAATAAGGTGCACCTGTTTGGAAACAATAGCGCAGGGTGTGGTGACACTCTGGAATATGAGACTAAGCCGGGACCCCACCCAAACCGTAACTGTAGCCATTTGAATTTCTTTACAGCTGCGCCCATTACTTCGCCTCGATGTGGCTGGCCCTCGTAGAAGAGGGAAGATAAAAGAAACAAAATATCGTTATTACTGATTCTTATCGCCATTTATTTAGAATTACGGGCTTAACTATGTTAGTTAGAGGAGATGTGTAGTGATTTGTAACTTTCGTGGATTAAGCTATTAATGGCGATACCACAGTAAATCGTTTGTTAATGTTAATAATTCCTTTTTATATGACTGACTGTTTATGTTAACAATCCGTTCTATAAAAAGGAATCGTAATTTTTCTCGTTGTTAAGAATAAAAGTGCTGTTCACTTCGCATCAGATTTTTAATGATTTGGTTGATTTATCACTACTGCTATTTTTTGCTTCACGACTGTGAATTAATGTTACCTTAGTAAAAGAGTGTAGAAAAGAAATGTACTAATGTACCGGTATTACTGATTCTTATCGCCAGTTATTTAGAATACGGCTTAACTATGTTAGGAGATGTGTAGTGATTTGTAACTTTCGTGGATTAAGCCATTAATGGCGTTCTCACAGTAAATCTTTATTAATGTTAATAATTCCTTTTTAAAGGACTGACTATTTATGTTAACAGTCTGTTCTATAGAAAGAAATCGTAATTTTTCTCGAGTTGTTAAGAATAAAAGTGTTGTTCGCTTCGCATCAGATTTTTAAGTGATTTGGTTGATTTATCACTATTGTCATTTTTTTACTCCGCGACTGAATTAATATTACCTTTGCAAAAGAGTGAAGAAAAATATAATATACTTAAATACCGGTATTACTGATTCTTATCGCCATTTATTTAGAATGACGTGGATTAAGCTTCTAATGGGTATCCTACATTAAATCCTCACCTATTAACATTAGTAGTCAGTCGCGTAAAAGGGGGATCTTGGTAGCTAAGTTGGCAGAGTCGTGGATTACAATCGGAGGTTTCCAAGTTCAAAAATCGATCCAACCAAAGACCATCGTGTATGTAGATGTTGGTTCACGTTAAATATGTCGTGATATGCAATGTCCCCACGTTGGCGTGGTGTGGAAATTTGGGGAGTGGGTTGCCAGCTCATGTGTCGACCTCGTCATCTGATCCTGGTTCCAAATTACAAAGTGCTGTCCTCGGATCTTTCCCATCTGGATTGATCCCGGACCGTCACCAACCAAAGTCCGTCATGTACATGAGGGCTAGTGCATGATCCTGGTTCAAATTTACGAGCTTCTGTTCTTGGATCTTTCCCTTCTGTAACAATTTCAAACCGTCACCAATTACCCGTTATGTTGCTCCAGTGCGACGTAAATTGAAATACCCATTTACCTATAAAAAGGGTGTCTCAGTGGTTTTGGCCACTGAGCGAGCAACCTGCGAGTTGTAGGAGGCACATGTTCGATTCCTGTAACTTACCATGGGTATATTTCACTCTTCTGTGTCAGTAAAATTTTCCTTGTTTGTGTAGGGTGTGTTGCACAACCTGTGTCAGTAAGTAAAATTCGACGCTGTCTGCAGCAGCGGTGAGCTTTTTCAAGGCGTCTATTTCTGCGACTACTTTTGATTGTATACCACAAGCGTCTGGGGCTGCAAAAAATGGTGCGTCGAACGCCGTACATGGACAAATGAATGATATAACATCGTCTTTACAGACGAATATCGATTCTGTCTACATCTCTACGATGGTCGTACCCAAGTATGGCTGTGACAGACTGCATGACTTGCTTTATGCATCGCCATACCGAACCTTTATTGTATGTGGTGCCATTGGATTCTACTCCTGCATTCTCCCAGTATGCTTTACCGGTACACTTAACAGCCACAGTTACATTCTGAAGTTTTGAAGCCTGTTATCCGTTATCAAGGGCCAGTTTTCAACAGGACAGTGCACGACCGCACGTAACGTGCAACGCACAGTTCCTAAACGTCTTCTAGGTTTGACTTCTACTATGGCCACCTCGTTCACCTAATCTGTCACCCATCGAACGCGTGTCACCCATAATCGCCCTATGGTTGGTACACCGCAGACGACCCGCAGCAACTCCAGATGAACTTAAGCAACATGTGAAAGCAGCATGGACTGACATACCCCAAAGTCTCTTTTTGTCAATGCCGCGACGTGTAGCAACATTTATTGACACCCATGGTGGCTACTCAAAATACTGAATTCTTTGCGTTCTGCAAGTGAAACTAAGTTGTAATTTCAGTAATTTCGTCCACCCTGCACCTTATATTATATGTCCAGTAAAGATGACTTTGATACCTCATCCTTCATGCTATTACGTTTTTGATGGCCAGCAGTGTTCATGAGACCATTAAATATATGTATTTGAGACCCTTAAAAATGTATATTTTATTGAGATTTATTTTACTTAAAGGCAAAATACTCGAAATATAATCCAGAATATCTAACATGAATTGTATAAAAAGTAAACTTTATTTGCTTAGAAGAACTTAAAAATAAGTTAAGTCTATATATCATATTGTTCTGCGAATTGGTCTACATGGATTTGTGTCTTCAAACCTAACTGAATTTATAGAAACTTGCTAAAATCAAGAAACAATCGTTTTGTTTTAACAATATATGTATACCATTCTGATGATTCTACTGTAGCTTTATGAATATTCTATAATATTTATTTTTCGACATGAAATATTTAATGCATTTCTCCTAAAGGAAGTCAACCATTCGAATCTTATTCTATTCTATATTATTTATTTTTCGACATGAAATATTTAATGCATTTCTCCTAAAGGAATTCAGCATTCTAGTCTTATTTATACTTCGAATCCCAAGAATTTGAGGGAAAATGCTTATTTTGCAATAAATGTTGCTTGAATAATTCTGAACCAGTGTTTTGATTGTTTGAAAAATAAATTTAAACTTCGAAGATTAATAAGCGTTAGTAAAATTAAGTATAATTTAGAAACACCTGGAATTATGTCTTTAATCTAGGAATAAATTGAATTATAATTTGTATTGTTTCTCTAAGTTAATATCATTAATTTCTCGTACAAACAAAAAATTTCCTGAAACATTTTCGAAACATGTGTATACATGTATCTACAAAATGTGTTGTAATTAAACCGATATTTATATCTGAAAATTTATCCAAATTTTAGTAGATGTTGTGAAACTAAGAACTAAGAAAAACTTAAACTAAGAAAAAATAAGAACTAAGAAAAAAAATTAAATTAGATTAAAAGTTATTTAAATGGTGTGCATTAGAAAATGAAATGAGCTATCCAATCTGTTTTAATTACTGGAAATAAAGCACAAAACAGTTTTATCACTTGAGGATATAACAATATTACATTAATAGTTTTACAAAAGAAATGGTTTTGAAGAAGCAGTAATTTTATCTCAACTAAAAAGATCGAAATAACATGTCGTTGGATTCAGCAGGAATATCACACCAGATTAGCATTTAACTTAGATATGTAAACCGAAAACTTTTCTATTTTCCTGTAGTTTATTTCAATTGTCATGGATGATAATGCGGTAAAAGTGTGTATGATCCAATTGAAGACCAGCACTAGATTAAGAAACATATCAGCTTCTTGTTTTGATTTTATAAATTATTATCAAATGATGAATAGATTTTCAAAAAACAATGTAGTAAAATAAAGAGTGTGGGAACAATTCAGTTTTAGACGTTTCCGAGGAAAGAATTTTTACAGAATATTAGCGGCAAAATCATTACGAAGTTAAAACAAATCTGTTTGTTAAAGCCGTAGTTCTTGTTTCATATTCTCTCAGTTTTATTTTGAGTGATGATAGTGAAGCAAAATTGTCTCTCAAGCCCAACAGAGCGCAACTGAATACAGAACTGATTGGCTTTTAGCTTGTAAACAATTATTTTTTGTTTTATTTTCAACATATCTTTAAGTAAGAAATGTGGCAACAGTTCAGTTTTAAGCAGTAAATACTAAACTGAAAGCTTCAAAAATGACAAACAGAAAATTGGTCTATAGCTATTTCGGTGGTGGAACAAAACGTCCATAATCAAGAACAAAATAAACAAGAATAATCTATAAGCTTCAAAAATAACTAATGAAGATTAAAACAGGATTATAAAACTAGTGTATAGCTATCTTATGTTGTTTACCTCATGACAGTGAACATTTTGTTTCACCAAATAGCTATATAATATAGCTATATATATATTATTACTATATTATATATAAATATATACTATATTATATATATATATATATATATGTATATATATAGCTATTTGTTTATAACGAAATAGCTATATATTTTTATATATTATAAAGTTTTTAGGTTATTGATTATTAGCATGGCTAGGGTTTTTTCTTTACTCTAGTTCTCTTTTTGTTATTTGCAAGTACCTAAACGTACTCTATAATATTTTGCTATGCAAAACATTATAGAGTATAAATTTTATTACATCTTGTTTAGAGGACAGCTACTCTATAATGTTTTGCATAGCAAAATATTATAGAGTAGCTGTCCTCTAAACAAGATGTAATAAAATTTCTTGAGAGGACATGTAAATCGAATTGTGAAAACTGCTAAAGCTTAAAGTAAAATCCGGAATTCCAGATTCGCTTATCTTATTATAAATCTTGGTGAATCGGGAGAAAACCTGATGCTTTCCGAACCACTGCTCAAAAGCTATTTTTCATTTGAAAGGTTCCGACGTGAAGTAAATTTTTCATGAGTCTCTTAGAGCTGAGAAAAAAAAATAAAACAGAACAGATCACTTAAGGCGAAGACTGTACGAGGACCTAACACAATGAAGACGTAAAAACGGATGTCATCTGACAAATGAAAGAACGATAAAAAAAAACTCCTTTAAGATCGTTGGATAAAAAAATATCAGTAAAAAACTGAAACTGAACAACCATATGAAAAAAAAAGATTTAACATCTGATGTTAAAGCAAGAGGCAATTAAAAGTTGATACATAATTTAAATTAACTATAGGAATGAATAAAATATATTTGCAAAAAAGAGAATTTTCCCGTTCTAAGATTTAATAAAAAGTTAATAATAATAAATAAGTATAATAATAATAATAAATAAACATAGTAATAGTGCATAATAGTAATAGTGCATAGTAATAATAAACAAGTATAATAATAATAGTGTATAATAATTATAAATATATATATATATAAGTATAATAATAGTTTATATTAATAATAAGCACAAGTATAACAATAGTGCATATTAATAATAAATAAGTATAATAATAGTGTATAAGTAAAATAATAAATTACTATAATGATAATAGTGTATAAGTAAAATAATAAATTACTATAATGATAATAGTGTATAATAATAAAAAAGTATAATAATAATAGTGCATAATAATAAATACGTATAATAATAATAGTATACAGTAATCTATATAAATACGAATGGAGTGTTTGTTTGTACATTGAATATTTACGACCCATTTCAGGTTTTCTATACTTTTAGACTCTTCTGATGCAAAATCCGTCTCTTGCGCGTTTGGTGTCTGTCTGTCTGCATGTGTATGCCTGTAATACGTCCAAACGGTTGCATATATTTTCATGAAACTTTGCATACTATGAGTTTTGACATTCATTTAGTGACTGAACATGGTTGCGTTTGTCCATCTTCCCGTTTTATGTCTGATTTTGTGTCTGTGTGTTTGCACAAGTATCACATAAAATTTATCAAACATATTTTGATTTACTGTTTTATATTTGATACAATACATTTACGTTTAGTGAATGCATTATTTGAAATTTCTTTGATTACATATTTTAGGAAGTTTCACGTTAAAACAATGTGAGTAACTATACTTAAATCTACCATAATTGGGTAGTTTTAGAGTATCTGGGAGGTATATTGAGCATTGCAATTACTTTGATTGTTTTACCAGAGCTGCTGAAATATCAATTATTTTCCAAAACTATTTTTACGGAATTTAAATTCTAATAGTTTATTTATTTCGAGCCTTATTTTTTCTTTACAAAATGTAAGAAATTCTGAATATTTGGGACAGACGATAAAGAGAATAAAACTATACAGAACAAAACGTTTTAAAATAGAACTGGTAGCTAATATGACAACCTTGGTATTTTTTTAATCTTTTATTTTTTTAGTTTGTATCCATTATATTCCAAGAATTTATTTTGTAGTGAAAAAACAGATACATTCATTAGTTTTCGTTCGAAGCTCTTTTAAAATCTGTTTTAAGATGTATTTCTGTATTTTGTTTTTCGTTCAATAACTGTAATGAAGACAAATAATGGTTTAATTAGTTTAGTTTTAAAAACATTTTTAATCATTATATGATACTTTTGGGAAATGCTTCGGTTTTTAAATGACATATAAGGCATTTATATGCATACTCTGAACTATTCTATGCAATCTGCATAACATTGGAACACACTACAGTCCTTTCTTTCTTAATAAAATTTTAAATTCTACAAAAATATGAAATACTAAATATGATATTTATTTACATTTGTGAAATTGTGTATTTAACAATTGTGTACCTTTATTAGTGTGGTAGTTGTAACATGGGATAAATAGGAATTACAATTTATTAAAGAAAACGGAAATTAGTTAATCAATGTAAATAAATACAATAACGTAATGTGATAAATACAAATGTAAATAAATGTCATATTTAGAATTTTATATTTTTGTAGAATTTAAATTTTACCGTTCTATGTCTGCTTTTGTGTATGTGTTGCACAAGTATCACATAAAATTTATCGAACATATTTTAATGCAATGCTCTATATTTTAGTTTAGTCAATACGTTATTTTACATTCCTTTGCTTACATATTTAGACAAGTTTCATGCTGTAACATCTGAGTAACTATACTTAAATCAACATATAATTTGGTAGTTTTGGAGTAGCTGGAAGGTATATTGGGCATTGCAAGTACTTGGATTGTTTTACCAGTGCTGCTGAAAAATCAATTATTTTCCAAAAACTATTTTTACGGAATTTAAATTCTAATACTTTATTTTGAGCCTTATTTTTCTTTACGAAACATGAAACAATTCTGAATATTTGGGACAGACGATAAAGAGAATAAAACATCATAAATAAAATATGCTGAACAGATATTTTAAAATAGGACTGGTAGATAATATGGCAACCTTGGTATTTTTTAAATCCTTTGCTTTTTAAAATTCGTGTCCGTTATATTCAAAGAATCTATTTTGTAATGAAAAAACAGATACATTCATTACTTTTCGTTCGAAGCTTTTCCAAAAATCTGTTTTAAGATGTATTTCTTGATTTTCAATTTGATGTTTTTCGTTCAATATCTGTAATTAAGGTAAGTGGTTTAATTATTTTTAAAAACATTTTTAATCATTGTATAATTTTGAGAAACACTTTTGCTTTTAAATGACAGACAAGGCATTTATGTATATGCATACGATGAACTATTGTGTGCATTCTGAGAAACATTGGCGTACTCTAGAGACTTCTTTCTTACTAAAATTTTAAATTCTACAAAAATGTAAAATGTTAAGTATGAAATTTATTTACATTTGTGAAATTGTAAATTTAACAATTGTTTATCTTGATTAGAGTGTGGTAGTTGTTACCATGTGATGAATAGGGATTGCAATTTATTAACGAAAGCGGAAGTTAGTCAACCAATTCAACCCGTGTAACGTGAGGTAATTCTACTAGTAATGAATAAGTGTATAATCTGTTAGGTTAAAAGTATTTTTGGTACTTGAAATTTTACATTTTATTTTAAATTTCAAAAACCAGTTACAAGAGGCTTTTAGTTTTAAATATTTATATTAAGTCAAACTGAAAATTATTTTTGAAAGGGCTCTTCATGGACCACTTTTAAAATACTAGATCACTATAAAAAATATAATCTATTACTATCTGTACTTAAAAAGTAAGTACCTACTTCGTTAAGAACCAAATATAAAGATGAAGAGGTTTCGATTTATTTAGTATTTTCGTGATTGCATAAGATTTTACTTTTGTCTTGATAAATTTTTAGCGAAGGCAAAATTAAAATTAGCCAATAGGGCGTAAGGATGCTTACAATGATTTTTTTTGGCAAAGTTTTAACCTACGTGGACCGCGGTAGCCCATTTGGAAGAGCAACGAATTTGCAACCGGAGGGTGGCGAATTCGAAACTCAGTTCTTCCAAAGATCGTCGTGTACACGGGGGCTGGTGGACATTAAATCTGTCGTGGCCTCAAATGGCATTACGTTGGCGTGGTATGTAAGTTTGGAGAGTGGGGTGCCAACTCAGGTGTACTCGTCATCTGATCGTGGTCAAAAATTACGAGGTATTGTCCTTGGTTCTTTCCCTTCGGGTTTGATCCCGGACCGTCGCCAATAGCCCGTTATGTTGCTCCAGTGTGATGTCAATTAAGTACCCTACCCCCTTTTAAATTAAGCATTTCACTAATACATCAATGAAACTCAAAATATATTTGAGAATCAATTTAAAGAGTTGTTAAAGAATTACTTTAAAACTTAATTTATTGACGTATGCAGATTGAAGATACTACAGAAATAGTTACGTTATAAATATTGAATTGGCTAACATATCTTCCATATATGTTTGAAAAAGGTTAACCATGATTGGATACAAATGTGCCACCTAAACTATTTACGACACCCCAAACTAGTACACCCGCATATTGACTAGCATTTTCTTGTCACACATATGCCAGATTCCTGTCAGATATTTGCCGGATATTGTCAAATTTTCTAAATGATAGATGTATCATCCAGCAATAAAATAAATATAGCTCAAAAATGCATAAGTAAAATTTCACCAAATCTTAAGGCCTTTATTTTTCAAAATTGAGCATCTCATTTGAAAATATACATTATTAAAGAGTCTTCTGAGTATTACTACCTTTAATTGCGTTAAAAATAACAGTTCATATCTTTTGGAAAACCGCCAGCCATAATTACTATGTTTTGAATACTCATTTCATAGAAATATAATAAATACTTTGGTGTAAATATGTATCTTACATCATTTTAGACTCAATTTAAGAATACATTGAAAAACTATGTAACAATTATAAAAAACGGGAGACTAAGTAACAAGCTAACTATACTAATCTGCTAATTTTTCATTGCAATTAACACTGTAGAATCATTTGTATTTTTTCTTTAATTAGATGTGTAAATCAGTATCTGCAATTAACGTTGATATTAACAGCATTTTGTCAAGGGTAAATATGCGTCTAATTTATTGAGTGCAGCACTATGATATCCTCAAAAGAAAATTGTACATAATTAATAGACTTTAGAAACACTAATTATGGAATAGACAAGTTAATGTGATGTTTTTAAGTGTTTATCTCATAGAATATATAACAAATATTTCAACGTAAATGTGTATCGTGCAGGATTTGATTGGATGTTTGGGTTTTATGGCGCAAGGTCCAAAAACGGACAAGATGCGCCATGTATCATGCAGGATTTTAGACTCAAGAGCGTAGTACCAGTGCAAAGCTATCATTTTAATTACTAAAGCAGAATAACTATAAATCATTGGCATCTGTTAATTTCGCAATGTGATGATTTGTATTTTATCCTTAATTAGACGTGTAAGTCAGTATCTGCAATTAACGTTGACATCAAGGGCATTTGATAAAGGATAGATTCCTTGATGTCAACGTTAATTGCAATATCCATTGAGTGCACCACGATGGTATCCTCAAAAGAAAATTGTACATAATTAATAGACTTTAGAAACACTAATTATGGAATAGACAAGTTAATATAATGCTTTGTAAGTGTTAATTTCATAGAATATAACACATATTTCTTCGTAAATATGTGTCATGCAGGATTTTAGACTCAAGAGTACAGTAAAAAATATCATAATAGTTATTAAAGCAGAATAAATATAAACCATTGGCATCTGTTAATTTCGCAATGTGATGATTTGTATTTTATCCTTAATTAGACGTGTAAGTCAGTATCTGCAATTAACTTTGACATCAAGGGCATTTGATCAAGGAGTCTAATCTATTGAGTGCACCACGATGGTATCCTCAAAGGAAAATTATACAAAATTAATGGACTTTAGAAACGCTATTAATGGTAGACAAGAAGTTAATACACACTCCACGCAGCGTAACAAATTCCGTACCCTTCATCAAACTGTGAATGGGGCCTTTCGTAACAGATACTTATCTCCACGGGATTGCAGCAGAAATTCACAGTTTTTTCATCTCACGAGAACCAAATTACAAAGCAGCGTTGCGCTTTTGATGAATAATTAATTAAGATTATTATCGCGTGCTCAAGATGAGAGCTTACCATCTTGAGAAAATGGGGTATTGGCATTACCATTTCACTCCCGTTAATGATCGGCTAGAATTTATGAACCCATACGTATTATAATAATTGGACTTTCACACTTGCTTGCAGAAGATCGATTCTCCTTAGGGAGGGCAAAAAAAATCGAATCGCTCACTTCATATATTCCTTCATACTCGGGGCCCGATTTTAGAGTGTGATAAAATATGCATTTAAATTACAAATTGCTCGCTCCTTTTATGTTGATACATTTCGATCACCGTGTTTACAGACACAACGCAAATAAAACCTGTAATATGTATCGATTTTCTACTTTCAACTATCGGAAAGCGCTTAAAACTTCCTATAATCGAGTTTTGTTCGGAATTTATCATCGAAAACAGTTTTTGGAACTGCGTAATTATATTCGGATTCTTCGCTTTTATGTGTTGCCGAATTACGGATTTTGAAAATTAAAGTTTTGATTATAAATTCAATTTTAGAACTTGAACTGAATCGATGGTTGCGGAGCAATACAGATTTGTATAGGAGAGAAACTTTTAGAGGTTGTTTTACGCGTTTGGTGGTTTTTACAGGCAAACACGAGCTTTATTAAAAATCGATAGTTCGTATTTTAAGAATTCAGTGGTTTAAAGTTGTTGCAAAAAAAGTATTTCTTATTACCTCGAAAATAATATAAGCTCTGTTTATTTCATTTCAAAATGGTTTGTCTAAATAAATTTTTGAAAGTGCTATTACTAATAAAACATTAATTA
The DNA here is from genome assembly GCA_933210815.1 of Meta bourneti. Lineage (NCBI taxonomy): Eukaryota > Metazoa > Arthropoda > Arachnida > Araneae > Tetragnathidae > Meta > Meta bourneti. The sequence continues at coordinate 13,439,782 of OW119929.1, forward strand.
AACATTTATTAAAAATCAATAGTTCTTATTTTAAGAATTCTGTGTTTTAAAGTTAGTTGTCGCATGAAAAAATATTTTATTTCCTCAAAAGAATGTAAACTTTATTTCATTTCGAAATGGACTACGTAAATTTTTATTTCTACTAAAACATTTTATTCTACATTAATTTAGTAACATATCTATCGCTGACATAATCTATTTAAATATTAATTGGTACTATTTATCATATATTCATAACAATTATTTCAACTACGATTTTAAAATATAGAAATTTATATAATATTTTTAATTTGACTTCAAGAATCTGATGTTAATGCAATTAAGTAATTGTGTATTCGTTGTTTTGTGTTCTTTTATTTTTCAGGGGTATTTGGATTAAATGGGACAGCCAATTTTCATCACGTAGACACATTTCTAAATATATATTCATGCCTCGGTCTAAATATGTAAAAGATTAAATATTCCACAAGTTCAAATATTCAAAAATTTAGAAGGTTAAACAGTTTTAATCTTTGTTAAAACGGTACCTATCGTCATGCTATCAATGTCATTAACACGATAATCCTGTCAAATGTTAAGTATTTTTATCAACCCAAGATCAACTTCCAATAACGATGAAATTATTAATTTCGGATGTGCATCAAGCGGAATGATGAGTTAGCATTCCTATACACTCTATGAACGAAGTTTCTGAAAATAAGTTATTTATGCAAGCTAGGAATTAAAGAGCTTATAGAGGATTAAATTTTTATGTGTCCGTGTACGTCCCACCAGTTAACTAAATATTCTCCAGTTACATTATGAATTTTATCGTTTTTATAGCACGTATTACTTAGTAACCTTGGTGGTTGTCTCACTTGGATACTAGGAAATATGCGTCACCTCGTGGTTGTCTCAATGAGGTATATTGTTTCTAACAAAACTGACCAGATCTTGTTGGATGAAGTATCTCATCATTAGAAAAACACTGCCCAGATCTTGATCTCGTCATCATAAAGCAATCAGCGATATCATGATGACGAGATATCTCCTTCTTTAGTGAAATTGGTGAGATCTTGATGGACGAGATATCTCGGACGAGATATCACTTGGAGGGTTAATATTTTTCTGATATGTATATTCAGTTAAATTTTTTTATTTCGTTCAGTATATGCAAGTGTAATGCAAAACAATTGCAATGAGTAAGATTATTGTAATTAAATAAAGTACTGACAGATTCTAAGGAAAATGCTCCTTAAAATTCAATATACTCTACTGCATGGTCCAAAACACTACGCTGAGTAACAACGCCACTCCAAAACCTATAATGTGGTTCACCCATAGCATATTCCAAATCCATAACATAATTCAATCACATCGCATGCTTCAAATCCATAACATGTACCACCCATAATATGCTTCAAATACATTACATGTTTTAAGCATAAAACGTTTCGCCGAGAATAAAAGAGCAACTCACCCACCAAAATAGCATGTTTTTAAACACTTAAGTTTGAATTTTTGAAACTACACTCCTCTCTCTCTACACAAGTACAAAATAGTACTAATGTTCACCTCTTATTGGTAGGTAGGTATTTCAATTAACGCCGCATTGGAGCTACACAAGGGGCTATTGGCAACGGTCTCAGATCAAGCCCGAAGGGAAAGATCTATGGACGACGCCACGGAATTTGAACCACTGTCAGATGACGAGGTAACACTTGAGCTGGCACCCTACATTCCAAATTTCTACACCATGCCAACGTTAGGACATTTGAGGCCACGACAGATTTAACATGCACCAGCCTCCTTTGTACACGACTGTCTTTGGTTGGATTCGCGTTCGCAACCCACCTGTTGCTAATCCGTTACTCTTCCAACGTTGGATACAGGGCCCCCCCACCTCTTATTGGAGAATATTCATTTATATCTTTTTTCTGAAAAGAAAACAGTAGATGTGGAACCTTAAATGTGTAGAAATAACGTTAACAAATCACGAGCAAAAATATTTTACTTATGGATTAAACAAGACTTATGAGGAATGCTTTAAAATGATGGTTAAATGTATTATTTTTGTTTTATTCGATAAAAAATTATTTTTGTCATAAAATAATATCGGTTTAACTATAAAATCAATAAATGATTCTTAGGACACATACAAAGAAAATAATTGTTTCTTAAATTTCACAATCATGATTTTCTGTAATTTCTAGCTTTACTTATAATATATACGTAATAAATCAAAGATATTTAAATGACATACATGTACAAAGCTGAATATAAATAATAATAATAATAATAAAATTAAATTAATCATATAAATAAATGAAATTAATAACAAAATAGTGAAAGTGTCATCTACACATTGCGCAATCGATAGAACATTTTGGCATTACAAACATCTGTTATAAATCATTTCACTCGTATCCATTTTGTTTGCTCTCAAATACCAGCGCATTACTGAAAGCATCTCGCATAAAAACAATCACAAAAACAAGCAAACACCACCGATAAAACACAATGCATTAGCCAAACCACATGTGTACCTCTCAGACACCTCCAGCGATAACTGTTCTGATTGTACCAAAACAAACCTCCAAAGGGAGATCACTTAAACAAATGAGCCCAATGATTAATGATTACGAATACCTTACAATAAATTTAAATTCCACAAGGAAAGAAACAAATTGGATTGGATTTATTCCTATTAAAAAAATACCCCAATGGGAGAATCGTATTTGCAAAAATGCAAGCAATTGTGTATGAAGTATTTTCCCCTCAGATCCTTCACTTCGTCTTTTCTCTTTAACCCCAAGAGCCATACTTATTTGTCCTTATCAAATTCTTAATTACCTTAGAGTTCAATTTTTTCTACGAACGTGTTCCAACATGACACCTTATTCTGCGAGTTAATTAGAAATGGTCTCTTCGCATTTTAAGGGCAATTATTCCCAACTCTTTCATCGGTGGTATGGGCTTAGAGCCTCCTTTTATAATCTCGTCGTTTCACTTCAGTTATTTTATTTTATCTTCCTCGGATTCAGACTATCGATTCCACTGCGAAGTTATACTGTTTTCCTTTTTGCAATAACTTATCGGGCTATCTGGTCAATTAGTTCGCCCTTTCTCTAAATATGATGAAGAATGCTTGGAATTCCTCTGAATAAGGGTAGAGTGAAATGGAAAGATTTAACCCTACAAGTAGTTTCGACGAGATGTATCGTCCATCAAGATCTGACCAAATTTGCTTATGACGAGATACCTCGTCCATTGGATCTGACCAAATTTGCTTATGGCGAGATATCTCGTTAATCAAGATCTAACCAATTTTGATTATGACGAGATATCTCGTCCATCAGGATATTGACAATTTTTATAATCACTAAATCAGATTCTGGTCAGGTTTTTTTCTAATGGCGAGATACCTCGTCCATTGGATCTGACCAAATTTGCTTATGGCGAGATATCTCGTTCATCAAGATCTAACCAAGTTTGCTTATGGCGAGATACCTCGTCCATTGGATCTAACCAATTTTGCTTATGACGATATATCTTGTCCATCAAGATATTGCCGATCTTTTTTATAATGACTAGATCAGATTCTGGTCAGGATTATTTAAATGGTGAGATATCTCGTTTATTAAGATCTGGTCAGTTTTGCATATAACGAGGTATTTCATCGAGACAACCACCAGGAGGGTTAATGCAAAAATGATTATGAATATTTTGTGAAATCCTGGGATGTGGTAGCCCGGGTGGAAGAGTAACGGATTAGCAACAGGAGGGTTGCGAGTTCTAATCCAACCAGAGACCATCGTGTACAAAGGGAACTGGTTAATCAGCCTGCATTTGACGTTAAATCATCCTCAAATGTCCTCACGTTAGCGTGGTGTGGAAGTTTGGAGAGTGGGATGCCAGCTCAGGCGTGACCTCGTCATCTGACGGTGGTTCAATATTACGTGGTGTTGTCCTCCGATCTTTCCTTTCGGGTTTGATCCCGGACAGTCGCCAATAGCACGTTGTGTTGCTCGAGTGCGACGTTAATTAAAATACCTACCTACTTACCATCTGTAAAAAAACTTAGATTTATAATCTACTAGTTTTACTACCTGCGGTGGACAAGCTATGTCTGATTTTCGTTTTCACGACCATGTGAGAAACGCTACTCTCCAGTAACTTGTCGAAACGTCTGTCAGATTTCCCTTCATCTATAGTGAGCAGCTAGTTGTAGCTTAGGGACTGCGCTCCCAGCTAAGGAGCATCACCTCACGACTTTGACCGAGAGTCTGCTGTTTCAGAGCAACCAAGTCGCATTTGTTTCCTCATCAACTTGATTGCATCGGCTAATAGCTTTTTGAGCTTCGCCTGTTTGTATTTTTTGCCCATTGCTTGTGACATCTTTTGATTATTTGTATTGCCGTTGACCTAGAAATTCTGGACAGAAAAAGCTGTGCAAATTTCATGACGCCAGAGCTCAGCATTCAACAGTTTTTGTTGCTTCAAACAAATTGTCCACTTGATGCCAAAGATGTTTTACGAAGTGGTACCGAAATAATTTCACCAAAAAATGAAATCTATGATACTAAAGATTGAAGGAAACAGTTTTTTAAACCTCCGAGTGTCACTAGATTTCCAAGTAGTGAAGAGTTGGTTTTCTTCCATTCTACGCAAATCTATATAAGCATATATATTTGTTGTAACGATTATATTGATCAAAAGGTCAAATATGGCTTATAGAGAACACTGCAGGTTACAAAACGGATATCTGTGCGTGAACTCGGAGGATTAACACAAGCAATAGACATAAACTTATTTTCTGAGATTATAAACTTCTAACAATTCCGTCATATGTAATGTAATTCATAATAAAATTGGGCACATCTGTCTCCTCTAGGTATGTACGGGCTTTACGCACCCGAGGTACTCTTGGGATCTTTTCTTTTCTCGTAGGGTTTACTGTCTTTAGTAAACACGAGAATCGCGCTCCCGGAGTACCAAAGAGATCTTTTCCTGCTTCATATCCCTCTTTTTTCATTTTTACTGTTTTTTTACTTGACTCTCTTGTGTTTGGCGCAGTTTGGCCAAATATGGCCCTTGCGCCATAAAACCTACAACCAACCAACCATAATGGAATTGCACATTTTACAGAAAAATCTCTCATCAAAACTGATTAACCCACCGATATAAAAAAAGTAGCAGTACGTTATAGCTAGGCTTTGGCAAATTGTCATTTCAGTCACGTGGTTTTGATTGGGTCTCTTAGGGAGCAGGTTAAGCGTAAATAATGTGTTCTTACAATTAACGTCTTTAATTCAGGATCAGTCTCAATTTATAATTCGGTTCGAAGCGATATAAAAAAATAGCAATATGTTATAGCTAGGCTTTGGCAAATTGTCATTTCAGTCACGTGGTTTTGATTGGGTCTCTTAGGGAGCAGGTTAAGCGTAAATAATGTGTTCTTACAATTAACGTCTTTAATTCAGGATCAGTCTCAATTTATAATTCGGTTCGAAGCGATATAAAAAAATAGCAATATGTTATAGCTAGGCTTTGGCAAATTGTCATTTCAGTCACGTGGTTTTGATTGGGTCTCTTAGGGAGCAGGTTAAGCGTAAATAATGTGTTCTTACAATTAACGTCTTTAATTCAGGATCAGTCTCAATTTATAATTCGGTTCGAAGCGATATAAAAAAATAGCAATATGTTATAGCTAGGCTTTGGCAAATTGTCATTTCAGTCACGTGGTTTTGATTGGGTCTCTTAGGGAGCAGGTTAAGCGTAAATAATGTGTTCTTACAATTAACGTCTTTAATTCAGGATCAGTCTCAATTTATAATTCGGTTCGAAGCGATATAAAAAAATAGCAATATGTTATAGCTAGGCTTTGGCAAATTGTCATTTCAGTCACGTGGTTTTGATTGGGTCTCTTAGGGAGCAGGTTAAGCGTAAATAATGTGTTCTTACAATTAACGTCTTTAATTCAGGATCAGTCTCAATTTATAATTCGGTTCGAAGCGATATAAAAAAATAGCAATATGTTATAGCTAGGCTTTGGCAAATTGTCATTTCAGTCACGTGGTTTTGATTGGGTCTCTTAGGGAGCAGGTTAAGCGTAAATAATGTGTTCTTACAATTAACGTCTTTAATTCAGGATCAGTCTCAATTTATAATTCGGTTCGAAGCGATATAAAAAAATAGCAATATGTTATAGCTAGGCTTTGGCAAATTGTCATTTCAGTCACGTGGTTTTGATTGGGTCTCTTAGGGAGCAGGTTAAGCGTAAATAATGTGTTCTTACAATTAACGTCTTTAATTCAGGATCAGTCTCAATTTATAATTCGGTTCGAAGCGATATAAAAAAATAGCAATATGTTATAGCTAGGCTTTGGCAAATTGTCATTTCAGTCACGTGGTTTTGATTGGGTCTCTTAGGGAGCAGGTTAAGCGTAAATAATGTGTTCTTACAATTAACGTCTTTAATTCAGGATCAGTCTCAATTTATAATTCGGTTCGAAGCGATATAAAAAAATAGCAATATGTTATAACTAGGCTTTGGCAAATTGGCATTTAACTCATGTGTTTTAATGAGTCTATTCGTTCTATTAGGGGGCAGGTTAAACGTAAATAATGTGTTCTTACAATTAACTTCTTCAATTAAGGATCAGTCTCAATTTATAATTCGGTTCGAAGCGATGTAAAAAGTAGCAATACGTTATAACTAGGCTTTGGCAAATCGGCATTTGAGTCACGTGGTTTTGATTGAGTCTATTCGTCCTATTAGGGGGCAGGTTAAACGTAAACAATGTGGTCTTACAATTAACGTCTTTAACTCAAGATCAGTCTCAATTTATCGTTTTGTTCAAAGCGGTAACAGTTATTACGAATCCACGAAACAAGTATTCACCCATTGTGCAAACCCTTTCCACTGGCGAGCTCATTACATTTCTAGAAATGGACTTCTCCAAGGTCATTTGCCTTCTTACCACAGGTGGGTAGATATTTAATTAACGTCGCTCTGGTGTAACCCAACGGGCTATAGACGACGGTCTGGGATCAAACCGAAAGGGAAAGATCCAAGAACAACTCCACGTAATTCTGAGCTACTGTCAGATGACGAGGTCACACCTGAGCTGGCACCCCACGCTCGAGACCTCTACGCCAACATGAGGACATTTGAGGCCACTAGAGATTTAACGTGCACAGCCCCCTTCGTACACGACGGTCTTTTTTTTCGAATCCGGCTTCTCACCACAGCGTCGCGATTCTCAAATGACATTTACGTCACGAAGAAACCTTCAACGACAATTCCTGATCACACCACTTAATCGAATGAGTTTCATGATAAAATCACAAGCAAAGAAATTTAAATTCCCCTAGGAAAGAAAGAAATTGGATTGGATTCACTCCCGATATAAAAGTACCCCGATGGGAAAATAGCATTTCCAAAAATATAACCAATTGTATATTACATTAAATATGTTCCCTTAACCTCAATAGCCACCTTTATTTGTCCTTATCAAATCTTAATTACGTTCGAGTTCAATTTTTTCCACGAAATTCTCCCAACTTGACACCTTATTCTGTGCAAGTTAATTAGAAATAGCTCTCTTCGTCAGTAAGGCAATTATTCCCAGCTCTCATCGCGTTATGGGCTTAGAGCCTCGTTTTATAAGCTCTTCACTTCTTTTATCTATCCTCAGATTCAGACCATCGATTCTGCTGCGGAGGTCCACTTTTTCCCCTTTGTAATAACCGAACTCGCTACCTGGCCAATTAGCCCGTCTTTCCTGCTAATATGATGAAGCGCCTTTGCAAGTGGTTGAATCCTTAGAACGGGGGATCGGGTGAAATCAGCGGCAGTAATGCTAATGCGCCGAACTTCTTTGGAGGGGCGATTAGGCGCGTTAGAGGGTGAATAATTCTACTTACCCCTCGTTACTTGTTTTTCTCTTTACGATTTTTCAGCGCAATTTCATATTTTTCTGATAGAGGAATTTAACAATTCGATTCGATTTTTTTTTGTTCTCGGGTGGCGAATGGTTTTTAATGATTACACGCTCTAGTACGTGGATGCGAAAAATATTTAAGATTTAATCAGCTGCACTGAAAAGAAACGCATCGCAACGAACGTGACAATTTATTTTCAAAGAATCATTAATGAATATTTTATTAATTTTTAAGGTTTCTTTTTTCCAATTACAATTCTGCGTTCTTAAGGAAAGTTTAGCGAACAATTTAAAGTAGAATGCTTCAGTTGGTGTTGGTTGGGAGGTATGGTAGGTATTTAACCCTCTGGTTACAGGGATCGAAGTTTCGAGTCCCCTCGTAACGAAAGGATCGGATTCTTTCAGACCTCAAACTCCTGAAACTCCCGAAGCCCATTACGATTTCCCATCCCTTATTTTCTGTGCTACAAAGAGAGTGAATAGCCTTATCTCTTCGTTGACAAACATGACGAGGAGCCTCTCAAATTGTTTATCCTCGAGCATCTAGTCTGTGAGAGGTTGAGTAGATGAAAAGAGATACACTTAAAAAGTCATCGCCGCCCTTTCAGTTTACCCGGGAAGAATTTGTCCCTTCTAGGCATACCCACGACCCGACAATAGAAACCGGCACATTAGGTGATAATGGGACGCCACATATTCCCTCTCCTCCTGGGGTAAAGCATTGTAAAGGCCGTTTCGGCCGGTTTCAGTAAGTTGACGGCATTGGACGGGCTGCCTTAACCAAAGAAGGAAACGATATTCTGCCCCGACATATGCAGAGAGTTAATTAACGTCACACTTCAGAGTCACAGTCAAAAGACAATGAATTTACTTCCGGTTATCCAATGCATTTGCTCAGTAGATTACTCAGTTACATTAAAATATAGTGACGTCACTTCTGCAATATACGTACAAGAAACAGGTTCCACCGAAAATCACTAGCGCCATCTACATTTAGCTTTACAAAGGAATGCCTCCCGAAGAAATCAATATGCTACACATAAGAAATTACATTGATATTTTAAATGAGTTATAATATTCTCATACTCCTAATAAGTCAAATATCCTTCCATGCGTCTAAAGAATTTTTTTTCAGATTAGCCAACACATCACATACACTGATCACGTGATTCGATGCAATTTAAATTCATAAACTGCAATTATTTGGTTTAGAAACATTAAAATATTTTTTGATGAACTAGAACTTCTTTTTTATTGTGCTGGAAAACCCGCTCATAGCATCTGCGCTTAATTTTCTGTATTATTTTCATCTACAAATAGCATCGTTACCCATATTTCGTATCTTATCTGAAGGATCTATTTATACCTCCAAACGAAATGAAGTTGATCAAAAACTGAAATCACTATTCACCAACTTGTGTTAATTCGTATCATATACTATATTCTTAACTCTATGGCGAAAAGGTCGCACCTCAGTCAAATTACCTCAATTAGCCTTTGGAAATCCTTTGTCGCCCAATTACAACACCATAGTCCAAAGGCGATTTGGCATCTTTGGCTGTATAAGCAAATTGCCGTGTTCGTTAACATCTTGTACGCTGATTTCTGTCTTCTATATTTCTCATTGCCTTCTCTCGCCAGACTGCTGATGTGTTTCTTAGATAGTCCTAGCGGTGAATTACTCTCAAGTTTTGTAATATTCGTAGCTCCGTAGCTCAAATCTAGCCTACTTGAATGAACGGCAAAATTGCCCGAATGAATTCTATAACACTTTTATGTTGTTTATAATACATATGTCGACAACACGCAAATAGTATTGACTTTTATGCCAAGTGCATTACTGAAATATATATAGAAGTTTCATGCTAGAGTTTTTATGGCCTATTATGGCCTATTTGGGCCATACACCGCCAGATCCATGATATACAATATCAAGTAACGAACGCACAAAAGGAAAGTTTTTATGACACAGAAGAGAAATACACCCAGGGAGGAATCGAACCTGCGCCGCCTACAACTTGCAAGTTGCTATCGCAGAGGGCATACCCACTGAGCCACGAGAGGTCCCTTCGTGCTAAAGGGATCAGAGAAAAATAACACTTGCGACGGATATAAATCTATCAATGGTCTGAAAAGTTTCTAGTTACATGTTTCTATGTAACATGGGTTTAATCTATCATCTGGATGTCCATTTTATACCTCGCGGAAAGGACCCAGTACACAGATCATCTAATTACCAAACCTTTGACAATGATGCGGGGGCTGGTGCACGTTAAATTTGTCGTGGCCTCACGTTCGCGTGGTGTGGAAGTTTGGATAACGGGGTTTCAGCTGAGGTGTGATCTCGTCATCTGATCGTGGTTCAAAATTACGTGGTGCTCTCCTCGGATCTTTCCCTTCGGATGTGATTCTGGATTGTCGGTAATAGAAAATTGTGTTGCTCCAGAGCGACGTAATTAAAATACTTCCCTACCTTGATATAGATGTACATAATCTTTTCACAAACTCTATTCGACTCGATTACCGCATCTACACTTGAAGAAACTCCCGACTCAGATCACATTTAGATATTTTTGCCTTGTGCGGCAAAAAGGGTATTGCTGGTGACGATTTTCCTTTCCCTGCAACTCTCGCTCACACTTAAAGGTTACTCCTGTCTCCGCATCATTAAAGGTTTTCTGAGGGTGATGGATCGACTTTTATTTTGTTCAGTCTCATCCACATGGCGTCGTCTTCCCTCCACTTGGTTGCTTTTCTCTGTTCAGTGCGAATGTTGTCACCATAAGTGCAGACTTTTGGAGTAACACTCGCGTTTCGTGGATCGAGAAATAGGGTTTTTTTCCCCGTTCGGGATGTCGTTGTTTCCACAAGTGCAGACATCTGGATCTTGAACAAAGCTTTGAGCTTTGTTCAAGGTTCAAATTGAGCTCGGCCCATCTTGGATATGTTGCAGGTAGCCCAGTAGTTGTTCGGGTTAACTCTGTGACGTATGTCTGCAGATCGAATATTCGGCACGTTTGGAATTTCGAGACGCCATTCACGGTGAAAAAGAAAATCAACATTTCATGAATGGACGATGGAATGTCTCAAATCTAAGTGTCGTTAAAATAGTCAAGCGCCACGATCGTTTATTTAATTGAAATCACGTGCTGGAGGACACTTCTATCACATTTGGTATTGCGCAAATTAAAAATTATTAGAGAGGTAGATATTTAATTAACGTCGTACTGGAGCATTACAATGGGCTATTGGCAACTATCTGGGATCCATCCCGTCCACACGACGCCAACGTGAGGGTGTTTGAGGACACGACAGATTTGACGTGCACAGCTCCCTTTATACAAGACTATCTTTTGTTGGATTCGTCAAAAATATTAGAATAAAAAAATTAGACAAAATGTTGGCTGTTGATTTTTACTAGAGAGGTTTTCAACCCTCCAAGTAGTTTCGACGAGATATCTCGTTCATCAAGATCAGATCAGTTTGATAATGGCTAGACACTTCTTCGAGACAACTACCAGGAGGGTTAACCCTCTTAGTGTTTCGACGAGATATCTCTTCCATCAACATCTGATCAGTTTTGCTAATGACTAGACACTTCGAGACAACTACCGGGAGGGTTAATCCTCTAAGTGTTTCGACGAGATATCTCTTCCATCAAGATCTGATCAGTTTTGCTAATGACTAGACACTTCGAGACAACTACCGGGAGGGTTAATCCTCTAAGTGTTTCGACGAGATATCTCTTCCATCAACATCTGATCAGTTTCGCTAATGACTAGACACATCTTCGAGACAACTACCAGGAGGGTTAACCCTCTAAGTGTTTCGACGAGATATCTCGTCCATTATCTGATGATTTTCGTTAAGGACGAGATATCTCATCGAGGCAAAACTACCCTATCACTAAAATGGGAATGATGATCCAAATAGGAAGAACAAATTATCCCTTGCACAGAACTGGTGACAGTTAGGAACATCTTTTTACACCAGACGCTGTCCACTTCCGAAGGGAAGAAAAACTATCAGGAGCGTTAAGCCTTTTTCTGTAAATATGTTGAGATCGATATTTTTTTCTTAGTATTAATTTGACTTCGTAACTCCAACAGAAAGTGGATGGGCTCTCTTTTGAACCGATTAGGAACCCTTTTTGTGAATATGTGTCATCGATGTGCGACGTGTGCACCTGTGAATCCTACATATATACGATATGCTACCTGCAATCTTCCTTGTAGGACTTCTAACCAGCTTAAACCTTCTTGACTGGAGGGTTGCGAGTTCGAAACTCGGTCCAGTCAAAGACCATCGTGTACACGTGGGCTGTTGCACGTTAAATTTGTCTTGGCTTCAAAAGTCCTCACGTTGTTTTGATGTGGAATTTGGGGAGTGGGGTGCAATCCAAGGTGTTGACCTCGTCATCTGACTGTGGTTCAAAATTGCGAGTTCGAAACTTAGTCCAGTCAAAGACCGTCATGTACACGGGGTGTGTTTCATATTAAATCTGTCTTGGCCTAAAATGTCCTCACGTAGGCATGGTGTAGAAGTTTGGAGAGTGGGGTGTCAGCTCAACTGACCGTGGTTAAAAATTACGAGGCGTTGGATCCTTGGATCTTTGCCTTCGGGATTGATGCAGGACCGTCGACAATACCCCGTTGCATTGCTCCAGTGCGACGTTAGTTAACTTCCTACCTACCCACATATATTCGTTCTGCAGCCTGAAGTCTCCTCTGCATGACTTCGAACCAGTCTAGACCTTAACTAATAGATTGTTTCCTAGAATTCTTTCAAGCAATAGATCCGGTTATTAATTATCGGTATTAATATAATGTGTTTTAAAAGCTGCACCAGACTATTCAGAAATCTCGTGACGCTCCGACGGTTGACATCGATCAATTTCACACTGGGCACGAACGGAGGGCATGTTCCACCGATGACATTGTGCAGTAGAGCTGCACACTAAACTAAGGAGGTAGATACAAATTCCCTTAATTACAAGTCATGGAAATTTGGATGCAACACAAATGTTTTGACACACTTTTTTCTCGATTGATGATGTATGGATGGTTTTGAGGAAATTACATTATCGCGTGCATTAGCCGAGCACGCAAACGAAGTGTAATCGATTGTGTAATGCGTAATTAAGCTTTCATCGGGCTCATAAATCACATAGCAAAGCAAGCAAAAGGGCAGGTGCTACGCTTCTGGATAGCCAGGTGGCACCCACACGAAAACAAGATTCGTCCGGTGTTACGCGAAGCACCCCTCTCTATCCGATCAACTATTAAAAGCAGTTTAGTTGTGAAATACAGAATTTTTTCCCGATACGAAGAAAGTTTTGTTATGCTACTTGTTATAAATTAGTACTAATCTGTTTTAATTGGAAGTCGGTTTAGGTTGGTAGGTTGCTGTACGGTCATTTATTGCTACACGAGGGTAAATTGGGCCCTAGTACGAAGCTTAAGAGAGAATCCAAACCGCTAAGAAAGTTTTGATGTGCTACTTGTTATAAACGAAAAATAGATCTTTTATTAGAAATCGGTTTTGTAGTAGGTAGGTTGCTGTACGGTCATTATTGCTACACGAGGGTATATTGGGTCTTAGTACAAAGCTTAAGAGAGAATCCAAACCGCTAAGAAAGTTTTGATGTGCTACTTGTTATAAACGAAAAATAGATCTTTTATTAGAAATCGGTTTTGTAGTAGGTAGGTTGCTGTACGGTCATTATTGCTACACGAGGGTAAATTGGGCCCTAGTACGAAGCTTAAGAGAGAATCCAAACCGCTAAGAAAGTTTTGATGTGCTACTTGTTATAAACGAAAAATAGATCTTTTATTAGAAATCGGTTTTGTAGTAGGTAGGTTGCTGTACGGTCATTATTGCTACACGAGGGTAAATTGGGCCCTAGTACGAAGCTTAAGAGAGAATCCAAACCGCTAAGAAAGTTTTGATGTGCTACTTGTTATAAACGAAAAATAGATCTTTTATTAGAAATTGGTTTTGTAGTAGGTAGGTTGCTGTACGGTCATTATTGCTACACGAGGGTAAATTGGGCCCTAGTACGAAGCTTAAGAGAGAATCCAAACCGCTAAGAAAGTTTTGATGTGCTACTTGTTATAAACGAAAAATAGATCTTTTATTAGAAATCGGTTTTGTAGTAGAGGTAGGTTGCTGTACGGTCATTATTGCTACACGAGGGTATATTGGGTCTTAGTACAAAGCTTAAGAGAGAATCCAAACCGCTAATACAGTTTTGATGTGCTACTTGTTATAAACGAAAAATAGATCTTTTATTAGAAATCGGTTTTGTAGTAGGTAGGTTGCTGTACGGTCATTATTGCTACACGAGGGTAAATTGGGCCCTAGTACGAAGCTTAAGAGAGAATCCAAACCGCTAAGAAAGTTTTGATGTGCTACTTGTTATAAACGAAAAATAGATCTTTTATTAGAAATCGGTTTTGTAGTAGGTAGGTTGCTGTACGGCCATTATTGCTACTCGAAAGTAAATTGGGACCAAGTACAAAGCTTAAAGGAGAATAAAAACCGCTAAGAAAGTGCTGATGTGCTACTTGTTATAAATGAAAAATAGCTGTTTTTTAACTAGAAATAGGTTTGGTAGTAGGTAGGGTTGTTGTATGGTCATTATTGCTACAATAGGATAACTTGGTCCCAAGTGCAAAGCTTAAAAGGGAATGCAAACCGCTCAGAACATCCAATCTTAGACTGAGATTGGAATCTGTTGCTTCGAGGGACGGAGTGTCAGATCTGTAACAAACGACTTAAGGCGACGTTTTGCTACTATTTTTTAACCTCGACGACTAGGGTTATCTTTTTTAAGCTGGGCCCAAGATGTATCGCCACATCGATGTATAAGTTACTATTTTCAAAATTTTGGCGACTTTTCGAAAATCTTGGCGACTTTTTTTGAAATTTCACCAATGGTCAACGAAAATATAGTCTCCGCTTTTTACCTAATAATGGACGAAAAATAGTTTCGGATTTCTCTTTAGTGAGGAGATTTTTCAAGACTCCAAATTCGATGTTTTGGTGCCAAGCCGTGGCAACCATGAAAGAAAAACATCAGAATCTATAGTTACTAGATTGTCATTAAACATTGAGAAAATGTTTAGTTTTTTAAATTTAAAAATATATTTTTTGATGAGATCTGAGCAAGTAAAATAGGGTTTAAGAGGATACATTTTTGCAACTATTCTTTAAAAAATTATGCTACTATTTCAGTGCTTTGGCAATTGGTAATTAATTAACGTCGCACTAGAGCAATGGGCTATTCACGACGGTCCGGGAACAACCCCTGAAGGGAAAGGTCCGAGGACAACGCCACATAATTTTGAACCATGGTCAGATGACGAGGCAACACCTGAGCTGGCACCCCCACTCTCCAAACTTTCACACCACGCCAATGTGAGAACATTTGAGGCCACGACAGATTTAACATGCACCAGCCCCCTTTATACACGACGGTCATTTGGTTGGATTCGAACTCGCAACCCCCCTGTTGCTAATCCGATACTCTTCCAACTGGGCCACCACGACCTCCAGTGCTTTGGCTGTGGCAGCACCAGTTATGCACACGTTTGTGGAAGTTTGGAGAGTGGGGTGCCAGCTCAGGTGTGACCTCGTCATCTGACCGTGATTCAAAATCACGAGATGTTGTCCTCGTGTCTTTCCCTTAGGGTTTGATCCCAGACCGTCGCCAATAGCCCGTTGTGTCGCTCCAATGCTATATTAATTAAGATACCACACCTACCCATTGTCCACACTGTCTCTAGGCAAGCTGTGTTTCGGTCAATATCTTTAAAGTCTACTGGAAATGTACCTCAATGTATAACTAATGTAAGAATAAAATACGAAATCTATGCGAAGTTAAGATCGATGTACTAGGACAAAAAACTTTCACGGTGTAAAATAAAATAAATACAACTGCCGGAAGCAAGCTTGAATGAGGAATTTCATTAGCAAATGAAAATATTGTGATAACAGAGAATGTCTCTTGACCGAATGATGACTTAACGAATCAGATTTATTAACTTGTATATAAGATAATTATAAGAAACTCGTCATTATAAGGAGCGTAAAAAGACAAATTAAATGAAATTAATTAATGGGAAGGCTATTAGTTCTTTATATTTCATATTTTTGCCTTTCATTGTTTTTCTTTGGTGTTTGTAACTCTAAAGAAACAATGATAAAAAAATGTGAACTTAATGAAAGCAACTTTTTACACTAATTGAAGAGCGTCTAGAGATCTGGTTAACGTAAAGAGGAACACTGAGGCAAAAACTACAAGGATAAATGTAGGAAACTAGAATAAATGATATCCAAAGAAAGGAGGAAAATGAAAAAATGATCAAAAAATGAGCCAACCTACTTTTCCCAAGAGGAGTGAAATGAGAGTCGAAAAAATTGAGTCTCTTCTGTATTTGTTTTGGGCTGTGCTCTAAAAGATACACAAGTTACCCCCCTAACTCACAAATCGGAAACAAAAGAACACCAAAAAAAGCAAATAATAAAACATAAAAAAATTGAAAAAAGTCCTAGCTGCAAGTACACCGGTTGCAACACAGGGAAAGGCTAGTAAACTGTTGCAAATCGCATGTGGAGTAAGTAACGCGTGCTACACAAACTAGCATAAACAAAACAGAAAAGACTGAAAAACAATCAAGAAATAGATAAATCTCCATAAAAAATATTATTTATATTAAGGTAGTAATAAAGATAAAAAAAAGAAAGCTTAGAAAGCTATTAGAGTGGATTAATTACATCAGGAAGAGTGGTTTTCAATTTTTTGAAGCAAGTTATTTTCAGCTCTACAAGTATCCTACTGTTTATTCGATTGAAATGATATTTTTGTAAATACTAATTGAAGTATTAGAACCCCAGGGAATCGGTTAATTGATAATACCTTGAAAATCAGCAATTAAGTTATTTCTTTTGCCATATCTAGAAAGTGAGTGGATAGAAGTAAACAGTTTGGTTGTTTATGAGTTAATTTTGTTGATTTAGAGATAAGTTTCGAAAAGACGTAAAATTTAGATGCATGAATATTTTAAAAACAATACAGGTAAAGGTTGGTAAAGAAAAAGAAGAGCCCTTGGAATGTACAAGAGTTCACCGTTATAGATATAATTGATGATAACATAAAGATATCAATACGTTTATCACATAATTCTTTTAAAACATTGGGCAATAATTAAGTTAGGATACATAGGAATTTAGGACATAAAGAATATAGTAAGAATGTGTAAAAGATCTTTAAATCTGAGTCGATATGGAAATATTTTAATTAGTTACGAACAGTCCAACTATTTATTTCCCAAGAATGACTTGTAGACTAAGTTTTAATAAAATAGAAAGATTTTTCCGGATCTATACACATACTTTTGGATGGTACAAATGTATCCTTTGAAGTATAAATGCATGTCGTATACATCAAACCGAATGTTAAACATGAAATACTTGTAGAAAAAACAGTTATCTATCATTTACAAATTTATTATAAGGAGTGAAACATGATTCATTGCTGCTAATAAACGTCAAAGCACAGTTGCTTTACTTTGGAAGAATTACAAAATCAAGCTTGTTTAGATAAAAGTTCTAGATCACAAAAGGAACAAAGCAGTCAGTTGGAAAATTTTCCTTTCAAAGGACCAAATCCTTTATCAAATATCATGAAAAGATTCCATAATTAATTGTAAAATACTCCATACTATTGTTAATGATTAAAGTATTCGTTAGCTACCACCGTCATAATACTGAGTCGTTATACGATAGACGGAACCGCTTTTTGTTGTAAGGATCTTCAAGGGTATTTCACAAATTAGTATTCAAATGAAATAATTATGTTTCCTTTAACGTTTGAAGACATAATGTACTCTTCGTTACATACTGTAAAATTATACGTATTTCTCTGTGATCTTCCTAGGTAATTATTACAAATTAGCTTCTTACAATAATTTACATCTGCTAATATCTTATCAATGTCTTATAATATGTCGTAATGTCACTAATATAATGTGTCGTGACGTCACTAATATATTATGTGGTGACGTCATAAGACGTCATTGCGACCAGGAGCAGGCCACCCCTCTCTAGACAGCTTTGGCCCCGCTATAATTAATCGAGTTGTTTATGTTTTATGTAATTTTGTTGTCTGTTTTATGGAGTGTATCTAGTATAGTGCAGTGTTCCTAGAGTTCAAATTTGAACCCTCCTGATGGTTGTCTAGTCATTAGCAAAACTGACCAGATCTTGATGGGCAAGATATCTAGTCATGAGAAGAAAACTGATCAGTTCTTGATCTCGTCATCATAAGAAAACTGCAATATCTTGATGACGCGATAGATGATGACGTCATGAGGAAAAATTGGTCAGATATTGATGGACGAGATATCTCGTCGAAACCTCTTGAAGGGTGAACAGTTTAGAATTGTTATTAATACAGATTTGTGACATTAATTAATAACTTTAACATTTAAAAACTTTGGCCAAATATGCTCCTTGTGCCATTAAATCCCAACAAACAAACCAAGCAACCGAAAACTTAGTCACAAATTATTACAATCTCCCTCAAAAATTATTTCTTTCTTAACTCTGAGTCATGAGATTTCCGGATAATGTAGTATTGCTTTCATCCTAAATCACATACACTCGCACACACAACCAACACACAACACACACATTTAAGGACTATATAACCGCATGCATGGGTTAAAAAAACCTAAGGAAACATTCTGTTGGTCAAGAAGGTTATCTGGTTGGAAGAAGAGAAGGTTTGAAGATACAGAGTGTATATTATCTCTAGTTCCTTTTTATGAAACTACAAGTTCGTGAAACCACTCGTCTTTAAAAAGTCCAAAACCATCAACTGATTCTCAAAAATTTTCTGAGAAAACCTGTGGTAGGTAGTATATTAACGTCACACTGGAGCAACGCAACGGGCCATTGGCGACGGTCGGGGACCGATCCCGAAGGGAAAGATCAAGGACAGCGTCTCGCAATTTTGAACCACGGTCAGATGACGAGGTGAACATCTGAGTTGGCACCCCACTCTCCAAACTTCCGCACCACACCAACTTTAGGATATTTGAGGCCACGACAAATTTTACGTGCATCATCCCCGTGTATACGACGTTCTTAGGCTGGACCTAGTTTCAAACACTTTCAACCTTCCTTTTGCTAATCCGCTACTCTTCGAAGTGGGTTACCACAGCCCGCGAAAACCTGTGAGTCCGTGCATTTAAGGCAACAGGAAAGGTTTATGTCCATTTTGAAATTTGAAAGTGTTAGTATAGCAACTTCTGAATCTCGACAAAGCTGTCTGTGATTTTCGATCGCATAACACCTTCAAAGCATAGATTGAGAGAGTTCCTAAATACCAACCATAAGTACGAGGAATACCCCATGCAGTATTACTATAGATTTCGGACTTAGTGAAAATTTCCCTAGACATTAAATGGTTTAGTGACGTTAGTCTCCAAGGAGCCTTCTTTAGCCAGCCCGTCCGCTGTGTCATTTCCTTTAATGTTAATATGAGAAAGGATCCATTGAAAGAGGATAGCATATTTCGACATACTTTTGAGCTTAGCCAGAATTTCAAAGCTTATTGTGTCCCAGACATTTCTAGAATTTCACAAGTGCTGAACTGAGCTCCGACTGTCTGTCAAGATCCAGATATATCTCTTTAGGTCTCAAGAACTGAGGTAGCTCAAAGCCAAGTTTATAGCAGACAATTCAGATCGAAATACGGAAGAGAAATCTGGGTTTCTTTCTAACCGAATAGAATCATTTTTACTACTGTGGGTGCATTCCTCCCTGGGTGTATTTCTCTCTTCTGTGCCATTAAAAACTTTAATTGTGCGTATGTCTATTACTTTATATTGTATGTCTTGTGTCAGGCGGCGCAGCATGGCCAAATATGGCCCTTGCGCCATAAAACCTCAAATAAACCAACCACTTTCTCCACTGCCAGTATTGTTCAATTCACTTCGACTACCATCAGTGTCTATCTTTATATAATTTATAGGAGCGTTTTTAATAACTTCCAAGGCTAATTGTCTCAATAATTCTGGGTATTATGAGTTATTAGTTATTGACGTGGAGTTTTGTTTGAAAAAAGACCCCAGGTGGAATCCAATGGTAAAAAACAAGGTTTCAATGAACAGTGCTCCACATTAGGAATTAATAATCCAGATTTTTCAGCGTAGTTGAGCTGACTACCTTTCTTAACACTCCAAGTGGCTTATACGATATATCTCTTTCATCAAAATCTGACTAATTTTGCTTATATGACAATATATCTCGTCATCAAGATATTGCGATTTTGTGATGATGACAATATCAAGATCTGGTCAGTTTTCTTCTAACGAGAGACGACGAGATATCTCGTCGATAAAGAATCTGGTCAGTCTTTCTAATGTCGAGATACCTCGTCGACAGCTCGGTACAACTGGCGGGGGGTGTTGGGCATCCCTAAAGACCATCTGCACGACAAGGAGTCCATGAAAGTCCACCCCGATAGATGTTTCGGAATTTACGGCCACTGGTCAGTGGTCTGATCCCAAACCGTTGCTATGGTCGTTACAGCTTGTTAGCCTATCATAGGATTAATCAATCCTCCAAGCAACCCTTATGCCTCACATTTCGCAGAACATCGATTGAAGTATTTCCTCTTTCTTTTCCAGTGCTGTCGAGTGACCCCCTGGCCAAGGGCCCCTCCTTCATCAGCGAACCACCCAGCCGGTCAGAGTTCTCCAACTCCAGCGGCACCGTCATCTCGTGCATGACCGATGGACGGCCACGTCCGGTCATCACGTGGGTCAAGAGCGACGGGGAGCCCCTCCACGACCTCCCAGGACTACGTCACACGCGGCACGACGGCTCCCTGGTCTTCCCACCCTTCGCCCCGGAGGACTACCGGGCCGACGTCCACGCGGCCGTCTACAGGTGCGAGGCGTCCAACAACCTCGGGTCCATCGGCAGCAGAGACGTCCACGTCCGAGCAGGTAAGGAATAGGAATTGTCCATATTTAGTAAGCAGGGTAGTCTATTTAGTAAGTAGGATAGTCTATTTATTAGAGACCGGACCTATATATCGATAGGAATTGGCTATATATATGGGTCTTCTATTTTAAATATTGATATTTATTTTGATCCTGAACCATGGTAGCATTTTAGTTCCTACCGAAATGACAGTAGACCTATTTTTAACCTTCATTATAGCCATAATCCACTCGCTTCTATTTTTAATTAAATATTTATTTTGGTGCTTACGTATATGGTGGTAGGTCTTTTAGTCATGAATAGCCTAGACCTCTATTTTAATATCTCTGTCGTAATCAAAGACCTCCATCTTAAAGTGCATATTTATTGTGGCTATGAACGATATTGGCCGTTTTAGTATAAATGGACGCAGACCAATTTTGAACTCATGTACATAAAGGCAGTCGTCGTCCTTTGATGTCTTTATACATTTAATTACCGTTTCGGGTAAGAAATTATGTTTTCAAATCATAACTTTTTAAACAACAAAATATTTTTTCTGCTTTGATGATAGGGTGTATTGGAAATGAGCGAAACGAGCATGGTTTACGCGACGAATCAATCAGAACTGCTCAGCAATCTTTTCAGGGGTTCATGATCACGGGGTGGCACCCTCCCTTTACTTTGTGTTATTTTTAAAACTAACCCAATTTCTTTCTAAGGTCTTGGTTATTTTTAATGAAAACCCTATTTCTTTTTATGAGGCTTTTTATTTTAAAGATTTCTTAATAAGCATGTTGGTATTATGCATTGTATTTAGATTAATCCTTTCATTAAATTTTGTCGGCAAACAAGTTTCGATTTCCATAACTCCTTTTTTGAACATGAATGTATTAATAAAAATTGAACTTCGGATAATAATATTAAGATAAAATGTTCTCTATTGAACTATATTGTCAGAAATGATCAAATATCTTTTTCATCTGCAAAACTTAGTTTTAGCGTTTACATTGATGATATAATTGTAGACAGTTAAAGTGATTAGAAATGTTCATAATTTCTTATCTCATGATCTTTATGTTCCTTTTAATTTTCATAGTGTAGCCCAGTCTTCAGTTGCATAACTTTCAAACAAGGTTTTTGATACTTCCCTTTTATAGCGGCCTTGGCGAGAAAGGGGAATTGGCGCTTTTCCGCCTTGGCGAGAAAGAAACGGTTACCGATATACACAACAATTCATTCAATCTCTACACTACACAATTTATTTAATATTCCCTTTTATAGCTGCAATCGACTTCCCTCGTGTAATGATTCCAGTTAATTACTGCTGTGTTTCTCCCATGTTTAATTGTTAGTCGTACCATCGGATTGATGTTCTCTCCAACAATACACGAACCGCAATGCCGCGAGAAAGGATATTCTTGGTCCACTAAACCAATACGCCATACTAAGAGACCTTTCTATTTCCAGCTGCTGACATTGCATTTCCAGATGGTTTGTTTTCCAACATAAAATTGCTTATTATGGCGATTTTTACAAATTCTTTCAGAGGGTAAAATACATTTCTCTTGGAAAAAAGCTATAGCATCTTTTTCCGTCGATGGTAGATTGATAATAGATAGCATATTAAATATTTAACAACAAAAACTCGAATCCAACCCAAGGCCATCGTTACACGGGGGCTGGCGCACATTAAATCTGCCGTCGCCTCAAATGTCACGTTAGCGTGGTGTGGAAGTTTGGAGAGTGGGGTGCCAGCTCAGGTGTGATCTTGTCATCTGACCGTGATTCAAAATGACGTGGTGTTGTCCTCGAATCTTTCCCTTTGGGTTTGATCCCGGACGGTCACCAATAACCCGTTCTGTTGCTCCAGTGCGACGTCAATTAAAATACCTACCTACCTGTCATATTTTGAGAGAAAAATTTCACTAGCTGAAGAAACGTACACACGTGCAGATCGGTAACCATTTCTCGCCAAAACGGAAACGCGTCAATTCCCTTTTTCGCCAAGGCCTCTAAAAAAGGGAAGTATCAAATTTTCTGAATTATTAAAATGAAAGTATTGGTATTGACTGAGATACAGTACCACATACATCCCGAAGATGAGATATCTCAAGTGCATGCATCAATGCCAACTGCATGTGATTATTATTATCTTATTATTTTATTTTTTTTATTAACTGTTATATTTTAATTATTATTTATATAACCTTTGTTTGCTATGAAAATTATCTTTATTTTCACACTTTTTAAGCATTTTATTATGTCAAGGAATTTTATTGTTTGCCTCATCTCTCTTATTAAGATTAATTTCATTTTATTGTTTTCAGTTTCTGATAGCTAATAGAATTTTGGAAACGGCCATGCATCATTGGACTACGAAACTAGTCAAGCTAACAGCTATTTATGTGTGAAATAAAGTTTTTATATGCATAATTTCTTTGCGTTCACGATAAAGATTTTAAAAAGAGGGGATTATAAATATTTAATTACTTATTATTATTAAAAATTAATCATTATTATTATTATAAAATTGGAGAAACACAAGAAAGTCTAATAGTTTCAAATTAGTGCTTTAATTTCTTGTTTCTGTTGCATGTCTCGACTGAAGTTTATTTATTAGGTTTAGTCGGGTCACAACACTTTGAACGCTGCTTGAGGCAGAAGTTGTTTAATTATAATTTACTATGGCAATATTTTATTATGTGAAAAATATATAAGTACATATCTCTTATAATTATACAGATATTTACACACACAGTTTCGAACAGGATATAATTATTTTAGAATTTTAGTGAGATTCCAGTCTATTGTTAATTAATGTATTATTTATATGCTTGAAGGACTATGCGTGCTTGCGCGTTGGAGAAGCAAATATTATTTATAGTATCAACTCGTCATAATCCCAAATAATTTACACTTCTTTAAAGATTCGTACAATTCTTATACGGCTTTTTCTGTGATGTATATCTTACATAACCCTCTGGATACCGGAACCGGCCGAAAGTTTCGAGTCCCCTCGTTACAAAAGTCTCGGATTCTTTCAGACCTCAAACTCCTGAAGAATCGCCGAAGCCCATTACGATTTCCATCCCCTATTTTCTGTGCTACAAAGAGACCCGCGCGTGAATAGCTTTATATCCCCGTTGACAGGGTTATTGATGGAGAGCCTCTCAAATTGTTTATCCTCGAGCATCTAGTCTGTGAGAGATTGAGTAAATGAAAAGAGATACACTTAAAACGTCACCGCCGTCCTTTCAGTTTTCCCGGGAAGAATCTGTCCTTTCTAGGCAAACCCACGATCCGACAATAGAAACCGGCACATTAGGTGATAATGGGACGACACATATTCCCTCTCCTCCTGGGGGAATGCATTGTAAAGGCCTTTTCGGCCGGTTTCAGTAAGTTGCCTGTAAAGCCGTTGGGCCGGCTGCCGTAACGAAAGAAGGAAAGGATATTCTGCCCCGACGTATGCAGTGGGTTAAATTATTCCAAGTTTTGCATAAATTCTCTCAAAAACTCTTCACTAAAACTAGTTCACATTTCCTTCCAGAAATGTTTTCTTATTCATTCTGTTCTACAAATGCAAATAGTTTTCGTAATCTAAAGGGCAGAAAAATGTACTAATCTAATAAAAGACGAGCAAAATGCAAAGCGGAAATTCGTTTTCTCATTCGAAACATTTTGAATCTGAAATTATGAATGCAATATCAAGAACAACGAGAAAGCATCTTCGTCTTCTAAAACTATCTTTAGTAAATTCTAAGTCCTTAACAACTTACAAGTTTGATCCATGCTTGATAACAAATCTCAATATTCGACAAATTCAATTGAAGATGATTATTTTATGTTATAAAGATAATATACAACGATAACGCATAATGATGTAAAAATATACAAAGTGACAAAATTTCCGGGGCAAGTCAAGTATTGCCTCGAAATAATTCCCCGTCATCTTGCTTATGTAAATTTTTAGTATTTGGAAAACAGGTCAGATTTTCTCTTTTAGTCTTATTTTATTTTTTAATTTATTTTATTTCCCTATAATTTACAATTTAAACAGCTCAAGTTGTATCTATTCTTCAGATGCTTTGTCTTTATATCTCCGAGTTAATTTATTTCAGCTGAATTTCACAATTTTCCCCGAAAACTTCAATAAAACCCGATTCATTTCATTCTCCGAAAAAAAGCCAAATCATTTTCTGTAATCCGACAGTGCAGATAAATGTACCAACCCTGAAACAGACGACTAAAAATGAATAAAATGCAAAACGAAAACTCCCTCTCATCCGAAACATTTTCATTCTGAAATTAAGAATACAACAGAGCAGCAAAAGAATGTTCTTCCTCGAAAAGTATCTTCTGTGAATTCATCTCAGCAATCTTCTAGGGGAAAATAAATCTCACTATTAGATAAATTCGAATGAAGAGGATCATTTTATATAAATAAAAAAACCTGTAAAATATACAACGCGGCAAAATTTCCATGGTGAGTAAAATATTGCCTCGGAATAGTTCCTCGTCATCTTCTTCAAAGAAGGTCCATCCACGACTCATGCATAATGCATGGATTTCATTTGCATATTTCCACGAAATATAAAACTAAATATTCGATGCGATCCCTACATTATGCACCCATTAGAGGTTCCGAGAGCCCTGGTTTCGTCGTTATCTAACCAGTCCTGGAGTAAAAACCTTACGGAACAGCTCATCTCGGCAGATTGAATAAAATTTATATACAAAGTAAACTTCGTTATCGTAAATTTGGGTTTAAGTCGCTGCCAGAGACGGAGGCTAATGCATTCATGAAAGATTCATTTACCGGACAATTTCGTTAACTCTTGGATATTCAGTCAGTTTTCGGAGCATTTATTTAAATCGTGTGATTGCAGATGGGGAGTTTATGCTCTGGAAAGTTAGATTGGAAATGGACTTAATATTTTTAAACCCCTGTGGGGATTCACACGCCTAAGTTCCTACTACAAAATGCAGTCTTCCTTGCATGACTTCTAACTACTAACCTTCTTGACCAATAGACTCTTTCCTTAGATCCTTTCGGGCCGCGGTAGCCCGGTTCGCAGAGTAACGGATTAGCAAACGGAGGGCTGCGAGTTTGAATCCAGCAAAAGACCGTCATGTACACGGGGGCTGTTGCATGTTAAATATGTCGTGGCATCATGTCCTCACGTAGGCATGCAAGTTTGGAGAGTGGGGTGCCAGCTCAGGTGTGAACTCGTCATCTGACCGTGGTTCAAAATTGCGAGGCGTTGTCCTTGATCTTTCCCTTCGGGATCGATCCCAGACCATCGCCAATTGCCCGTTGTGTTACCCAGTGCGACGTGTATTAACTACCTACCTATCAGAAATATTTCCTTATCCTTTTTACTTATACTCCGGTACATCCTTTACTTATGTGTATATCCTTACCTTTACTGTACATCAATATATTGATGTACAGTAACCCTTCGATTCAGCATGTTTCTTAGCGACAAGACTTTGATGCTGAACGAGAATCATATAATGACTAAATAATCACATCTATTGATTGAAATAATCCTAGGTAGGTATTTTAATTAACGTCGCACTGGAGCAACACAACGGGCTATTGGTGAAGTTCCGGGATTCAGCCCTAAGGGAAAGATCCGAGCACAACCCAATATAATTTATAACCACGGTCAGATGACGAGGTTACACATGAGCTGGCACCCCACTCTCCAAACTTCCGCACCACGACAATGTGAGGACATTTCAGTCCACGACGGATTTAATGTGAATCAGCCTCCTTTGTACACACGGTCTTTGGTGGGATTCGAACTCGCAACCATCCGGTTACTAATCCGTTACTCTTCCAACCGGGCTACCATGGCCCTAAACTTTCTGAATATAACCAATTTATAACACCTCTTCATTTAAAAAAGTTTCCAGTCATGGACTTGTGATTTCATTATTACCGACAAACCTCTGAATTTGATAATCTAACAAAGCTCACACACTGTTCAAGACTTCTAGACCCTCACCTCCCCGACTCACCAAATGATTTAGTCTTTTGTATGGGGAGGTGTGGAAAAGTCGATCCCCAGCACCAAGGAGCCCGACAGGCACACCCAAGCTCCGGCAGAGGAAACCACACTCCCAATCCCCGTGGGCACGCACGGTTTTTACTATAAATCAAAATTCAATATAAGTGCGCAGTGGAAATGTCACCGATACAGCGGGTCAAGGTAAATAGAATCCACAGTGAACGTAAAAGAAACAAACAACACAAAAAGCCATGGCAGAACAAGAGGCCAAATATTATATTGTGGTGTGCCAAGCAGTACAACGTGACGCCACGAAACTCCGGTTTATACTGTTGAAGGCTTCTAGACTCTCCTCTTTCCAACTAACCAAGAGGTTTAGAGTATTTTACGGGAATAAGGGGAATCGACTTCCACCGCCATAACACGAGAGGAACACCGGGAAACACAGCCCAGCGCACAGGAAGGGCACACCCAGGCTCTATCGCGGGCAGCACTGAACGCCAGGGCACCACATTATTTATTATCTTAGTAAAAACTTATACAAAAACCTTACCAACAAGATCCAACAGAAGTAAAATAAAGGACGACCGACACACTGTCGAAGGCTTGTCAAGGTAACAATACTTTTGTTGTATACTTTTCATTTCCAATAAGTTTTTCTAGCTATATCGCTCTTTTCGATGTGTCGCCCAAGAAGCGCGATGTATCAAAGGGTTACTGTATATCAATATATATGTGTCGAAATCCTTCTGAGTACAGCCAATTTACAAGGCCGCTTCATTTCGCGAAGGCATGGACTTGTTATAAATTCAATATTAGTGCATTACTGACAAATCTTTAAATTTGAAGACGCAGCAAAGCTCACACGCTGTTCAAGTCGTGTTTGTGCACATATTTTCCCAGTCCTCTAGTTGTGTTGAAAAATGCTGAGAATTTGGCCATTTTGTTATCAAATCACGGGCTCTCCAGTACTTTGGTGCAACTTCCGTCAGTCTTTAGGAGCTAGTTTTAATTTTCATGATTTCACGACGTCTCACATTGGATTTCAAAAATGGAAGATTTTTAATCTTAAAGTTGACACGATGATTCTTCGAAACTAAGAACTATGTAAAAACAGTTTATTGATCTATAAACTACAGTTTGTATCCAAAATTTATGTTTATATGTTACCGTTAAAGTGTATAATTCAGTTATTTCATAGAATATCTAGTTATTGCATGAAATAACTGATCAAGTCAAAGTGTGTAATACTTAATAATTCCACACTTTAACTAGTTATTCTATGAAATAACAAGTTATTCCATAAATTAACTGATGATAGACAGTTAAAGTGTAAAATAAACAATTTGACTGAATTACACAACATACAAAATGTTATTTATACAAAGACACAATAAAATCATTTGTTTCAACAGTGATTACTAAAATGACATTTGGAATTGCATAGAACATTATTTCTAAAACAAAAGCATTTTTTGTTGACACATTGCGTTCTACATAAACATTACATACCGGTCTACCAAACAAGTCCCCCTATGGTCTGGAAGAGTTCATAAATTCAGTAGGGGTGGAAGGTAAATGGATTTTTCTCGTTGATATTCTGAGAGTCTGGCGCAAAAAAATATTCGGCTACAGTAATCTCTATATATTCAGCAAATTTTGTTAATTACAAAAATATCTGACCAGTGGTTCTCACTTTACAGCCTTTTGAATTCGGAACTTTATTTACTCGGTTATTTTACACTTTAACAGGGTGTAGATCGTTATTCTATGAAATAGGTAGTTAAACCATAGAATACAATTCAGTTTTACGCTTTAACTGACTTGATCAGTTATTTCATGAAATAACTAGGTATTCTATAAAATAACGGGGGGGGGGGGGATTTCATACTTTAACGATACCATATACACTGCTAGTATCTCGTTTTCATTTTGAAAGATATTTCGATCGAAAGTACGAAAAATGTGTGGGTGTAGAGAATACTAACTCGATAAAATTCATTTAAAATAATACAAAATAGTTCAAAGACAATATAGAAACTATATATGTGTATTCACTAGAACTACATTTCATATGAAACAAGCAAACCATGCTTATTTCTCAAAATATATTCAGAGATATAAGAATCCAAGGATAGGATTTACGATTTTCGTAACTCTAATTTCAGATAGATGTATCCAATATACTCTTTGTTGACTTCAAAAATATGTCAGGTATAAAAATTAATATAAAGTCTAAGGAAATATACCAGGTGTAAGTTAGGATCACAGGAGTGAGAGGGAAAACATACGAAACAACCTAGATTGTTTAGTTTGCATATATAACGAGTGTCGTAAGCAAATATCGATCATTAAACCATTAACTATTATTGATCGTAAAACTGTTTAACTCTGTACACAGGTCTCTTAGTAACGACAGGGTTTGAGCGATCGTAATTATAATTTCATGAACCAAAAAGATACATCTTTTATTGGCAGAGTGATTGACTGGTTGGAAAATTTTCGGAACTGCTAAAATTAATTAGAAATGCATATATCAGTATTTATTCATATACTCTAATATATATTTCCTATATACATTGATGCTTAGCGTGCAGCATCAACCACACGACCCAGCTATGTCTGGATTGGCATAGCGTCGTCAAATTGCATTACAAGCACTGTATATGTTTCTGTGAAAGACCGACATCTGGGAAATGTCGATATTCTCCGGTGAATATCAGCATTCACATAGTCGCTTGGTGTATGTCGGAAATACTTGCTAAATATCATTATTTCTCAATTACACCGGCAAATGCCGACAAGCATGTACTGATGGTGAATATAAATATTTTTGTTACGTTAAGACAAAAATGCAACTTTTTGAATCATGCTTTATTATTAAAACATATTATGATATATGTCAAAATAGGAGAAAGCTTAAGTAACAGCACATGTAAATAAACTGTTGAACCTAAAACGAACAGTACATTCTGTTAAGTTCAAGTTTGAACTTTCTAAGAATTCACCAAGATAAAAGATCAAGTTTTATTTAAAAGTTCGTTCTGAACAGTAGCATATATCATGGATCGAGCATGACTGAAGAAGTGAGTAGCAGAAACAAAATGCCAACTTAAATACAAAAAAATAGTTATGGTAACAGTTAAACAAACTAATTATGCAAAGAAAAAAATACTCCGCTCCCATTGGTTACAGATTATGACGTCACTAGTAAAAGGGAGTGGTTATGGTTTTCCCGCGAAGTTTGTTTTAACTGGTGTGGCCACACCTCGCCATCTTGGCGAAATTGTTTACTAGTAGAAAAACGCCCCTCTTGGGCGGACATTTTATTTAAGGAGAAGGACGTGGGAAATTCTAGTAAGTACTGACAAATTATTTACATATACTTGTCTAACACATTCTAAATGAGAAAAGCAAGTAATACCAATAATAAACTTACACGTAAATAATGTGATAAATGTTATACAATCTTATTTATTGCAACTACATAAACTGAAGGCGGAGAGGCCTCTCTGGCTGTGGCCTCTCCGCCTTCTTGTTTCGACCCCCACCAGAGCTTATCTGTGCTTGTCGACATACACCGGCGATGCTCCGAATGTATAAGAATATAACCAAATATTCGGTCTTTCACCGACGTATTTGGTTTGTGTCGACTTTCACCGGGAATATTGACATTCTCTAATTTCTGTCTTTCATGGATATATGTATATATATATATATATAATTCAATATTACAAACCAAAACAAAGAGAAATCCAAAAATTTTAAAATCAAGAAATTTAAGAAAATTTTGAAAAAAATGATGAAGTGTTGGTGGATCTCTTTGTTTTGGTTTGTAATTTTGAATTATTTTACTATCCATGTTGTGTCTGCAGCTTTAGCGCGCATACATGGACAGTTCTGCTTTCTGGATTCTGTTTCACCATTTTTTACACCAAACTTTTTTGGCTTTTTACTTGTCTGCTTTTTGATTTTTGGCATTTTGCTGGTCTGCATTTCTATTATTTTACGTTTTAATGTTTTGTATATTTTGTAATTTGATTGTTTTTTATTATATATATATATATATATATATATATATATAAATTCAAAATTACAAACCAAAACAAAGATAAATCCAAAAATTTTAAAATCAAGAAATTTAAGAAAATTTTGAAAAAAATGATGAAGTGTTGGTGGATCTCTTTGTTTTGGTTTGCAATATTGAATTATTTTACTATCCATGTTGTGTCTGCAGCTTTAGCGCGCATACATGGACAGTTCTGCTTTCTGGATTCTGTTTCACCATTTTTTACACCAAACTTTTTTGGCTTTTTACTTGTCTGCTTTTTGATTTTTGGCATTTTGCTGGTCTGCATTTCTATTATTTTACGTTTTAATGTTTTGTATATTTTGTAATTTGATTGTTTTTTATTATATATATATATATATATATATATATATATAAATTCAAAATTACAAACCAAAACAAAGATAAATCCAAAAATTTTAAAATCAAGAAATTTAAGAAAATTTTGAAAAAAATGATGAAGTGTTGGTGGATCTCTTTGTTTTGGTTTGCAATATTGAATTATTTTACTATCCATGTTGTGTCTGCAGCTTTAGCGCGCATACATGGACAGTTCTGCTTTCTGGATTCTGTTTCACCATTTTTTACACCAAACTTTTTTGGCTTTTTACTTGTCTGCTTTTTGATTTTTGGCATTTTGCTGGTCTGCATTTCTATTATTTTACGTTTTAATGTTTTGTATATTTTGTAATTTGATTGTTTTTTATTATATATATATATATATATATATATATATATATATATATATATATATATATATATATATATATATAAATTCAAAATTACAAACCAAAACAAAGAGAAATCCAAAAATTTTAAAATCAAGAAATTTAAGAAAATTTTGAAAAAAAATGATGGAAGTGTTGGTGGATCAGGGCGTCATCAGGGAGGAGCCTCACCCAGTCAACACAATATGGTGTTTTCTGCGTGTGAGCGGCAGTACACCAAAAGTAGCTCACACACCCCTCCAAACACCATAAGAAAATAAATTAGAAAAACAAAACCAGGGACAACCAAGGACACATACCAAAGATATTTATACTACAAAATTAAAATTAAAAAGGAGAAAACAAACTTACCCACATAGATTGACCTAAGCTCGACAACAACCCGCCGCAAACTGCATGAGGACCGCCAACAATTGCCATTCACAACGCCGAAAAATCAACAGATGAGAAATCGGAACCGCGATTCCGACACGGAACCCCGACTCGAAATTCGGAACCGGAACATCGGAATCGGAAGTCGAAAAAATAGTGTTCAAATCCAGTTTTTTAATAAATTAATAAAATTGATAGTCAACAGGAAAGTCTCCAAAATAAGCTATTAAATAATATTAGTAATCTTATATATATATATATCAAGA
Organism: Meta bourneti; assembly: GCA_933210815.1. Lineage (NCBI taxonomy): Eukaryota > Metazoa > Arthropoda > Arachnida > Araneae > Tetragnathidae > Meta > Meta bourneti. The sequence goes on from OW119929.1 coordinate 13,472,158, forward strand.
TTGAATCGTTTTCCCTCCTCACCTACCACCGAAAGGCGAGATGGACGTCTTTACCAGCCGGCGGAGGAGAGTCTTCAGTTTTTTAGTTCGGATTTTTATTAAGATTTGTTAAAATTTTGTAACCATTCGTATCGTTATATATATATATATATATATATATACGTGTACCTTGAACGTGTGGTGTGTGTGGCGTGACGTGTGTGAAACCACCCCCGTGGGGCACCTGGGTAATGGCAAGTGTTTAATAGTTCCACCCTTGTAACCAACCATGATTTCAAATTAGCCGTATATATTATATATATACTATGGTACAATATGCTGTATTTATATATATCGCATATTGCCAGTGGTTCAAAACTATAAGGTGTCCTCCTTTCGGAATTGATCCCGAACCGTGGTCAATAGCCCATTGTGTTACTCTTACCATCAAACTGGTTAGATTGAGTTTTATAATTCAACAGGCTAAAATAGGTTATCCAATTCAAAGTTTAAGTACCTTTGGGAGCTTCTGTTTATGTTCGCTCGGAGACGTACCTTATTTAGGGAGAGAAAGATTTTCAAACTCATTCAACGTACACGATAAAATTACGCGTCTTGACTAGTTGAAAATGTTTTGTTGAGAGGTACATAACCAGCAACATAATTCTTCAGCCCCACAATATCTTTGATTTTATTCTCCTTGATAGTCCCTAGGTCTTCCACTTGTGTCGTTTCTGCACTCCATTGAATCTTTGAAGTGAGTTTTAACAGGGGAGCTTTGGAGGGACTTATTAGGGAGTTATTTCTGTATCACTCTAAGCGTTGTGGCAAACTGCGTAGGATTCGTGAATAACTCCGAAACCGCCTACTCTCTTCTAAGCTCTGATTAACCGTGATATTTTACTCTTAAAAGCTTACTACTATTAATCTCCTTTGAGATGAGATACATTTAAAGCAGATCTATTTATAATATTTTGTACAAAACAAATATTACTACCAATTTACTTTGCTTTTAAAGATAGCGCAAAAGTAAATTTTATGGTTGCATAATCTTTGAATTGAGTATTTTTTCCAATTGTGGTCTTCTCAGTTTAAAAGGTTGTTGGTTTGTTTCATGCTTTTAAACACTCGTTTAATCCCCACCAACGGGCGTTGCTTTCTCGCAACATCAACCCTCCAAGTGGTTTTGACGATATATTTCGTCCATCAAGATCTGGCCAATTGTGCTAATGACGAGATATCTCGTCATCAAGATACTGCCGGATTTTTTATGATGACGAGATCACGATTTGGTCAGTTTTCTTCTATTGACGAGATATCTCGTCCATCAAGATCTGGTCTGTTTTGTTAATAATTACAAGATACCTTGTCGAGATAACCACCAGGAGTTATAACCATAAAAAACACTCACTAACTATATATAACAATCTTAAGCTTCTGTTAGAATTATTTTAAAAAATTTCGATTTAATATATAAAAAACGTACCCACCTTATATAATACTTAAAATATACATTAAAAACCTTTTTCTTAAAACCTACTTTTTTTAATTTTCTCTGAATTCTTATAGGACAGTAAATGTCATTCAGAATTGTTTAGACCAGTTAGATTATTTGAATTCTTTACACGAAAATAATGTTTTCACGCATGACGTATCTTTGTTTTACTTTGAAAACATCAGGGGAGTTGTTTTCAGCATTAAGCCAAGCTCTTTGTTACAAGGAAAGCTTTTTATTGAAGCGTTATCATACATAAAAAATGTTCGGGAGGAATTTACACCATAAGGAAAAAAATCACTCACCTAACTGCAAAAAATCCTTAAAATAAAAAAGGGTCCAAATAATGGGTTATGGATTTTAAAGCTATATTCAACAAATGTAATTAGAAAAACCATTCTAACTATTTTGAAGACTCATAAAAATAGAAAGTTTATCCGATCAACACATGTTATAATCCAAAAATATTTTTTCCGAAATCACTTCAATTCCTTTGGTTACCTCAAAAGTGCACAAAAAATAAATTGAGTCTATTTTTGTTCGTTGAAACATGACCGAAGTAATGGTTGAAGAAAGAAACTCTTAAAAATAATGAACTCTAACTTAACTGCAATAACCTGTAGATATGAAACAGTTAAAGATTCATTTTAGATATGCAATCTGATAGTTGTTTTATTTATGATGACGAGGGAAAGTAGTGGAATAGGGGCATTGATGTAAAAATAGTACGTCGTTTAAATTGTGAAGGAAAGTCCAGACTTTTTCCCCAATCGGGTTTTATGTTCCTTCGTGAATTATGGTCGAGTTATCCTCTTTTCAATCCCAAACACCGTTCGATAACAAAATAAATCCATGTCTCCCCTTAACAAAACCGGATGCTTTCAATTCCTTAATAGAAGTGATACAAAGAAATCTGTATCGAATTTAGTGTGTTGCAGGAAAATCGTGAGTATCAAATCAGAAGATCAGAGAAAATAGGACCGTTAATAAAAAAACACGATTAAACGAAATGCTCAAAGGCAAAATAGTAAAAGAGCAGCGGAGCATTCTGGTAGGTAGGTATTTAATTTACGTCGCACTGGAGAAACATCAGGCTATTGGCAACGGTCCGGGATGAAATCCGAAGGGAAAGAACCGAGGACAACACCACGTAATTTTGAACCACGGTCATATGACGAGGTCACACCTGAGCTGGCACCCCACTCTTCAAACGCCCACACCACGCCAATGTGAGGACATTTGAGGCCACGGCAGACTTAAGGTGCACCAGCCTTCCTTGTACACGACTGTCTTTGGTTCGATTCGAACTCGCAACCCTCTGGTTGCCAATCTGTCACCTTTGCAACAAGACTACCGCGGCCCCCGGAACATTCTGGAATCGCCTGCGATCCTATAATTTCGACCTTTCGATCCTATAAAAGGTGTAAAACTTTGGGGGTCACCTGGCTTTGGTGGTTCCGGTTGTGGCTACCGGAAAAATCCCAACTCAAATGCTGGCTAGCAGCAATCAATTAATCGATGTTATTTCAGTGTGTTACCAACTGTGCCATAAGCATTTAAGGAACAAGGAAACATAATATATTCAGACGTAAGAATTAATACCGGGAAATGAATAAAGAGTAAATGGTTTGACATGTGTACGGAGAAAGGTTGCGCGGCAAATTGCTAGTTGAAGAATTCTTAACGCGAACAATTGTAACGTTAAGAACATCAATTTTCTAGAGATCTTTTAGTGTTGACATAAAACTTAACCGACTTAACTAATTGATTACTGAAGCGTTAAATATGTATTTTAGATAAGCGGACCTGAAGGGTTGTTTTATTTAGGTAGGTATTTTAGTTAACGTCACACTGGAGCCACATAACAAGCTATTGTTGACGGTCCGGGATCAATCCCAAAGGGAAAGACCCGAGTTTTATTTAGGTTGACGGAAGAATGCAATCTTATTTTTAAAGCGGAAAACCTATTTGAAGGGTTGTTTTATCTGGGGTGACGGGATAATACTATCTTATCTGTAAAATCGAAAATCTTTTTGAAACATTATAACTCTCGATTGCTGAGCTCTGGCATCATGATCTTTGTGCTTAATTTTTCTGGAGCTTATAGGTCAATGCACCTATTTTCAGAGCGCTACGTCCTTGTCAAAGTACCGTAGAAATAAAATTTAATATAGGATATTCAGAAGCGACCAGAAGCAAAAAAAAACGTCGTACGCTGTCACGAGTTAAGGGATTGGTTAGGTTTTGTGGCGCAAGAACCACATTTGGTGAAGTTGGGTCAAACACCAGACAGACAACACCAACTAATGAACATACTTACGCAGGAAAGTTTTAATGACGCAAAAGAGAAAAGTTCATCCAGTGTTAGTTAAAGGAATCGAGCCTGTGTCACCTAAATTCTCGCTGGTTGATACCACTTTGGTCAAATCTACTGACCCTCCAAAAAGCTGTAAAAGTCGAGCGAACGGAAGAGGAAAACACAAACACGTGTTGTGGGACTAAAAGCTGTTCGCATCGCAATGAAACTACTGAGAAAAAAGAGTTCTTTCTGGAATTTATTTGGTAGGTAGAGTTGAATTAACGTTGCTCTAGAGCAACACAACGGGCTATTGGTGACGGTCCGGGATTGATCCCGAATTGAAAGATCCAAGAACAACACCTCGTAATTTGGAGTTTAGTCAGGAACGGCAAAAATTCTCAAAAGCTGCTTAGGAAAGAGGCGCGGTTTCATTTATCTGAAGCTTCGAAGCTGGGTGGTAAAGCCAGTAATTCATAGAGGTGTTGATGTGGAGAAAAGGACATGTTATATAAATCGCAAAGAAGAAACTTCATCGCTTCATCCCATCCAATTTTATACCTTCGTGTGAATTACAGCCGAATTATCTCCTTTCAATCCCAATAAATCCATCCATTAACCGCTCGATAGCGAAAAATCCCGGTTAGTTCCCACCCCATAGCAAATACGAGGCCTTTTCAATTCCTTAATAGAAGTGATAAAAAGAAATCTGTATCGAATTTATTGTATGTTGCAGAAAATCGCATTTCTCAAATCAGGAGATCAGGAGCAAAAAAAGGAGCGTTAGGCAAAAAACTGAAACGGAGCGTAGCGCTAAAAGGCTATTTGAAGGCAAAATAATAAATAAAAGGAACAGGGCACAGGAAGGAAGAGCCTGCATTTTGACCGTCCGATCCAATAAAAGGTGTAAATTTAATTTCGGTAAAAGTCTTAGCGCCCCTTGACACTTTCGGATTAAGTGGTGGGACTGTGGCATTAAATAAAGATCTCTTCTTTTTCTGCTCTCTTTTCTTTTCTTCCCGCTGTTTTCTTTGATATTTCAACAAGATCAGAGGCGGCGCGTGTAGTATTTTTAGGATACTTCGTCTTCCTTTCTCCTCTCCCTTTTTTCCCTCCTCCCCGACCCCTTTTTTGGCTCCTGTTTCTTCCGGGATCCCTGGTGTTTTGTTTCCGAAGTGAAAGCAGAAAACAGGAAAATAAGAGTTAGTTTCGCTAAGCTTTAAACCAATAAATCGCATGGAGACACGGATCTGTTAAGTCCAGTTTTGTTGTTGACATTGCGAGGAAATATATTGGATCAAAGAGACTAAGAAAGAAAGAGGAAAATTACTTTTCGAGTAGAAAGTTATCGTCCAAATCCAAAATGAAGCGGCTAGACCTTCAGATCACCTTCAAATGTACAAGAAAGAAACACACACATGTGGAGATCGATATCAACCCTTTCCCCACAAAAAGCAATTGGATAATGTCTTTCAATAACGGCCAATTAAAATGCATCTGTGACATTTCAATGAAAAGAACATTTTCAACACAACAAACTTTTCACAAATGAGATTCTTCAATTTTAAAGATTTCCATTTGTATCGAGGAAACTAATTTATTTCCTAAACCTTAGATTATGAGTTAATCGTATTTTGTACTACCACCAACAATGTATAGTATATGCATATAACATCGGTGTGGAAATTATTTGCGTAAGACAATCGTAATTGTAATTCATTACTCTTCATTGCCGTCAGAGGCACATCACATTTAGGTGTGTGTGTACGGGTATCATGAACTCGAGGTACTCTAGTGATCTTTTCTTTTCTTTTTAGTGAACACAGGGGGTCGCGCTCCCGGAATAACCAAGCACTCATTCTGCTATCATCCCATTGTTTTATTCGTAATTCTTCTTTTGTTTCGCTTTTACGGCATTTTTACTTGAAGTTGTTTTGTGTGTGGTGTAGCTTGGCCAAATATGGCCCTTGTGCCATACAACCCCCAACGAATCATATTATATTTAATAATGAATTTTTTATTTCAGGTCGTGTTCAATAGTGTAAATGCATTAATAAGCAGTAATTTGTTTCACGTGTAAATAACAATGCTTTTTATTTCATTTTATATCTGTATTACAAAATATATTCCCATAACCAAGGGTTATAACTTGTTATTTATCATCAGAATAAAATTCCCAACCAAAATTTTAAATTTAATCCATACTTTCAGTCAAATGGTTGCAGTCATCCATTGCACGATCGCACATTCGGAAGTTCAATTTCAGTCAACTAGTTGGAGCACCTCAAATTCAGCCACTGATAAACTCTAGAGAGCAAGCAATGCAACGGATCTCAACCACGTAGTATTTTTTGATAGATTGAAGTTGTACCGTCTTTCCCACCTGTTACACTGACCCCCAATCAGAAGGGTGCATGATCACATCACGTACGGTTCACCTGTGTAACAGGGCGTGAAAGACAGTGCAGCTTCAATCTACCAAAAAGTACTTCGCGTTTGAGATACGTTGCATTACTGTTTATATTACTATTTTGAAATTAATTTTTATAGTATCCATTAATCAAAAGTAAATTTATATATTCTCATAGATTTAGGTTACAAAATGCGATACATTTAGTAGAAGCTCTTTATCCTTAACCCTCCTGGTGGTTTATCACGTTGAAATCTGCCCTGTCGTGGCTAGCCTATAGGTGCATAAACCTATTCCAAACTGCCACCCGTTCTGGGCAAGAGAAAATGTTTGTCCTATTTGGAACTTCGTTCTACCTTGGGGTAAAAGGATAGTTTGTTTCTACGGGATATCTTGTCGAAACACTTCGAGAGTTAGGTTATTATTAGCTCATTCTTAAATTTCAAATTAGCTTTTTACTAGTTTTTTTTAATAACTATCACTTGAGCTTAAATGTGACTGAAATGCAACGTGAAAAGGGATTTGTTTATTTACTTCAATCACAAACCATTTTTAGTTTTTATCCATTCATTAAACTATTCAGTATATAAAAATATCCGTGTGTCTAAAACCAAAGACATTGTTAACAATTAATTGTGTCATATTCGGTTAATATTTGAAATCTTTATACTGAACACACTCTCTATTCAATGCATTGTCGTGACATAAATACTCATCCATTTAACCTTTACCCCCTGAATTAATATTAAAAATAAAAAGCATCTCTTAATGGTTAATCATACGGAATTTGAATACAGTGTCGTATTATTACAAATGCTATATTCTGAGTCAAAATGATGAAGAAGTTTAATGAGCCGTACCAAAAACACGCAAGCCAATTTGCTAAAAATCATGCAAAAAATAAACAAGAAATACTATTTGCCACGAAAAGCACGTGTCATCAAATTTAAAGCATATGCTTACAGGTTTTTTTCACTTCCTAAGGCCAGTTCCTATTTTCTAATAGCTCTGCATTGCAATGGTAATGCTAGTCTGTAATGATAATGGCTGTTCGAAAATTTAGTTTTGGGGTTGGGAAAGTTAAATGGGTATTTTTTATGCCCATGATTTGTTTTCAAAAGGCTGCAAGCTTCCAAGAGTGCTATACGTTGTTAAGAAATTAGTTTAAGAGAAAAAAAATCCGTGTGTCTTGAGTCTTTAGAAATTTCTGTAATGTTCGGTAAGTTTTATCTGCCATCACAGCCTTATAAATAGTAATGCCTTTTCTGAAATGGATATGCATTAGTAACTTGGCTGTACTTCGGGGTTGTAATCACTGGTTTCTGGTTTTAAGTAGTAATTCTGAGCAATGCATTTAGGAGTGATAAGCTTTAAATTATAAAGTTTAAGAACGTAAATGTATGTTATGTTCTTAGCCTATATTACAAGTCTTCCTATGCAGTAATTTTTTATTTTACTTTTCTCTCTTACTTTAATAGTGGGTATAATTTAAAGACAGTTTCTCTTTTTGTGTTAATATACTACTTTGTCATCTTAAATAAGGAAATAGTACTTGTAATTACTCGATTCGCATTGTTCCTTATGATTTGACAGTCATGAGATCGTGATTCAAAATTACGTGGTGTTGTCCTCAGATATTTCCCCCTTCGGGGACCGTCGCTAATAGCCCGTTGTATTGCTCCAGTGCGACGTTAATTAAATACCTACCTAACTACAAGCCTAATGATTCGAAAATATTTACTGCTAGAATTGGCTTGAATACCAATCTTACTTTTTTAGACATACATTTCCATATCTGATTAAGCTTTTTCGACGTCTGCGGCACAGATATCAGGAATTTAAAAATTTCTTCAAAAGCATTGTAGCAAAATATCTTGCGTTATTTACAGCATACCTCACATTTTTTTGATGAAATTTCTTTAAAAATTCCCCACATAACCATTATTAATGTCTTTCTTAGAAAAAACGTGTTAGAATTTCTAGTGTTTTCATAATTAATGTATTACTACTTAGTTACTTTTTAAATTTTAAAAGTTAGTTGTGAAGATTAGTTGTGTCATACTTGAATATTAAAACACATTACAGTTGATAGATTACTTTACATATTAAATACATGTATCAAGCAATGACTACTTAGCAATTAACGCTTCAGTAGTATAAACAGGGATAGAAATAATAGAAGTTAGTCTTTTCAATCAGTCTTTAGACTTAGATGTATTGTGTAAACAATCTGCTATATTGTTCCAAGGATATAATGCTGGATTCGGTAAATGATTGAACGTTTTAAAGTGCTAACCATTTCCATTACAGCAAATTACATTGTTTTAGAGTTAAAAAATGTCAAATGAACAATGCTCAAGTATTGCTCATTAGTAATGAAAGTAGGGAAGGTAGAACTCATGCTTGGTAGTGCATATATAAAAATATAACTTTTATTGTTTCATATAGCTGGTATAATATACTTGAATATTAAAACATGACTACTTAGCAATTAACACTTCATTTTCTTCTATCTTCCAAGCCTATTAACTTCCTGCTATGACTTAATGTGACTTCTGGAATTAAATTAAATCTTATATTGTATGTGGTAACGTTATGCATATTGTATTACATATAATATTTGCAAATATTTATTTCAGTTGAGTAAATATGGATAGAAATAATAGAAGTTAGACTTTCAATCATAGCCTTTAGGTATACGATGTATTGTATAAAAAATCTGATATGTTGTTCCAAGGATATAATGTTTGGATTCGGTAAATGATTAAAAGTTACAAAATGCTAACCATTTTCAATACAAACTATACTATGTTAAAGTAAAAAAGTAAAATGAACAAGGCTCACAAATTGCTCGTTAGCAATAAAAGTAGGGAAGGTAAGTACTTAAACTTTGTAGTGCTTATTTAAAAACATAATTTATATTGTTTCATAGCTGCTATAATACGGATTCAAGTTTCTCTGAATTCTATACTTAAAAGTTTTTATATTAAAACAAAAAATATACTTCACTTATAATAGGAGCCTAATTATGATACTTTAGGGTGCATAAAAATTTTCTCCTCGCTCATTTAGGTATTGTTTGATTTCTTTTTATTTTGAAAACAACGTTCATACTACACCTACTGCGTTATTTACAATATATTTCTAATGAGGAAATAAAACAGAATAATTTTCTTAACCATTTTTAACTAGCACAATCTTCTAATTAGTAATTAGTAAGCTCCACATCAGCGAATTAGGGATAATGAAGTTTTGTTTAACCTGATCATTATTTATGAGTATTACATTACATTTTTCTTTTCATATCATGTGGTTTTCTAGCTTCTATACTTAAAAACAAAATGTATTTAAATAATTTATACATTTTACTCAGAATGCGTATTTCGATTTAAAATTAAAATAAACGATAAATCGTTTGATTCAGTTTTCCATTTCTCTATATACAGGGTGAGTCTAAATTGTTTTTACAAAATAAGAGGGGTGATAGTACCCACCCAGACGAGCAATAATTTCCATGGAACATAGGGTCGCATTCCACTCTGAGAGGCAGAAAAGAGTCAAGTCGAAACACGTCGAGCATGAACAAGTCACGATGGAGCCCCAGCACACTTTTACAGCACGATCCGGCACTTCTTGAATGCCACATATCCCGCACGATGAATCGGACGTGGCGGACCTGTGGCTTGGCCTCCTCGCTCACCGGACCTCGACCCACTGGACTTTCTCTTCCGGGGGGCACATGAAATCTTTAGTGTACCAGACGCCTGTGGACTCGGCTGAAGATCTCGTAGCGAGAATCGGTGTTGCCGCAGACAAAATTAACACAAAACCAGGAATCTTCGAGAGGGTGCGCCAGTCATTCCTTCGCCGGTGTGAACTGTGCAACGACACGCGTGACTGCCACTTTGAGCACTTGCTGTGAGTTTTTCTCTGATCATAACAAATGAGATTGTGCAACTTTTGGTATCGTTCATTCGCTTTCCCAACACTGTTGCAAGTTCATGTTTAAATTCTAATTTTACTCTTTTCTGCCTCTAAGAGTGGAATGCGACCCTACGTTCCATGGTAATTATTGCTCGTCTGGATGGGTATTATCACCCCTCTTATTTTGTAAAAACAATTTAGACTCACCCTGTATAGGTAGGTAGTGCTTAATTAACGTCGCACTGGAGCAACACACGGGCTATTAGCGACGGTTCGGGATCAATCCCGAAGCATATCTTTATATAAATGCAAACCAAATATATTTGCATTGGATGGTCTAAATATTTCTTTCTTTTTATCCTCGCAAAAATGCAAACTTTAGTTTGCTGGAAGAGGTAGGAAGTTGAATTAGCTCTCGCACTGGAGCAACACAAATGGGTTAGTGCTGACGGTCCAGAATCCATCCCGAAGGGAAAGATTCGAGGACAACACCTCGTCATTTTGAACCACGGTCAGATGATGACGTCAGCACCTGAGATGGCACACCAATGTCCAAACCTCCACATCATGTCAACGTGAGGACATTTGAGATTTATCATGCACCAGACTGCAACACTGTCTTTGGTTGGATGGAGTTTTGAACTTGCAACCCTCTTTCAACCCCCAGAGGGTTGGATTACCAGAGGGTTGATAATCCAACCCTCTGATTGGATTATCAACCCTCTGGTTGGATTACCAACCGGGCTACCGCGGCCTTTTTGCTGGAAGTCAAGCACAGGAATTGACACTTCTCAATCGATTCTTGTAATTTGTAAAAATATATAATGCCCGTGTTTCCTCCTTTTATTTCTGTTGAGATAACTGAAGTAATCTAATTCTGTAAAAAACCCCTCACAATTAACCCCTCCATTACAAGTCTAGACAGCCTAAGTATTTTAGAGGGCATTTTGAAAACTTCGGGATAATTTATGAAGTAGTCTAAATCTAGTTTAGCTATACCACAGAAATAAGATTGCACGAATAAGATCCTGTAACCTTCGATTGGCCAAGTTAATAATAACAATAAGACGCACATCATTCAAACTGAAATAGGGTTTTCCTTATGATTGAATCTAGTTTTGGAAATACTGCGCACTTCTTTTACTAACGAAATACACCAGAACATTTGAAGTAAACACTACTAAAAGGAACACATTTTAGTTTATGGCAGCCAATTTCAATTGCAGTATCTATTTCCATGGATCCATCCTTCATTTCTTTTCGTAGAGTCATTTATTATTGCAGCTTTCATAACATTTCCTTTTTCATCTTCAATTTGAACTATTGTTTGTTGTAAATGCCCAATTGGATTTGAGAAGACAGCAGCAGCTTAAACTTATTTCAAGTCAGTTAAGATATAGCCATGGCAGGAAACAGGCATGAATACGTTATTGGTATTAGGAACTCTTAGAAATCAAAGCAGTTATTTCTAGCAAGTAAACAAAATGGCGGAGGAGCCATTATTTTATCTTCATTCAATGCCTTCCATTTTCTGTTGCTTGTCAGTGATGATTGCTTTATCGTTCCGAAATTCTCATGAATTTTACTTAAAGAATCAACGTATTTGTAAGTTTTGTTCCTAAGTTGTAATTCAATATAAGAAATTCAGGAAAAGGCAACGGATTTCACATTCACTACAATTATTTTATTTCCCGGAATTTAACGTCAGTTTGTGTTTCCCTTATAAATAACTTTCAAATTTGTAACTTGTTCAACCGAACGTTCCATGTTTTGTTTTGAAAGCAATAGTTATTTCCTATAATTTATCTTCTAATTCAAAAGTTATTTTTCGTTTCTAAATTTTTTTCAAGGGCAGTGACTTAAACTCAGAATAGCTTAAAAATAGACGTTATATCAAGTTTCCAATGTTATGACGATGTAATGACTTGTAAACGTTTTCTTATTATATTGTATTTTTGTGTTATAAAACTTATTTAGTTTCTTCAATAAATTTTATCAAATCAAATATATGGTTTCTTAGAAATATAATACTGCTTTTGGTAAATTTTCAATGAAACTTTTAAAGTAATGTAATATATTACTTTTAAAGTAATTATAAGACATTCTTAACTTCTCTTTAAGAATGAAAATACACTTAATTTTTAGCTTCTTTGATTCGTGTATTCTTCTAAAAGTCTTTGAATAAGAATTGCAGAAAAAACAATCCGCTTCGAAATTGAGTATGTGGCTCTTCTTATATAATAAAATTATCCATCCATAAATTTATATAACGTTCGATAATGAAAAAATATCACCATATGCCTCCGATTTGATTCTAGCAGTATATTTCCTTGCCTGTATTTCATCATCATCTGTTTCCTCTTGTCAAGTTATAAAAAGAGGTTATTACAGGCTTTAGCATAATTCTGTAGATTCTTATATTTCGTCATCGTTTTGAATTATCTACAATAGCATAGCACTCTCGTTTCCCTTGGGAATATAAAAAACTGATGTTCCCTTTTGAAAATTCCACTGAAGCAAGTATACTCTGACTAAAGGGGTCATCATGGCTCAGTGGGTATGCCCACTGAGCTAGAAACCTTCGAGTTATAGACGGCGCAATTTCGATCCCTCCCAATGTGTATTTCTCTCTTTTGTACCCGTCAAAACTTTCCGTGTATGTGTATGTCCAGTACTTGGTATTGTATGTCTTGTATCTGGCACAGCAGAGTCAAATATGGCTCTTGCGCCATAAAAAGCTTCCCAAGCTCTGAGATATTACTGGAGATTATGACGAAAATAGTATTTTCTCAAATTGTTCAGGAATTTACTCAAAGGTGACCCTGACGTCAGCTACACGGTTTCATCCATTTACGAAGGAAGGGATATCCTGCTCTCTGGTTAAAGTAATGGCTGGTTTTTTGGGGGTTTTATTGCGCAAAGGCCCTATTTGGCCAAGCTGAGCCAAACATAAGACAGACAACGGCAAATAATGCACATGAAAGGGAGGAAAGGGATAGTGGAGAGAATAGTAAGGGAGAGAATAGTAGCTAATAAAGGGATAGTGGAGAGAATAGTAGCTAATAAAGATCGTTTGGGAGTCCTGGGAGCTCGACTCCCGTTATTACTAACGACAGTAAACCTCATAGGAAAGAACAGATCACTAGAGTATCTCGGTTACGTGAAACCTGTTTGAATTAATGAAATTGAAATATTAAATTTAAAATCGCAATTTGTGAATCAATGAGGAATTCGATTATTTATTGTAATTTGTGTTTTAAACATAACTTCCTAAAAATAAATTAGTATCGTTCGAGCGATTCTTTCATAAATAATTCGTGTTATGTTATTTTATCTCATTTAGGAATTACCCATTAGGAAAATATCACCCTAATTGAATATAAAATAAATCTAAAATTCTTACGAAGGAGGAGAGGTAGCGTTTCGTGTAAAAATCCGAAGGTAAATAGATATATTTTAATTTATGAAATCCATTTTCACAGAACTGTTTAATATTAAATTGGTCAAATTCTGTGAACGCAAAATAACGAGAAAATTATGCTATACTTTCTTTCAACTGTTTTAGATCTTTACAAAAGGCATTGAATGTACAATCTCCGTAATTTTAGTAAATCTAGACATTTGCTCCAACAATCTAAGTTGTTCTAATTCCCAATATCTTTCGATATGAAAACCGACTGTTTTAATTTCACCAGCTGAAATCAGCAAAGTAACGAGAAAACTTACAACTTTCTCCCAACTCTTTTACATCTTTACGAAAAGCATTAAATGTATAATTTTCGTAAGTTTAGTAAATACAATCTAAGTCGACCAACAATCTAAGTCGTTCTAATTCCCAATTTCTTTTCGATATGAAAACTATTTTAATTTCATCAGCAGGAAACTGAAATTGGAAATTGTTCAGACAGAACAAGATGTCTGCGAAGGGTTGAAACTCCGCTTGCAGTTAATTTTGAATGACGTTCTATTATTATCCAAATTGGATCACGAAGTGAGTCTAGACGTGAATTAATCGGCACTTTTAAATTAAAGAAGCCATACTGGTTTCTAGATTTAAACACGGCAATTAAGTGACGTTATTATTTTTGAATCTCAACTTTTCAAATGAAATCATGAGACTAGTATTTGCACATCAAGTATTTCGAGAGTACAATAGGAATTTACCATTAAAGAGTAGTCAATAATTAAGAAGAAGCCAAAAATATCGTTCATTTCAATCGAAAACAAATTATTTAAAATTATAATTTCAACATTTCAGAAAGACCTTAGGCTTTTCTATCACTCACATTAATGTCTTGCATTTTTAAGTATAAGGGTTTTTAACATCCCTGACAATACTAATAATGTGGGAGAAAGTATCGTTAATGTTCCTTAATATCGTTTATTATGGGTAGGTAAGATTGTAATCTTCTATTATGCTAGCCCAGATATCTGTAAAAGCTAGAGATTTAAAAATTGTATAGCACACTTGCTGAATTAACCGGCTTGTTCGGATTGAATTGTTTATAATTCATCGTAATATTGCTCAATATTATTCATATGATAATTTCGATTTGTTTTTAGCCCCTGCAGACACAGGACAAATCGAACGGGGTTAATATTTAGCCTATGTGTCCCGCAGAATTCTACAGGGTGAATGTACCAAATTTAGTGTGAATTGGTCTGACATTGATCGTATAAATATGCAATGTTATTCCTATTTCGAATTTTCTATAGCCCCTGTACCATATTGACAATAAAAAGAGACCACTTTATATGAAAATAATCCTATATTATCATAAAAATTTACATTCCAATAACAAAGCTACAGTTTAAGAATTTACAGACGGGATACATAAACGATATGATATTGAGCGATTTTCAGCATCTATGATTGCATCATACTCTAAGATTCTAAAAAAATTCCAAGGTCATCTTGAGAGGCGACTCCTGCAGATGTTCTAAACGTCATCTGCATAACCAGACCACGACAGTGCGCCCCCAGCAAGTGCTCTGTTCAGGATGACGGGACGTTACACCCCTCTGCACACCCAAGACAAATAGAAGGGGTTAATATGTAGCCTACGTTACTCGCAGGGTTCCAAAGAATAAATGTACCAAATTTGGTGTAGATTGGTCAAACGGTGTAGATTTGGATAGAGAACAGACAGACAGATGCCAACTCTGCTTTAAATGTATAGATGTAGTATATTAAAGTGAAACGTGACTTGACAAATTATACAAATACTAAATAAAATTGAAACAATTTATTTAAATTATATCAATATTCTATTGCATTATCAGACATAATTTAATGTTACTTTAATATTCGTGTAGCTTTTAATCTTAAAGTTATGAACTTAATCTATTTTAATAAATTTTAAAAAGTTGATTATGATTTACACCACTGTTTTCTAAAAATTTGAACATACGAACTTAAATGTGCAGAATATTTTAAAATACTTAACAAGTCAAACAGAAGGTTCGGTTTTCCACAAGAACAGTAACACCTTTAAAAATATGGTAAAAAATCAAGACATTTTTCATTACTCTTTAAATCCCATCTAAGTTTTTCAGATCTCCAAATAATTCGTGAAATATAATTTGTAGTGTACTGCACTATGGATGAAAGTGATTTGTCACTTTTTGAACTAGGAGGAAAATAAAAATTAAAAAATTGCCAAGCAAGTTGCTGGAAGCGTCTGCTATTCAGAATGTACATGGCAGTTGAATTAGAAATTATAAAAAACTAAATTAAAATTATAAATAAATTGAAATAATAACTTAGAAATGATAATGTGAAGTAAAAGATAACATGAATTTAAAATCATATTTTTATGATTTAAAAAGTATGACACTGAGCCATGATGGAAAGCAAATCATTAAAAGTCAGAGGACTTGGCATCATAAAAGGTTCCTAATAAATATTGAGATAAAATCTAATAAACTTGTTTTAATTTATAATTCTTACTTTGGTTAAAACTATCTGCTACTACGTCTGTGTTAGCTATCTGCAGAAAAACCTGTAAAAATTAAATTATAACGCACAAACGAAAATGTTCGTGAATGTTTAAAACGCAACCAAAATACTTAATAAGCTAAAATGCTAACACTCAAAAGAGTTAGCTCTTGAACTTACTCCACCTATTTAACCCTTCAAGTGGTTTCGACGAGACATTTCGTTCATCAAGATCTGACCAATTTTGCTAATGACGAGATATCTCGTCATCAAGATATTGCCAAATTTTTTATGGCGATGAGATCAAAATCTGGTCAGTTTTTCTTCTAATGACGTCCATCAAGATCTGGTGAGTTTTTTCTTCTAATGACGAGATATCTCGTCCATCGAGATCTGACCAATTTTGCTAATGACGAGAAATCTCGTCATCAAGATATTGCCAATTTTTTATGGTGATGAGACCAAGATCTGGTCAGTTTTTTCTTCTAATGACGTCCATCAAGATCTGATGAGTTTTTCTTCTAATGACGAGATATCTCGTCCATCAAGATATGCTAAGCATTTTTCTAATGACGATTTACCTTGTCGAGTCAACCACCAGAAGGGTTAAAAATAATAATAAATCTTAAATTTTGATATCCTTGAAATCGGCGAGTCTTTACTTCCTTGGTAAACTTTTGTTTTAGTTTAAGTTGCGTGCACTCGGTAGATAAAACGCTTGATGCACATAAAAATGCACACTTCGATTGAAGTTTAAACGAAAAATGACGCTGTTAATCACATGGGATGTATTGAGGGCACGGCTATCCACTTGCTCTTTTCTAACCATCTAAGCCGTAACAGGGGATTCCGCGCACGATTTTCGGTTTGTTTATCCGTAGTAACATGAATTTCGTAGCCCATCCGTCAACTCGAAACATGCCTTCCGTTCCCGTCACTTGAGAAACATTTGCGCAGGATTTAGCTGCGTGGAATATCTAAGATGATCGTAGACTTTTTAGGCTTTTGTCGTAGAATGGAATACAAGGGGAAATATTAATATTAATGAAGTATTTATCGATGTTTTACAGCAGTTTTTCTGGTAGGTTGTTTTTTTTTTGTAGGAATGCGGGACCCTTATCCATCTTTCGTAAACTATATTCAGTAGCAGAAATAATTTCTAAACCTCACGTAGAAGTAAAAAAGAATAAGGCATTTTCAGAATCCATTATGCATTTATTGTTTTACTTTTTGTTATTGAAATACATTCTTCTGTCGTATTTTTTCTAGTTTCCCATTTATTAATAATAGTACACTACATTCAATACTTCACGACGGGCTTTGGTTGGACCGAGTCTCAAACTCGGTCCGAAAGCCCGAAATTTTGTCCAGGCTTCGTTAATTAATTACCTACCTTTGTTGATATATGATGTACGTATATCGCTGTCAGTTTTTATATACATATATTGGCTCTTATTACTATTTATTTAATGTGAAGTTATTATTCCATATTATCTATGGTACTTAAAACGTAAGTTAACTAAACAACTTTATCAGGAACAAATAACGTATAAAGAAATTCGTTAATGCTTAGAAGCAAACATGTATTTGTGAGCAATAGTTGTATCGACATATACAACTATTAATTACTTCAACAGATTCTTCGTACTACAAAGATGCGAACCATTACGGATTTTCACCTTTTGTACTACCTACGGCAAATGATAAGTTTGTGCGATCAACAAAAATCGCCAAGTTGGCGATCTATTATCCCTTTTTTCACAGAAGGGTGCCAAGTTGGCGCCTTTTATAATCCCGACAATTCCTATCCTATTTTACCCATTTTGATGTAGCGTGCTTTTCAAATCATTGTTTATCATTTGGCTGTGACTTTGCGACAAAAAATTGAAATCGCGCCATGGCACTAACTTCAACCATGATAACTTGAAACTGCTTCTGTCGCTTTATTTTGTATTACTTCTTAAATAAAATGTGTTTTGATTTTTTAAGTAACTTATCCTATTTAATGATGACTTAATTTTTGCAGTCTAGGCAATATTTCAGTTTCTCAAAATTATTTAAAATATTTGAGGCTATAATGAAATAGATTTCTCAGGAAAATGTGTTTTAAATAGAAAAATATTGATTGTACTGTTTGCATTTAAAGAGTCAGCTACCGCCGAAAAACTACGATAACAAAAGCTTAAAGATGGAAGAATAATTAAATTTTATTAGATAATAGTTTAATTATATTCTGAGAATAGTCATTCTCTATAAGATAATTAATTCAGTCATGATAACAGCAAAACTAAAAATCTAATTACATGCCATGTTTACATAATAACCTTGAACCCTTAATCTTGATTAAAATATCGCATTTATAAGCAAAAGTTCAGAAATATTCCTGAAAATCATTTTACGTGTTCCTGAACCATCAAATCGGTAGTAAGTATTTAATTACCTCCACACTGGAGCAACACAACGGGCTATTGTTGATGGTCCAGGATCAACCTCCGAAGATAAAGATCTGAGGACAACACCACGTAATTTTGAACCATGTTCAGATGACAAGGAAACACCTGGGCTGTCATCCCACTCTCCAAACTTCCACACCAAGCCAACGTAATGATATTTGAGGCCACGACAGATTTAATATGCACCAGCCCCCGTGTACACAGCGTTCTTCGCCTGGACCGAATTTCGGGCTTTCGGACCAAGTTCGAGACTAGGTTCAACCAAAGACCTTCATGTACACGGGTAGCACGTTAATAGGTCTTGGCTTCAAATGCCCTCACCTTGGCGTGGTGTGGAAGTTTGGAGTGTGGGATGCCAGCACAGGTGTTGACTTCGTCATCTGACCGTGGTTCAAGATAACGTGGTTTCCCTTCGTGATTGATCCCGGATCGTCGCCGATAGCCCATTGTGTTGCTGCAGTGCCACATGAATTAATTACCATTACCTCATAAGGGCATCTGGCATCATTCCACTGTTATAGATTGCTGCAATTATTGCAACCACCAGTTGATATGAAAGTTGTGTAAAATATTTTTTTCACTGAAGTTAATCTTGTTTTATGTTTGCCGTTTTCTGTTGGAAAGAATTCAGCATTTGTATCCTTTATTTTATACAAACATAATAAAATGGTTTATTCAAATTATTTATAAAATAGAATTAAATTTATTCGTAAAATTCTTAAAAGTTTATTCTGTTTGAATTATTTTTAATTTTTTTAATTTGACTGTTGCATTTTGAAGATGTAAGTGATTCAATACAATGTTGACTGCTGTGTTATAAATCCTTCAAAATTCACTATTCGCAAGAATTGTAATCTTCCAAACAAACGATTAATATGAAAAAATATTTATGTACAGAAATGTTATTTGATACTTAAAATACTGCTGAACAACATTTTCATGAGCACTGTGTATTCTGGAAAATGGATCCGTCAATACTTAAAGTTAACTTTGTATCCAACATTAATTCTCTAAGTATTTTTTCCGTATATAATACAAAGGACAAAGATGTTATTCATATCTTCGTTGTACGATACAGAATGAAAGCATTCAAGTGTATGATGCATGGGAATGTATTTAAGTGCATAGAAGCATGATGTTTGTGAACAGGGTTGTAAAATGTAAACAGAAAAGTAAAAAGCAGCTATTCCTGAAATTTATTGAAAACGAAGAGTAACAAAATTAATATTTCATGCATTTCTCCAAGATGGGGACCCATTTGCAACTCATGCTTTACTCTATTTTCTGTTTATCCCATTTTAATTATCTTTCCTGTTTTAAATCATCAATTTTTTTAAAAGCACAATTTTAAATCTGCGAGATTCGATTGGGGAAAATCCCCATTCAAACCTTTTCGCCTTTTTACGTTCAGTTGGTTTTTTTAAACCTCATTTAATTTTTTCCATCTTTTATATTTCACACTCAAAATTTGATACATGTGAATTCAGTTCTACAGTTTCATTAGTTATGTTGCAGATGATAATCTTTTTTTATCATCTCACTATTGCTTAAATATTTTTATTCTCATCTATGCATTTTGCATGTTTTAAATCTACCTATTGTCTTTATCTTAGATTATTAATTTTTAAATATTTTATACTTATATTGGGTCATAATCTGCCTTGTGTTTAGCGCTGCTTGTCCGCTTTTGGACCTTGCGCCATAAAACCCCAGCATCCAATCCAAGATGGGGAAAATTTGAAATCAAACCTCTTAAAACTTGTAAAGTACAACGAATGAAGCTTGATTTTCGATATATTTGTTCAAAATGCGGATATATTAATGAAATCTGCTAATATTCAAATTCTAATCAAATAACACTATTCCACAAGTACTGAATGTCTATCACGAATAACGAAAACAGTCTATTGCATGAGGTTACAGTTACAAAGCCTAACCTGAAACACTAGACTGTATTGATGTCAGGGGAAGTGGGAAACAACATTCAACAGAACTCCGATAACAATTAATAACGATGAGTTTGTTTTGGAGTGCTGTCCCTGTAACGATTAAGTTTCCAATACTGCGTGTTTACAGCTATGGAGTTGTGATTCCGATTCAATGATGTGTGCTTGAGACAGAATACGTTTCTATTAGCTAGAGCCGATTCAGAGCTATGAGTGTGTATTTGTGCCCCAAAATATGAGTTTCTATTTCAGATCTTTAGTATGATAGCACTCTATTTTACTGCCGCAAGACAAGCATTATGTACAGAAATATTTACAAGGGTTAGAAATAATTAACAGACATATATCTGGAAATGCCCCAAAATATGAGTTTCTATTTCAGATCTTTAGTATGATAGCACTCTATTTTACTGCCGCCGTACATTGTACGTTTAGTTTCCACATGAAACATTTCTCCCAATTTATATTAAGAGATAGGTTCCTTGTATATTGCGATCTAATTATAGCCCTTTGTATACTATAGTTCATTTAACGTATACAAGTATCACCAGTATAATTGAGCTCTAGTTACAAAATATATATAGGTCTTGGAAATAGGTAACGAAGCCATGTGATAATTATTTACGTGGCTCGTTTGATTTATGGGTACATAAAGGATTACTTGTATATTACAATAAAAATAGAGGAGCCTTTTCTATAATTTATAGTTTATTTAATTTGTACTAGTCTCAATGCGTAGCACGTTTCTTAAATAACACGATTCTCTAAATAATATCGTAGTCTAACCTCCTATGAGGGTTCACACTCATAATTCCAACTCATTACCTGCAGACTTCCCTGCATGTAACCGATTTTAACCTTCTTAACTAATAGAATCTTTCCAAAGGATTCTATTGTAAGGAAATATGCAATGGAATCTTTCCAGAATATTCTATTCTATTATACAGAATACTATATTGTACAGAATGTATCAATAGAATCGTTCCAAAGGATTCTATTCTTTAGGATGTGTCAATATATATATAGAATCCTTACAAGGGATTCTGTTCTTTAGAATGCGTCAATAGAATCGTCCCAAAAGATTCTATTGCACAGAATGGGCTAATATAATCTTTCTAAAAGATTCTGTTGTACATAATGGGTCAATATAATCGTTCCAAAAGATTCTTTTGTACAGAATGGGTCAATAGAAACGATCGAAAGGATTCTATTCTGCAGAATGGGTCAATAGAATCTTTCTGAAAGATTCTATTGTACAGAATGGGTCAATAGAATCTTTCTAAAAGATTCTATTGTGCAGAATGGGTCAATATAACCATTACAACAGATTCTATTCTACAGAATGGGTAAATAGAATCGTTCCAAAAGATTCTATTTTACAGAATGTGTCAATAGAAACGATCGAAATGATTCTATTCTACAGAATGGGTCAATAGAATCTTCCTAAAGAATTATATTGCTCAGAATGGGCAATAGAACCGTTGCAAAGGATTATATTCTAAGGAAAGGCAAAAAGAATGTTTATAAAAGTTGAAATAATCCATAGATTCTTTAAACAAATAGATGTAGTTATTTATTCATTCAGTGTGTTGTAGGGTACAAATACTACACTACTCTTAAATCTCGAAGCACTCAGAGGGCTAGTTTATATTTTTAATTCATTAAATAAATATATTTAATAATAAATAATATTTATAAAAATAAATAAATAATTACTTTAATAAGATTTATTTATAAAGATAAATAAATCTTATTAAAGTAATCAGTTTCACTTTATCTTCCAAAAGACATGGTACCTTTAAAATACTTATGTAAAATTATCACTCAATTGTAATCAATTCAATTGTAATCCTTACATGAGTTAAGGCGGCTGTAGTCAGGTTAGAAGAGTAACGGATTAGCAACCGGAGGGTTGCTAGTTTGAATCCAACCAAAGACCTTCGCGTACAAAGAGGGCACGTTAAATCTGTCGTGGCCTCAAATGTTATCACGTTGGCGTGATGTGGAAATTTGGAGAATGGGGTACCACCTCAGGTGTGACCTCATCATCTGACCGTGGTTCAAAATTACGTGGTGTTCTCCTGGGATCTTGTCCTTCTGGTTTGATCTCGGACAGTCACCAATAGCCCGTTGTGTTACTCTAGTGCAACTTTAAATTAAATACCTACCTCACACAAGTTATCCACGGATGTGATCTTAAAATCAGTACAAATTCTTGACTCCACAATATCGTATAAAAATCCTAAAAATACAACTAACAAAACGATTTTTGTTTCTTTGAAAATATGTTTAGAAAACTGAATTGGATTTTGTAAACATATTTACAAAGCTGAACAAGTTTTTCAGTAAACTTGTGTATACAAAACAGTAGTTTCTTCCTAGCTTCGAAATGATACATTTAATACAAATACACATAATATGTATGTGTATCTCAAATTCTCGAGGAAAATGATGTAACTTTAGAACAAATTTTACAGTAGAGCCAGAAAAGATTAAAAACCTTGAACTTTTCAAATTTGGAGTTTCTAGAATTCGTTCATATCTTTATAAAAAATGTGTAATAGGATTATCCTGATATTTCCATGGCTTGTTCGAGTTTCACAGAATTGTTAGTAAATTGGGAAAAACAATGTTTTTTAGTTTACTTTCTCGAGGTGTAGTTTGCTTAGTCTAAAAAGATTAAAAAAGGACAAAAATAAATACGATAAGGTGCCAATAGCTGTTTTGATGAAATAAAACTTTCACCGTCATCATCAATAGCGTAAGAACTTCAAAAAGAGACCATAAAAAGCGTTGATAGTA
Organism: Meta bourneti; assembly: GCA_933210815.1. Taxonomy (NCBI): domain Eukaryota; kingdom Metazoa; phylum Arthropoda; class Arachnida; order Araneae; family Tetragnathidae; genus Meta; species Meta bourneti. Next base: position 13,495,401 of record OW119929.1, read on the forward strand.
GTATCAATGGTATATCAATGTCTAGTAACAGCTTTATCATCTTGCCCTTATCCTCATTTATCATTTTTTGAAGCTGTTACCCAATTGATGATGGTGGTTCCTTAAAATACCTATAGATCAATCTTGAAATTTATTTCGTTTTTATCTTCTTAACTATTCACTTTTTGAAGCTTCGACGTTAATGATGAAATTGGTAGACGTTTCTTTCCATCAAAATAGTTATTGGCATTTTATCTTTGTACCTTATTTATTTGTAATTTTTCTGTAGGTGTGGCCGGTTGGAAAAGCAACAGATTAACAACCGGAGGGTTGCGAGTTCAAATTCAACCATAGATTCATGTACAAAAGAGCTGGTGCACGCTAAATCTTCAAATGTTCTCAGGTAGACTTCAAATGTTCTCAGGTAGGCGCGGTGTGGAAGCTTTGAGAGTGGGGTGCCAGCTCAAGTGTGACCTCGTCATCTGATCGTGGTCCAAAATTACGTTGTGTTGTCCTCGATCTTTCCCTTTGGGTTTGATCATAGACCGTCGCCAATAGCCCGCGGTGTTGTTCCAGTGTGACGTTTACTAAACACCTACCTTTCTACAGTATGGTGGGATTTATTAATAACATATTCTTATTGCTAAATATTTCTTATTGAACTATTATGTAAGAACTAGTTGAGTGTGAACTAGTATATAGGAGTCATCATTTGAAGCTTTTGTGCTATTTTACTACTAGTTTTAGCTAAGGTTTTTCTTTAAGATGTAGTTTGTCTACATTAATTAATATAAATAAACTTTCACGTATTAATGATGTATTGCTTAATGATCTAGTATGAATAAACTGTACTTGTTCTCACTATGTATATATACTATACCACACACACACAACACACATACACACAATTCTTTTACGAAAGTAATGGGTAAAGATTATTTTTTATCAATTATTTAATGAAACAGACTGAGCATGTGACAGCAATAGCTATTTCTCCCGATTGCTTGATTTGAAGATATGCCACGTGGTATTGGAAGGAGGCACGGATACTAGTGTAGGACTCATCCTTGGCAGGGCGCGGTAGCCCAGTTGGAAGAGCAACCGGAGGGTTACGATTTCGAATCCAACCAAAGACCATCATGTACACAGGGACTGGCACACGTTAAACTGTCATGGCCTCAAATTCCCTCACGGGGGCGTGATGTGGAAATTTGGAGAATGGAGTGCCAGCGCAGGTGTTGTTCTCGTTATTTGACCGTGGTTGAAAATTACGAGGCGTTTTTCTTGGATACTTCCCTTCAGGATTGATCCTGGACCTTAGACAAGATCCCGTTTAGTTGCTCCAGTGCGACGTTAATTACTATCCTTGGTAGTAGTGATTATTATTATTATGGAGTGTGATTAAAAAATACAAGTTGCGGTTCGATAAACAATCGGCCAATAACCTTGTCCACGTGACCTACACTGCGGAGATCTCGCATCAGCGACTACGCCCCATCGACCTTCTAATGCAAGATACAGAGAATGTGGACGGAGTCGATGTCGTAAGATCTCGGGAGGGTGGCTTGCGAATCGACATGTGCCAATTGGATATCGAAGCACAGACTTGTGCTTTTAATCACGCTGGATAATGACTTTAGCCAATCCGTAATTTGTTTTTATGTCCCAGACCACCTAGTCTACCAGAAAGGGTTATCAAGGTATAACAATAATTTGTCCCATATTAGGATTCGTGCTTTTTCTCCGTGATATATCTTCAAACCAAGCGATCGACAGAAATAATAGGACGTTCCGCTCATATGATCCTCATATCCGTTTATTTCATTAGAAGCATCGACCGTCTAATAAATTAGAGCAGGTGGGCGGAGTCGCTAGATTTCTGAAGGTATATCACGTGGGCTTACGAATCGACTTAACCGATTGGCTATCGCAGCGCAGACTAGTGTTTTTGATCACGATGGCTCATCACTTTAACCAATCGCTAATTTAGGATTCATTCTTTTACCCACAGCCACGTGACAGATCCTCAAACCGAGCGACTGGATGAAATAACATAAAGCCATGAGCATACTCATTAGTAAGCATCGACCTTCTAATGAAATAGACGGAGCATTTGCCCGCAGCGTCATGTTATTTCTTCCAGTTGCTCGGTTTGAAGATCTATCACTTGGTTGTAGGTAAAAGCATGAATCCTAAATTATTGATTGGTTAAAGTGATTATCCACATTGATCAAAAACACTAGTATGCGATTCGACAGCCAATCGGATAAGTCGATTCGTAAGTCCACGTGATATCCCTTCAGGGATCTAACGACAGCGATTCCGCCCATCTGCTCTAATTTATTAGACGGTCGATTCTCTTAACGAAATAAACGGATCTTGTGAGCGCAACGTCTTCTTATTTCTGTCGATCGCTTGGTTTGAAGATATATCACGTGGGTGTGAGAAAAAGCATGAATCCTAATATGGAACAAATTATTGTTATACCTTGATAACCCTTTCTGGTAGACTAGGTGGTCTGGGTGATACAAAAAATTACGGATTGGCTAAAGTCATTATCCAGAGTTATTAAAAACACCAGCTTCTATATCCAATTGGCCCATGTCGATTCGCAAGCCACCCTCCTGAGATCTTACGACAGCGATTCCGCCCACATCATTAGAAGTTCGGTGCTACGTACACATGCTCGGCCTATTTTACAAGAAGGTCGATGGCATTTTTACATGCGCGGTAGATTTCCATTTTACTTGACTCGAGGATCAAACGAGCGATAAAGAACTTCCATTCCCAGCGAGCGTACAAAAACATCAAACACGAGAAAGGGAAGGGAAAAAAGGCGAACGGTTTAGCTTCCATAGCCCGTAACATCCTTTCCTCAAAGAAATAGAATTATCTCACAGTTCTTTGCTCCCGAAAATGCCCCAAAGGGACTCATCGCGGGGTTTAGTGCTTTGGATATTCGCTGGAGATAGGCCTTCAAACTAGGCGCTGGCTCTATAAAGCTTGCATTTTCTGTCCTTTAGCGGGTTCATGAGCTAAAGGAAGCTACTTGTCATCCGATAGCTGGGAGAATTATCTCTTTTCTCGCCAGATTTAAGAGTGTGGACAATTGTTATCTCTAAAAATTGAAGCAAAGGGACGGAGAATTAAATGTTAGCAGTGCTTCATAGAGCTTATCTCTGAAAGATACCGTCTATCGTTAATATGCTCTTAAACGTTGTCTTTGTGTTATGCCCTGTAATTTTTGGAATGGTGTTTTAGAGGACTTATATTTCGGAAAACCCAAATCCCGGAAAATGTTCGCCTAGTGTGCCGATATATGGTTATTAATTGCTACACGAACCAGGAAGATATTGATCTATTGAAACGTACGTTTTAGAATCATATTAACCGAAAAATGTCTCAAAAATGAAAAGTTTCGCTATTCTTTCATAATTCTTATTGGTTTGGAATCAGAAAACGTAGGAAAAATGACGAGGTTTACCTGAGCTGGCACCCCACTCTAAACTTTCACGCCAACGTGGGGACATTTGATGAAACGTCAGATTTAACATGCATCAGATCCAGTGTACACGATTGTCTTTTGCTGGACAGAGTTTCGAAATCGCAACCCTCCGGTTGTAATCCATTGCTCCTCCAACTGCGGCCCCTAGACTAAACTGGAGCACACAAGCTACGGCTATGGCCTAGCCTTTTCACATCGGAGCCATGATTGACCTTGCTGCGCCCTACACAAGAGAGACATCATCAAGTATTTTACATACAAGCAAAATACTTTCTACCTCAGAAGAGATAAATACACCCAGGTAGTTATCGAGCCTGTGCCACCTGCAACACGCAGGTTGCTAACGTAGTGAACATACCCGATGGGCAACGACGACCCCCGAGATCACTTTGGAGCCTCCCTCAAATATACACAAGAGGAAATATCAGACTGCCTCTTCTGGACTTGTGAGGGCGAGCATCTGCCATCTATCCTTCGTTCATGTCCGTAAGGCATTTACATTTTCCCTGAAATGTGTCACTGGACAAGTCTTTCTGACATGTGTTGATCTGGCAAGAGAGGATCTCTTTAGAAGTCCTGATTCAGTGTTGGATTTTTTTGAACGTGTTAGATTCGGTTAGTTTTATATGGCGCAAGGGCCAGATTTGGCGAAGGTTGAATGATTTCGGAATCATGGACAGGGCCGTGGTAGCTCAGTTGGAAGAGTAACGGATTAGCAACTGTAGGGTTGCGAGTTGTAATCCAACCAAAGACCTTCGTGTAGAAGGGGACTGGTGCACGTTAAATCTGTCGTGGCCTCAAATGTCCTCACGTTGACGTGGTGTAGAAATTTGAAGAGTTGGGTGCCAGCTCTGGTGTTGCTCTCATCATCTGACCGTGATTCAAAAATGACTAGGTGTCCATGGATCTGGCCCTTCGGGATTTATCCCAGACAGTCGCCAATAGCCCATTATGTTGCTCCAGTGCGATGTAAATTGACTACCTACGTACCTCACTCATGGACATAATCTAGATGTTTAGCTAGAGGCATTAAGGAATAAATAACAACAAACTAATATAATTTTCAATACTGAGGAGAGTTCTAATAAATAAAAAAACAATTCTTTATTTTCGCATTTAAATTAATTATGAAAATATGCTGAAGTACAGCGACTAAGAATTTTAATGCTTAAAGAAAATATTCATGAAAACTTTTTGAATTTCTAAATAATATGAAATTTACATCTTTAAAAAGAGAAGAATATAGAATCCTCTTTACATATTGAACAAATTAATTAAGAAATATTGGCTATCATTTGACAAAACTGTCTTATTTCAACTTAAAAGTACTGATACTTTGTTCATTAAACCGACATTTCAGTTGTGTCTGAAAGTTTCTTTGTTTACAGTAAAAACGTTTTTGAAAATATTTTCGATTCCTTTAGTATTTTGATTAGCCCTTTTGATTCCCTCCTTTTTGACTGTCTTCGTAATTTTTAATTAAGAAACAGGATGTTACAGTTGCAAGCAGGTTCAGTTTTTACTCTTTATTAGAAAAATACAGCATGGGTATTAAATGAAAGCAGAAAAACGTCAAATAACGGTGCAATGTTTTCTGTACATCTGAGATGAAAGTTTAATTAAAAGTTTACTTCACGACTGCTATATCTTTAACAAACTATTGTTTAGAAGAAATGGAATGGGAATAAACTTGTTTCTTTTTAATTAATTCAGCTCAGTACTTGGACTTAACTTTTCAGTATCTTCAACCTAAATAAGACAACAGTATCGCCTGTTTCGAGGTAGGTAGTTAATTAACGTCGCACTGGAGCAACAAAACTGGCTATTGGCGATGGTCCGGAATCAATCCCGAAGGGCAAGATCCGAGGATAACACCACGTAATTTTGACGAAACGATGAGGCAGCACCCGTGTACATGGCAGTCTTTGGCTGGACCGAGTTTCGAACTCAAACTCTGGTTGCTAATCCGTTACTCTTCCAACTAGGCTACCGCCGGGTCACCTCTTCCGAAACAATACTTTTGTTTGTATTATGACTAATTTACTGGGCACTAGACGTCATTCCATGTTCTAAGAGACAAATTTCGCACTTTTTCTTGTGATTCGACCATTCTGTGGTTCAAAATTATGAAATGTTTTCCTCGGATATTTCCCTTCGTGATTGATCCCGGACCGTCATCAATAGCCCGTTGTGTTGCTCAGTTTGACGTTAATTAAAATACATGCATAATTCAATTACCTACCTATCTTCGCAATGTTTCTTTTTGCCAGGACTTTCACTTTAGTATACTGGATCTGAAATTCTGTGGGAAATATTCGTCACACATGATAACTTGAAAAAATGCTATTCCATATTCCTTTTTTCTGACACTTGGTTTAACAGGTTTTGTGTTCGAATCCCGATCTTAGTATAGATTTTCGTAATGTTGCGGAATTCATATTATAAACAGGAGTTCCCGTGTCAAATAAGAATGCGACGAAGCCAAAAACAAAACCATATTTCTTCTAATTTACATCTCATGAGTTCCTGAAGTGTGTTATTGCTCATAGTTATAAATTGCTTTTCATTGTTTATTTTCCTTCAGATGTCTGTTATTAATTAGTACAAATAATTTATTTCAAGCAACGTTTTACTCATATTTCATACTCATGCTTTTAGCCCCTATTTTATATTCATGTTGTTCACCCCTGTTCTATATAATCATGCTTTTTTCCCCAATTTTTAGTTCATGATTTTTATCCCCATTTCATACTCATGACTCGTACTCCTATTTTATACACATGCTTTTTAGCCCTATTTTATAATTGTGCTTTTCACTTTTGTTCTACACTCTTGCTTTCTTCCCGAATTTTATATTCAGGCCTTTTACTACTATTTTATACTCATACTTTTCACCTCTATTCTACCCAAGCTCTTTATCCAAATTTTGTATTGAAGCTCTTTACCCAAATTTTATATTCAAGCTCTTTATCCAAATTTTATATTCATGCTTTTTTATCCCCATTTCATAGTCATGCCTCTTACCCTTATTTTATATTCATGCCTTTTAACCCAATTTTATATTCATACTTTTTATCCCCATTTCATACTCATGCCTCTTACCCTTATTTTATATTCATGCCTCTTACCCTTATTTCATCTTCATGCCTTTTATCTCAATTTTGTATTCATTCCTTTCATCCCCATTTCATACTCATACCTCTAACCCCTATTTTATATTCATGCTTTTATCCCAATTTTATATTCATGCTTTTATCCCCATTTCATACTGGTGCCTCTTACCCCTATTTTATATTCATGCTTTTTACCCCAATTTATATATTCATGCCTTTCATACTCATGCTTCTTTCCCCTATTCTATGCTCATTCTCATCATCCCCTTTTTCCCATGTTATCTTATACTTATCCTAAGCATGAGCATAAAATAAGGGTTAAATGCAAATTGGGGGGGGGGGGTTTGCACCTCATAACTGGTCCCTATCTTTTACGTCTTCTACCTGAATTGCAGATCCATGGACAGCATGAGTACAGGATAGTGGTAAGAAGCACAATAGGGGTTTGTATATAAAACAGATTATAAATCACATCCCATAAAACATTTTCTGCGTTATTTCGAAAATAGTGCACCATTAAAAGATAAGTTTATTGTTGCTGTCCATTTTTCAAGGATACACAGACTAGTAACACGTACTCGTTTAAACGAACTCAGTTCAGTGTCTGGCGATTGTTGACTTCAGCACCAAAACCAGCACAGTCTCTTCCGAAACAATACCTCTGATTCCATTAAGACTGATTAATTTACGAGACACATATACACGCGATCCCAAACTCCCAGAGACAAAATTCGCCATTTTCCTCTTTTCGAGACTTGCATTTCAGTACATGCAGCAGCGCTAAACTTTTGCGGGGAAACATTTCGGCAGCGGCATTTCAATGCGAAGCCGGCGAAATCTTCTTAATTAAGAATCATATTCAAAACGCGGCATTAGGAAAACGATTCCATCTCGGTGAATAGAAGCTACTAGAGTGACAGGGCGAACACGCAGGAACTTTGTGCCGGGAATTAATTTAGGAAATTTCCGGAGAAAATGTTATTAAGAAAGGCGATGTTTCATTTCACCGTTCCGATGTCTGAATCCTTTGTTTCGAAAGAAGGGTACGGCGCGCAATTATGAAGCCAGGCGAGCAACAACGTGTAGTGAGAGTTATTACACGGGTAAGTGCTTTTGCATATTAAAAGTTCGTTTATTTGGATGCATGTCCAGGAACAGAAAGTTGAATGGAACTTATTTCAATTTGAGATGAATCGGGCCTAGGGTTCGCTACGGGAAATTGAAGTTCTGGTTACAAGTTTTGGCGTTTTCAGAATGGTCAGCGAGATGGAAGATTTTTCGGGAGATTATTACCAAGTCACCTACCTCGAAATAAGGCAAAATATGTACTTAGTTATTGAAGTCATTAATGTGCTCAGTTGCAGCAAAGTTAAACGTTAGTTTTATTATTCAGCTCAATTACAGAGAAGCTATAGTTAACATTTTGACTACTATCAGTTCTTTACATGGTCCTTCTAATGAAATAGGCGGAGCAAGTGTAGTCGCTTTTGATACGTGTGCTTTGGAATCGACTTCGTCAGATTGGTTCCCTTTTGAGGCACAGCTTTTTTAGGTTTGTACCGGCTTCACTAACCCGAGGTACCATGGTAATATAGTCTTTTCCCATGGAGTTTACTGTTTCTGGTAAACATGAGGGTCGTTGAATGTTAGTATTCACTATACAATTCAATTATAGAGCAGCTATAGAGTTAACATTTTGACTACAATCAGTTCTTTATATTTCATTAGAAGGTCCTTCTAATGAAATAGGCGGAGTTACTTTGGTAATGTACCTCTGAAGTTTTGAACATGTGCTTTGGAATCGACTACGTCAGATTGACTCCCTTTTGAGATACATCTTCTTTAGGTGTGCATGGGCTTCACGAACCCGAGGAACTCATGTGATCTATTTTTTACACATGGGGTTTTCTGCCTCTGGTAAACATGGGAATAGTGACCCGAGGATGCCCAAGAGATCTTTCTCCTCTCCATCCTTTCTTTTTACAATTGCTTGACATTGTCTGTTTGGCGCAGCTTGGCTAAATATGGCCTTGTTGCCATAAAACCCAAAACCAACCAGTCGTCCAATTGGCTATCGGAGCGCAAACTAATGTTTGAACCTCGCTCGATAATAGCATAACCCAGTCGATAATTATCCCAACATCAGGATCCGTGCTATCTCCCAATACCACGTGATCTTCTCTGGGATCTCGAAACTGAGAGATAATTATCCATCTGCGTCATTAGAAGGTCAATGGTTCTTTAAAATGCATAAATTTCTCTTATTTTAAATTTGGAGTAAAAACAGCTGAATACGAAAACCGAAGATATTATAAGCACAGTTTTCTTCAGTATTAGATCTGGGATATGTAAGCGGTGCATATTCAATTCCACCCTGGGTGGTTTTTTTTTCTCTTTATGTCAGTAAAACTTTCATTTTGCGTATGTCCATTTACTTCACGTTTCGCCAAATATAGCCCTTGTGCCATAAGACTCTACCCAACCAACATATCTATATTATATTATAGACGAAACAAAAATATTTATTCGGATTTTGTTTGTATATTATTACTAAGATCATGTTAAACAGTTACAAAGTCATGTATCAATAACGAGTAGTGAGGGTTATTAGGTTAGTTGGGGTTTTATGGCTCAAGGGCCATATTTGGCCATGCTGCGCCAGACACAAGATGTACAATATCATGTAATAAGAGTTATACGTAATGCTTTTATACGTAACATTAAAAGATCGTTTATTTGGCTGTAGTGCGGAGGACTAGAAAGTTGGATAGAATTTATTTCTAGTTGATCTCATGAAGTAAGGCTTCCGTACCTCAGATTTCAACTTAAAACTGATGAACGTGAAAATCGCAAATATCGAAAGTATAGCGTTTTTCTAGTATTATGTGATATAAAAAAGCAAAATTTAAGGTGCTACTTTAAAAATAACGAACGAATCGAAAGTATAACGTTTTTCTAGTATTATGTGATATAAAAGATCAAAATTTAAGGTGCTACTTTAAAAATCTGACGATTTGTCTGATCTTAACTTGGAAGCACTTATGAGACTTAAATATTGTTGTCCAGATATAAATCTATGAAACCAGAATGACAGTGCATTATTATTTTAAAAACAAAACATGTTAAACGTACATGTTAATATTAAATTATAATTTTAAGAACATAAATTGACATATTTTCAAGAACGCCATTAAATAATATTGAAAGATGGTTAAGATATGAGACTAAATATTTTTGATGCTATTTTTAAAAATCAAACATTTTTAGAATATCTCTCTAGTGGTTAAGACTTCGGAAATTTGGTACAAATGGCTGTGTTGTTGGTATTTGTTCATAATGTTCTATTAGTTATCAAAAAGTAAAATTTTTCTTGTTATATACTTACAATTGAAATAAATTATCTGCATTCAACAAGCAACTCTAACTCCAAACTAAATCAGTTCTGATTAAAATTTATGAATAGTACACTGCTGGCCACCGTAAATGCAACACCCTGAAGGAAGCATGCAAATAATATGAAATTTACAACATGCATTAGCGGAGGTGAGATATGCAAATGATTAGAATTTCAGCGCAGACGCACATCACGCGCGCCTGTGGCGCCACTTCAAAGCGCTATTTAAGGCTTGGAGATTTCGACGATTTCAAGTACGGCAATTGTGTTTTTCTTGTGGTTTTTTAAAAAAAAAACGATCAATTATGCCTCGTAGAAAACAGCGATCATCTTTTGATCAAGTATCCGAGTTCGACAGAGGAAGGATAGTGGCCTACCGAGATTGTGGATTATCTTCAGGGAAATCGGTAGTCGTGTTGGACGAAACCAAACAACTGTAATGCGGATATGTGATCGTTGGATGCAGGAGGGTACGACGGACCGACGTGTTCGATCGCATCCACCTCAGTGCACCACTTCACGTGATGACAGGCATATTGTGCGTATGACAGTGACGGATCGCTCAGCCACATCACGAACCATAGCACCGCACATTCAGTCTGTACCGCATCATCCAGTGTCTGCGCGTACCATTCGACGCCGTTTACAGCAGAGTGGTCTGTCCGCAAGACGTCCATTGCTTCGTCTACCCTTGACGCAGAACCACAGACGTTTCCGCCGCCAATGGTGCGATGAAAGAAGGATGTGGACGGCAGAATGGAATGAAATTGTCTTTACTGACGAGTCACGCTTCTGTCTGCAACACCACGATGGTCGGATTCGAGTCTGGAGACACCGTGGAGAGAGGATGCTGAACAGCTACGTTATGCACCGCCACACTGGTCCTGCACCGGGTATTATGGTATGGGGCGGTATTGGATATCACTCTCGCACTCCTCTAGTACGCATTGCCGGTACTTTAAACAGCCAGCGCTACATCTCCGAGGTGTTGGAGCCAGTTGTCCTTCCTTACCTTCAGGGCTTGCCCACAGCCATATTTCAACAGGATAATGCGCGACCACACGTGGCACGCATTGTCCAAGGGTTCTTCGTCAATCGCCAGATTGAATTGCTTCCCTGGCCAGCTCGCTCTCCGGATCTTTCGCCGATAGAAAACATGTGGTCCATGGTTGCTCAACGATTGACCCAGAATACATCCCCAGCTGCCACACCAGATCAACTTTGGCAACGTGTGAAAGCTGCTTGGTCTGCTGTACCCCAAGAACACATCCAAAGTCTCTTTGAATCAATGCCGAGGCGTGTGGCAGCGGTGATCTCCAACAATGGCGGCTACTCTGGCTACTGATTTTGGCAGGAACCACACTTCACAGAAGTCTATAAATTTAATCATTTGATACTTGGTCAACATGTTATCTACAAAATAAATTTTGTTGTGATATCTCTTGTCTTTCTTGGTGTTGCAATTTGGGTGGCCAGCAGTGTATTTTAATACCTTTTCAAACCGAAACTTATAATGTAGAAAGCTTTGAGCTTTTTTAAAATTAATACGTAATATTGAAACTATTCGATAAACTTTTGTAAGAAAAAATGAAAATACTGATGCACAGACTTTTCTAAATACAAAATTTCAATGTGAAAAAAAACGCATTTGTTCAGAAAAGTACTTTTCTGAATAGTAGGTTATAAATGTTTATGTATTTTGTAAAAGGACCTATTTATATATATAAATGTGCTTTGCGAGTTAGGAATCAAAATAAAAAATAAACTAAAATATGTTACAATGAATGGAGTTGAAAAATATTTTATAATTAGGATGGATAAACATTTTTATGAATTCAGAAGACACTAATTAAATTCTTACAGATTTTTTCCGTTTCTTTTTTTACAAACATTTGTTTTTCAAATGTCTAGTCCTCTCATTTTCGTGATATAACAATCGATCGCCTGATGCTCGACCTCGGTCTAATATGCCCTCGTGTGCGAAAAAATGCCGTAGAATAATGATAACCCCAAACAAAACTTTGACCAATATTCATTATAATTTCTCGTTCCAGATTCATACCTTAATCATAAACTAATAACTGAAAAGTTATACTACAAAAGCAATAAATGAAAATTATATGCTTAGCAATATCTTATCAATTAATACTAATTAAGAATATAAATATCTGCGCAGTCTGTACGCAAAGGCATACGAAATGAAAATTGCTCAAGTTGTGGTTAGGAAATAGTGACTATATATTACGGCTTAACTTTAATTTTAAGGACGGATATTGAATATCATTTTGCAATTCTAAATACATAATATAATGAATATCTCAGAATATAATTTTACAGTCTATCAAAAGTTATATTTGAACGAATTTAATTCGATGTATTTGAAGGACTACCAGTGAATATAATTGTTAGTGAATACATTTAATAATTTAAATATCACCAATAAATATAATTATTAGATAACAGCACTGATATATATTTAGGAAACACAGCTAACCTTTATTATTAATGAATCATAATACTATTTATCAACGTTACATAACACATTGTGTGTGAAATTGCAGCAGTACACCCTCGATTTAGTACTTTGTTAACCTTACTGAAAAAAGAAGTCTCAATTTCATATATCTGAATCCGAGAATCTCGGTCGCAAAATTAAGCACATAACTTCAAAACACGCTTCGCAGAAGCTTCAATTAAGTAGCTACCCCAACTCCTGTGAGGTGTGGTTTTTAATTTTAAAAGACCCCCACAGAAAGAACTCCGGGGCTAATTTCAGAAAAGTGACTTAAAGTATTAACGTAGGCTTAATCCGAATGTGCACGGGGAAATGATCTTAGAAAGTTACTTCCCCTTAACCCCAAGTTCGCGTTGCATGTTTTTCGAGAAAATAATACTTCACTACTTGCTCTTTGAAACGTAATGCATAATTTAGCCTTTGTATCCGCGTGTTTTAACTATTCGTTAACGCATTTCTACTTTAATGTTAGGTAAGTAAACTAACAATAAGACGGCTTAAACTTCTGGGAATTATAAATCTATTCGTGGGTCCGCAACCTTTTGTACAGATCTTGGTTCGTTTAAATATTTGTTTGGGTTAAATTAGCGTTAAATCATTTCATAATTTCTTTTAAAAATTCTATATTTTGATTTCATGTTTATCTTTGTTGTAAAATAAATTTAATATCTTAGAGAGAATGTCCTTTTATTTTAGCACTTTTTAAAAATATTGCTGTTTTATGCCATTATTTCAATATTTTTAAGCACTTATGTATATCACTACTATCACAATTTACTACTTTTAATTTGTGTGTTTAAAGTTACATTATCACTATTCAAAAATGAGGAAGTATCGAGATTGCGCGTTTTCTTATCGTAAATGATATCATTGTGAGAACATATTAATTAAATATACACAAATTACAACAATAAATATATAAAAGAAAAATATCTTCAAATAAATGTCCATTTAATCTCTCTAAATTGTAAATAATTCTCCCTATTCCAACAATAAATATAAAAGAAAAATATCTTCAAATAAATGTCTATTTAATCTCTTTAAATTGTAAATAATTCTCCCTATTCCGAAAGAGAAGAGATCTTGAATAATGATTTCTTATCGTAAAATGTTAAAATTATCCAACATATTAAAGGAATATATGCAAAAATGCAAGAATATATGTACCAAAAAAGTGTTTACAAATAATATAGTTTCACCAATAATATAGTTTCTAATTCATAAATATTTGAAACCTTATGAGATTTTTAAACGTTTCTAAATAAATTTTAGCATTTCTGTTAGGTACAGGGTGTTATCAAAATAATGGAAAAACACTGGATTTATAAGGAATCCTTTACTAATATGGCGTAGGACCGCCTTTGGCATGTAATACAGCTTGGATTCGCCTGGGAATCGAATCATACAAGTGCTGAATAGTGTTTAGAGGAATATTGTACCATTCTTCATGGAGATATTTTAAAAGTTCCGGGAGAGATGCCGGTGGAGGATATCGATTCCGGATTGAACGCTCTAAAATAGACCATAACGGTTCGATTATATTGAGGTCGGGGGACTGTGCTGGCCAAGGTAGATGTTTCAGTTCATCCTCGTGTTCATCAAACCATGATTGGACCAGTCCCGCTGCATGAATAGGAGCATTATCATCCTGGAAAATTCCATCTCCTGCAGGAAACAAAGTTTGCATCATAGGATGGACCTGGTCGCTAAAACTTCTCCCCAGTGATCCTTCCTTTCAGGGTTACGATTGGGCAAGCAGAAAACCACGACATGGCTGCCCATACCATGACAGATCCACCTCCGTGCTTGACAGTTGGAAGGAGACAATCACGATCATACGCTTGTGCAGGTGTCCTAAAAACGTGCACCCGTACTGTTGTGGGGAAAAGTGTGAAAGATGATTCGTCTGACCATATAACTGTCTTCCACTTATCAATCGACCAGGTTTTGTGGTTGTGGCACCACTGTAGACGACGTTTGGCATTAACATCTGTGACAAGTGGCTTGGGAATTGCTACTCTGCCGTAAATGTTCTGTTTATGAAGGTGCCTCCTAACTGTAATTATTGACACTGGAGAATCCAGATGCTGATTGAGCTCTGCGGTCACTTTGGCTGCAGTTGTTTTCTTTTTAGACATTACAATCCGCTTCAACACCCGTCGGTCTCTTTCACTCAGCTTCTCCTTCCGTCCACTATTTTGCTTTGCCGAGCTTGTCTTGCCGCGCTGTGTGTACGCTGTCATGACTTTAAACACCGTACCTCTAGAAACTCCTAAAAGCTGGGATGTTTCGGTCACAGTTGCTCCAACTAGTCGGGCTCCTACAATTTGGCCTCTTTGAAAGTCTGTGAGGTCTGATATTTTACGCTTTTGACAAAAATCCACGACGTATACAACTTCACTAAAGCTACCTCATACTACCATGATATATAGTACTTTTTATATTAAAAAAAAACTGGTAGCTAGGATTATATTTGAATGCTTACGAAGCGCATTCTTAAATGTCACTTTTATTCACAGGTGTTTCCATTATTTTGATAACCACCTGTATATTTTTAATTAACGTCACATTGAAGCAACACAACGGGTTATTGGGTGACGGTCTGGGATTAATTCCAAAGAGAAAGATCCGAGGACTACACAACGTAACTTTGAACTACGATCAGATGACGAGGTATCACCTGAGCTGGCACCCCACTCTCCAAACATCCACACCACGCCAACGTGAGGATATTTGAGACCACGGCAGATTTAGCATGCACTAGCCCCCTTTGCACACTACGGTCTTTGGTTGAATTCGAACTCACGATCTTCCGGTTGCTAATACGTTACTCTTCCAACCGGGCTACCACGGTCCCAGTCTGTTAGAGTAGCAAAAGAAACATGATTTAATGCGAGTCTCACATTGGAAGGTTTTTGACAAACTACTCTCATACGCATGCGTGTACCATGTATTCTGCGCAGAATTGAAATCTGCATGTTCATGTCAGATGTTCGTATCGCAGGTTAATGGGCAGCTTTTCTAGGTCCTTACAGTTGGTGTTTCAATTGGTTTAGTTGCTACATTTCTCACTACTGTGCGCGTTAAAGGTACATACACCACACAGTTGACGATCTACAATTTTCGCCTCTATTTCATCATAATATGATATTAGTTTCAATAGTTCGTATGAAATAGAAATGTAAAATTTTGAAACGATAAATCAGGCGTACTTTATATCGATTTAACTTGATTATACAGAATACCTACTTATAGGTAAAACCTCACGAGGATAAATGGTATGCTCTTATTTTGCTGATTTAGATTTATTCACGTGCAAGAGCATTCTGAAAGCTAGAACTTGGTCAGATATTTCCATATAAGGCATGATTATCGCTCAAATGTAGGTAGGTATTTAATTAACGTTGCATTGGAACAACACAACGGGCTATTTATATCGCTCAAATGATAAATGCGGTTAGTATATTTTAATTATCGATAGCTTTTATGCTCGTTTGGGCTCCAGCTTTTATATCATTGCGAACAAAACAAGCGGAATTTATTTGCTTATATCCGTGTGTTGCCATTCGATAGTGTATAAATAACATCGATTTCCGGGCTACAAACGTTACACATAGATACGAAACATAGTTGTACATAGATACGAAACAAATACCTTGTACTATGATTGCAGATAACTAAGTTAAGTTTAACCTAATTAGCTTAATTAAGCTAATATGGGAATCCACCATTACTCGACTCATCAAATAAAAATACCATAATAAGGTTTTTGATTTTGATTAGTGTTTGCAATGCACAATTCTCATAGAGAAAAGCAGAAATCTCAGATGCAAGTATACATTGATAAAGAAGTATCGCACAAACCTTTTTGGGGCGAGGATTATTTCGCTAATGCTTGTCTGTTACAATCTCGTTAGGCAATTGCATTAGGATTCCTGAAGGGATCTTCGATTACAGTGCAGCAAAAGTATGGAATATTTTCCTTTGTCTTCGTGTTTCCCTGTCTTCCACTCTTGCATAAGGATGAACAAATACCCTCCGCTAGAAGGATTCCGGGCAGGCGAAGTACGCACACATATCGGAATCCATGTCAGGAAATGTTTTATATCGTGCTCGAAGGTTAGTGACGGAAGTCAGTTGCGATTGACGTTAGATTTCTAAGATATTATGGGTTAATCCAGAGGATGGCGCATATCGAATAAGATACCCAAGCGATCATGTGGGGTATCCCCTACTCCATGATCCATATGTACTAAGAGCACTGAATTACGTACCCAAATTTTTGTCTGCTTTGATTTAACCCTCCAAGTGGTTTCGACGAGATATCTCGCTCATCAAGATCTGACGAATTTGTTTGTGGTGTATCCCATACCCCATTATCCATATGTACTAAGAGCGCTGAATTAGGTTCCCAAATTTTTGTCTGATTTGATTTAACCCTCCAAGTGGTTTCGACGAGATATCTCGCTCATCAAGATCTGGCGAATTTGTTTGTGGGGTATCCCATACCCCATGATCCATATGTACTAAGAGCGCTGAATTAGGTTCCCAAATTTTTGTCTGATTTGATTTAACCGTCCAAGGGGTTTCGACGAGATATCTCGTTCATCAAGATCTGACAAATTTGTTTGTGGGGTATCCCAAACCCCATGATCCATATGTACTAAGAGCGCTGAATTAGATTCCCAAATTTTTGTCTGATTTGATTTAACCCTCCAAGGGGTTTCGACGAGATATCTCGTTCATCAAGATCTGACAAATTTGTGGTGTATCCCATACCCCATGATCCATATGTACAAAAAGCGCTGAATTACGTACCCAAATTTTTGTCTGCTTTGATTTAACCCTCCAAGTGGTTTCGACGAGATATCTCGTTCATCAAGATCTGACGAATTTGTTTGTGGGGTATCCCATACCCAATGATCCATATGTACAAAGAGCGCTGAATTACGTACCCAAATTTTTGTCTGCTTTGATTTAACCCTCCAAGTGGTTACGACGAGATATCTCATTTCAAGATCTGAAGAATTTGTCAATGACGAGATATCTCGTCAAAAAGATATTGTAGATATTTTTATGTTGACGAGATATCTCATCCATCTAAATCAGTTTATTATTTTGGTAGTGACGAGATACATCGTCGTGACAACCACCAAGAGGTTAATACAAATAATATTACACTGCTCTGAAACACGAGATTTTAGGGTAGTGTAATATTACTTTTCCCTCACATAATGACTAAATAACCACATATATGCTATTCTAGGGAAGATTCTATTGGTAAAGAAAGTGTAAATTGGTTTGAAGTCATGCATGAAAAATACAGGTTGCCTGTAACAGTGATGTGATTTGATTTCAAATCATGCGACATTTACGAATTACTTGTTTAGTTATAAAAAAGTATATACAGACATTTTAGGTGTAGATGAATGACTGCGTTAAAGTCAACGGTCCATATCTTCAAAACGTTAATTAATTCAAAACAAAATCTTAATTTTCTACGCAAATGTATTTATTTTCAACAAGAAAGCATAACGAATAAATGGAATTAATAGGATATAACAAGCTATCTGTCGATAGATTCTCTGGCGTGGTATGGAAGTTTGAGAGTGGGGTGCCAGCTCAAGTGTTTTCAAAATCACGTGGTATTGTCTTCGGATCTTTCCTTTTGGGATTGATCCCGGACCGTCGCTAATAGCCCGGATGTTGCTCCAGAGCGACGTTAAAATACCTACCTAGCAGCCGATAGATTCTAAAGAGATAAGAAACGCAGTTGCTTAGCACGGGAAAGTTGGGTGACAGCCCGCTAAGTAATTCAGCTTCTATTCGCTCGCCCGCAGCGTTGTGAGAACTTTCCAATCATCGAGGAAGGTAGTTGGATTAATGTCGCACTGCAGCAACACATCGGGCTATTGGTGACAGTCTGGGATCAATCTTGAAGGGAAGTATCTGATGAGAACATCTCGCAACTTTGAACCACGGTCAGATGACGAGGTCAACACCTGAGCAGGTACCTCACTCTCCAAATTTCCACACCTAGCCAACGTGAGGACATTTGAGGCCACGAAAGATTTAACGTGCACCAGACCCCGCGTACACGACGGTATTTGGTTGGACCTAGTCTCGAACTCTCAACCCTCCGGTTGCTAATCTGTTACTCTTCCGAACGGGCTACTGCAGCTCCAATGTATTGTATCTTGATTTTAAAAGACTTGCAAAACAAGAATGTACACTGAAACATGATAAAAGGAAACACTTAAAAATTTAGGCGTTTATGCCGTATAATGGATATGAAGTAGTTCTGTTCATACTTT
The DNA here is from genome assembly GCA_933210815.1 of Meta bourneti. NCBI lineage: Eukaryota > Metazoa > Arthropoda > Arachnida > Araneae > Tetragnathidae > Meta > Meta bourneti. Next base: position 13,514,221 of record OW119929.1, read on the forward strand.
CAAGTTATTAATCTTTCAGACTCTGTAGTATGTTATAGTCGATTTATGGGTTCATTAAATATACAAGCACATAGCAACATGAGCAATCCGTTATCCTAGCTTAATCTACAAGAAAATAAATATCCAGATTTAACTTTTTTAACGGAAAAACAGGTAAAAAATGAAAAAATTCCTGTCTAACATTTTGCTGGAACTACATTTAATAAGAGTTAACTCATTTCGTTACGAAATTGTGTTAAAATTCAAACATTCTATATCTAAAATAATCGATTATAATATAATTTGAGAAAATATAAGCGTTTCAAACTCACACAAATCAGAAATTGAATTAAGAAAGCGTTTCAAGAGTTTCTTATGTAAATATTTAGTTATCCGAAAAAATTTAAATACCTGCTTGGGTTATGGATATTTAGAATGTTTAAATAGATTTTATATGAAAATTTAAAACAATCATTCATCGTCTATTATTCTTTGAGGACTCTTATTTTAGTCCTTAGTATGAAATGTTCAGACTTTTATAATTATCTTTTTGATATAAGGAAGAGGAATTGAAAAAATCTCAAATGCCATTTGAGTGTAATAACATACACACCTATATTACATTATAATATGCCATTTTAAGAACGACTTTTGAAATAAATATTTGTTTAAACTATTTCCTTAGGCTACATTTTGTTTACACAATTAATTTTTATCCAGAGATCATGTAAAATAATGCTATTTATATTTCAAAGTTTAAAAATTCTAATAGTAGTTACTAACATTATACAAAGTATATATATATATATATACATATATATATATTATATAATGTTAGAGAACCTACGAAGTATTAAACATCTAGATACAAAACACCAAACAATTTATAAATATCATATTTTCGAAACCCTTTTAATGTCCGTGTATTCAGCACTTTAAAATATATAATAGCAGTTATAAAAACCATCAAGTACAATTTTAAAAACACTGCGAAATATTAAAGATCTGCAGATATAAAACACCAAACAATTTATAGATATCATATTTTCTAAGCTCTTTTATGCCTTTATATTTAACAGTTTAAAATGTCTAATAGTAGTTGTAAACACCATAAAGCATGCATTATATAGTTAGGACTCTACGAAGTATGAAACACCCGCAGATATAGAACATTTAAGAATGCACAGATATTATAATATCTTCTACGTTTCAAGTATCCTACAGCATTGAATATAGTTTATAAATATTATATAATAAAATATTATTTCTGATTGAGAATGCATATTTACATAGAGCTATCAGTATTAGAGCTTTAGCGTTATTAAATCAAATCCCACTGATTCACTGATAAAATTTTAAAAAAATATATCGTTCGAGCTGCATACTTATATTATACTTATTTTTTACTTATTTCGAAACTAACATCTAACAACTATTTGCTCACCTCTTCTATTTCGTCCTGCATACTTCTTAAGAAACAAAGCTCCGTGTTTTGGAACTTGGAGTTCAGACTTCGATAGCAGAAAAAGACTGCATAAACTCACAAAGAAAATGACTCTCATTAATCTTTTAAAAAGGAGAGAATTTCCTCATTGAGTCGAGAAGTACGGTTGTGCGAAGTACTCTAATTCTTCAAAGACTTTTGAAGAGAGACTCATTACATATTAATGTATTCATATCGGCTCAAAGTTAATTAAGATAGGTAAAGAAGAAACTTTATTTTATCCAAAGACTAAACTAAAAGAACTCGCGGCACACTCGAATTATGTATGGGAAGATTAATGCAGAGTTCTCAAATAAACTTCGTTTTTTTAAATAAAAAGTCTTATTAATTAAAAATGCGTAATAAGTAAGTTTTCAAACACGTTCTCGAGTAAGAATAAATGCTTTTGAGTTATTCGAAATTTAAAAGAAAATATAACTAGATAAAGTCTCTTTTGAAAAAATATTCAGTTGAAATCATAATAAATATTTATGACTTTTAAACTTGAATTTTAAATTATTTCGGTTTCGTTTGTTATGAGGGATTTGGGTCAGGGCTATAAACGTGGAAATAATATTTTAACAAACGGCTTGAAATATATATGCGTTTATTTATTCTAAGTTGATAAGCGTGAACGCTTAATAGAATTTAATTATTCTTCAGTTTCACTGAGAGCATTAAATGATTAAAATATTTTACTGTGAAGATAACATAAGTAAAATAACATTTTTCCGTACAGTCGTAGATTAAGTATCAGTTTAGGTTTTAAAGAAATTCTAATTGATTAACGTTCTCTTATGTTTTCATCTTAGAGCGTTCTAAGTTAAAATCCCTATTATCGCAAATTCGGATTGCAGACTAAATTAAATTAAAATCCTTTGAAACTCAATGTTACACAATTGGAGAAATTGTTTCAATCCCCGCCTCGTTCAAAATGGCGAACATTTCGCATTTTCTATATTAAAACCTCTTTTTCTATGGAATTTTTGAGACAAATGGAGTACGAAAAGGGACTTAGTGGAATTTTTCTAATTATTTCACATTTCTCGGCAATTGAAAACCACATGATCATAGATTTTATTCCTTAACTACCGAGAATACTGTATGCAATATATATTTATCCGTTCACACACATTCGTTCCCTATTATTAGTATAATGCTTTTGATTAAGTGTCTCTCTCTCTCTCTCTCTCTCTCTCTCTTTAGATGCAGTATAAAAAAGAAATTTCTCCATAAAATTACATTTATAAATACATTGCGTCAACTTAAGTTTAGTGTGCATTTCTATTGAAGATAGAGTGTTTTAACAGGCATTTAAATGTATTACTATTTCAATTTAGAATTGAATAGAGGACATAGGAAACTCCTTTTCTCTAGTATTCCTATTCACATCACATAAGTTTATAGATATAAAATGCATTTTTATATAAAGTATATACATTCCTTATTCTATATTTTACTGAAAGATGTTCTTTCAATTTTAAAAGTTATGCTTTTAATAAAAAATTCGAGGAAAATAATTTAAAAACTTGTGAAATAAATGCAAAATAAAACAGGAAACAGTTTTTTAGAAATTCTGAACTACTTTTCCAGTACTAGAACGAGAAGAAAACACTAAATATTTTACCCATAAAAACACCCGTTTCTAACACACCTTCACTTCAAAAATGTTTCAGAAAACCGAATTTTTAATCCTTTTAAATTGAATATCGTCGTCAGTTACTGCATTTTTATATTTTCGCTTACACTATTTAATTATAAACAAAATGCCGTGTATAATGTATAAAAACAAGCATATATAGGGGCAATATATCATCTGAAAGATGAGAAGAGGGAAATATTTTTAGCACGTAAATCCGCAGATCGGTATTTAAAAGAAAGGATACCGATTATATTTTAGTAAACATAAAAAATGCATTTTTGAGCTTCTTTGCATTTCCAGACTTATTTATGTCTAAGCTTATATATTAACATGGGGGTTGGTTATGGAACATTAAGCGATTATACTGTACGTTAGAGATTTTTTATATAAATATTGAATGGTAAAATAAAATAAATTAGAGATGATGCTTAATATGAGATTAGCTTGTATTTTAAGTACTATCTTCAAATTTAATGTAGACGCGTGTACTTTCAATTATGGCAATTTAACCCTTCAAGTAGTTTGGACGAGATATCTCGTCTATCAAGTTCTTGTCAAGTTTCTCAATGACACAATATCGACCATCAAGGTCTAATCAGTTCTGTTAATGACGAGATACATTGTCAAGACAACAAAACAGCCCTATTAATCTAAGGGGATTTAAAATATCTAAAAAAAAGGAAAAGGGTGCTAAATATAATAGTCTGGTCACTACAAGGAAGCTTTCGATTCGAAGATAGTCCACCAAGTGGGTTAAGGTGTATGTATACACTAGAAATCACGCAAATGGACCAAAATATCGATCTATTTTTTAATAATTCAAAATATTGTCCAATCCCTTAGCTTTCAAACGATACCAAAATCTTGTAAATATTCGAAATAGTTTTCAAGTTACACGGCTTTGGACTAGGTACTGTCACCATAGACAAACACGTTTCTAAAACTTTAAACTCGATTTCTGAAGAACTATGTTTTTTCAATAGGATGCTTCTTTCGAACAGTGATAACTCAACAATGAATTGATCTATTACAATTACTTTTGTGTCATTATAATCTATATAATACAGTGGATGTTTTGACCCTCAGTCGAAGTTATTGGTTAAAAAATGAATTTTTAATTGATTTTTAAATCTTGAAATTCCTGAAAAAATCTTGATTTTTTTTAGACTTCCTTCGTGAAAAAAATTGTAAAAAATAACATATTCCCTCTAGCAACTTGATGGAGGGTCAAAACACGAAGAAGAATATTAGGAACAATTTCCAACAGGAATTGTCTTTCTGAACACATTAGAATTTGAGATATCACTGTTCAAAAACATGATAATTATATCTAAATTAGATAATTAATGAGTAAATTAATCAGAATGTTTCACACTCAAATGAGTTTAAGCACAAACCAATGACCTATTGTAAAAAAACTGGATTTTTAAAGTCAAATTTTAAAAAAATGTTCTAGTGTATACATACACCTTAAGCAAAATACATTAATGTTTCCTATCTAGGTATTATTCTGAATATAACTGGATTTTTTTCAACTGTTAATTGAGTTAATGTCCTGCTTTCTTTAAAGAAATAGATCGCCAAATGCATTCCCTTTCATTCGTATATTTATGATGTACATCTCAAGGATAAAGAAATGAGACGTGCTTAAAATAAATGTTTTAAAAAATAGCCATTATTTAAAATCATTGATTTCGCAGTGAATGAAAGAACTAGTATTTTTTATGAAGTTTAAGAGATTTAAACCTCTTAGAGTAAATATTTTAAGTTATGTAACACATCCCAACTACAAACCCTAAATATTGCTAACCTCCTAGTGCAGACATCTCGTCATTAGCAAAATTGGTCAAATATTGATGGACGAGAAATCTCGTCGAAATCACTTGGAGGGTCAATGTTACCTAACTATTTCAAAAGAATCGAGAGTCACGTAGAATCTGCGTGGAAGCGAAAATGAATACATTTGCAAGGCTTGAACTAAATTTAATGTGAATAACTTTGTGAATGACATCGTAAGAACCAATGATGCACTTTCTAAAAGCAGGCCTGCAAACGAAATGGAATGCTTTGGCTTGTAAACTAAAAGAAATCGATTATTGACACAGTTGATACTTAAAGTTAGAACATAAATGAAACGGGAGTCGTGAAAACGAATACGAATGGAAAGCGAATTGAATATGAATAGCAAAACTACTTCCGAATAGCGAATAACTGAGAATTGGGTGCCTATTCCTATTTCCCCGGTGAATTATATGGTGAGGCAAAGAAGAATAAAAGGGTGCAGAAAAATAGAAACTCCTGATTACAGTTTAACTCTCCTGGTGGTTGGCTCGACGAGGTATCTCGTCATGAATAAAACTGACCTGATTTTGATCTCGTCATTATCTAAAAATCGGTAATATCTTGATAACGAAATATCTCATAATCAAAATAAACGAAAGAGTAATGGATTAGCAACCGGAGGATTGCGAGTTCGAATCCCACCAAAGACCGTCGTGTATGGCTGGCTGCTGGCTGCGTCGTGTATGCTATGGGGGCTGGTGCATGTTAATCGGTCGTCGCCTCAAATGTCCTCACGTTGGCGGGTGTGGACGTTTGGAGAGCAAGGTGCCAACTTAGTTGTTGACCTCGTCATCTCACCGTGGCTCAAAATTATGTGGTGTTGCCCTCGGATCTTTCCCTTGGGGATGTATCCCAGACCGTCACCAATCGCCCGTTGGATTGCTGCAGTGCTACGTTAACTAATTGCCTACCTCTGTTACCTACGTTACTCAACAGAGCCCATTGATAAGAACATAGAATCCATGAGAAATTTAACTTAACCCTCCAAGTGTTACGAAGAAATATCTCATCCCAAATCTGGTCAATTTCGCTAAGGACGAGATTTCTCGTCGAGACAAAACTGCCCTATTCCTCCAAGGGGAATATGAACCAAGTAGAAGAAAAAATTGTGTATTTCTCAAAACGGGTGACAGTTTGGAACAGGTTTTTACCCCAGAGGCTGTCCAGAAAAGGGCAGATATTAACTCGAAGATTAACCAGCAAAAGGGTTAAATATAGCTAAATTAAAAAGGTTAAACTTGTGTGTTTGTATTTTACTACATAACAATTCTTCCAGTCTATATGTATGGCGTAGCTGTGTACTTTTGAACCTTGCATAAAAATCCAACAAACAATCTCATAAAAACAAATACATATATGCGAATTTTTTACTTATATCTTTTCACATTTAGGTTTGAATTATCTTCTTAATCATAATTTTAGAGAAGTAACGATTTTAATGTGTATATTAACCCTCCTGGTGGCTGCCTGGACGAGACTTCTGTAATGACGTGGTATCTCGTCGTTAGCAAAACTGACCAGATCTTGATGGATGAATATCTCGTCCTCAAGAAAAAAACTGACCAGATCTTGATGGATGAATATCTCGTTCTCAGGAAAAAAAATTACCAGATCTTGATGGATGGATATCTCGCCTCAGGAAAAAACCGATCACATCTTGATGGATGAAATATCTGGTCCTCAGGAAAAAAAACTGACCAGATCTTGATGGATGGATACCTCGCCTTAGGAAAAAGCTGAACAAATCTTGATGGATGTATATCTCATCCTCAGGAAAAACTGACCAGATCTTTATCTCGAAGTCATAAAAAAATCGAGATTTTGTGATGACGAGGTATCTCGCCACTAGCAAAATTGGCCAGATCTGTATCTGCGATATGTCTCATTCAAACCACTTGAAGGGTTAAGACGAGTAAAAATACACAAAACACCAGAATTTCAAGCGATGAAGATGATTTTCTAAACATTGACATAGCGTCAACATTTACGCCTTCTTCTCATGCTCTGATCTTCGGGATTGATCCCGAACCGTCGTCAATAGCCCGTTGTGTTGCTCTAGTGCGACGTTAATTAATTACCAATTATCACCACTCATACTCTGATATCTTTCCTTTTTTGTGAGCTTTACTTTGAAAAAAAAAGAGCCACATTATTATCCGATTAAAAAAAGAAACTCAATAAAAAATATAGAGCTGAAAATTTAGTCGACTTTTATATGTAAATCGTCAAACAATAAAAATTGTTTTCCAATTACAATTATTTATCGAAATCCACAGAGAAGGTAGATAGATAGGTATTTAATTAACGTCGCACTGGAGCAATACAAAGGACTATTAGTGACAGTCCGGGATCAAACCCGAAGGGAAAGATTCGAGGATAACACCATGCAATTTTGAACCAGGTCAGATGACGAGGTCACACTTGAGTTGGCACCCCACTCTCCAAACTTTCACACCACGCCGACGTGAGGACATTTGAGACCACGATTTTAACGTGCACCATCCCCTTTGTCCACTACGGTCTTTGGTTGGTTACGAACTCTCAACCCTCCGATTGCTAATCTGTTACTCTTCAAACCGGGCTTCCACAGAGAAAGAAAACATACTTTTAAAAAGACGTATTTTAATAAAAGAGGCATGTTTCGTCTTAAAAAACTGCCGAAACATTTCCGGCTTAGAGCAGAAACTCATGGAGTTGTTCAATTTTTTAACGTATGGCTATTTAAAAAAACTTAGTTTTTAGGTAAAAAATAAAAATTAAAGTGAAATGTGGAGTAATGGATTCGTGGAGTAAGTCCGTCCACTGAATACGAAACGCGTTTGTGATTAAAGTAGGGACCATCACCTGATCGAAATGCTTGAAAGAGTCCTATAGATCAGTTTCACCGCTAGAGCGTCTCGATTTTTTCGCTTTTTTACGAACGTAGACATAATATAAATGTTAAATACAAGATCTTGCAATCAATATATAGTATCTACGCACAAAAATAGACTTTACATAAGGTTAATAAGACCTCATTTCACTCTAGAAAGAAACGCTCAAAATCGAAAATGTGTATTTGAGCTTCCGAATGCGAACATCTCTGATACACACCAGTTTTCCCACCAGCTTCTTCCCCAGTAAGCGCCTATTCCAGGAAATCCGAGATTCCGTATTCTTACAGCACTTTGGGTATCCGAAATCCTTGTTTATCTTGAGTCTCCAGTTCGTTACGAGTGCCAGGCTCGACCCCTCCCGGCGAGACATTCGTTAGAGAAGAACGTACCGAGATAAAGAAAATAGGATTTGCTGGGAGTGTTGAAGAATCATTCTATCCCCACCTTAAAGAATGACGCAATTACAATATTTCTGCTACAAAAGAACGGAATATATATCGACGTACTAGACATCAGGTCTACTTTGATTTGGATCGGCATTGTATGACTATTTTTATGATACATGAGGGTTTATTAAAAGAAATAGTCTGATGTCTTCAATTAGATAATGCAGGTTTGAGGAACTGTATTAAATAATACAAGACTTAGTATTCATAATATTCACATTTTGCAATAAATATTTCTGGTCTACAAATCTGCCAGAATCACTATGAAAACCTTAACCCTCCTGGTGGTTGTAGTTATATCCTATCCCACCTTAAAGAATAACCCGACTACAATATTTTTGCTACAAAAGAACGGAGTATATTGTATCGACCTACTAGACAGGTCTTTGATTTGGTTCGTCACTGTATTACTATTTTTGTGATACATGAGGGTTTATTGAAACAAATAGTCTGATGTCTTGTGTTAGATAATGCAGGTTTGAGGAACTGTACAAGACTTAATATTCATAATATTCACATCTTGTATTAAATATTTCTGATCTTCAAATCTCTCAGAATCAATGTATGAACACCTTAACCCTTCTGGTGGTTGTCTCAACGAGGTATCTCGTCATTAGAAGAAAACTGACTAGATCTTGATCTCGTTTTCATAAAAAAATCAACGATATCTTGATGGCAAGATATCTCGTCATTTACGAAATTGGTCAAATCTTGATGGACGAGATATCGCGTCAAAAACCATTGGATGGTTAAAGCAATGATTTTTAAATGATTTTCTTACAAAGGAATGAAAATTGCATCTTATGCTGGTAGTAATATTTCTTGGATTTAATGGCCCAAGGGTCATATTTGACCCTTGGAATGTTTCGTGAATGGAAGCAATGTTTCGTGTCTTTTGCTAAATGATTCAGGTAAATGGAACTTTATTTATGGAGGAACCATTTTCAAATCCAGAATATCCAGTTATTGTAGACATTAAGATCAATGCACTTTTCACACTGTATATGAAGATTTGACGAGACATGGGGTGCACGAAATGAACCTACATCTTGATAACCTGATGACTGCCTACTGAAGAGGGCAAATATGTTCGCGAATTAGCATCTCAAAGAATGTTCTGTTTCAAATGAAGATCGTACTGGATATACAGTGTACTTCAATTTGTTGCTTGTTGGTTCCTTTTATATTATACGTGGTGTTATACCAAGAAATAAGGTCTGATGTCTTGTTTTACTAATGCACATTTGAAGAACGTAGTAATTATTACAAGATATAATACATATAATATTGGTCTTCATATCTGCAGAAAATCACTCTATAATCATCTTAAATAATGACTTTTTAAATGATTTTCTTATATAAAGGAGTGAAAAATCGCATCTTGCGCTGGCAGTGAGATTTCATGTTTAGAATTAATCTTTCTGGTGATCGTCTCGATGAGGTATTGGCAAAATTGATCATGTCTTTATGGACGAAATATCTCGTCATTAGAAAAACTAACTAGATCTTGATCTTGTCATCTTAAAAAAATCGGCTGTATCTGACAGCAAAAAATCGACCAGATCTTGACGACGAGATATCTCGTCGAAACCATTTGGAAGGTGGTTAACTCTCGGAGCGTCATGAAATTTGCGAGTAGTTTAGTATTCCTTTTACTCCAGAGCGCAAATAATTACTAAATGACCACAGCTAATGGTTGAAAAAATCCACTGATTCTTCAACTTTTAGATCGATTCTTACTGTCTTCTCCTTAGAATAGAATCCTTTGGAAAGATGTTTATAGATCCTTTCTTCCGAATAGAATCCTTTGAAAATGCTGTTTATTTCCTTACAATATATTGAATCCGTTATAAAAATTCTATCAATTTTTACAAAGCCTTTGCTTCCTAAGTCCTTTTTTCTTTCCTTAGAATAGAATCCTTAAGAAATATTCTATTGGTTATTTCCTTAGAATTGATTCCTTTGGAAAGATTTTACTGGTCCTTCCCGTAGAATAGATTCTATTGGAAAAAGGTAAAAACTGTTTAAAAGTCACGCACTGAAGACTGCAGGTTGTAAGGTGGAATTATGCATGTGAACCCTCAGAAGGTTATATGGTACTGGTTTATAGAACTTTGCTGCAATAACATTCGTAATACGTTGAAGAATCAAAACCTTAAAGAATGACTTGATTACAATAGTGATGTTACAAAGGAAGGAGATATTGCTTCGCCGTAGTGTAAATAAGATCTGCATTGATTTGCTTTGTTGCATTCTTATACTATACAAGAAATTATTATACCAAGAAATAAAGTATATGGTCTTGTATTAAATAATGCAGTTATGATAAAATGAATTATTTACGACAAAGCGTATTCGTAATATTTTGACAAATGACTTTAAGCCTCTTAAAATATAATTATTTCAATGATTTTTGTTATAGAAAATAATGAAATACTACTACTTCGGCGTATAAGAGTTATTTCCAGTAGGACTCGTCTTTTGTTAAATAATATGATCCCGGGAGTTGTATAGCTTCTGAAGGGCATAACATTCATAATATGTTGATGAATTCTTCTATCAACACCTTATAGAATGACGTGATTACAAAGGATATTGTATCCCCGTATTGAAAGTATTGCAGTTTTATTTGCTTTGTATCACTATGGCTATGATTGTGCTACGCGAAGGCTTATTAGACCAGGAAATAAGTTCTTATGCACTAAATATTACAGATTTAATGCCCTTTTATTGACTTACTATAATAATAATAATCGTAATGCACTGAAGTGCCAGAAAAACTGGCATGCCAGTCTAATACTTGGTAGTCCTTGCACGGGAGTGAAGAACTGAAGAAATACGAAGGGGCGTGTACTTCACGAGCTTGCGGAAGTATTCTGTAGGCATGAAACGCCATAATTCCGGCAGAGAGGTCGGGATATCGGTGTTCCACAAAGCGTTGCATGGTGTCCAATAATATGTATGTTCAATAATATTGAGATCTGGTGACTTGGTGGGAATGGAAAGACTCGAAACTCTGATGAATGTTTCTCTATCCATAATTTGGAGTATCTAGACTTGTGTGGCGGCTTATTGTCCTGTTGGAAGAGGCCGAAACTGTAAGAATGAACGCAGGACATAAGTGGGTGTAACTCATCAGGAGGTATGCACACAGCGCTCATATGTCAGACGTTTGTAGACGAAGAGGTACAAAACCACCACCAGCCTGTATGACCACCTGTTGACATGTGGGATAAATAGCTTCATGGAACTTTCTCCACACATGGATCCTTCTATCTGCCGGAAAAATATGAAAACGCGACTCGTCAGACCGTACTCGTCAGTTTACTCGTATCCAATCATCAAGGATCCAGTGCCAGTGTTCCCGAGACCGGGTTCTGCGCTTAGTTGTGTGTCGAGTATCCATCAAGGGTACTCGAGTTGTATATCCGCTCCCATAGCCCATATCTTTGAGGGAACGTTGCAGAGTTCTCGCACTGATGTTTGCTGAGGGCCCGGCATTGAATACCGAAGTTATTTGAGGCAATGTTGCACGCCTTTTTACCAGCCGACGCTGGTCACGTTCATCCAGTCTTTTTATGACCATACTGCTGACATAAGTTTTAAGTTTCGGTTGTATTCTCACGAGCTCCAACTATTAAACCGAGTTCAAATTTGCTTAAATCGTGATAACTCGCCATTTTCACGGTGGAAGTAGCTCTAGATGCTCCCACAGATGTTTATGCAGAAGCATTTAATGACATACATAGGTGGCGTTACTATGTACATTGCATAGCCTCGTTTGTATTAGTTTTCCTGTCACTTCAGTATGTATTTATGAGTCACATTCGCAACACTTTATAGAATTATAATATTTCTGTTACAAAGTAATAAAATAATATATTTATGCACTGAAAATATGGTCTGATTACTTTTATATAATGATATACGTTTAAAAGACTTTATTATTTATTATTACATATAATACTCATATGTTGACGAATAGTTCTACCAGTCTTAAGAATAACAAGATTAATATATTTCTGTTACAAACGAAAGGCTTATTGCATCTAGGTACAAATAATGAAGTCTAGTTTGATTTTATTTATCACTGTACTTTTATTTTGATGATAAACGAGGATTTATTAGACCATGAAATAAGGTTCCATGTTTTGTGTTAAATAATGCAGATTTGAAGAACTGCATTATTTGTAGAGATTATTATTCATAATATGTTGACGAATTACTTTATAAACGCCTTAAAAAGTGCTTATTTCAATGTTTTGATACAACGGAATGAAATATTGTATCGCCTAACTAGAAATAAGACCTTATGTTAAATAATACAAGTATTTTTTTAAAGCTTACCAAAGATTATTTTGTTAGAGGTTACCACTACATCAGTGTCCTTTGTAATTAGCCTTACCAAAACTCTCTCATAACATCATTATCTTAATTGAATAATGGAGCTATTCGCTAATTTTCCACAAAAGTTATTAAAATATTGGTTTTAAGTTCTAAAATATTAAGAAATTGCGAAAGTATAAAGTAACATTCTGGTAAATATCCCATATTGTACATCATCTTCATTTACTAATGCTATTTTCAATAAAAACCAGAATATAAAGATAAACTCTTCAGTGCATAAATGTGAGTTTCTGAAATTCAATACTATTTGTGTAAATATTTCATTAATCAACATCAATAGGAAAGCAAATAAAACGTAATGTAGACTTATATGTACGGTATCCTTTTTAAGCGTTAATGTACTCTTCTACTCTCATTTGCATTACATGCTTTTGCAATGGGAATATTTTAAGTTGTAATTTGACTGATTTTCCGAAACAAAAACATCCGAATGTTTATACCAGCAGCATTAGAATGCGAATTTTTTCGACAGGATAACCACAAGCATTATCCATTATCATTAGTTTTAAATTTTCCCATCACGCTGTACTTATTTGTAACAGAAGACGCAATAAACGCTGCCTTGGATACTTAAAGGAACAGTAATAAACTTAGTTAATGGATGCTAGTTTATTTTATTACATGAAAGGGAATGTTTGTTTTCCTAAGTATTCTATGCAAACACTCGGTTTGCAACTATCCTTTAATTAAATACGGATTTTAATCTTCGACTCTCCAGAAAATTTATGGGAAGCGTTTTATTTACTGCTCCCAAATGTCAAGGTTTGTTTGTTTGTAAAGGATTGAGTTGGGAAATAAATTTGCTTCTTCGATTATATTTATTTTTTAATTTAACGATTTCCGTCGTCTAATTTACACTGAACTGGGGTTAATGCGCTTTTTTACGTAAATTTCTTTTTAAAATCCCTCATTGTAGTGGCAGATAATACTAATCTGTATCTGATGGTGAAATGCCACACTAAGTAAGAGCAGCGTTAGAAAGAAAGACGCACACAAAAGAGTGAATGTCGGTATGGGGTTGTGCGGAAATCAGAACGGGCCATTGTGAAGGAAACATTAAGTTTATTCTGTAGCACTAAAAATGCAAAGCATTTGCAACGCCCTTCATTACGTGGCCGGCACTACCATTGATGAATACGTGTTTGTGTTTCCAGGCTTGCCAAATGACTTTGAGTCATTTATGGTTTTATGAGTTTCAGAGTTTTTGTTCACGCAAAATGGAATTTTCATTCCTGCTTTGACGTGGCAAAAAAAACTTAAATTTTTCCAACTGAAATGAGGTAAAAAAAAGGCAGCGGCTAAAAAAATGTTTTTGCGAAAGAAGCGCATTTTTTTGTTGCTATGAATAAAATATTTTGTGAGGAAATTCGCAACGACTACCTGGATTCTGTGTGTCGGGAAAAGGTAGGAGGAAGGTGAGATTTTTTTTAAAACATAGTAGAAATTTTTTTTTGTATTTAAATTTTTTTTCTCGTTGTTTTTCAACATTTGTTTTCATGGGAATAAAACTGATGGACTTCAGACATTTCAAAAGAATTTTTTCATAAATAATTTTTCTTTTTATAAATGATATAAGGAATGAAAGGAGGGTACGTTTTTTTATAGCTTGTAGGGTAGTAATTAAAAATATTCTGAGCTTGTAAAGCTTTAGAATAAATATTTTGTGACTTCACTGCATTCTCAAATGTACAAGTATTCTTAAAACATCCATGGATGTACAGAGTACATAGATTTTTGACTTTTTTCATAAATGCCTGTTCTGTTTGTTGTAAACATTTGATCAGTCATTTTCCATTCAAAGTTTCTTAAGTACAAACATGTAATCTAATTAATTCATTAACACCTCTAGGGTGCATCTTTATAGATATACATAAAAGTAAATATTTAACCTACTTAGTTGTGTTGAGTATTAATTCAAAATTAGCGATTATAAGAAAAATGAACTATCGTACAAACATACCAAATGAGATGTTAAACATTATGTTTTTAACCTTTTAACTATTTATGAGCTGCTCTTTATCTCTAAAGCTAAATGTAGATGGCGTTAGTGTTTTAGTGGTAGGACGTGCTTCCTGTACGATTTCTGAATTGGTTTACATGAAGTAAAGTCCTCGTCTTGTGAAGGTTTATTAACATTGAAATTGACCTCGTTAATTGGGCCGCGGTAGCCCAGTTGGAAGGACAACGGATTAGCAACTGGAAGGGCGCGAGTTCTAAACTCGGTCCAACCACAGACCGTCGTGTACGCGGGGGCTGGTGCACGTTAAATCTGTCGTGGCCTCAAATGCCGTCATGTTGGCGTGGTGTGACTAAGAAGACTGGGGTGCCAGCTCAGGTGTTGCCTCGTCATCTGACCGCGGTTCAAAATTACGTGTTGCTATCCTCGGATCTTGCACTTGAGGATTGATCCCGGACCGTTGCCAATAGCCCGTTCCAGTGAGACGCTAATTAACTATCTACCAACCATCTCCTCATAAGTAAACTATTTTAAAATTTACATCTTGATACATGAGTCCAGCGTATTGACAACGATTTCACGATGTTTTCTATACACCAGTGAAGCAACATACGTAAAATGAACATAAGAAAAAACGGCAAGAATAGTAGATGAATCTCAAGTTTTATTTAAGATAATTGTAATAATGTTCTCTCCGGTTCAGTCGAGCGAGATATGCTACTAAGACTCTTCCTCGTCCAAGGCAAATCAGACACTTGTTGGAGGCAGTCAGGTGAAAACGATTCAAGTAGGCCTGAGTTACAATGTGGCCTATTCTGGGTTTTAGCAGAAAAATTGGCAACTGATCTAGGGATTCTTTTGAAGTAATGGCGCTCATTAGGATCACACTAAAATTGAAAAGGATGGCAATTCATTCCATTGTCCCTCCATGAAAGTGATCGAAGTGATTGAAGTGATCGACCATCAAAGTGATCGAACCTCTATTCTGACCGTACCCAGACACATAGAGAGGGCATTTGCTGACAAAGGAACTGGGTCTATTGTGCTGGACAACTTAGCTAACTTATCAGCCATTTTATTGCCGTACACTTGTGAATGCTCAAGAACCCACTGCAAAGTGATGTCTTTATTTTTAATTTAACATGAAGATGTCTGATTCCCCCAATTCTAAACAAGCAATCGCATGGTCTCTGCTGGCAAAGACAATGATGGACAGCCATGGAGTATGTCAGAATGCAAATAGGTCTATCTTAACATTTAAATGAAAATACTATTTAAAAGTATTAAGACATTTTATGATTTCATAACATCTAAACTCTTGCTCCAAAACCTGTTAACCCTTATTAACCGTGTGCCTCAGTGGGTATGTCCACTGCGTTAGCAACCTTCGAGTTGTAGGTGGCGCAGGTTTGATTCCTGTCAGGTGCATTCCTCCCTGGGGTTATTTCTCTATTCTGTGTCAATAAAACTTTCATTGCTAATGTGTGTCTATTACTTGATGTTGCATGTCTTATGTCTGGCGCAGCGTGGCCAAATATGGCCCTTGTGCCATAAAACCCCCAAACCAACCATTCTGGTGGTTGTGTCGATGAGGTATCTCGTCATTAACAAAACTGACCATATCTTGACGGACGAGATATTTCGTCCATAAAGATATGGTCCTCGTCATTAACAAAATTGGTCAGATCTTGATGGACGAAATATCTCTTTGATACTACTTGGAGGATTAACCACGTAAAATTGGAGTGGGTCTTACACAAAATCTCTTCCAGACCTTCACCCTCCGACTCACCTAGTGGTGTAATGTCTTATATGGGGCGAGCTATTGGCGACGGTCCGGGCTCAAACCCGAAGGGAAAGATCCGAGGAGGGCACCACGTAATTTTCTACCACGGTCAGGTGACGAGAACAGTACCTGAACAGTCCCCACGCCAACGTGATGACATTTGAGGCCACGACAGATTCAAAGTGCACCAGTCGTTTTTGTACACGACAGTCTGGTTGTATTCGAACTCTCATTCGCGTAGATGGGACTTAGCCGGGGGCGTTTGGTTCCCTTTATTTTCAAGAAAGCAAATAGAATCAAATAACGGTGAGCGGAGACTCCTGTAGGAATCCAACTATATCAAAAACGGAAAATAATTTGATACCGGATTCAAGCTTTTCTTCCTTATGGCTATTTGGAGCGAAGACGACATTTTCATAGGTTCTTATTACCCAGGAAAGCCTTGGCAATTTATATCATTTTTAAATCTAAAAATAGGAATCTCTATAAAGATTTAGTATTCCGCTTCGAATCCGTCGCTCGATGCTGGAAGCTATAACACTGATTGAGAGTTGACGAAAAAGCAACTTGCGGTGATCGCAGACATGTTGTATAGCAGCATATTTTCCCTCCCACGAGGTTATAGTCTTTTTCGAAGTGGACTCGGTGTTTTCTTCTAATGACGAGATATATCCTCCAACAAGATCTGGAAAGTTTTTCTAGTGACGTGATACTTCGTACCGACAACCACCTAGGAGGGTTCAAAACAAAAATCTATATTTATAGACGCTACTTTCTGGAATAGCTGGACGCTGTATCTATACTTGCAGTTTAATTTCGGTTTCTAGAGAGACCTAAACCTAAACTAGATGCCCTTTTAAGAATGGAAAGTAAAATAAAAGAACGACGAGAGCGAATACTGGTATGGGAGTCCAGAGATATCAAAATTGCATAATAATTCGGTGCCTGCTTCAGACTGTATTTCCCCACGGCCTATTTGGAGCGAAAGCGGCGTTTTCATCCGTCCTTGTTACCCGGGAAAGCCCGGGCAGTTTATATCATTTTTATATCTCCCAATAGGAAGCCCTTTTTAGTTTTAGTGTCCGACTTTGACAAGAAAGAATCCCCGGGCCAGATCAGTCCAATCGATTCCGTGCCTCCAGACCGAGACTTATTTGATGATTCTTTTTCCTGATCCGCTCTAAAGCACGATAGACGGGATTGAATTCCGAATCCTTTCTTATCTGGACAATGTATGAGACTGTAAACCTTTAACAGATATTAAACATTGATATGTTTTATACATCACGTAAGAGAATAAACGAGATGGGATTCGTCGGTGGTCGAGGAGGAGCGGGAACTTTTGTTCTTTAAAGCACGATCTCCTCTTACAAATTGAGAGGGGTTCCTTTCCAGAGATGCTATTCCACCCCAATTTCTTAAAAGAAAAGCTTCCATATTTTGATAAAAGGGTGCTCGACTACTTAAGAAAGATTTAGAGCCAGTGTATGGCAATTCTGTGAATAAATTTAACTCTTCAAGTGGTTTCGACGAGGTATCTCGTCCATCAAGATCTGATAAATTTTGTTAATGACGACGTATCTCGTCCATCAAGATCTGATCAATTTTGTTAATGACGACGCGTCTCGTCATCAAGATCTGATCAATTTTGTTAATGACGAGGTATCTCGTCCATCAAGACCTGATCAATTTTGTTAATGACGACGTGTCTCGATCAACAAGATCTGATCAATTTTGTTAATGTCGAGGTATATCGTCCATCAAGATCTGATCAATTTTGTTAATGACGAGGTATTTCGTCCATCAAGATCTGATCAATTTTGTCAATGTCGAGGTATCTCGTTCATCAAGATCTGATCAATTTTGTTAATGACGAGGTATCTCGTCCATCAATATCTGCTCAATTTTGTTAGACGAGGAATCTCGTCCATCAATATCTGATCAATTTTGTTAATGACGAAGTATCTCATCATCAAGATGTTACTGATTTTTCTGTGATGACAAGAACAATATATCGTCAGTTTTCTTCTAACGGCGATATATCTCGTCAGTCACTACCTGGTCAATTTTGACGAACCACCGACATACTGGATGGCAGACATGCGCCTTGACCATTATACCAGGTAGACGGTGAGAATTAAGATATGATGGATAGTTGAAGGCGTAGAGAATGATGTACGTACTCTCTACCAACAAAAGATGACGATGAGTACATTGTGGGTGTGCAATGCGAAGGTCTGTCATATAACTGGGGGTTGGTAGGTATTTTAATTAACGGAGCACTATAGAAACAGGCTATTGGTGACGATCCGGTATCAAACCCGAAGGCAAAAATCTGAAGACAACACCACGTAATTTTAAACACATTAAGATGACGAGGTCATACCTCAGCTCGCACCCCACTCTCCAAACTTCTACACCACGCCAACGTGATATATAAATGGGGGATAAGATACATATATTTAAAGGAAAACATGTTAAGACCATAACAGATTGAAACGAACACGTGATTGCCCAGTCTGTTGTGAAGAGTAGGTAGGTATTTAATTAAAACGTCGCACTGGAGCCAACGGGCTGTTGGCGACGGTCCGGGATCAAACCCGAAGAGAATGAGCCGAGGACAATACGCAGTGTTGAACCACGGTCAGATGAACGAGTTTGGTGTAAGACTTGTTTCAAACTGCCCTTGGTGGATACAGGTCTATTAGTACTATTAATGTAGTCGTTTAACAAAGCTGCGAATCGGCAATGAAAGCTACATGAATGTTTCGGACGCTGGAAAAGAAGGTATTCGCTCACTGGAATTAGAAATTTGTAAGTTCACAATAGCAGAGGAAGGATGTAGGAGTGCTTTATTATTCTTAATGGGCGTCTTTATTGTGCCGTCACTTAGCTGTACAAAATGTGAATGTGCTTGTACCATCCTTCTACAAGCAGTGTCCATTTTTGTACAAAACATTTTATTATTTTTCATTACAACATCAATTTCTGAATATGCCCACAAATGCACTCAATTGCATTCGGTTCTGCTTTCGGAATGCGATTCATTGCATTTATTGGCTCATGCAAAAATTCCTGTTGTAATAAAACAAACGCACATTTCTACACAAAACAAATAACTTTCAAAATCATTCTGACAAACACCAGGGTTCTTACCTTATACAAGAACAAAATTAAAAATTTTATGGCCAAAAAATTATCATTCTTGCAATTTCTTTAGGCCTCAATCGCAGTTGAATATATATATATATATATCGATTTTCCGGTTTTCTTTCATAAAATTTTAAATTATTTAGTAACTTTTGAGTTGTAACGCACTACGCATAAGACTGTTTTGACTTCAGTTAGGTAGTTAATTAACGTCGCACTGGAGCAATAGTGCGAGAAATCCCGGCGAGGTCCGGAATCAATCCCTAAAAATCCAACCAAACTTCCACACCATGGAAACGTGCGGACATTTGAGGCCATAACTGATTTAACGTGCACCAGCTGCCGTGAACACTACGGTGTTTGGCTGGACCTAGTTTAGAACTCTCAACCCTGCGTTTGCTTATCCGTTTCTCTACCAACTGGGCTACCGCGCCCCGTTTTGACAAGAATGTGAAAACTATAGAACTGGGTTATTGTCCATTGGCACTTTAGTCATTTTGGAAATAATAAGGAAAGCAAAGATAAATGAATTACTTATTCTAATTGGATGTTTTTTATAAAATTAAGGTATATCGGTACCTAGAATTAGTGGGTATTGCCTATTGGCAATGTATTTGTCTTAGAATCGATAAAGAAATCAGTTATATGAAATATTTAAAACAAATTATCTTTTTTTAGATGTAGAGTACAAAATATCTAGAAATAGTTTGGATCTAGTTTGTAGATAGAAAGAGGATAACCATAAATATATTTTAAAGCGCCAGCTTATCTATATCACACAATGCAAGGGGTTTCCAATTACAGTTGTTTTGTTTAAGTAACAAATCAATGAAATGCAAGCGATATTTCGTTTTGGCGATTTCTGAAAAAAAGAAGTTAAAACATTTCTCTTTTATGTTCTCTATAAATCATAGCTGAACATAATAAAGTTATTTTTATGCATATTGTGTTTATTGATTATCTTCTCTTTCATTTCCTGGTAACTGCAGATAAACATAGTTTAAGTTATTGAGTTTAAAAATAATTTACCGATCAAATAAAAACCTAATTTAGATCTCTTGTAAACTGTGTAGAGTGAAGAATATGTAAGATATAGAAACCACACACATATTACTCAAAATTTTTACTGATTATTCAAAATTCTTTAAACGTTTATCATTGTTAAATGTAGGCAAAATTTGATGACTGCAAAATTGTGAGCAAATCTAATGGGCGATAAGAAGATATGGAGCTAATGTACTGTGTTTTATTAATTTTTCTACACGGTTTTGTACAATTCTATTATTCTACTACTGATAAACGTAATTTTGAAGTTTTAAGTTTAAAAATAATGCACCGTTCAAATACAAGCCTATTTTAGATTTCTTGTTAACTCTGTCTACAGTGAAGAAAATGTAAGATGTAGAAACTACACACACATAACTCAAAATGTTTAACGATTATTCAAAATTCCTCAAGCGTTTATCATTGTTGAATGTAGGCAAAATTTGATGACTGCAAAATTGTGAGCAAATCTAATGAGCGATTAGAAAATATGGAGATAATGCAGTTTTATTTACTTTTCAACACGATTTTGTATAATTCTATTATTCTACTACTGATCTAAAATAAAAGAAAAACTTTTTCCTCACGAATTTGACATGCATAAAACATACGCATCGCTACTACTAATATACAGTAACACCTCTATATATTACGCTTCGTAGGGGACAAAAATCGTGATACACGTAGGGAAGTATTAAATCAAGAGTCGAGAGAAAGTACTTGTTAGAAATAAAGAAGCATAAATTCTACTTTACATTGCACATGTTTTATTTATGATAATGTAAAACAAGTTAAAAGCAAAATTGTTGGTTCAACCTTTTAACCCTCTGAGGGGTTCACATTCATAACACCTTGCATCCTGCAGTCTTCCCTGCATGACTTCAAACCACTTTTGATCTTCTTAACCAATAAAATCTTTCCATGGATTCTATTGTAATTAAATAAGCAATAGAATATTTCAAAAGGATTTTATTCCACGGAATGGGCCAATATAATCGTTCCAAAAGATTCTATTCCAAAGAAAGGAGCAATAGAATATTCCTAAAAGATTCTATTCTAATGAAAAAGGAGCAATAGCATATTCTCAAAGGATTCTATTATAGGGAAATGAGCATGACAGTATTTCCAAATGATTCTATTATACAATATGCGCCAATAGAAATTTTCCAAAGAATTCTTTTATAAGGAAATCAGCAATGAGATCGTTTCTATTCTAATGAAGTGAGCAATAGAATAGAATCCTCAAAGAATTCTATTATCTATTCTAAGGAAAGGAGTAATATAATCTTTCCACGAGATTCTATTCCAAGGAAGGGTCAATGAAACATTTCTAAAGAAGGATTCTATTCCAAGGAGAGGACCGATAGAAACTTCCTAAAGGTTTCAATGAATCAATGAATGCTTCAGAAAGATGCGGTTAATTAGCTGTTAAGTGTTTTGTGGGGTAAAGGCAACATCTCGGGATCTTGGACGCTAAGAGTGTTAAACTTGCACTAATAGTTCTGAAAAGAGAGTAAAGTTACACTAAATAGTTCTGCAAAGAGAAATAATTTCTTTTCTCGCTTTCGAGACGCTTAGATAGTTTTAACGGTTAAGTTTAGCATAATTGCTTGAAATACGTGACCTTTGAGCTCCCAACTCTAAAGAAACAAATTGAGATTGCATCTGCTGTTTGCATACTTAAGGAACACCGGGAGACAATAGAAGAGATATGGCCAAATACGGCAATATAACGAAAGTTTATTGTTAATGAAATAACAATGTGCACATTTTCTACACATAAGCTGTATCAACTTTTTTTAACAATAAGCCAGAATTAAAGGTTTAGTGGAAGACAAACCCCCGAAATTTCAGTTGAGTTACACATTTATTCAGAGAAAAATTCTTCGCTAAATCTTAAACCTCTGAGCGACGCGAGATTTCCTAGTAGTGTAGTATTGCTTTTACCTCACTACACACTTAGTGACTAAATAACAACATCGATTGGTTGAAAGAATCCATGCATTTTTTCAACCTTTGGGAAGATTCAATTGCTCATTTCCTAAGAATTGAATAGTTTGGAAAGATTCAATTGCTCATTTCCAGCTAATGAAATCCTTTAGAAAGATTCAATTGCTCATTTCCTCAGAATTGAATCAATTGGAAAGGTTCTATTGTTCTGTTCCTTGGAATAGAATTCTTTGGAAAGATTCTATTGACCTATCCCGTGGAATAGAATCATTTGAAAAGATTGCCCATTTCCTTATAATGGAACATCTCCTTTTAAGGAAATCCTTTGGGAAGCTACTATTGGCTAAGCAGGTCAAAACTGATTAGGTCATTCAAGGAAAACTGGGGTTTTGATTCCGAAACTAGGTCCAGCCAATGACAATCGTGTACACGGGGGCTGATACGCGTTAAATCTGCCGTGGTCTCAAATGTCCTCACGTTGGCATGGTGTGGAAGTTTGGAAAGTGAGGTGCCAGCTCAGGATTTGTTCTCGTCATCTGACCGTGGTTCAAAATTACGAGGCTTTGTCCTTGATCTTTCCCTTCGGGATTGATCCCGATCCTTCGCCAATAGCCCGTTGCGTATACTCCAGTATGAAGTACTTCATACTCCATACTCCACTCCACACTCAGTACTTCATACTCCAGTATGAAGTTAATTAACTACCCATCTATCAAGGAAAAATGCAGGTTGCAAAGTGGAATTGTTCGTCGAACCCCTCAGAAGATTAAGCTGGTGAGTTGATTTGTCGTACGTTATTATATTAAGCTAAGGTACTTCGGAAGAGACGAGATCATAAAATAAATAATATTTTCTAGAAACAAGTTCTAGGTTGTATTTCGTTGTTACATATATTTCAAGGGATATGTAACGAAATCTTTTCTCGGGATTTAAATAACCGCAACACTGCATTAAACAAGGACATACTATTAAATTACATTTTCTAGAAACTACTTCGGGTTTTCCGACTGCAGCATAATTCAGGGAAACAGGAATTCCACCCTTCGTAACCTACTCGTCATGTCGAAAGCATTGGAATGGCTTCCCATTCCTTGTACATACCTGGAAGCTACTTGGTTTCCCGTGATTTCCCATGACACTACAACTCCTTTTTCTGTCTGAGATATGACATCCCGGAATATGTCGAGCATACATACTCAGCTGTTGCGTTTTGATGTCTCGCGAACAACCTCTCTTAATTAAATGGAAATAGTAACGTAAACATACTCTGCCTGATTACTGAGAGATGGGAATAAAAGGGATTTGAAAATGTAACCCAATAAATATATATGTAAGATTGACTTTGCCTATTTTTGCGCGGACATTGTGGAACTTACGGGAATAAAAGAGCTGACTTTTTAGCCAAAGACGTTTTGAAATTAACAGTTGATGTAAATGCTAACATTCCTGTTACTTGAAAGCCTCATGTTATGACAAGCTTGTTGCTAAGTGGAACGAAGCGTATGTCTCGTCTGAGAAAGCTCGCGACAATAAAAAAATTTCCTACTATTCAGCATAGATTGAGCTCAGAATTAGTTTCCTTCACAAACTTCAAAATTACACATTAATTTTCACATAATTTTTCATACACGTAATTTTTATCTGGCCATGGAAATTTTGCTAAATACCTATATACCTATCTTCTTCTAACTAATGATATGTGCGAGTGTTCAAAAAAAGCAACCAGAAGGTGTGGAGCATTTGATTTTCAGTTGTCTTGCATTTGCTAATTCAAGAGTATGCCTTCAAAAGGATTTGAGAAACATGGTAAACATAGCCAATGAAAGTCAATGTTTTTGTTAAATTTAATCTGTTTTTCTTCTGTTAATTTGTTAAGTTTATCAAATCTTGTAATTTTACTTAAATTTTATTTTTTACTGTGATAAAACAACTTACTTCTGTAGACCTCGTGTTGTAGTTCTGTGGTGGGTGCACGGGGAGTTTGCTTTTGTCCAATAACAATAATAAATCAATACATATATAAACTTCAAAAATTATAAAAGCTGGATCTTTGAAAGACAGAAATGAAGTTATTGTTACACTATTTCATCAATAGAATTCAATACTTATTTTTTCCATTCTGTACTCGTATAAAATGAAATTTTGTTTGGGGTAGGGTGCAAAAGTACGGTTCATGTAACCATATTTTCGGAGATGATATGGACTCAGGTGGTTGGCTCTCATTGATGTTCGGTGAGCAGTTTTTATCAATCCACTTCAATACTTATTTTATCTTTCCCATTCAACAGCTTTCTAAAATAAAATCTCGATGAGGTTAAAAATATACTTATTTTTGAAGATGATATGCTGATGGGAAATGCTATGTTGTTTGTAGGTACAGGAATTGTCTGCGTGAATTGATTAATGTTTGGTCAGCTGTTATTGAATCAATTGAATTCAATTTTTATTTTATGTTGTTCATTCCATGAACATTCCATTCCATCTCATGCATGAAGAGAAACTACAGCATCATTTTAGCGAGGTACCATAAAGGCTGAAGTCTGATATTAGAAGCAGGTACGTAAGATGTGGGACTTTTTTGAGAGGAGATAGGTAGTTATTTGACGCCGCACTGTAGCAACATAGCGGGATATTGATGACTGTCCTCGATCAGTCCCGAAGGGAAAGTTCCGAGGAGAACACCTCGTCATTTTCAACCATGGGCAGATGAGCAACATATCCCACTCTCCAAACTTCCTCACCATGCCAAAGTGAGGAGATTTGATGCCACGATAGATTCTACGTGCACCAATCCCTGTGTACGCGACTGTCTTTGGTTCTACCTAGTTTCGAACTCGTAAAGGTACAGATCCCTTACCAAGTGGGCTACCGCGGCCCCCTTGTATGAGAGGAACTAAGAACTTTCCAACTTGTCTATGCTCCTCTTGTCTATGCTGACTCTGTGGGACTATTCCTTAATGAACAGGAGTCCGTGTCTTGAAAAACATGGTCCTTTGGACTCTTGTGAGATCCACCCCTAAACCCCTAACTGTCTATAACCAAGGGGATTGCACTGGGGTGTGAGAAG
Source organism: Meta bourneti (assembly GCA_933210815.1). NCBI lineage: Eukaryota > Metazoa > Arthropoda > Arachnida > Araneae > Tetragnathidae > Meta > Meta bourneti. The sequence continues at coordinate 13,539,850 of OW119929.1, forward strand.
GAAAGAAAACGGAGGCAAAGAGACTCCCTATTAGTGTTCGATGCAGGCTGCCCAGTGCTTTGTCATGATATCCTTACGTTTTCGTTTCATTTAGATACTCAATTGCTCGTGTCATGTAATATTAATGTCCTCGTCTAGTGCGAAAATAAGCGTGTTCGTCCTTAGAAAGCTCTCTTTTTAATCTGACGTACATAATGAAGAACTAAAACTAATAACCTTGACCAGGTGGATTAGCATATTTTATTTTCTGAATTTATTTTAATTAAAAAATCTTTGTTCGAGGGTTGGTTGAAAAATACGTTTTATGTAACCTCATTTTCGCAGGTGATATGCTGATTTAATATATAATTATGTTTGTGGGTTCAGGTAGTTGTCTGCATTCACTGATAGTTTGAGTTTATACAAATCATACACTGTTTACGGTTGAAGTAAGCGCACAGCATGGGAGTTGTGTATTACCCACAGAAGAAAGATGGAATACGTGTTGTGAATGCAACTACAATATCCAAAAGCAGTTTAGTGAGGTTGGGTGGGAATATAGGAATGGTGATGGAAATGTTTGATTTGTTATTCTGTGGCCATCTTTTGCCACACGAAAGCCAATGAATAAATGAAAAATATCTTTAAACTAAGATCAAAATCAGAGAACATACTACTTAGCACAAGAGATACTTCTTCAACCTTGTCGTACGCCAATAAAAATGTAGTATTTATGTCAGTTAATTAATGTCACACTGGAGCAACACAGTGGTACATTGTCAAGGGTCTGGGATCAGTCCCTTAGGGAAAAATCCGGGACGCCTCGTAATTTTGAACCATGGCAGGATGACTATTTCAACACATGAGTGGGCACCTCACTCTCCAAACTTCAACTTCACACCAACGTGAGGGGATTTGAGGCACCGACGAATTCAACATGCACAAGCCCCCACGTATACAACGGTCTTTGGTTCGACCGAGTTTCAAACTCGCAACCCTCCAGTTGCTAATTCGTTTCTCTTCCAAGTGCGCTACTGTGGCCTAGTATTTATATCAGACAGGACTTTGTTGAAAAATAAAATAAGAGTACGTTTTCGAGAGAGATCAATACGTTATTAGTCTCCAAAACAAAATACTTTCTGCTGGCAGTCTTCAAAACTATTTCCAGACTATCTCTCGTTAGATAAAGTATTTGTAATTACGTAATGATACACCTTTTATTATCGAATGATACAGTAATCACGTTTCTGCAACAAATCTAATCAGCGCACATTAAATAATTCATAGTGTGGTTAAAAGAAAGCTCGTAATTAACCTCCTATGTGTTCAACCTCCAAAACTTTGCTCATCGATTATCATCTTATAAGAACACAGAAAGTCTCGTACGAATACTTAATCAAATTTCTTTGTAACAGATGACTCACAGAAACACATCTGCAGTTTCTCTGGCCTAAAAGAATAAACGGTTCCCTCTATTATTAATCTTTATTACATCACTCTTGGATATTTTAGTGGAAGTGTATATAACAGATATATATTTCAATAGATATAACCATTAAATGTTCATTTCTCCCGTATGCTCTCTTTTTATCATGATATATCATTTATCAAAAGCAGCTTTAATAAGATGACTGTACGTTTCATAAAATAATATTAATCGGTAGACAACAATCAATCTGGTACTAACCATTTACGTGCTACATAAGGGTAAGTGAATGTGATGGGTAATAGGGGAACCATTTGTTAATGCTGAAGGCAATTATTATTCAGATATGTAACATGCAGGGACTGAGAGGAAGGATATGGAAATAAAGAAGATTATTGTGAGATCGAAGGGAGCAACATTAATTTCCATAACTAGGTAATATAACAGGAAATAATCGAATAATAAATGTTTATAAAGTATTTCATGTTTATAGTTTCATTTTTGTCTAGGAAAGCATGTTTGAAAGACATCTTTCCTCAACATGACTTATGTGACAATACATTTAAATCACCTGTAGTACATTAATGATATTAAAATGACTTCGTAAGCATTAAAATTACTATAAATAAAATAAATTGCGGTAAATAAAAAAATAATAAATAAAACAAAATGTGGTAAATAAAAAAATTAATAAATAAAATAAAATAATAGAACAACTAAACTAAAATAATGTTAATAATAAGTAAAGTAAATTAATATTAATAATAAATAAAATGAAATAATATTAATACTAAAAGATAACAAATATATAAAGTAAAATAACATTAATAAATGGAATAAAATGATATTAATACTAAATAAAAAAACATTAATACATAGAATAAAATGATACTATATATATATATATATATATATATATGTATATATATGTATATATATATATATATATGTATATATATGTATATATATATATATATATATGTATATATATGTATATATATATATATATATAATAACATTAATAAATAGAATAAAATGATTATAATAAATAAAATAAAAGTAGTAAATCAAATAAAATTGTCATCGTATTAAAACACAGAGCAAAACATCATACATAATATAAGATATGAGGAGATGCAATAACGGTATGAAATATGTATAGTGATAGAAACATAAAATATTATTTGAAATACATGTAGTAAAGTAAATTTTAGACATTAAAGTTTTATCTATTAAGAAATCCTAAAATCAAATGTCATATTGTAGACAGTTTTGTAAGCTTTCCAGGAAATATATTATTAACTAAAATATTATTAAATGAAAATAAACATGGAATATTAATAAGAGGTCGAGGAATCCTTTCCAAAATAAGCCCCTTTCGCATAGTTTGGAAAACTTTTATAAGGATTTCAGAAAATATAGTATATATTTGGAGTTATAAGAGGAAATATTAATAAACTTGTAACAAAATCAACCGTGTATTCTAAAAGTCGATGTTAAGTTTCGTGTTGTGAACTCAATGTAAATTTGCTTTCAATTCTGTTAATTATGGAATGTAGTAAGAATATTAAAGCATATTATCTGTAAGAATTTCTAATTATGGAGATTTCGCGAACAAAATTTAAATTTCAATAACAACTCACTTAATTTAATACGAGATTGCACATTCAAAACACATTTTAATACTTCCATGTAATGTTTCTATTCCAACAAAGCACGTAGAAAAATACACAGATGGGAAAATAAAGCATACACACTAAAATAAATTATTAATTAAAAATTTCCGTATTCATTTCACAGTGAAATATTATTTGAACATTAAAATCCGGTAATAATTTCATAGCCAGAAGGAAGGTAAGTATTTTAATTAACGTAGCACTGAAGCAACACAACGGGCTACTGACGACGGTTCGGGCTCAAACCCAAAGGCAAAGATCCGAGGACCGCACCACGTAATTTTGTGCCACGGTCAGATGACGAGGCCACAACTGAGCAGGCCCCCACTTTCCAAACTTCTACACCACTCCAAAGAGAATACATTTGAGGCCGCGACAGATTTAACATGCACCATCCCCTTTGTACACTCCGGTCTTTGGCTGGCTTCGATCTCGCAATCCTCCGATATCTAGTCCGTTACTCTTCCAACCGGGCTACCACGTTACCATACCCAGAATGGTGATTGGGAACAAAATATAAATTTCGAAACTACTCTTTTAATCATCCTGGTGGATGCCTCGACGAGGTATCTTGTCATTACGAAAACCGACCAGCTCTTGACCACCTCATCATAAGAAAATCGACAGTCTCACCATTTGAAAAAAGCCTGACTAGAATCTGATCTAGTTATTATAAAAAATCAGCAATATCTTCATGACGAGATATCTCGTCCTAAGCAAATTTGGTCAGATTTTGATGGACTAGATACCTCGTTCTAAGCAAATTTGGCCAGATCTTGATGGACTAGATACCTCGTCCTAAGCAAATTTGGCCAGATTTGGATGGAGTAGATACCTCATCCTAAGCAAATTTGGTCAGATTTTGATGAATTAGATATCTCTTCCTAAGCAAATTTGGTCAGATTTTGATGAATTAGATATCTCTTCCTAAGCAAATTTGGTCAGAACTTGATGGACGATATATCTCGTCATAAGCACATTTGGTCAGATCGTGATTCGAACTCGCAATCCTCCGTTTTCTAATCCGTTACTCTTCCAACCGGGCTACCTCGTCACCCTATCGTACTCGGAACGTAGACCAACCAACACAGATGGTTGGTTTTGGGGGTTTTTATGGCGCAAGGACCATATTTGGCCATGCTGCGCCAGACACAATACAATATCAAGTAATTGACACACACAGGGAAAGCTTTACTGATACAATAGAGAGAAATACACCCAGGGAGGAATGCACCAGGCAGGAATTGAACCTTCGCCGCGTACAACTCGAAGGTTGCTAGCGCAGTGGACATACCCACTGAGCACGGCGGCCGCTACGCAGACGGAAAATAAAAGACGAAACTGAACTAAGCAAGCAAATAAAGCAAGAGATGAATAATAAATGTTTACCGGAACGCGAATAATCTTTTGATCCCGCTTATAGTAGACGAGCAGCCTATTTCCTTCGAACACAGGTAATTCCCGAACTCCAATAACAATAACTCGTATCACCAAAGAAATAATTTTTCTGTTATTAATCCCATTAAAAAGAGAAAAACGATTACATTTTTCCAGAACCGAGCGGGCGAAAAACCGAATCAGCAAACAAACATTTATCAGCATAAATGGTGCTCAGTTATCAAAACAAATCGTTCAATTCCTGCCCTAAGTAGGGGGATTATTGAACATTGTTTGCTGCAGAGTCTGAGATGAATGCACCTTATCATGACTACCAGTGTTAAAGCATTTATTGTTCATGGACAAGAGTGTATCTCGACGTTAAGACTAATCCTCAGTTGGGTCCCTGGAGGAGAATGAACTTTTGCTGCTTGGGTGTTGGTTTGGAAAGGAGAAGAGAGTATTACTTAGGAAAACACGTTCTAAGCTGATTAAATGAGTTACGGATGACTGCAGAGTGAAATAAGTTTGTTCATCCGTGGCTTATGTTTGGCACGCTTCAATGAGGGTGTTTAGCTGATAATGCTTTTAAAAACTATTAACTCTTTCCGGGAAAAAGCAGAATTTTCTCCAGATTTGTGTTTGGGAGACGGTTCGAAAAATGTTCGGATCGCAGCAGTAGAAGAGAGGGAACCCATTCCTACCACCGTTAATGCAGCTCGTTATCGGGGTTTTAAAATACATAGATTTTGATTAATATTGACAATATTTAAAAATGGGTAGATTAGTGAGCTAGATTTCCTTTGTTTGCATCGATATATGCTCAAACATGTAGTGTCGGTTTAGAGGAGAAACTCATTAACAGACAGAAAAATAAATTTTACACTTCAGGCGTTTTTGTGCTATTAGATTTTAAATCAAAAATAAAATTATAAGCATTTTGGTAGTATTATATTTTTGTTCAGATTACAATGTGACAATGTATTCATCATCATGCAAATAAGCATTTGCTTCCGAAAAAGTAGCAGGATCACGGTATCTCGTTTGGAAGAGTAACGGATTAGCAACAGGAGGGTTGTGAGTTCGAATCCAACCAGAACAGTCTTGTACAAGGGGGGCTGGTGCACTTTCAATCTGTCGTGGCCTCAAATGTCTTCACGTTGACGTGGTGTGGAAGTTTGGAGAGTGGGGTATCAGCTCAGGTGTGACCGTGTCATCTGACTGTAGTTCAAAATTACGTTGCGTTTTTCTCGGATCTTTCCCTTCTGGTTTCATCCCACTAGACCGTTGTGTTGTTCCAGTACGACGTTAAATACTTACCTACCGAAAAATTGCAATTAATGTGTTTCTACTGTAAGCCGACGATATGTTTTTATCGGGTCTCTTCTGATAGTTGTCTTTGCGATTTCATACTCATACATATATATTTTTTAATAGAATAGAAAATAGTGAAATATGTCGATATCCAAATTGTGTTTCATACTAAAAATGCTTCTCAATATGTGTATTATGGGATGCAAGTTATAGAAGTCACTCGAAATGTTTACTGAATCTCATAAAGATCGAAATTTGTTCTGGTACATGAATTTCATCTTGTATCAGCATAAACTGTTCTCAGTTGTTATCAAAACAAATCCTTCCACTTTTGTACTCGGTATGAGAATTGCAGTTGTTTATTGTAGTTAAGGTTGAATGCACCTTATAATGGATTCCAGTTGGAATTAATTTATTGTTCGTGAAGAGAGGATGTGCTGCAGTTAAGGCTCATTCTTAATTTTGTGCTTAGGGGAGGAATGCATTTTTTGCTGCTTGGGAGTAGCTTGGAGAGCTGAGGATTACGCATTTCTAAGCTGATTAAATCAGTTATAGATGACTGACGAGTGAAACAAATTTGTTCAGACGTAGTATAAGTTTGGCTCGCTTGAATGAGAGCGTTTAGTTCATAATGCTTTTAAAAACAATTAACTCTTTCGGGAAAAAATAGACTTTTCCAGATTTGTGTTTGGGAGATAGGTTGAAACTTGTTCTGATCACGGTTGTTGGAAAGGGAGAACCCACGCGTGGCGTTTTTAATTAAGCTCATTATTGGTTTTTAATGTATAGATCCAATTAATATTTAACAACATTTTAAAACTATGCAAATTATTATGCTAAATGTTCTGTGAAGTGTTATATGTTCAAACACATGTTTCTATAGTCTTTTTTTTATACTTGTGTCTTGTTTTTATGTTTGTGTTCAAGCCTATGTAAATTTGTATGTTTGATCCAGGATTATATTGTTGCTTATTATTAAGAAACTAAAACAAACAAGAAATAAGAAAGGGCCTCAAGTAAAAATAAAATTAGAGAAATTCTTGTCGTTTTACTGAATGAAAATGTTTTAAAATTTTAAAGTAAATAAAAAGTACACTTATGGATACTTTTTGAGAAAACATAATTGAATTATTAGAAACAATGCTGCTTTACTTTTAAAATTAATTCCCACGCACATTATATTAAACCTGTATGCCATTGTCATTTTTCTGCAAACAAGCAACCATTTAATTTAAAAAGAAAGTGCTATAAATAATAAAATTTATCTATAATTTCTATTGAAGCATATAGAGTAACGCAGTATACAAAAAAGTATGTACAGTGTATAAAAAAGTATAAATTGTAACCATTTAATTAGTATCGATTAAAGATTTTGTTCTTCATGTCTTATTAGACTTCTTCAAATTGTAGTAGAGATAGTACATATCGATAATAATTACTGGTCCAGTTTTAACAGTAAACTGCATTATTCAATCATGTATATCATAAGCATTTTTATTTGACAATGAAATTGCTTTGTAGGCTGTGTAACGTCTTAAGCAAAATTACTTTTCTTTACTTATTTTAACTAAAATCCGTTTCAAAAAGTTTTTCCCTATAAGTCATTTTATTTAATAGGATTTTGCTTATTATTAAAAATGCGTGTTTGAAATTAATAATGCTGCATTTGATTTGAAAACCGCCTATCAGATTTAATACCGGGAATCACAAACTGTATTTAATTTGACCCTTTTTAATATAAATTAATACGTATAAATTATAAAATTAGTGCTTTCACAAATTAAAGAGAATATTCCTATTCTAACAACGAATAAATAGGTAAAACAAATAATACCAGTAGAACTTTATTCCTATCTTTTTCTGAAAATCAGAAAAATTTAACTAAAAGCTGTTCTTATCATGGTATTACAATGATGAAACAAATTCAGTTGAAAAGGGCCTATCACAATCAATATAATTCAGCTCAAGCCTTCAATATTAAACTACATTTTCCTTGTGATACGCATTGGACTCGCATCCTTAAACATTATGTATCGATGCTATAGTATTTTGAAGCTAATAACAACAGCATTAACTTACAGTAATTGCATAAGTGATAAAATTAGTCGACGCATGAAAATAACTCGTGTGGCTCTGGCAATGGATTACATTCGAATAAGTTTCTTTCCATTGTGCTGCGCATGCGCAGCACAATAGCGTTTGCTTGGGGCTATGAAAAGATAATTGAGATAGTCCTATTATGCTGATCAAGCTGTAAATCTTCGCTTCACTGGTTGCTAATCAGCCTTATATTACAGTTGGTTACAAGCCATTATGCTGTTTAGTACTGCCATTATCATTCCTTGAACCAGCCAACACTTTCATATAGGATATGAGAATTAAAACCCTTCATACCTATAGTTGGTGAGTCGGAAGTGATAGTTGGTGACCCGATTCAGGACTTATACTTGGTGACCCTATCTGAGTGGTATAGATGGGACGTTATTTATAGTTAGTGACCCGAACCCTGATTTATAGTTAGTGACCCTATGTGGTTAGTACACATGCAAAACATCCACTGCACAAATTAGAAAAATATTGTTATCCGACATTCAGTGAAAGGGATGCGTGTTTTATCTCCCTGCATTAAAATTAAATTAGACGAAAAGAAAAGATCCTTAATTCACTTAAAAAAACTTCCTCTTCATCTCCGTATTTGCTTTTATTTTCAAAGACATGTAACCCAGCAATTAACAGTCACTTTAAAAATAAAGATACTTCATATTTTGCCAGAGCAAGGGGCGAAACGTGAAAAATGTCAAGTGGTCTCGGAAAATAAAAGAAGCAGTAAAAGTTCAATTAACTCGGAAATTTCGCGAAATAATCTAATTTGCATTTCTTTCTTGTTCTGCAACAAGAATAAGATACGAAGGAAACACAAAAAACTTCGAATCAATCTCGTTTATTTCTGAAGAGGACGGTTTTAAAAAACTCCTAAAATTTATGAGTTTCCCATTCCGAGTATTTAAATCGCTTCGTTCTACGTTTAATCCAAATATTTCCGGGAGAATTTCTTAAGCGAAAAAGAAATGGTTCTTTTTTCGCCATGGCTATTGCGTGGAAATATGCAAATAAGTTCCTTTTATGGGGTTCTTTTTTCTACAGTTGGTGGCTTCGGGGATACGGTTTATGTGTGCTATTTAAAACAAAAAAGTAAATAAATCTGGAGCATTATCAAGTTTCCGAGGACGTTTACGATGAAACTGTTTTACAAAATAGGTGAAATTCGGAGTTTATATTGGCGATGATTTTACAGCTTTAACATTTCAGCACTTCGAACAGTTGCATACCAAATGAAAACCAAATGAGTTCACTACATTTTTTACTTCAAACGAACTGATAATTATTTATTTTATTTTCCCTTAGTGGTGATCACTTATAGGATATTAAAAACAAACTAGGGTGTATAAACCGGTAGCGAACTATCGGATTTTACCAGTTTCGGAAATCGATGAGTGTTACCGTTACGGAAACATTATAATCGGTTTTGTGCATTAATTATTAGTTTTATTTTGAATATAATACTCCAGAGATAAATGATACCAGTAGTTGCAAATACCGTAGGTTTTTGGTGGTGTGTTTTTCCAATATCCAAATGTTACCATTCTTTTAAAAAGGTTAGGAATCCCTGATTTAATTCATCCCTTTGATAGCTTCAATTGGAAATGGAAACGAATTCCTTTCCTGTTTAAAACAAATTTTTGGAAGACAATAAGTTGGGGACAGCAAATTTTACAGATATTTTAGTTTTAACATAAATTTAGTGACCACAACATAAATTGCCGTCATCTCGGAAAGATGAATATAAACAGATCACTATGGAAAAAACTAGAACTTAAAAAGCCGATATTGAGAATTTTCATCGGTAACATACCGGTAATTTTCATACCCTAAAACAAAGCCCGTTGGTTTAACTATGGAAATAAATTAAAAACAGAAATCAACGAAATATTTAATTAGAAAACGAAAGGGATGATTTCATCACAAAACTGTTGACACGTGCACCGGTCCCTATTGCGTCATCTGACTTTGAACGATAGTTGGTATACTCTTTGGACCTCCATTGTCTTCAACTCGGTTATTACACTTTTACTAGCTGCTATACTTTTCAAATTATTGAAGTAAATCTGGTGTACACACTTTTGGCACACGGATTTTTTTACCGAGGAATCCAGATGCAACGAAACGATAGACTCATTCTAAGTCAAAAGTAGAGATGGATATTAAAATATTACAGAAGCACAATTCAATTACAGAACGGTAATTAATGTCCGAATCAATCAAATATGGTTTTAACTATATTTTATCTGGTAAGAAAGAAGTTTATTTAGAAGCATATGTGCTTTCGAAATGTATTTCTATTAAAATCAAAACATAATATCGTATAACCATAATAATAAGAATATTATTTGAAATGTAATATTAATTAGACTAGACAAAGTATAAAAATTCTACATAAAAAAATAAGCCTTGTGAAAATGTATTCAACGAATTTCTTGAAAGGAAGACAAATATTTTTTGTTTATTTCCTAAGTGTTCCTTTCACAAGATACATAACAATTTAATTATAAAATAGAGTAAATTGTTTATTTATTTATTGTAAAAGTTTGCTAAGCTAATTAGAAATTTAATTATAATTATGTAACACATTTTTGTTTCAATAAAATCCTGAATTTTTCCAACTTGTATATTCCAATACGTTGCTATTAAATACATTTTCCAATCAAGATTTCGAAATTAGAGGTATATTATAAGCGACTTGTATTTAATTTTGCTAGCTGGAAGTTCGTATCATCGCAGCAAATCCAAACAGCTTAAAAGAAATGCTTAACATTATTGAATTAAACAGTAAACATTTTAAAGGCTGAAATTAAAATATTTTCCTCCAAAGATGAAATAATGATATATGCAGTATGGAAAGGATTTATTTACTTATTATTTCTTTAAAATTATTTTCGAAGATAGCAGTATCGCTTAACCCTTTATTTCTTTTTAATCTAATTCGTACATAGAAGTCATCCAACATTTGCATGTTGTCCGATTATCTAATTCCATTGATGGGAAAATAATTTATAGAAATATGTTTCCAAAATACTCTTTATTTTCAAATTATCTAGTATGCATAGAGCCACGATTTCCAAAAAATAGAATTTGGCAAAACGCCATGCTTTTTCCTTCCCTTATAGAAGCATGCAATTAGAATCTATACATTTTACGATTTAATGTCCGATAAATTCTTGTTTTGCTTATGTATTCGCAGTAATTTTAAACTAGCGATCAAATAACTAATATGAAAATAAAAATCAGTTTTGATAGTTATAAAAAATGAGTGTTGATTGATACAGCCTTTTTCAAAATATTTAATTTCCAAACTCCTTTTGCGCATCCTCAAATATAACCAAATCATCTTTAAGGTTAACGGAGGAACAACGTTTTTCTATTTGCAAGAAAACCGATTTGCTAAAAAATCAATCACAAATAAACTAAACGTAGTCCAAATGTTGGGTAGGTAGGTATTTTAATTAAAGTCGCACTTGAGCAACACACCGGGATATTGGCGACGGTCTGGGATCAAACCCGAAGGGAAAGACCGAGGACAACACCACGTAATTTTGAACCACGGTCAGATGACGAGGTCACACTTGAGCTGGTAACCCACTATCCAAACTTCCATACCACGCCAACGTAAATGGTGGTAGGAATAATGTGTAAAAATTCCCTGTCATATGAAGAATACTACTTGCATGCATCCTCAACTTTAAAATTCAAAGATCCAAGATCATCTTAACACTTCAAGTGGTTTCGACGAGATATTTCGTCCATTTAGATCTGACCAATTTTGCCAATGGCGAGATTGACGATGAGAACAAGATCTGACAACTCTCTTCTTTTGACAAGATATCTCGTACATCAAGATTTGGTCAGTTTTTCTAATGACGAGATACCTCGTTGAGACAACCACCAGGAGGGTTAATAGTTTACTTCACATTTGAATAGATTCTTTAAAATCGTCATGCAAGTACACTTGAAAAGAAGATTTTTGCAGAGAAAGTGTTTTGTTTAACTCTCATAAAGAGCGAATGCGAAAGTAAGAAAGCCAAAATAATTTTTAGAACCCTATTCGCCTTATAAAAGCAAAACCTTACATAAAAACATGCCGGACATATTTCTACCGGAAGAAAATTGACTAAATTTATTATTACATATATTTTTGAACGTAGCTAAAGAAATGATTTCGGACGAAAAGTATTTTTTCTTACTGAATTATTGAAAGGTGTGGATATGCTACTCCTCTAGCATCATCTTATACTTTCTACATTTATAAAGTCTACGGAAAATTTATTATATTCGCCATATACAGTTCAAATTTTTCTCATACAATATCTAGACCTGTTATTTTAGGGATTTAGCTCTTTCTTTATTCAGTTGCTTTACTTTGTTTAACTTTTAATTGTTTTGCTTTATTTAATTTAGATAAGCTGTAGCTTTATTTGTGCGTAATCCTAAATATATCAGAATTAATTTTTCATGTGTATTTAAAAAAAAAATACCTGAGAATTTTCAAAACGGGATGATCCCTATTCAAAATGTTATACTGTATTAAATTAATTTTGTTTTAAGACGGGGCCGTGGTTGCCTTTTTGGAAGAGTAACGGATTAGTTACCGGAGGGTTGTGAGTTCGAATCCAACCGAACACCGTCGTGGGGGCTGGTGCACGGTAAATTTGTCGTGGCCTCAAATGTCCTCACGCTGGCGTGGTGTGGAAGTTTGGAGAGTGTGGTGCCAGTTCAGGTGTGACCTCGTCATCTGACCGTGATTCAAAATTACGTGGTGTTATCCTCGATCTTTCCCTTCGGGTGTGATCCCGGATTGACGACAATAGCCCGTTGTGTGGCTCCAATGCGACGTTAATTACATACCTAACTACCTGTTTCAAGACATGAATGACTATATTAAAACATTCAAAATGTTTACATGCTTGATGAGAAAGAAAGTGTTAGTACTTTCAATAAAATATAAATAACAAAAAGTTTTTAAGTGCTTTAGATAGAACTGAATCCAATCCTCTAAGTGGTATCGAGGAGATATCTCGTCCATCAATATCTAGCCAATCTCGCTTATGACGAGATAACTCGTCATCAAGATATTGCAGACTTTTGATGACGATGAGATCAATACCTGGTTAGTTTTCTATTGAAGAGATACCTAGTCCATGAAGATCGTGTCAATTTTCTTCTAATGACGCGATATCTCGTCCATGAAGATCGGGTCAATTTTCTTCTAATGACGAGATATCTCGTCCATGAAGGTTTGGTCAATTTTCTTCTATTGACTAGATATCTTGTTGAGATAACCACCAGAAGGGTTAAAATGTTTTTCCTGAATTGACATCTCAAAAAAAGACCACGTCCAAGAACTAAATATATTTGCACTCAATTCAGATCATGTGTGTAGAGGAATTGAGATATGTGTATGACCCTTAATCCTCTAATCTGTCTGTTAGGTGTGTATAGTCATACGAACTGAAAATAAACGTCGGTAGTCAAAAATGTCACGAATATAAATGCGTGTCAAATGCTGGAACCAGTATTACGGAACTCAAACAAACTCGAATAGGATTTCGGTTTTGCATTAATTATTTTCACAAATGTCCTAATTTTATTTGAGTTTTCTGATGCAGAAAGATTTTAATGCGGATAGAGGGGAAAATTCAAGGGAGATCTATTTCATGAGAATTTATTTTCAAAGCAACGTTAAAAGCATATTTTAAAATCGTTTTCAAATCCGCTTTAAATAACATGCTTTTTCTGGTAAAATGGAGAAAAAACAAAATATTTAAATTCATACACCAGACGATGAAAAAAGAGTAGAAAGACTGTTACAAAATTACTCTCTTTTATAAATGACACTACTATGGTACATAATTATAGTAATTTAAATCAAATAAATTCACCCCTTTGAAGTTACGACATGCTGTGTATTAGCAAGTCACACCACGCCAACGTGAGGACATTTGAGGCCATGACAGATTTAACGTGCACCATCCACCGTATGCACGACGGTCCTTGGCTGGACCTAGTTTCGAACTATCATCCGGTTGATAGTCCGTTGCTCTTCCAACTGGGCTACCGCGGCCCTATTGAAGTGTTAAAAGTTGTCCTGAATGTGCAATCAGACATTTCTTTAGCCTTTATGCTGGTTGTTTCGACCAGTTTTCTCGTCATTAGCAACATCTGACCAGATCTTGATAGACGAGATATCTCATCTCTTAGAAAAAATTTAACAGATCTTGATTCCGTCGTCATAAAAAAAATTGGCAACATCCTGGTGGTGAGATTTCTCGTCGTTTGCGAAATTGATGAGATTTTTATTGACGAGGTACCACTACTTTCAAGATCTGACCAATTTCGTTAATGAGGCCATGATATTGATGACCTCATCAAGATATTGGTGATTTTTATACGAAGACGAGATCAAGATCTGGTCAGTTTTCTTCTATCTCGTTCATCAAGATCTGGTCAGTTTAGAAAATGAAGAGACATCTCTTCGAGATAGCTACCAGGAGGTTTAAATTGGTATGGGTAGTAGAAGCTAAGAAATTGAAGAATTTATTTTTTGCATGCGTGTATGTGTGTGTTAGCTTGTAAAAAATAAGTTTTTAATTCTTTAATTGAAAAAGTACAGATGATTTTGGACTATAAACAGTCGGACACTTCCAGAGAACTTCTAAATTTTAAAGGATTTAACTTTAACAGGTTTTTATCCAACCGATGGACAAGCAAACGTTGCTTATTATTTTTAAAAGCAATAAAAAAGCCACGTGTAGCTCTGAGTTGTCTACAGAGACCAGTCAAGGTTTCCTTGACTGCAAGGAACAACTAGCTGCGGAGACGTTGGTGCATCCCGTACGAACAGAACAGTTAAGGTTGATTTGTTGACTCATTATGCGACTGGAAGTCCACGCATTGAAGTAAAAGAGGGCACATTAAAGGCACTTAGTTTCTTTTCTAGAAAATTGTCTTCTACAGAAGAACGCTATAGTGATCACGATCGACTGATTTTGCTTTTGTAAAGTATTTTCGGTTTTTGAAAGGAAGTTGCTAGTTTTATGTTAACAAGTCATAAAACGTTGTATATTACTTTTGCCTTTAATCAAAATAAGATGAATCTTTCCTCGGTAATTCCGTGAAATCGATTGTACTTCCCAATTTCAACTAATTTACGAGGGAAAGTTTATTTTTTCAATTTATTTATACAAATGTAGGGGTTGTACGTCAATTTTCTACATAGTCTCCTTCCTTTTCGATGCACTTGGTTCAAGAGTCCAAAAGATTACGTATTCCCTCCAAGAAGGTTTTCGGTTGGTCACTCAACCATTTATGCACCATTTCTTTGTCCGTCTAATCTGCAGAGAACCCACTACATTGTCGATGATAACGGTTTGCCAGTACCATTTCTCAAGCATGCAGAATCTTCTCGTCAGTTGTGGAGGCTGACGGGCGTCCTGCTCTTTCTTCATGCATCATATTTGTCCGGCCTCTTTTAAGCTTCTCTATCCACTCATACACACTTCTACATGGTAGAGCACTGTCCCCGTATTGTTTTGTAAGCCTCCGATGAATTTCAGTCCGTGGCACATCTTCCGACCACAGTAATCATATCACTGCTCTTTATTCCTCCTTGGTGCACACTGCTAGCGGAGCCACCATGTGCACACTGAAGCAGAAGCAAGAAAAATGACGCTTATCAATGTCAAACTCCGTCTATTGTGACCACAGTAGTATCAACTCTAAGCATGTAGAAGCAAAAAGGAGTGTGACAAACCTAAACATGTGGTATAGTGGTGCGGATAATTTTTGACTTATCCTCGTGCATTACAAAAAAAGTGTTAATAATGTAGCAGTATGTCAGGAATTTGTTACAAAATCCAACAAGCTGCAACTAAAAATCATTCTTTTCCGACTCTGGTGTTGAACTTTATTCTGACTTTTCTGCAGGCAGAATAAGATCTTGAATTCCGTAAGATCATGTGATTTCAGGATTTCAAGCCATGCGCAATATGACACTTCCTGGAGCTAAAACTACTCGTGAGCTTGTGTCGGGACGATTTGTTTGGTACCCCATACATGCAGATTGCCTCAGATGGTCCAGATCATGTATCCCATGCTATAGAGCAAAGGCTCATCATCATACCTTCAGTCCATTAGGTCTATTCCGTATGTCAGATGATAGGCATGAGCAATATGACACATCCTGGAGCTACAACTACTTGTGAACTTGTATCGGAGTGATTTGTTTGGCACCCCACTCATGCTGATTACCCCGGATGGTCCAGATCATGTATCCCATGTCAGAGAGCAAAGGTTTATCATCATACGTTCAGTCCATTAAGTCCATTCCGGATATCAGATGAGAGGTTCAAGCACGTAAGTCTAGACCTCTTCGAATCCCTGTTACCACCACGAGAGCGAATCTAGGCTCTCGTCATGATTGACCAGTTCTAAAGATGGTCAGAGAGTTCCCACCACCAACCATACAGATGAAACCGTGGCCAGGACATTCCTATTTGGGATGTGTCTCAAGACTTGGGATTCTGAAGAGGATAGCTACTAATGGAGGTTCGTAGTTCAAACCTGAGTTGTTTCAGTCTTTATACACGCTGCTAGGAATCCAGAAACTGCGTACGACGTCATTGAATCTCAAAGCCAAGAGAATGATAGAGTGTACCAATAGATCTCTCTTCGATACACTTACTATATAATTGATTACAAATAATTTAAAGTCGTTGCAAAGATTGAGAATTTAATTGATGCAATTTGTGTGTTTGCAGCTAATAAATACACATTCATCAAAGAATTGCAATTTTCATTGAAAGTCATATTCCCTAAGACTGGAGTATATAAACAGCTTTGCCACATTTTACAATACATATCGCAAATTATGATTATAATTACTTTAATCATTACTTACTGTATAGCAATTTATTTAATACTGGAAATTTATTAAATTGCTATACAGTAAGTAATGTAAACATTAAGTGATACAAATCATAAGCAAACAACACTTCGGATGTCATTTATATACATTCACAGTTAATTGATATGACCAACTTATTAGTTCCTTAAATCATTTAATATTTATTTTAAATGTGAGACTATTAACAATTAAATATATGTATTTCTTAATTCATATTCAATTTAAATGGTGCTATAAAATCTATCGCAAAATCTCCCGAAAGTATAAAAATATAAATTGACAACATGTCTCAAAATTAATCTAAATATTTTTTAACATGTTCAACGTACACTAGTGGTTTTTAAGCTGGGTTATGTGCTCCCCTGGGGGTGCGAGAAAGCATTTCCAGGGGTGTGAGAGAAGTTTTGATGGACGACAGCGATTTAAAAAAAGACGATCTTATTGAAGTACGAACCAATGTACGTACTCAAATGGAATTTGAAAAACTGGACTTAAAACAATTCTGGTGTACCCAGTTAGAGCCTTATACACAGCTGGCAAAAGCAGCATCGCAGACACTTTTACCTTTTGCCACAACGTGCCGGCGTGTATGAGATTTTCATCACTTGCACATAAAAACAAAACCCAGAAATCGCTTAAATGCAAGTGGACTTACGTGTGGCTCTTTCAAAAAAGGAGAAGTATTATTATGAATAAGCAACACGAACATAACCATTAAAAATTTGGATAGTGTTTTGTATGTATATGTAAATGTATGTGTTTATTTTTCAATAAATTATCTTGCAATAGAAGTAATTTCCTAAATAAAGAAATAAAAACACATTTTTCAACGGGGGCGAGAACTTATTTTTAGATTCAAGGGGGTGCCGACCACTAAAAAGGTTAAGAACCACTGGCGTATACTCTAATCTTCATTTTAAATAATAACCTTTGTAGGACCAGACTGATTATCAAAAGAAATGGGATATGGTAGAAAAAGGGGGAGATAGACAGAGATATAGAAATTTATGAAGCAAAAAGAAATTAGATTTACTCATAGTTGGCAGGAATCCAGGTACTAAAATTGGAAACACGTTAGTTTCAAACCCAGATAACTTTTAAAAACAAAAGAAAATTTTAAGATCTCAATCTTAAAATTGAAAAAAATTAGACAGAAATCCTGGGACCAAATGAGAGAGAGAGACACACATGTCTAAGGTTTTAATCAAAGGAAGTTTCAAACAAAGAATATTAAAACAAAATTAGAAGCACGTGCGATATCTTCAAATCGAAAGATCTGGTGATATATAAAAGAGATATGTCAATACTGCATCATTAAAGTTGAAAATGTGCATTTCCTTTATAGTACTTATTCATTTTAGGTAATGTGGAGTAACATGATTGTAAATATTTTACATGCTAATGCTCAGAGATTCATCTCAAAACTGAATGAAAACTTCATTTCTTGTAGTTGTTGTTCAGGCTTACGAGGTTCGGTTGTTTGACGAATTCGTACTTCGTGGCAATATGGCTGTGTTGAGATGTCCTATTCCCAGCTCTGTGAGCGATTACGTTCGGGTGATTTCATGGGAAAGAATCGACGGATTCATGGTATCCCAACATTCAGCAAGCGGTATGTATAAAAATGCTCGTATGTTTTTTAATTTTATGGTAGCAAATTTGAAAAGTTGATAAAATATCTTCAATCAAACATCCTGGAACATAAAATGGAATTTGAAGTGTTTAGAAAATTAAATTTTTCTATAAATGTTGTTTAACATAAGATGCAAGAAGTTATTTCTATAATTATCTTCAATTTCAACTTTTACTTACTGATATTGTCTCATTGCACAATGTTGCTTTTCAAAATACATGCCCTTTGCACAAAGAAACAAAGTTATGTTTCTATAAATAAATCTTGTAGTTGGCCATCAGTGAATGGTGTTTTCCAAACCTTGTATTTTTGTTCAGTGAAACAGTATTGTTTGTTTTGGGTAAATAATGTTCAATTGCGTTTTATATACGGCAATGCTGCTTTTCAACATATGTACTCTTTGTACATAGAAACTAACCTATATTAGGCTAAGAAAACTGTTTCTCTCTTCTGGACGGCAATGTTGCTTTCCTACTACTATATTCTTTATACAAAAAAAAAGTGTTGTGTCACAGAAAATCGATGTGCGTTATTCTTGAAGTCGGATTTAGAAATGATGAATTTCTCTCTCAAAAATATTTTTACAAGGAAGCAAAACAAAGTTTATCTAATTAAATTCTGCTCAAATTGTTACTGTTTAATGTACACCAATGTTGTATTTTGACATATTTCCTATTGATAAGAAATAAAAGGTTTGACTGAAAAATCCCATTATAACAGATACACTGATTTAGGTAATGTTGCTTTTGCAATATGTATACGTATACATTTATATATTGTGTTTCTTGGAGATTCAAAATAAATATTGTGGTGATTATATTTATACTTCACTGTTGTAGAAACATATTTCCAGTTAGGAAGTTGCAAAATCATGTATGCATGCTGTTTACATTTATTTTTATGGATAATATATTTTGATAAATGGTTGTTCATGTAAATAAATAATTTAATTTTATATAAACCCTTATGTACCCAGAAACTTCAAATTAAAATTACTAATTGAACAAAATTTACATGCTTGCATTGATAGCCAATGAAGAAATACATCTATTTTCTTAAAATGTCTTCTATATCTACTGCTTGAAGGCTTTGTTCTGTTTTTAGATAAATATGGAATGCTGGAAAATGGAGATTTGTACTTGCAAGATACCTCAGATCATGTGAATCCTTTTAGTTTTAGATGTCACACAGAAAATACAATAACCAGAGAAAAGAAAGTGAGCACAAACTATTCAAGAATTATAGTCACTGGTAGGTTTGTAAATATTTTCTTTGAAGCTTTAGCCTTTTAAAAAATTTTTCACATAAATAATTTTTGAAATAAGTAATTAATATTTTTATAAATTCTTTAAACCTGTTTTAAACAATTTATAAAACCATCTCTAAACCACCTCTATTTATAAAACCATGATCTAACACCATCAAAAGAGAGCATTTACTATAGACTAAATTTACATATTCTCGAACAATTTTTTTAATTAAAATATAAAAGCTACCAGAAAATAAAGATGATGTATTTGGCAATTGCATATATCCCAAGTGATATATTGCTGTCAGCTTTAAAAGTTGCGAACATAAACATGTTTCAAATCAAAAGTTATTTTTCCATTTTGGCACAATTTATTCATATTCCGTTCTTTTAAAATGGGAGAATTATTCCCGGGAAAAAGAGTAGAATTCTATCAAAAGGCTACTACTCATGCAAGAATTTCAGTGGCAACTATCTTGATAATTAACAGACTTGTTTCAAGGAATATTTTCTATCATACTCTAGCAATGGAACAAGTCTATGGTAGAATATTTTGTTCATTTATTAGATTCAGTTCCTCAAGTGACTTCATTTTATTGCTGAATAATGTTACAAACAATAGAACAACTCTAGATCTGAATACCGCCTTTAGAAATCTGTGAAATGGACAGCATAGCATACCTAGGGGTTCATCGTTTAATGTGGTTAATTTAAACCTTGATGAGTCCAATATCTTGGGATAAGGTCAGTCTGGACTAAAGCATTACGACTTCCTCAAATTGCTCGTTGGCCATGTCCATTTGCTTCACACTCCCTAGATTAGCCCAGACAAATTGAGATTACTCTGGAATTTAACACCAAAGATTGATTCAGTTGGAAATACGTATATGCATCACAGGTCCTTCACCATCGTTTTGTGAAGCTATCTTCGATCATGAAGATTCCAATGTCCACGTACATTAATTAGACTTATAATAAACTATTCATTGCACTTTAACCCAGTCTTTATGGTAAAGTTGATTACATGATTAGTCTCATAAACTACTCTTTACCAAGTTCCTATTCAGGTGTCCTAAGATTTGAACATACAAGTATTCTCAATATCGCTAAACTGCCGATGGTTTTTAGTTCTAGTTTTTTCGGTAGCAGGAGGTACCATGAGCGATTATCGGACATATCACGTAATTGTTCAGCACAACATTCAGTGAAATTAAAGATGTCAAGGTATGTGTGTTGTGTACTGCGCACAATAGAACCGGGTGTATTTAGGTTTAATCAACTCTCCTGGTGATTATCTCGACAAAGTACTTTGTCATTAGCAAAAATGAGTAGATCTTGTTGGAGGAGATATCTCGTTATTAGAATAAAACTGACCAGAACAGACACACTTAATCTCGTCATCATGAAAAAATTGGTAATATCTTCATGACGAAATATCTCGTCATTAACAAAATTGGTTAGATCTTGATGATTGGGATATCTCGTAGTAACCACTTAAAGGGTCAAAGTAGTTGAATATAAATGAAGCCATTATGGTGGTTCTAGGTATATCTATTTAAATATAAAAGGGTATGCCATTAAGACCTTGAATCTAAAAGCATACCGTTTACGAGCTTGGAGAAAAGTCAGTAAAATCAGTCGATTTCAAGCAATGCTTCACACGTGGGAAACATTATGTAACACGATAAGTCAAAATGGATCCTCAGTGAGTAGTTTTAAAAACAATGTAGTCTCAAAATATTGAATGAATCTCTCTTCTTCGTACCTATCTCACTTGGCCCATTCTGTGCTAGACCAGATCCTCTAAAAGACAGTTAACCCTCAGTTCATTTAGAGCCAGCACCGGACTTTATAAAGAATCCTCTCTATAGAATCCAACACAGGAAAGAAGGGGCCAAGGTGAAGCCTGAGCGACAGTGAACTTAATGTAATGTGGAAAATTCGAATGAGTTTCTTTATTTGAATAATTGACAGATTTAAAAATTTGGATGAAAAAAATCATACATAATTCATTGACTCTTCGTGATTTTGATTGAAAATCGTCTTTTACCCACTTAATCCTCCTGATGATTATCAATTAAATATTTAAATCACTTAAGGGTTAAATAAATAACACACCACCTAAAACGAATATGGATGGATAGAGAGATATCAACTTTTATCAGCATTTCAATAAAATTATAGCAAAATCTTTTAAGACACGACATTCTGCTTTCACCTGCTACGGTTTTCAAATACTTTTTAGTTCATTGGGGTGTATTTTCTGTTTCCTTTCCAGATCCACATCACGCCCAACCCCCAAGAATAATGCAACGTTCCAGCGTAGTCACGGTACCCATTGGTCAGAAAACTACGCTGTCGTGTATTGCGCAAGGGTACCCGGTTCCCAGGTACCGCTGGCACAAACTGGTCGGCAATCAACCTGTGTCCTTACAGATGAGTTCATCCGCTAGACAAGACGGCGGAGTCCTAGTGTTCCACAAAACTCTGGCAACTGACAGTGGAAGATACGTTTGTCACGTCAGCAACACGATGGGCGAAGATTCTGTCCAGATAGAATTAGTTGTTGAAGGTGAGTTGAGAGTTTACGCATTTCTTTAAAGTAATATTTATGAGAAAGATCAGCATAGCCCTACGTAAATATCAGCAAGATCTACCTTAAGATTATCCTCATGGCTTTACTTATTTTCTCATTATTGAATGATCTGAAAAAGATCAACATAGTTCTACTTAATATTTGGAATGAATCAGCAAAATTTCTTTTAAATTAATGTGTAAAGTTTGGTTTATTTCTTAAGTATAAATGAGAGGTTATTATATATATTTTATAGTTTAAACACAAACTAACGGAGAAGATAAAATATTCCCGGTTAACAACTTATCTGATTTATCAGCATTTTTTTATGTCTGGCGTTAACCTTTAATATCTGCTACGTACTGGAATTTTATTCGAGAAACGTATCAAGTTATGAAAAGGGTTATTAAAAAACGATAGTGCCCTCTATATTTAGCCCTCTCACACATGTAACAAAACAGTCAGACTTTTAAACTTTTTATTGGGTTTGATTTGTTATTCTTTGATCATTATTGCTACACAAAGATTATTTAGACTCCATATCAGGAAAGTACCCTATGTTAGATCTATTTTAATCTCTCGTGGGAATATCAAGTGTTAATATCAGCTAAGTCTTGATTTATGGTAAGTTTTTGCAATACTTATTTAAATCAGAATATTATTTTATATATATTATATATAATATATATAATATATATAATATATATAATATATATAATATATATAATATATATAATATATATAATATATATAATATATATATATATATATCAAATTTCGCCTAAAACGTAAGTAAATACATATGTGATGATTGAAAATATTTCTGAAAAATAAAGAAATTATTGGGAAATATCCTATTATAGATCAAGAACTGGCGTTTTGTTAAACTTTATTTACAATTGAAGCCCACTCATTGTTGACTTGAAAACCCGTCTGAAGTCTTCTAACACAATTAAGATATCCATTCACCCAAAACAATGAACGTTTACATTTTTAATAGATATTACACAAAAAGACAAAGCCACTAGTTCTCTTTGACGAAATATTCCAATACTTTCTGACTCACAAAACACGTGTACCCTCCAATATCTGCAATCAATAGCAGCGATGGAAAGGGCTCCGTGCTGATAAGGCAGGAAAGCCCTCGCTGGTAGGGCGCCAGCATTGATCTTTGCATTTTCGCCTTCCATTGATTGGACACGGAGAACTTATGAATTGTGCTAAGTAGGTAAAGATTCACTTAAACAACGAAAGGGCCTTTGTTTACACACATGCACCGGGTAATTACGCAAGTTGTGGGATTGATTTCGCTACCTAATGACGAGAGGTCTTTTGTAGGCGGTACAAGATCAAAACGGATCTGCGATGGCAAGGTACAATGCGTTCAGATGCGGTGCCATAGATGCGTGAAGTCTTCTGTCAATGTAAATTAATGAATAATGCAAGGGAGAATAGAATAATAGGACACGTATATTCCGTTGTTTCTTCCACTGCTATCGGCGAGTGCTAAGCCTTAGGACGAAGGAGTAGCATTGGATCATGTAATCACTACCAGTGTTTTGGTACTAATTCATAGAATTATAGTATAATAAAATTCCCCATTGGAGACCACAAGGGAACCAGTAATTTTATAAGGATAGTTTATTCTGATTAGGAAATAGATATTGCAGCAATTCCCCCTGCGTTTGTAAGTACCCAGGTATTTTATGCGAATTGTCTATTCTGATTTGGAACGAGAAACTAAACATGCCCCCAAAGTGTTTGTAAGTATTAAAGGTACAGTAATTATACAAGGATAGTTTATAATAATTATGAACTAGTTTTGCAATATAGGTACCCGCTGTACGTAAACATCGATGACGATTATTGTACATGGATAGTTTATTCTAATTAGGAACGTGAAATAGCAGTTCCCCAGGGTTTGTAAATATCAATGAACCAGGTATTTTATAAGGATAGTTTCTTCTGATAAAGAACGATAAATTGCAAATGTTTCCCAGTATTTCTAAACACCAGACACAGCCATTCTTGCAGAATAGTTTATTTTATTTACAAAAAAGATACATTTCATTACACATAAAATGTAGTAGGTAGTTATTTTTCTTTACAAGGTTTATTAATAAAATAGGTGGGCGTAAACATTTGTGTATCACTTTTTATTTAAAGTCGGTGATCTCTGAAATATGGATAGATGTATTTGTTTTAGTGGTTATTGGGATAGGGGCAGCCAAACATTAAATTTGGTTTGTTTCAAAATTTAAATGATTAGACAAATAGTTCAACACACGTACAGTGAAATCTATGTACGAGAGGTATTTGAACTAAAAAGTTATTGGTTAAAGTTTGCTACATAGAAAAATGTCTTTCCAAGATCAAGTTGAAGCTGACTGAAATCATGATTTACCAAGAAACATTAGTCTTTAGAATTTAGTTTGGTTTTGTAGCTCTTTAGTCCCTTTAATCGTGGACTCCACATAAGTGTAAGTTCACCCTCCTGGTGGTTGTCTCGACGAGGTATCTTGTCAATAGCAAATCTGACCTAGATCTTGATGGACGAGATATCACATTAGAAAAAACCCGACCGAATCATGATCTCACCATCATGAAAATATCGGCAATATCTTGATGGTGAGATATCTCGTCATAAGCAAAAATTGGTCAGATCTTGATGGACGAGATATCTTGTTGGAACCACTTGGAGGGTTAGACTGGAACCTACGTCTAAAAGTAGCTGTCGGTCCATTGCAAACATTGAAGTAATCTGAATTCAAATCTCAAACTTCTTGAAAACCTGAACTCAAAACACAAGTTCCTAATTTGTTTGGTCGTATTTTAGATGCTGGTTTCGAACCTTGACAACTGTAATACATTAATTTCTCGAATAAGAGTACTAGTCCACTTGTGTGTTGGCATTTGAGTCACGTGACTGTGGACGAGTCTACTCGCTAAATTTGGGAGGCAGGTTAAACGTAAACATTCCGGTTTCTCCCAATTCTCGCCTTTAGAGTGGTTTCTGACTCCAAGTTTATCGTTATTCCAGTTATTGTGAATTTATTATTGAATTTGAATAATTTGTGAGGCATTAATTAGTGAAACAAACAGTAACCTTGGCAATCACCTTACATTGCCACCCCTTTCCAGTGATGAGCTTACTACCTTTCTACAACTGCAATCCCTCAAGGACATGCTACTTTAACTTGTTTTTATTTGGAAATCCATTTTAACGCCTTCAACGTCGAAATTTTCCTTCATCCCAATTCCCCTTAATATCGAAACGCCTACTCTTTTAAGAAAGTCAAACATTTCCTTCGTTTTCTCATCTTCCAACACGAATTTCCGCATGCAAATGGCGTTTAAATCGTACGCAACACGGATATTCGCTTAGTACCAATTCAAATACTTTTATTTGAATACTGGAGAGGCACTGTTTTAAACATTTGATACGTCAGTCGATCAAAGCAGCTCTGGAAAAAATCCTTTTCTTCGCAAGTTTCAATTTATTATTGATCTCCGAATCCCAGAGCGAAGCAGCAAAAAACGCAAAAAAAAACTGAAAACTAATACTAAAACAGTAGCTTTTCCCCATTCCCTTTTGGGTAAACGCAAGCAAAGTTGAGCAAAGAGGATCGGGATATTTTTTCCCCATCTTATTCCCTTTTTCCCCCACAGGAGTATAGGAAACTTTGATTTACTCTCGAGCAACTTCCATGCTCTTTGATCTTGTTTAAGATTTTTTTTATCTTTATACTTATTTCTTCCTTGCAACCTTTCGGTGTAACCTTACATCTGATAAATGGAATTTATATATTTTCTTCTTTTTTTCTTGCATAACATCTTGGGGGTTTCTCTCCCTAATACGTTAGATGGAAAACCTGGTGGTGGAATGGATTCAAACTTCTCCCTAAGACAGAAGGACTACGGGGTTTATTCTTGTCACATGGATACTTTGGAATAAATTCTATTTATAGTGAGATGCATGCCGGGCTGAGTCAGTGGCTGATTGAAGAAGAAATGTTATTTTTGATCATGCATAGTTTCTTTCAATTGTTAAGAGTAAAGAATGGGTTTTCACAGCAAGTCCTGTTTTCTGCAGTCAAGCTGTTGCGGCTGTCGTTGTCGTATGCAGCTCTTTGTCTTCATGATATCCTACGGGTTGATTTTTCTTTTATTACCTGTGTATATTTTATGTATTTGTATCATTTCGTTTTGGGGCCTTCTGATTTTAATAGTGCTGCAATACAGATACATGATGAAGACACTAGATTTTCATTTTTTAGAAGATTTTCGTTTCATCAGTTTGCTTTCGATTGCTATGTGGTGTATAGCATTTAACATCAAATTTAAAATAGTAATAAGTGTTACTAGAAACGTGTTTGCAGAGATATTGAGATGTAATTGCTGGGTCTTTATTCCTGAGTCTTCTGATTTTATGAGCTGCAATATATAAAACACACGAAAAGAAAACACCAGATCAATTTGATCTGTTTTTAATTTAGACTTTCATTTTTATAGATGATTTATGTTTTATCATTGCATTCAACTTGAAATCTATCAAAATGTGTGCTTCAACTTAAAATTTAAAATAAGTGTTACTAGAAACGCGTGAAATAAATAGTTTTGAATAGAAGTAAATAGTTCGTTCAATCAATTTGCATTCAACTTCAAATCAATCATTCTTCAAATCTATCAATTTACATTCAACTTCAAAATTAAAATAGTAATAAGTGTTGCTAGAAACGTGGAGTAAGTAGTTTTGCAGAGATATTGAGATGTAATTCTTGGGTCTTCTGATTTTAAGTGCTGCAATATTAAAACAAACGAAAAGAAAACCTAGATCAATTTGACCTGTTTTTAATTTAGATTTTCATTTTTATAGATGATTTCCGTTTTATCAATTTTCGTTCCATTGTTATTCGGTGCACATCATTCAACATCAGTTTTAAAATCTCAATACGTGTTACTAGAAACGCAAAATAAGTAGTTGCATAGAGATATTGAGATGTAAACACACATTCGACACTTGTACCTTATTGCAAATATGCCATTGCATTCTAATGGATTATACGTATTTAGTTAAAGCTGTTCTGAATGTTAGCGTCCAATTGAAAAACCATTTCTTCACAGATCCCATTTCATGGATACTCCAGAATAAAACTGTTGGCAACGGTTTTATCTGAAGCTTTCTCGTCCTAAACTTCCATGCGAAGATTTTTCTTAAATTAGCTATTTGTTTATCACACATACTTCACCACCACCTTTTCTGCTTTATTACAAAAGTTATTGCAATGGAACAAATTCTATTTATGTTGAAATTAAAGTGATAATGAGTCAGGGCCTGATTGGAGAAACAATTGTGTTTACCAGCATGCATAGTTTCTTTCTACTTTCAAGTCATAAATTTTTCTGTAGTGTTTTTTCTTCTATTGTCACTTCGTATTTTGTTGAATTCCGTCAATTCGTTTCGTAATCCTTACGATTTCAATAGACTGGTGCAATTCAGGAATATGAGTAGAATAAAATAATATTTTTCTACACTTCATTTAATTTTATTCCTGCTGATTTTCTCTATATCAATATGGAAACTTATTAAAATCGGAATACTTGTTATTAGAAAGTGAAATAACTATTTTGTGATTATAAAATAGATAGTAGATAGGTAGGTATTAAAGTCACATTGGAGCAACACAACGGGCTATTGGCGAAAGTCCGGGATCAAACCCGAAGGGAAAGATCGAGGACATCACCAAGTAATTTTGAGCCACGGTCACATGACGTGGTCATACCTGAGCTGGCACCCCACTCTCCAAACTTCCACACCACGCCAAAGCGAGGACATTTCAGATCAAGAGAGATTTAACGTGCACCATCCCCCTTTGTAAACGACACTCTTTGGTTGGATTCGAACTCGCAACCCTCCTGCTACTCTTCCAACAGGGCTACCGCGGCCTCATTTAATATAGCTAGAAATGGAAACCAATTAATAATTATGTCGAGACGCAAGAGATTTTAGATAAAAATAAGCTACCATTTATGCGTACCTTCTCTTTTGCTTTATTTTATATATGTTACTTTTTATAACAAATTCTATTGATAGTGATATGAGAATGAGTCTAAAGCAACCTTTGATAGAATAAGTTACTTTTTAATCAGCACGACTTCGTTCACCTATTTTAAATAAGAAAATGCTCCTTTACGGCGAGTCCCATTTTCTGCGTAGTCAAGAATCGCAAGCTGTTGCACCGCTCTTTTAATGGCTTATCATTATAAACTTCCCTGCATTGATTTTTCTCGCATTAGTGCTTTGTATTTTTGGGCTGCGTTCGTATCGATCTGTTTCCTAGATCCATGAGTTTTTAATGGAGACGTGTATAGAAACACATATCTGGAATTAGATGAAATCGAATAACTTATTGCAACATTTGATCGACCCACAAATGTTATATTGGTGGAAATTGATGTGTTAATATTTGTCCGATAGATTCGGCTGACCCGACGCAATCACCCCTTAGCGATTGGAATAAACTGACATTTGGTCTACACCTGAATGTGACTGTCTCCAGTGACTGTCACACTTCATTTGTTTTGTTTTTGTAGTACAGCTCTGGCAGATGACTTTCATCTAGTGCACTACGAGAAAGATGGTAAGCTCACCAGGAGAAAACAGTCTCGCTTTATCTTTTTTTATAATGTGCGTTTGGTGAGAAGGCAGATGATCTTCAGCTAACTCACTTCAATTTGATTAAATTGAGTATGCGGACACTCACAAATGTGGCTACCAGCTATTTAACCCGCCTTTATGCAGGGTTTGCACCATCCAACATGTGCCGAGTAATCGGAACAACGGCCGAAACAATCCGATATGCACATCAAGAGTAAAACGTACATTGAACGTTAAACATATGATGTATAAAACATAGGTATTCACTAATGATATTAAAGAAGGATAACGCAATTGGAAGAAGCCGTGGTAGCCCGGTTCGAAGAGTAACGGATTATCATCCGGAGGATTGCGAGTTCGAATCCAAACAAGGACCGTCGTGTACAAAGAGGGCTGGTGCATAATAAATCTGTCGTGGCTTCAAATGTCCTCACGTTGACGTTGTGTGGATGTTTGGAGAGTGGATTGCCAACTCAGATGTGACCTCGTCATCTGACCGTGGTTCAAACTTACGTGTTGTCCTCGGTTCTTACCCTTCGAGTTTGATCCCGGACGTCGCCAATAGCCTGTTGTGTTGCTAAAGTGCGACGTTAATTTAAATACTTACCAACCTTTTGACATTATCTTATGTTTCACAGTAATTTCCAAGGAAAGTTATTAAAGCATATTTAATCTTGAGTGTATGAGTAATTCAATTGATAAATTGGTTGGGTTTTGTGGCGCAAGTATTTAGTCAAGTCACACAAAAATAACGTCAAGTAATTCGCATACACACGAAGAAAGTGACTAACGCAGACGAGAGAGTTAAGGAACAGAATCGGCTACGTCTACAACTTGTAAGTTGATAACGCGATGAGACAAATCCACTGAGCCAAGTATGACCCCAATGGCTTTGATCGAGACAGAGTGATTTGTTGTTTTGCAGTTTTATATCTCACGGGCCATATTTGGCCGAACTACGCCAAACACAAGACAGACAACTTCAAGAAAAAATGTCGTGAAAGGAAAAAAGGGTATGTAGGTAGGTAGTTAATTAATGTCGCACTGGACCAACATTGGCTATTGGCGACGGTCCGGGATCAATCGCCAAGGGAAAGATCCGATGATAACACCACTTAATTTTGAACCACGGTCATATGACGAGGCGACAGCTGAGCTGGCAACCCACTCTCCAAACTTCCACACCACGCCAACGTGAGGACATTTGAAGGCATGGCTTTGGTTGGATCGAGTTTCGAACTCGCAACCTTCCGGTTGCTAATCCGCTGCTCTTCCAACTGGGCTACCACAGCTCTGAAAAACAGAGGGATTAGAAAATAGACTAATAGGATGAAAGCAGAAAAAGATCACTTGTATATACCGGGTGCGCTCGTGTCTTTGGTAAACACCCGTGTTTACCAAAAACAGTAAATCCCATGGGAAAAGAAACGATCAGAGTTCCTTGGGTCCTTGAAGACCGTACACACTTTCAGAAGTGCCCCTGAGGGCAGATACAGAGTGGAATATACTGAGTATAGCATACGTATGAAAGGTAACACGCAGATAAATTAGGCATGAACGTAAGATTTTCTTACACGTACATATTTAGTTGCTATAAATTTCATCCTTAAAGAAATCTTTGTCGCCCAATACACTTGTTCCACTCAAATTCCTTCTAGTAAAGTTTAAGCTCACAAAGAACATCCGAATATAATTGGAAGAATCGGAATTCAATTCCCCTTTGTAAGTTAGAAGTTTATCGGGCACCTCAGGGTGTTGTTCAAATAGTTATCAGCTATTGGACGGCCTAATTGGACTCAACTGGACACTAAAATCCTTCACCATAGATTTCTGACAGCTAAAAATGCTTTTCGACTCCTTCAAAATATTGATATCTTTAATACCATTCGAAGTTCCAATAGGGATCGGATGGCTGTTGCAAGCAATCCTAGTTCGTATCTTCCGTTCCCAATTAACCCATATCTTGCACGGGATGACCAACCGTTTGGCTTAACAAATCATTTGTTAACCGTCCTGGTGGTTGTCGAGGTACTCGAGTGATCTCCCAGGGTAAACAGAAGGTGGGACGCCTTCTGTTTAACCCTCGCCTATCCGTCAACCTTTTGCTTTGTTCCTACCTTGCTGTTGTCTTGTATTTGGTGCAGCCTTGTCAAATATAGCCGTTGCGCCATAAAACCCAAATCCATCCAGCCATGACGAGTATCTCGCCTTTAGCAAAACCATAAGCAGATCATAATGGACGAGATATCTCCTCATTAGAAGAAAACTGACCATATTTTGATCTCGTAATTTTGATGGACGAAATATCTCGTCGAAACAACTTGGAGGATTAACAACGTTAATTAACCTACCAATAAGCCTACTCCAGCATTTCTCTTGACCGTCAATTAGGGTGACATAAAGACAAAGACACATTTACCGTTATTGTTAAAGCAATCATTTATCTTTATTGTCAATCAGCTTGACAGCACATCTGTCGGACAAAATAACAGAGACAGCATGAAGTAGAGGGCTATTTATTTTGATAAGATGACCAGTTGTAAGTGAGCTGTGGAGTGTTATTAATAGGAACTTGGCTTGTTGGGAAATAGATCAACAAATGAGAAGAAATAAACTCCCTGGAGATCAGCTGAGCTAACAGATGGCTGAATGCCATCGACAAATGGCTGAAGCAAGAGAACATCGGCAGGTTTTTCTCCCTTGCCATAAAAAACAGAAATGGCTAAATTAAGGAACATAGCACTAAACTAAGATGCGGTCCCACCGGCAATCAGCTATAAGATTTTCTTCTTAAATATATCAAAGGAATCCTTTAAATTCGAAGAAAAAGTTACATCAATGGTTTTTAAGGTTCTTTACCGTTGAGATCTAAAGGTAAAAATTCTAGTCAAGAGACAAGTATTAAACAGTTTTTGTTTAATACTTGTTGAAGTAAAAATAAAGGCTTCAAATGAACCAATATATATTCAAAGTAAATTATTAATACAGTAGAAAAATGTATTTAGAATGACTAATTTTTAAATAGAGTGAACCCTTACATTCTTAAGGCATAATCATGAATTCCTGGTGATTTTCATCAGTAAAATACCATTTACTTATAGGATGACAACATCCAATATTACTTGGGATGAATTGATTAACTATAGATTGAAAAAAAATATATATATGATAGAAAAAGCACTTCTCTATCTCTTAGAAAAACGCAAATATCACCTTAGAAAAATATCGAAAAATAGTTTCGTAACTATTCTTCGACACTGGTAATTTTTCAATTTATTATGGAGGCAAATAAAAATACATGGATGTCCATCCATGTAATTGCAGTTCATAAATAAATAAAATACGAGTTCAACGCATAAAGTATTAGAATTTAAATCCCGAAAAAAACAACATTTTTTGGAAAGAAAACTGATTTTTCAGCAATAGCGATAAGACGACCACAGAGTTTCAATCGCAATCTCAACATTGCTTAGTGTTGTTCTTATGGAATTTCGGTAGGTGTACAAAATTTGAAATATATATATATATATATATATATATATATATATTACTATTTACCATATTTTTTTAATTACGCTATAAACGAAAATGCTTGTTTTTTAAAATAAATTTAAGTGCTAGCGTTATTGTTAAAATTTAAAAAAAATTAAAGTGTTGAAGTTTAAAAGTTTTACATAACATAAGTTCATTATTTCTATCTCATCTATATAGTATTATCTATTCAGTATTATGCAACGCATTTTTTAATGCTCACAGAAAAAGATCTATCGAAATAATGAACTTTTTATGTAGCATATTTTCCTCCTTTTTACTTAACAACAAATGGCAGATTGAGCTATAGCTTTTCTAAAGTATTAGATGTTTTTCAGACTTATCTACATACATTAGGGTTGGTTGAAAAGAATTCTCCAGTTTGTTTTGGTACAGTCAGTAATTTATAATAATCATATCCAGTGTTGTTAAGGTATGTAGGTATTTATTTCAATTAACGTCGCACTGGAGCAACACAACGGGATATTGGCGAAGGTCTGGGATCAAACCCGAACCAGTATTATTAAGAAACGAATGCTATGTAGTGAAAGTCCCTTATGTTCACATAGATAAGATCTTCATGAATATTTCAAAATAGGGAAATGGTAATTTTATATTTCTATTGTACAGTTATCAAATGTCAAAAAATGTATGTATTTTAATAATCAAGTTCATAATTATTCCCTTCATTGAATTAAATATTATGCTGTTGTAGTGTGTTAGTGCTCCATACATTTAATTTATGCACTACACGCATTATGCTATGCATTTAATTCTCATACGAATAAGCGTTTTATTAATAGCCTTTAATTAATACAGATAACATTTGTTTCGATTACAACAGAAAGAAATGAATAGGTTTGCATATTTGCTTATTTTGTCAGGTTTGCATTGTCACATGACTACACAATATATTCCCAATGAATAAATTAAAAGAAACTATGAATTAGGATAAATTCTGTAGCTCACAGAATTGAAATAAGGAAACTAATGAATCAAACAATAATATCACGCGTTACAATTCGATAACAATGTATAAATAACATACTTGTGAATAGTTTTGATCTGTGTGTTTATACTTCTAAACACAATTTGTGCTGTAGTTTACTTTGAGCATTAAAGCAGTCAAATGTCTGACAATGTTTTGAACTTATAACTCAACGAAACTAATTCCTTTATCATCAATTTAAATTAAAAAGATGTTGAGATGAAATTAATTAAACGTGTAACACAGACAGGTAACGTAAAAAAGAGGTATAGGAATCATATTATTTTGTTCAAATGGAAACTGCAAAGTAAATATTCTGAATAATTAAACCGAAAAAATGCAAATTTTCCCATTTCACACAAACTAATAAAGATATTCGAATTAATTTCAGATTAATTTAGTTGCATATTTTTATTCGGTGAAAGATCTCTTAATGTTTCTTAATAATGGTTTCGTTGGTTTTGTAACAAAGTTGTGCTTTATTCTAAATCCTTGGATTCATTATCTTGAAGATGTTTATTTATAATGATATAACAAACAAAACAAACGATCCCACAATTCAGTAATTAAAATTGACATTCGGTTGCTTATTAAAATTTATTATGGATATTTTACATTCCCAGATAATAATAGCGGGGACACTTGTTTTTTAATTACAAATGTCATTGTTTTGCAACTAATAGCCTTGTTTCGTATATTTCGACTTCAAAGTTGAATTGGAATTAAAAGGATCAAGTTAAAGACTTTCGTTTTGAGTTAAATTTACAGTCGAGACAAAATCCGAATGAATACAAAACATTGCATTGATTACAGAATATATAGATAACATTCTGAATTTAAATGAAAGAAGCTAAAACTAACAGTCATGTTTTCATTATGTGTTGCTTCAGATTTTGAATTTTCATCTGCATTGTTCCTAAATCAATCGGAAAACGATTTTAAATTAGAAACCAGATGCTCTCAGCTAAAATAATGTTTATACTACTAAGACTAATTATCCTCTCACAGATAACAAAGATAATTATTTCATACAAAATACTCAAATAATTGAGTTTTCCTTTATATATGAGAGAACCTTTATACGGAAAACTTCGTTTTAAAAATATTAAAATATGCAAAGACGTTTTCCCTTATTAATCTGAATCTTGTATTTACATTTTAAAGTAATTTCTTCAATTCTGAAACTAATTTTATAGACAATAATAAATAGATGAGTACGCATGGTTTCGAATAAAATACCCTCAAGCAATTGTGGACATTATATGAGAGAAACTATACAATAAAGAGCTTGTTTTATAACCAGTAAAGTATACTAAATTTTTCATTCATTAAATTGAATACTTCGTTTACATTTTCAATATTGAAAACATTGTAAGATTGATTTTCAAACTATGCCTCGTGGCTCATAGAGGAGCCAAGGAAGTTCGACTGAGCACTGAATTTCTAATTATTGCGAGGTGATATTAGGTGTTCCGTGTAATAAAATCAAGGAAACCTAAATAGTTTGCTGTTAAGGATGCTTTATAAAAAGGTGCTTTAAGTTATGAAACTGACGCCGTTGCATGAGATTCCTGTCGGGATAATTCGAGGAGTATAACGCCTGACAACAGATTTGAAAAACTGAAGATGACTTGAACTGACAGTGGGACGATACATTGCAGTTTTAGTGAGAAAAGAACTAAAACATTTTAAAATGTATTATAAATTCGTAACAATGTAGTTTTAATTAAAATAAAGTACTCTGAGATATAATATAATTAATTAGAGACTATTAATTTAATTAAATTCAATTGATGCAAATATATAATTTGATTAATATGTGCTTTAATAAAACGCAGCGGTGAATTTAAAAAATAGAAAAAGATGTGTATACGTATATCGTCGGCTTAGAACAGCAACTTATTAACTGAATTTTTTTAACCAACATCGCACATGAAACGTCACCTTTCTTCTTTTCATGGTCGCGAAATATATATTTAAGTATATAATAACACCACTTTCAACAACAATCTCTGTATTCGCAGAGCGATGCATGCTGTTGAAAATCCAAACGGGGAATGGCGCATTATGCCACAGAAACAATTTCATCGACTGACCTAAGCTTCTACCACCTAAACGCGGCATTTCTGGACACAGTTTATTTTGGCCTCCTTTACTACCACTGCATTTTGGCCCCCTCTACCACTCTGCATTTTGGCCAGATATTTTAGAAATACCCTGTTTATTTTTAAGCAGATTACAATATAACAAAGCATTTCTCATCATATCCAATTATGAATTTAGATTCTAAATATAAATGTCAATTAATGTGTTTCTGTTCACACCAACGATAAATAGATCGATACTAAATTTAACTATGTATAAATTAAGTTACATAGAAGAACGAGCATAGTACATTTTGGCATCTTCACCATAAAGATGACAATACAAAAATATGCAAAGTTATACAGAATAGCTTATTCCTACAGTGAGGTATGTATTTTTGAAAGACTGAAATCCTTCACAGCATTGGAAAATGCTAGTTTAATGCTTTCTTTGAAGCTAGACGAAAACAAACGGAATTTATTTCATGACCCATCTTAAGAATAAGTGACACAGCGAAGTATTGTCTGTAAAAAAAACTTCAGCGCTTGCGACAAAACGTAAAATAGGAATTGACAGGTTTTCTTCCCAATCAAGCTCAAAGTAGGGGGTATGCATTCCAATCTCAGTCATACCCCTTCTGCCGAAAGCCTCGTCAACAATAACAAAAGTAAGTGTATTGCCAAGAGGAATCTCGAAAAATTTTCATAACTGAGAAGGGAGACTCCACTCCAAGGCACAAAATATTGGCACAGCTCACCATTGTGTTTGAGTTCTTATAACGTATGCCGGACTTTTTTATGTGTCGTGTAAAAAGAAGCTGAACTTGAAGTCATGACTATCGCAGACTTCAAAATATACTTCATTTGGATATATTGAAAGGATATTTTTCACGAGGAAAAAGGCAGTATAGAAATACCTAAGAAATGGGGAAATAATGTGTATGGACATTTCGAAAAAACTCTAGTTCCGAATGTTGTATAGAATAACTAAATTTAGGAAAATACTACTTTATAATTTTAACATTTTGTATCTATAAGCGGTATCCATGTGTATAGTGATTGAAAATGCGAATCGAAGACTTCAAAATTTACTTCATTATGGATATATTGAAAGGATATTTTTTCATGATGAAAAATTTAGTATATAAAATACCTAAGAAATGGGGAAATTAATGTGTATGTGTTACCATGAAGACCGAAATTAGAGAATGTCAATATTCTCCGGTGAATGTTGACACACGCACACCAGATACGTCGGTGAAATACCGAATGTTTTATTATATTCTTATACATTCGAACCATCGCCAGGTGTATGTCAACAAACACAGATAAGATCTGGCGGGGGTCGAAACGAGAAGGCCGAGAGGACACAGCCAGAGAGGCCGCCTTCAGTTTAAGTTGTTGCAATAAATAAGATTGTATAACGTTAATTACAAATTTATTATTGGTATTATTTTCTTTTCTCATTTAGATTGTACTGTTCGTTTTAGGTTCAACATTTTATTTACATGTGCTGTTACACTTAAGTTTTCTCCTACTTTGACGTACATAATATGTTTTAATAATAAAGTATGATTTAAAAAGTTGCATTTTTGTCTTAACGTAACAAAAATATTTTATTCAGCATTCACCATCAGTGCATGCTGAATGTCCACATTTGCCGGTGTAAGTGAGAAATAATGATATTTAGCAAATATTTCGGACAGACACCAAGCGACTATGTAAATGCTGATATTCACCGGAGAATATCGACATTTGCCAGATATCGGTCTTTCACAGTAACATATGCACTTCGTAAAACCTCTAATAATCCGAATGGTGTATTGAATAATTCAATACACCGTTCGGATTATTAGATTCAATACACCATTCGGATTATTACCACCTTTATAATTTTAACATTTTATGTCTACTAGTGATATTCATGTATATAGTGATTCAAAATGCCAAATCGCAGGCTTCAAAACATACTTTATTATGGATGTATTGAAGAATATTTGTCACGAGAAAAAATGCAATACATGAAATATCTAAGAAATGGGAAAATAATGTGTATGCATTTCGAAAAATCGTCTCTAATCTTTCAAATGTTGTATTGGATTATTTAATTTGGGAAAATATTCCTTCATAATTTAAACATTTTATATCTACAAGTTGTATTGATCTATATGGGGATTCAAAATTCGCCTCCTGCATTTTCTGGGGATTGCTATTTAGTAGCGCGGTAGTTGACCAGTTTGTAAGGAAATCAATACGTCGATGCTTTCTGGGGTACATTATTATTGGTAATCACAGCTTTCAGCTCCTATTATGGAACTATGCGTACAACAAGTGTCTAACTGAGAAATTAAAGGCTAATAAAAATTCTATTCACATACTTGGTGTCTCATTTCTGCACCTAAGTGTACCCTCTAGAACAAATGGATAGAATTTGCTGACATACATCTCTATGTGAATAAGGTTCGATGTTGTGCTCCCTACATCCCATTGAAGTTTGTGCAGGAAGTTGTGAAAACACCCGGTTTGAAGGGGTTATGAGAAATTATAAAAGTTTTAGACATTTTATAAATTTTAAAGACAATTGAAAATACGCGTTTCTACCTGAAGCAATCCCAAATCATGCTTGAGAAAGTTGATAGCAATTGCTATCCAGCATGAAGATGCAGCAGTGGATGATAAGACGTAATGGAATTTGTAAATGTATAATGATAAGGGGATCAGGGGTACTTTTATCTTTAGGTGGACGACTCGGGAAAATTAGTTCCGAAGTAACCCATTACAGATTGTATTGATGAATGTTGACAGAACTCTGCTGTACAGAAATATTTTTGCTACTATAAAGTAGTTTTAATCTGCATTGCAAAGTAGCTTAAATCAGGCCTTTTTATTGGTGGAGGATTTCTATACCTAATATCGTTTTTATAGAATGCATCTGAGTGCATTTCGCATAGGGTAATGATAATTGAGAGACTAATAAGGGATACATTCTGATGTTACATATAATTTATTGCAGAAAACTAATAGTTATCGCTTCACAAATGTCAAAACGCCAGTACTTTTCAGTCAAATTAGTCACAGAACCTTTCATATTGTATTGAAATTCCCAAGTTTGAACAAAACTGCCTTCAATAAGTTTGAAATATTTTGATTAAATACAATAGTTTAAAGAACTGCAAGTAATGGCTTCATTTTACCAATCTCGCAGTTAAGATACGTGGATTTGGTTGGTTGCTTTGGGGTTGTATGGAGCAAGGCCATATTGTGTAAGGCCAAGTAATAGACAAACACACACACAATGAAAGTTTACTGACACAGAAGACAGAAATTCACCCTGAGTGAGGAATGCACATGACAGGAATCGAACCTGCGCCGCCTACAACTCGAAGATTGCTAGGGCAGTGGACTAAGATACGTGAAAAATCCAGACAATTGCTAATTTTCATACAATAATCCAAATGGATACAAAATGATATTTTCATTTTAACTCTCCAAGACAAGATATCTCGTCTAATATCTGGTCAGTCTTGTTAATAAGGAGATACCTCGTTGAGACAACTGCCTTATTACTCCAAGGGAGTGAAACCCAAGTATTATAAACAAATTATCCCTTGACCAGAACTGGTGACATTTTGCAACAGGAATTTGCATCAGAGACTGGACACTACACGGCAGTTTTCGACATGAAGATCGACAACCAGAAGGATTAACTAAAGATAGTTCTAACTTTAAAAGGAAATAAATAGTTTTATACTTTAATTTAATTCATGCGCGCGTGAGTCTCCTCATTATGCCTAACTTTATTTGAATCAGAATGTCTTGAATATTTCCACTTAAGATTAAAAGAAAAATATAAAACTAATCTTTAAATCTAATTATGAAAATATAACTTTTTATTTTAGCGAACTATTTTATTACTGCAAAATATGACAGATTTAAAATTCTCTTTTGAGACAAAAAGGATTAGTTTCATTGTTGCAAAAGAAACTAGTTTAGGCTTAAAAACACTATGTGATGAGAAATATACAGAACTTACAAATTGCTTACATTGTTGAAAATGTAGCTTAACTATCTTTTAAATGTAAAGTTTTTAAAAAGGCAACATCTTTCATTAAAATTTATTTATAACGCAATTTAAAAAATAGAATCCGAAAGAAAATATTTCTCTTCTTAAAACCCATCTATAATTATGACGAATGAACCAATTATTAGAAAACGAAATTTAAAAAAGTAAATGTATATATAAAATATTTAAGAAAGAACAATACCAGCTTAACAAGTAATTATTTCTGAAAAAAGAGCTAAACTGAAGGTAAAGGAATTTCCCCAACTATTTTAAATTGGAAACAGGGGATTATTCTGAAGGGAAGTTTTAAAAAATATACTTACTCTCTGTTCATTATAATTTTTTGATCCGGAAAACATGATTATTTTTTACTATGGAAGCATGTAAAAAATGCAAAAGTGCAAAGTTTATTGTCAGAATATCGACAGAAAAATCTTTGAATTAATTTATACATTGATTTCAGCACATTATGCTACATAAGCACACGTAATCGAAAATTTCAGTGAGTTTTGGTTTATTAAGTTTCGTTTCGAAACATCCTTTTAAGTTTCATTCTGTTTTAAAAGTCGATGAGAAAACTTTTAATATAATTGGATATATTATTGAATATTGTACGGTGGGGCGAAATTGGATTTTATCTTTAATTGCAGAATCTATAAATAAAAATGTTATTCCTTTTTCTATATAGCTTCTCGTTTATTTCTATGGCTTAAAATAGATGCGTAATACATTTTTAAATCGACATCTAATACAGATTTCTCAAGCAAAATTGTTAATAATTAACTTTTCGTTTACTCTTAACATTTCTAACTTTTAACCATTATTGAAATCTGGTAAACGGCCTCTGCATGCCTACTATGATGATCTATCTGCCTTCCACGAGCGTCATGTACTTCATCAGCGAAGATTCCGGGTTAGTGTACCATCAGCAATTATTACCGTAGACTTGTACTGACTGAGCACTGCTATTGAGGGAACCTTCAAAGGGTTTGACCAATATATCGACAGGCAGCGGTAGCCCTGTTGGAAGAGTAATGAATTAGCAACTGGAGGTTGCGATTTCGAATCTAACCAAAGATCGTCGTGTACAAAGGGAGCTGGTGCACGTTAAGTCTCTCCTGACCTCAATTGTCCTCACGTTGGCGTGGCGTG
This sequence comes from Meta bourneti, assembly GCA_933210815.1. NCBI lineage: Eukaryota > Metazoa > Arthropoda > Arachnida > Araneae > Tetragnathidae > Meta > Meta bourneti. Next base: position 13,580,572 of record OW119929.1, read on the forward strand.
GAACTTTGGAGATTGAGGTGCCAGTTCAGGGGAACCTCTTCATCTGACCGTGGTTCAAAATTACGTGGTGTTATCCTCGGATCTTTCCCTTCGTGTTTGATCCCGGACCATCGTCTATAGCTCGTTGCGTTGCTCCAGTGCGACGTTAATTAAAATACCTACCTACCAACATGTCGACGACCAGTCACGTGACTGCTCAGTGAAACATAGCCTTGGTTGGCCGATTTGGCATTTTATCACTTAATTTTGTTTCTATAACATCTTATGACAGGATACATGTGTGAATGTGCATTTCTAGAGTGGCGAGGAAATTGGTAATATCACCAAGGTCTACTACCTGGTCGCACGGACCTATCAGATGAGTAATCAATGTATTATTTGTGAAAAATGGACTTGGTTGACCGATTTGGTATCGGATCGTCTCGTTTGGCGAAATGACATCTTATGGGTAGGTATGAATCCGCATTTCTATAGCTGGCGACAAAAGTGATGAAATCGTCAGTCGCAGATTATCAATCAATGGACCAATAAAATGATGAATAAACGGATGGGCGTCTTCTTGCGTCCTGTGAACCAATGAGATGATGCACCCAGCAGACAAAAGAAGTCTAAGGGTCACATTACTACTAGTTTTGGTCACACATGATCTTGGCCACATAAACAGGTTACTATTACTTACTCTACGTTTATATTTCCTCTATGGTTATTACATATAATGGATCAACATATGTAACATATAATATTAGAAGAAAACTGACCAAATCTTAATGAACGAGATATCTCGTCATTAGAAAGAAACTGACCAAATCTTGATCTCGTAATCATAAAAAAATTGGCAATAGCTTGATGACGAGATTTTTCGTCCTTGACGATATTCGTCAGATCTTAATGGACGAGATATCTCGTCGAAATCACTTGGAGGGTGAAATGGATGGTTGGTAAATGCTGGGTATAGAAGTAAAATACTTACGGTAAGATTACTACTCCTCAGTCAACTGTTGATTAGTGCTTTTATTGATTTCTAGTATCATGCAGTATTCTATGAAGAGTAACCTAAAAATTTAAATAATTCGTTCAATATGCACTTCTCAAAACGTTTATAAAATGTTCTCACTCACTTACCTCATATTACTTCAATGTTGGAAATTAAGTGCGAAGTGTATTCGCATCATGCATGTTAAAATACTGAAGTTCATTAATTTTTTAAATATTTTAAAAATTAATATCTTTATTTAAACATTATTTAAATACTTTATTTCATCAAAAATATGCCATTAGTAAAAACTTTCTTTCCATTGCAAACATACTTAATTCCGACATTCTTCTTATATAGTTAGTTCACAATATAAAAACTGTTTTCGCTTGTATGCAATCATCTTCGTACTTGAGTCACAGGTATGTTTTAAAATTCACAATACACACTCATGACGGAAAAACTACAGTACATCTCATAATTTGCAAAATTCCAAGCTTTGCAAAAAATCAATAACATTTGCTGAAGTATGCCGGTACGATTTATTAGATACGTTAATTAAATAATAGACACTGGATAGAAAAGAAAATATTTTTTGCTGGAGCTTAGAAAAAATGATTGTTCTATGTGGGTAAAAACACATTTAATCAAGTCTTTGGAACGCGATGATTAACGTAATTATTAAAGTATAATCAATCAAGTCTTCTGCGCCACGATGATGTTTTACTCATTAACGAAAGTCTGAAAATACGTTTTCCTGCATTTCGCTATCACTGAAGAATGGTTGACATTACATAGATCGATACAAAGCTTAGTAATTTGAGCCTGTAAACCCTTCACATAAATAATAATACTTGTAAGTGTTTAGGTACAGTAGTTTAGGTACAGTATTGGAAACTTTTGCTACATTAAACTCCGAAAAAATACGAAAAATTCTTTAAAAATTGTTTTAGTAATTTTTTCATCAATGTATGTAATGCTGTATGTAAAATGCTTAAAACTCGTATTCTGAGGCAATGATTGTGATTTAAATACATTTTATTTGAAATATGGACGAACCTAAGAATTAACTCTCTTGGTGGTTGTCTCGACGAAGTATCTCGTCATTAGCAAAATTGACCAGATCTTGTTGGATGAGATATCTCTTCATTAGAAAACGCAATTATGATCATTTGAAGAAAACTGACCAGATCTTGATCTCGTCATCATCAAAAATATGCAGCACCTTGATGATGAGATATCTCGCCATTAGAAAAATTGGTCTGTTCTTGATGGACGAGATATATCGTCGATACAAATTGGAGGGTTAAAAAAATTTTTCAATCCTAAACAATCTACAAAACAATATTGAAAACAAACAGTAAATATTCATTCTCGCAATTTCAAACTTAAAGCAGTCTATGTTGTTCACACTTTTTAATTGAGCTGTTAAAAATCATATTATATATAGACACGCAAGTAATAACAAATCACAAAATAATCCAATTAACTATCGAAAACACGTGAATGACCTAATGTAATTCAATAGCCAGAATAAAGCAACACAAGTTCAAAACAAGAAAATTTATGAGTCAGATTCAACAAAGCAATACTCACGAATTGCAATTATTTCACAAACAAAATTTTCTATCAATCTTCTAAGTCCTTTTTCTTCCTTCAGAAATAAATATTTGCCAAGAAATTTTAATATTATTTCATTAAATATAGAAACTGGTTTTAAAAGATGTGCTTACTTATTTGAAAGAATAATTTCACATTCATGTTTTGATTTCTTGTGTTAGAGATATCTTAATACTCATCTCGAAAATTTTCAATTTTTTTCTATCTAATCGGTAACAAGTTCCAAATCTTCATTGTAATGGACTTTAGCATTTAATATATAATACTAGTGACCATATACTTTTGAGAGTATATGCATGCACAGTTGTTACTCCTGTGACTCTTACAATATAGCTATGAAGGAATAAACATTTTAATTTCAACTGCCATGCAGATGGACGATATATCTCGTCAATCAAGATCTGACCAATTTTGCTAATGACGAGATTTCTCGTCCATCAAGATTCCCGCGTCACTCATCATTAGAAAAATCTGACCAGATCTTGATCTTGTCATAAAAAAACTGGCAAAATCTTGATGACGAGATATCTCGTCATTAGCAAAATTGGTCAGGTCTCGATTGACGAGACATCTTGTCCAAACCACTTGGAGTGTTAAAGGTCATGTGTGTTATTTATATACATCATGACAATTAAGGTTTCTACAAACAACTTGTTCTGTTTACGAAGATATTGAATGTCAAATGCAAAAGTTCTAAGATAGGCAAATCTGTACGTAACTGTAAGGATTTACAGCAAACCTATCATTATAGATTGGTAAAAATTCAGATTATCTTCGTGAAACTTTTTAAATATTTCTGAGACTAGATTTTATTGATTCTAAGTGATAAAAGCTATTTCTTTTGCCACTTTACTTTTAAAAATACCAACATGTTAATGAGCAAAGGAAATCTACAAGTAACCTTATTTCTAGATTAGATAGTTAGATTTAGAGATTTTATTGTTTCCTAACTTATGGGAGAGACAATCAATTATTTAAAATTAAAAATCTCTTTTTCTTAAACAGATTATTTTAGGCTTCTTTCAGAACTTAAAGTCAATACAAAATAAAGTTTAAAACGAAAACAAAACAAAAATAGGTAACTGATATAGTACTTTGCGTTACTTTTACCAGGGCTTAAAGTTAAATTTAAATATTTACTGATACTGATCGGTGAAAGTTATATAAAAACACTTTCAAATGTTACTGTTATTTAATTCAGAATTGTTTCGTACCGTAAGGGCGAATGTTAGGCTTCACCAGTAAATTCGAAGATTTGTCGGTCTTCGAATTTCTACAGTAACGGGGTATAATAGAATGGATTGATTCAGTAATCCCTTTGTTGAAAGTTCATGCCTCACCTCGGGTACTATTCAATAGATGGAGAAATAGATGGCTTTCATTTTGACCCGTTGAAACATTAGAGGTTTTAAAATCTAATGTCTAGCGCGTGGGATAAAATTCTTTGTATGTTAGACTTGTGCCATTGTTTGAAACGAAAGAGCTCTTCACTTTCTTAAGGAGAGTCTGAAGTCCAGTATAATTATGACTCAGATATTACGGCCACAGAGGTCAGTACAATGTTTCCATAATGTATTTACCTCCTGGAAGTCGACAGATCAGAACTGTGTAAGTTTATACCCGGTATTTAAAGCAGTTAACTACGCATTAGTTGTTAACTCAAAAAGTTTTATTCTAAGCTAGTTTATTACAGTAGTGTAAACCGTATTCGTAGTTTGTTGACCAAAAAGTGTTAAAAAATGATTTTACAGTTGCATAAAAGATGCCAAAAATGACCTAAATATGCCAAAAATGACTTCGCAGATACATAAAGAAATGCCAGAAAAATATTCTACACAATGACTAAAAATGCTAAAAAATGACTTTGCAGTTGCATAAAAAATGCCAAAAAATCATATACGATGACCTAACATGCCAAAAAATGATTTTACAGTTACATAAAGGATATCCCATGCAGTAAATGACAAGAACATGTCAAAAATTCCCTTACAATAATCTAAAAAATGCCAAAAACTGACCTGTGCAATGACATAAAATACCAAAAAAATGACTTTTCAGTTACATAAGAAAATGCTTAAAAAATGTCTTATACAATGACCTAAGCATGCCAAAAAATCCATACTAATACTAAAACCAAATCTGCCAAAAAAGGAATCGGCACCGGGCCGTGAACCACAGTATGGGGAAAGTTGCTTTAGAAAGATTTGGGGAATAGAGTGATTATTGCTTGTTTTGATTAACCTTCTGAGGGGTTCACATGCATAATTCCACCTTGTAATCTGCAGTCTTCCCTGAATTTAACTAAAGGATTTTGTTCTTAGGAAAAAGAACCAACAGAATCGTTTTTAAGGATTCTATGGTACAGAATGCACCAATAGAACCATTCCAAAGAGAGTAGCAATGAAATCTTTCCAAAGGATTCTATTCTTAGGGGATTAGTAATAGAATATTTGAAAAGGATCCTAATCTAAGAAAAGGAGCAATAGAATCGTTTCAAAGAAGTTTTCTGTTCTAAGGAAAGGACGAACAGAATCTTTCAAACGGTTAGAGGAATCCATGGATTTTTTAGAAAAATGTGGTTATTTAGTCATTGAGTGTGTTCTGGGGTTAAAAAAACACTACACTACACTACTTGGAAATCTGGCAAAGCTCAGAGGGTTACGACTCGAAGGTCCAAAAGAGAAATGTTTCGTTTTTCTTTTATCGAAACTTAGAGAAAACTCCTCTCAGTTCTCACACTTTAACGCTGTTAGGATTCCCCACCAGCTGAAAATTGTGGAAAGGCTTTGTTTTTCGTAAAAGGACAGATAACGAATTCTTTGGGAGCTAGAAGCTAACAGAAGTTTTTTGTTTTATGGAAACGTTACCTGGTATGTGAGAGATCACGATTTGGAAATATTTCAACCCAAACTTGATTAAAACACAGGACAAAGCTAAGAACATATTGTGCTAAACATTCGAGCAATGACTAAAATTGTCCTTCAAAACTAAAAATTGACTTTTTAGTCAATTTTTAGTTCCATAGGATCTGATTGCAAACATCTGCAATCAGATGATTGCAAACGGAATTTCTATCCATTCGTGTATTATGTACGAGGTGCTGAAAAAAGATGACAAGTCAACGAAATCAAAGCCCTGTTTAACAATTCCCAGTCATCAACCTGCCTATGAGAATATAGTGACAGCTAGTGTGAAAACAAATTTTACTTATCAGTAGAAACCAATCACATCAATCTTCCCAGAATCATTTTAGATGAAAGATCCTCCATACCTAAAATTATATACACATTTGTTTAAACAGTTCCAAGAAACTAGAAACACTCTGGAGTAGCACTGAATGGGTTAATATGGAAAAATTCCGTGTTCAACCAATGGCATGACATCCTATACTTGATTTCTTTGTTGGAGGGGAGCTGTATAAAGGACCGAGACCTTGAAAAGGATCACTATGGCTGAAGAATTACAAGGCTCTATTCGGAAAGTATAGAAGATGGTATATTTCTCCTAGACTTGTCCTTTTGGGGAGGTTGAGTTCAGTCTTGATAGTCTGGGAGTATCAAAAGGAGCATATGTAAAATTTTACTATTAAGCCCATTTCCTATACACGTGTCATCTAGGCCTTAATATTATATTAAATGATCGACTTCTAAATAAGTGAAAATGTATATAATATACTTTATGTGCAGAAAAAATGCAAGTATTTTTTCATAATTTTTGCATGCGTGTAGGTTTATTAAACTTTGTGTAGCAAAAAGTGATCCTAAAGCGATGAAGTAAACCTTTTCAATTTTTTCAGATTTATTATTGTAAATGCAATGAAAGTATATAACATCTTAGATAAAATAGTAAAACCTTTCCCTATCTAGAACCATTATCTCTCTGATCCCGATATTATTGTACTCGCGATCATGTGGAGGACTAGAGTGTTATCTGATTTGACAAAAATATTGTTAAGATTTTATATTTAAATGCCCATTTATCCTGGTACTATTGGACTGGTGATGTTAAGGAGGTGTTGTGGAGGACTAGGATAATCTACCTGACCTCAGAACTGTGAGATAAAACGTTGAATTACTATTATATAGTTAATTGTATATTAGTCCTGGTACTATGGTAGTGGTGATTCTATGGGCATTACTTAATCTTCCTGGTGGTTGTCTTGGCGAAGTATCTCATCAGCAAAACTGACTAGATCTTGATTGAGAGATATCTCGTCCGAAAAAACTGACCAGATCTTGATCTCGTCATCGTCAAAAAATCGGCACTATCCTGATGACGATATACCTCGTCATCAGCAAAATTGGTCAAATCTTTATTGACAAGATACCTCGTCGAAACCGCTTGAAGGGTACAGGGGAAAACCCCGTCATTGCATAAAAAGGGATTTTGAGATAAACGCAATTTAGAGTTTATCAGTAAATAGAAAGTAGGAAAGTGATATGAAAAAATACAAAAATATTCTGAAATAATCCAAAAGTATGTATTTATACAATAGCATGTTAAGAAAATCATTTCTCAAAATATTGGATGATATAAAAATGTCAAAGGAAAGCGAACTATCCTTATTCTTCCCCTGGATTTTCAGCGTCAATAGATGAGTTATCGATGTAGTTATCGTCTCCGTCTTCAGGAAGGTCGTCAGAGTTTAAGTTCTTGTAGAACATCTTCGCCTCTGGTTTTTCCAAAAATTGGGTGAGATGAAGATGATCCCTGTATTTGGCAGATTTTATAGGGAGCTGCTTCCAATTGTAAGAATTCTGGATTTGCTCTGCCACTGATGAGTTTTGAGGTTTTTCTTCTTCGATCTCGTATTCGTCGGACGTGCAACACAGTAATGAGACCACCTAAATACAAATTTTGTTTATCATTGTCCCCCAGCGAATTGAATTCTCGAATTATTCTTTTGCGTTCATCCTCGGGAACTGTTTCAAACATCGCAGTTTCTTACACGAACAATCTGGACCGAGCTCGTGACTTTCGGCCTCTCAACACCTTCATAACATCTTTCATCCTTCCTGTTTTTTCCGCTTCTTTGTTGTTGAATTCTTTCCTTCACTAAAACAAACACTGAGTCACTTGTTGAGCACACGACGTGAATCACGGAGAAAATTATGGAGATAACAGCGTTTGCGACATCGCCAGTACGTGGCGTGAGACCCTTTAAACTACAATGATGGGGTTCTTTCCCACACGAGCGTTCGTTTATGGGGTTCTTCCCTGGCACAGCCAATGTTCAACCTTACTGTGGAGTCAAATGATGGGGATTTTCACGGAAAAGGACGGCATATTCGGAATCTACACCTTAAAATCCAACAGATGGTACCCTCTGCTCATTTTCGAACAAAAATGGTTTTTTCCTGTACCCTTCACTTGGAGGATTAATCTTAAAGCTGTGAAAAAACGTGGCTTACAGGTTATGTAGTTAACTGTCCATTCGTCCTGGTACTATTAAACTGGTGATTCAATGGGGAGGCAGGGCAATTGTCTTAACTCTGTAAAAAATGTTGATTGAAGATTATGCAATTAATTGTCCCTTTGTGCTCATACTATTGTTCTGGCAGTCTTATGACGATCTTTTTCTTTGGGAACCAAGATAATCTACCAGACCTCAAAGCTTTGAGAAAAACATTCGATTGATACTAGGTAGCTTATTGTCCCTTAGTTTTATTCCTAGTTAGATGAATAAATAACGGTAACATTTATATTCCTACTCTAAGCCAGAAAAAGCCAATCACACAGATAGAGTCCACACAGAATAAAGCCTCCTATTTCTTGTGAAGGGAATTGGGAATGGGGCAAAAACATCAAACCTCTCCCTCTCTCACCTCTCACTCTCTCTCTTCCTTTCAGAGCCCCTCCGAGTGACAATAACTCCCAGGGAATTGCAAATGGATGTCGGTCGGACGGCAACATTCAATTGCAACGTTTCGGGCAACCCGGTGGGTTCGGTTGTATGGAAGAAAGATATGAGATTGCTCTCTTCCAATCCTCGGGTGATTTTCCCTACGCAGTACGTGGTGCAGATGCGGCAGCTGAAGAGGCAAGATTCCGGGATGTACCAGTGCTTCGTGTACCGGGATTCCTATTCATCACAGGCTTCGGCGAGGCTGGTGATTGGAGGTAAGAGTATAAAGATCTCTATTCCCAATAGTCTCCATCTCAAAAGCATGCACTCTTGAGACCGTTATTCGCTTGTTTTACAGTTATTGCACTAGTTCTTTCTGAAAGACAATATACAAGTAAAGAGTGGCAATTGTAGTTTCGTTTTGGTGCATGAAGAAATTTAAAATGTGTACGATTCAATCGTACACTGGTATGAAAACTCTTTCCCTCCTGGTGATTGTCTTAACGAAGTCTCTTATTAACAAAACTGACCAGATCTTGATGGACGAGATATCCTGTCATTAGAAGAAAACTGACCAGATCTTGATCTCGTCACCATCAAAACATATACCGATGTACCTTGATTGACGAGGTATCTCGTCTTTAGCAAATTTGGACAAATATTGATGGGCAAGATATCTCTTCATTAGCAAAATATGTCAGACTTTGATGGACGAGATATCTCGTCAAAATCACCTGGAGGGTTATGTTACACCATTATTTTTAAAAGTTACAACTTCAAAATTAAACTGAACAGCCTGTGGCGATTTGTATAACCGTGGGTAATCAATAGAAAGCGGGTACATATTAAAGTTTGGAATAGTGATATAAGAGGATTGGACTGGACAGATCACTTGCAGAGCACCCCCAACACAGCTGCTCTTCTCATCATAAATTGGGAAAAATTCAGAAAAATAGTATGCATAAATGAAAGAATTTTGAATAAAATATACGTGAGATGGGCCAGATGGCTTAATTAATCAGCGGAGCCAAAATCTTGAATAGTGATGTCAGAGGCTCTAATATAGGAATTGGTTCTGCTATCGCAAGAACTCATCAGTAACCTCATTCCATATATCCAAACTCGTTTAAATGCCTGCATCAGTGGTCTAGGTGGTTTTACAGTCAACAAAGGACAGCCTCCTCTCTTCAGAATTAACCATCCGTCTCACGGCTCCCAGTTCAGTGTCACTGCTTCAGTTCAAAGACATTTTACTATTAATTTCTGACCTTATCGTTGTGTTTTACTCATGGATTCGATAGCTCTTGAAGTATCCTTTGTATAATTTTCTAATATCCAGGTCACCTCACTTCAAAGAAGCATCTGGAAACCTTACTCTTCCTTAAGTTTTGCACATAGGTGTAGCTGTTTCGAATAGAAAACTTTGAAAGACCGTGCTGTGTATGTAGACTACATTGAATAGCTGGAATTATAGAACTGTCATAAAACAGTTTTCTTTTCTTCGTTTGAAGAGGGAATTAATGTGAGACTAACATGGAGAGTAGACTCAGTGTGGATGAAAATTAAGCTTTATTTTAAAAGATTTTTTTACTTAGAAATGCACAAAGCATTCCTTCAAAAGTAACCGTTGCTTGTGAGTTTGTTTCTGCTTCGGTTTAACATTATTAACCATATTAATGTTAGATATACATATATTTAATGAGTTTTTCCAAGTAGGAATAATTGAAAATAAAATGAAATCCACCTTTAAAATAATATATACAGGTTTCTATAGAAACTGTGGTAACATTGATTAAATGAAATTAATACCTTCTCGTATGTTAAAAAAATGACGTTTCCTTCTAACCTCTGGAACATCTACAAATGCTTAATTTTCAAATCGTTGACAGTATTCACTAAATTTACCACTGTATCATGAATTAATAATTTATGTGAGTTGTTATTAAATTATGTATACATCAGCAATAATGTTTAAAAAGTTAATGATCATGAAAACCAGAACATAATAAATTAACTGACGTATAGATAGGAAGTATTTATTGATTTACGAGATTAAAACTAATTGGAATACAAAGTTAAGTCTTGAGTAAGCGGCTTGAAATTTCTTCCACATTCAAAAGGATTAAGGAACCTCTTACTAAAGCAATGTTCTTAACTTGAATAATTAACAGTTACGATCCTTTACTAAGTTCTACCTAAGTTAAGACAAAAATATGACATAATCCGGATCAAAAATAGAAATCTTAGACAAGAGATAATAAGAAATTTTAAAGATTACTGTTGACGAATGCCGGTCGTTTGGCACCTAGTTCATTACACCAAAATGTTGGGTTCGCTGGCGTTGTAAGCAGTGACGCTGCCAACTCAGCTATAAAGCAGTAGTAGTTAACGAAATATTGATGCAATTAGCATTTTCATACTTGAAAGATTTCGATGAGAGGTGAAACAGATTGTGTTCCCTTCATGGGACTGCAGTAGCCCAGTAGAAGAGCAACGGATTAGCAACCGAAGGGTTGCGAGTTCGAAACTCGGTCCAGCCAAAGATCGTCGCATAAAAGGTGGATAATGCACGTTAAATCTCTCGTGACCTAAAATGTCCTCACGTTGGCTTGATGTGGAAGTTTGGAGAGTGGGGTGCCATCTCAGATGCTGTTCCGGTCATCTGACCGCGGTTCAAAATTACGAGGCGTTGTACTTGGATCTTATCCTTAGATTTTGATCCCGGACCGTCTCCAATAGCTCGTTGTGTTGTTTCAGTGTGACGTTAATTAACTACCTACCTACCTACCATATTCGCTTCGTGGATTCGTTGCTAGCATACAAAATTGAAATCAAAGCATAATCTTAGTCTTTCGATCATGACAAGCAGCCTTAGCACTATAGATACACAAATAAAATTTTTAGTTAAATATTACTTTTTGATGTCAAGCTGAAAAGTCAAGATAATTCCTATCACAGGAACACACGAGTTAAGTCAAAAATAAGGAAATCAAGAAATCTGTCAAAACTCTGGAATTTTCTCATCAGTTTGATTTTAAACAAGCGAATGTGATCCAATCTCTGAGATCTATTCTCGAGTTAATTAGTGAAGCTTATCTATTTTTATCTCATCTGACCCACTAGTGTCTGTCGCTTTTGGATGTGGCGTAGAAAGGCTTATTTAGAAAGGGACTGGTGGCAACACTATTCAAAGATAACACATTAAAAGTCATATTTTCCTTTCGTTGTTAACTTTGGACCTGGTGATATGGCAGGCATTTTCCCCCAACGAAATAGTTATTGACTTATTTTATCTTTCCTTTTGTTTTCACACACACACGTCTTGATTAATCATTTTTGAAGCTTTTAATATTTAACTATTATTACTGTTACTTTGATATTAAATCCTGACTATTATTATTTACTCCTGCTTTATTTTTGCTTTAAAACTTTAGATTTTCAGCCGATTCAAAAATATGAACGTTTAAGAGATCGAAATGTGTCTCTAATAGGAACCTAATAAATCTAAACGCATCTCTAATTCTCCAGTGATATGTAATATACTATATGTTCTAAAATTTACTGTGTTCTAAAAACTGAGGAGCTTTCATAGCAAAGTAAACTGCACAATTACTTCGAACCAAAGTATACAATGTGAATCAATACAGTTTTATATTTAATATATACAAAGCACAGTCTAGTTGACGGTACGGCACTTATAATAGGATTAACTTTCGTCGTCCTTGGGAAAAAGGCGGTCGCTGCCTTGCTACTTTACTTCCTGCTTATTCGCCGGGTTACCAGAATCAAGAGCGTATCAATCGTATAATCGCCAAATCTAACACTGAAATCAAACCAGTTCCGTTAACTAGACATTAACCTGCATTATAGTGCGAGCACCACGAGATAAGGCTTGTTTCCTCCTACATCAATTATCGTCACCTGACTGGTTGAAAATGACGAAGTGTTGTCTTCGGATCTTTCTCTTCGGAATTGATTCCGAATCTTTGTCAATTGCCTGTTGTGTTGTTCCAGTGCAACATACATTGAACTACCCACTTACAACAATTGATACTGAACACGATTCGATTACAAGAAGATATTAGGGGACCGGAAAGTAATGTCGTTTCTGCGCATCTTGATATTTGTTTACCATTTATCAGCTCATTGTGTACTTCAAAGTCGTGCCAAGGACATTTTAGGTTAAAGTGACTTGTTCACTTGTAAATAATTAAATCTTAATTTTTTTTTGCAATTTTGGGTGAAATGACCAGCCAAATACCAAAAGAGGTACATATCCGGCATTGTATGCTTTTTGAGTTTCACAAGGGTAGTAACGCAAAAGTCGCTACCAAAAACATTTACGATGTTTATCCAAGTGCATTAGACGTTCGTAAATGCCAAAGATAGTTTTCTAAGTTCAGATCCTGTTATTTTGATCTTTCCGACTCGTATCGATCAGGAAGACAAACAACTTTAGACAATGACGTGTTAAGGGCGGAAGTGGATTAAAATCCGTGTCAGACAATCGAGGAACTGTCAAACACTCTTAACCAACCTTGGGCGACCATCCAAGAACATTTACAGCAGATTGGTAAAGTAAGCAGAGCAGGTGTTTGGGTCCCGCATCCAACCTAATTGCTTCAACGGCACAATACAGAAGCGTTTTTTGATCGCTTGATCACTGGAGATGAAAAATGGGTCCTCTATGATAATCCAAAACTCAAAAGGCAGTGGCTCTCTCCAAATGAGTCTCCACGAAATACTGCTAAGCCAGGTTTACATCCCAAAAAGGCGCTTTTGTGTGTTTGGTGGAGTATTCGCGGAATCGTTCATTTTGAAGTGTTGAAAACTGGACAAACTGTGAATGCAGACCTTTACTGTGAACAAATGGATCGAGTAAATCAATCTTTAATTGAAAAGTGTCCAGCTATATATTGTCAACAGAAAAGGCGTTATTCTGCAACACGATAATGCAAGACCGCACTGCGCAAGACGAACCCTGGAAAAAATTAATGAATTGGGGTGGGAGGTTCTGCCTCATCCACCATACTCGCCTGACATTGCACCAGCGGATTTCCATTTATTCCGATCTCTGCAACACTTTCTATGTGACAAAAAATTTGAAAATTTGGATGATATCCAAAATGCCATCTCCAGATATTTTGCTCAAAAATCAATTGATTTTTATCGATCCGGCATTAAAAATTTGCACACTAGATGACAAAAGGTTGTTGATAACGGGGGTGATTACTTCATTGATTAAAAATAAAAACTTGTTAAAAATTTATTTGTTTGAATTTAATGTAAAAAAACGACATTACTTTCTGGTCCCCCTAATATATCAGCTTGACAGAACTTCAGTGTGTTAGTCACTGATGATAAGATACTAACTTGTAAACTTCAACAACCGCACCAGTAACTAAGATCAAGCCTAAATGGAGTCTCACCACAGAGAAACAGTTGGCAGGATTTTCCCATTTGTAACCGTAGAGGGATATATTGTTTCCATCCGCTATAAAATAAATACGCCCAGTGAGAAAATATTCTGAAGTCTCATCTGGAGGACGTCGAACTATACATCTACCTTCTAATGAAATAGACGGATCATGTGGGCGGTGTCGCTGTCGTAAGATCTCAGAAGTGTAGACCATGAGGGCTTGAGTAGGTATTTGAATTTAGTTCATTGGAGCAACGCAACAATCTATTGGCGACAGTCCGGGATCAATCCCGAAGAGAAAGAACCGTCTCGTAATTGTGAACCACGGTCAGATGACGAGGTCAACACGAGCTGGCTACCCATCCTCCAAAGTTCCATACCACATCAACCTGAGGACATTTGAGGACATCACATATTTAACGTGCCCCCACGTACATGACTGTATTTGGTTGGATCGAGTTTCGAACTCTCAACCCTCCTGTTGTTGATCCGCGACTCAACAAACTGGTCTAGCATGGCCTCACTTGGGCTTGGCAATTGACTAGATCTGTTTGGCAAACGAGTGTGTTTCATTACGCTCGTCAATTTAGTCCCACGTTAGGATTTGTGCTTTTTCCCGCTACCACGTGTCTTTCAGATATTTTGAAATTGAGCAATCATGAGAAATAATATGAAGCTTCTCGCACATGCTCCTTCTATTTCATTAGAAGGTCAATGGCGCAATTACAATGTCACTTCTTTCAGATTTGGCCCCCAAACTGAAAACCGTCTTCGCGGAAAAGACAGTCCGGCCAGGCAGCTACGCATCCCTGTCCTGCGTGGCCACAGGAAACCCGGAACCGCACATACGATGGAAGCTGGACGGAATCTGGCCACTGGCCACCCGGCCAGGAATCCTGGTCAGCTCTTACCTGAGCGGCGAGAGCGTCGTCACAAGCTACGTGAACTTCAGTTCCATAGACATCCTGGACAGCGGCGTCTACACCTGTGAGGCCGTCAACGACGCCGGACAGGTGAAGCACTCCAAGAGGTTGAACGTGTTCGGACCTCTGTTCGTGCGGCCGCTGGACAATTTGACGGCATTGGCCGGAGCGAACTTTGTGATGGTGTGTCCTTTTGGAGGATATCCCTTTGAGGCAGTCTCCTGGAAAAGAGGTAAGATTTTGTTTAAGCCGTTGTGCGGTGCACATGGTGTTTGGTCATTTAAATATTGCAAAAATTATTTAAGAACTTTTTTTATCCTACTCCCGTCTACGGCCTATCGGTCGTCAATCAACATCAGTATACCAAAAAGTACATGGTTTAAAATCGATTGCACTTCAATATACAGGATGAATTGTAAAGTCCTTATACACCTGCGTAACTGTCGAATGCAGATAGATTCAGCAATGAAAGTAATGCATATCATTGCCATCAATCAGCGAGCAGCCCAATGACGTTCTGGAGCAAAAACAAATATGACTTAAAAGCACTATTAACAGTATTTGCAATTCTATTGTCAGGAAATTTAGGGCAGGCAGTCCTTGAGGTCAGTCATTTCGTCCAGTTCGCAAAGGTAGCTTGATCTCGATACTCTAATACGATATCAGAGTCTGTAGATTGTCAAGTCCGATAAGAAGTCGAAAGGAAACGACTCCTACAGCTCTGGGCAAGTAATCTTAGATACGAACTATTTAACTTAGTAAACATATTAGTTATTTCCTGTAGATATCTCTTTGTAGATTGAGAGTATATTAGTGGGCTGTGGTACCTTCGTATCAATAGCTGACCAATCGGGCTGGTGGCCAGGATGTTGGCTTCTGGATCGAAAGGTTCCTGGTTCATGCCAGGGGTAAGACATGGCTGTTTCTCTATAAACAGATTGTGCCTTGAATGTATGGTATGTTTTCACGCGGCGTGTATCTCCGTGACAGTGTTGTTAGCGCTACTTCTTAATCGGCGAAACTTTTCATGTACTTGCCGAGCTCTTAGAACGTTGCTAGTTTCTGAGTTTGAGCCTGATCTCTTGACGCCAGTGGTCATTCTTTGTGTACTTAAGATAGTACATCTCTTCCTTTGTACTTAGGATAATACAGAAATCAATGTAAATGAACATAACTACAGTCCACTAAAGTTTGTATTTTTGTGAGCCCCGAGATTATGTATGTGAGGTGAAACGTGAATCCCCTCCGGAATTTCCAGGGTGGTACCAAGTGGTTCACAATTCCGCCTTGTAGTGGCATAAGTAAATCACTCTGACTGAATATATTTATCACTATGAAATTAATAATTACTTTCATGGATAGTTCACACTTCATTGAATATATTTATCACTATAAAATTAATAATTACTTTCATAACAATGTACTTAAATTGAATTTGAATAACACGCAAAATTAAGTCATGTAACACAAAAGTATTTTTCGAACCCTACGAACACGCGGCGCTGTACAGAAAAATCCTAAATCAACCAATCCAGTGCTTCATGCTTTGTTTTTATGAAGAATTTTTCCAATTTTTTCAACATATTAAATCACTTGTTGGTTAATCTCTAGTTAACCGTACGGCCTTGAAAGTGGTATTAATTTTCGTTCGGAAAGATGCGGTCACCAAGTCTTGTCCATCTTCTTCATGCTAACTAGGTGAGTTATCAGAATGAAGAGTGTATGCCCATACAATTGCCTTGTTAATGCGAAGCTGAAAGCTCTACCTTCAACTAGAGGTTAACCCCCTAGTTATCCCATGTCGTTAATTTTTAATTTTGTAAACGTTTCCAATGCCTTCATTCAACGTGGAAACCATGGAAAATAATATATTTTTCAATTTCATTTGAAAAGAAATACATCACCGATTGATGGGACTGATAGCATACGAGGAAGAGTTAATTAATTAATGACCATTGAAAAGGAAACGCACATTTATTTAACTGATAAAATTTAACGTAATCTTCGAAAGTCAGGGAATAAAAAAATTCTATATTCCCCCTCAAATATTTTTCAATTCATCTCATGACCACGCTATCAGCGAATGTGACTTTTGAAGATATTAAAAAGGAGTACGGGTCCAATCTATAGGGGAATATTTTCCATGCTATTTCTGATATGACAGGATTAGATAGTTGAATCAACGTTGAACTGGAGCAACACAGCGGGCTATTGGTGACGGTCCGGGATCAATCTCGAAGGGAAAGAGATCCGAGGACAACACCTCGTAATTTTGAATCTCGTCAGTTGATGAGGTCAACATCTGCGCTGGAACCCCACTCTCCAAACTTCCTCATGGCGCCAATGGGGAGACCTTTTAGGCCACGAGAGATTTAACGTGCACCAGCCCCATTTACACTGCGCATCTTTGATTGGACCAAGTTTTGAATTTGCAACCTTCCGGTTGCTAATCCACTACTCTGCCAACACTGCTTGCGGCCCTCATCTGATAGGGTACGTTAAATAAAAATATCCTGTAAACTTCCTCATTAATTATTCTGCATCTATATTTATTTACAAATATCTAATAATACTTTGCAGTTACATATTCGTTTCCTCTCTAATTTTATACCTACTTCAAAACATAATCCTAGTGCTCACTTTCCACTACGCGAGGGATTTTCAATGCAAATTAACCACCTGAAGACAATAATGTTACTTCCAGATTACGTTTAACATGTTTTACCACAAAAACCCAAGCAAAATCTAAAAGCCTCCCATTACCAACTAGATGCCGATAATTCACTAAATTTAATTGCATATCTATGTGAAGGTAAACTTAAAATAAAGAATTAACAGGATTGATAATTAGTATTGTTCTCATGATCCACTCAGTAATGTTTCGACACTTTTTCTATCATGCACAATTTTTCGTCATATTTCTATTCTGAATTAAATTCACGTAATTACTAAACCATGCAAACATATTTCTACAGAGCAATACGTCAGTAATTTCTGGTCATAGTACATGTCCACATTCCAAACAAGATGTCATTTTAATTTCCTTGTAGTTTTGCTGTCATGGCTTAAGAAAGCTATTTTTTCTGCATCAGTACAGTTTCAATTTACAGTCCTGTTTTCATTAACCCCCAATATGTTCAACATATCTTTTATATATTTTCTTCTGTGTCAGGTAAAACTTTTCTCTTTTGCATATGTCCATAACTTCAGATTGTCTATCTTGGCTCATCATTGGCAAATATAGTCCTTGCGCCATAAAAACCCAATCAACGAATTTTAACACAATATGTTAGCTATCTACAATTCTTGTGCAACTATGCCCTAACACTTTAACTACACATTTACTTCATTTAACTAGCAATTAAATATTACCCTCGTTATCATTTTGATGCTATTTATTACACTGTGTGGTTTTATCATGAATTGTTTTAAGTTATCCTCTTCTAAAAGGTTAAATATTTCGTAATCTATCCAGAAAATTTTAGATCCACTGAGTTAAATCTAATGATTTACTATGAAAAAAGGAAGCATAGGCTATATTTTTATGCTTTATCAATAACAACAAATATAATACGTCCTGAATTGATTGATGAGATAAACACTGCACAAAACTTCACTGGTAATATTTAAAGATAACATGTAAACGTGATATCTCTGTCTTTCATTACAGTATTTTACGAATGTTAGACTGAAGCCAAAGGGAATACATAGAGAATATCTTATATTTTCCAGATGTTATTGTCAACAGTAATCTCGTTACATCTTCGTAACATAATCTTTTAAGTTTCTCAAGATCTCTTAAATGATAATTTCTCGAATACGGCTTACATTAATTTTAAAACAGAACTGAATAATGTAGCTTCAGGCTTTATAAACAATTAGATGAGATTCAGTAAGTTTTCTTGTAATTGTAAAAGCGTACGAATTTGAATTTAAATTAACTCGATTTTACCCTGAGGTTCCAGTATCGTATATTTGTAAAGAACGTCTTCATTTCTGTGCTATATTATTACCATTTCCATAGTGAACTAGTTTAGGTGTGCAAGTCTCAGCTTTGTACACCATAACTCCAGCTCAACCGTATTGCATTAGTTATCATTTAGAATACTAAGTTTTCTTGTGATAATATTGTGCAAGCTTACAATTTGAATTTGAATTAAAATAATTTTACCTTATATTCTAAGATTTTATATTCGCTCGCATATCTTCGAGTCCCATAATATTAACATTAGAATAGCATAGTGGACCTCGGTAGCCCAGTTGGAAGAGTAACGGATTAACAACCGGAGGGTTGCTAGTTCGAAACTCGGTCTAACTAATGACCGTCGTGTACTCAGGGGCTGGTGCACATTAAATCTGTCATGGTCTCAAATGTTGGAGTGGTGTGGAAGATAGGAGAGTGGGGTTTTGACCTCGTCATCTGACCGTGATTCAAAATTACGTGTGTTGTCATCAGATTTTTACGTTGGGATTGACGTCACCAATAGCCCGTCATTTTGCTCCAGTGGACGTTTATTAACTACCTATCTAGAATAACGTAGTGGTGAGTTATAAAAGTTTCAGCCATTTCCACTCGCAAAATTGGATTTTCTAGTGATTCGTGTCATTTTATTACCAGTCGGGAATTAAATTCAATGAGTCACCTAACGAATCTCTCAAACCCATCTTACAAACAATAAAAGAGAGAAAATTGCTTTCGGAATAGGCTCTTAGAAAATAAACCCGCCCAAAGTTTATTTGAAGATTGCCCAAAAATCCTTCATCCAACATTTCCTCCGTCTAGCCTAATGCGTTTTACAACAAGCTGAGGCCATTATCCCCCATGCACCTCCAGCCGACTGGGAAGTAGGTTTCAGAGGAAATTCAAGAGAAAACTTCATTTCCTAATCGCATTTCACCAGTTTATCACAGAAACGTCGTCGTTAAGTTGCTCTAAAATAAAAATAATCTAAGCAATTTTGTTTTTCTGCCTGTTTTCGGTGGCAGCGGAGTGGAGAGCTGCATAATTAAGTTTTAGGGAAGTCGATTATGCTGGCTCTAAGAGCGGAGCGCGTGTTTTAAAAAGTGTTTTGGGCAGAAAACATGTTTTTCGGTCTGGAATTTTAAAGCTGCGTTCTAATGCTTCGTCTTGAAATTAAAATATTTGAGTTAGAAACCACTGCGTTTGTTGTGCGTCAGCAAAAACATGAAAAATAAACTGAGGGTGATATTGCGAGAAAAATGTGTTTCTAAAGATTAAAAAATTTTATTTCGTCTGTAAGCCCGTCTCTAAAATTTTATTATAAATATCTGACAAAGTGTACATTGAGAAAAAAAAACTGAATAAGGTGTCCCACGTAAGTCCGTCTCTGAAATTTTAGGTATGCATTGAGGAAAAAGCATCAACAGAATAAGGTGATGTAAGCCCGTCTCTAAAATTTTATTACAGATATCTGGCAAAGTGCGTATTGAGGAAAAAGCATCAATTGAATTAAGTGCCGTAAACCCATTCTCTAAAACGTTATAAATATCTGACCAAGTATTCATTGTGAAAAACGTATTAACTGAATTCGTTGCTGTAAGCCTGTCTAAAATTTTATTATAAATATCTGACAAATTGTACATTGAGGAAAAAACATCAAGTGAATAAGGTGCCCCGTGTAAACCCGTCTCTAAAATTTCATGTGTACATTGAGGTAAAAACATCAAGTAAATAAGGTGCTGTAAGCCCGTCTCTAAAATTTTATTATAAATATCTGACAAAGTGGGCATTGTGGAATACACATCGACTGAATACGGTGCGTGGCGTAAACTGAAAACATTTAGATTTTTTTCGATAAGGATTATTGTATTCATAAGAATATCATCAACATATATTTTAATTAATATATTGTAAGAAAAGATGTTTTCAAATATTTTCTATGCTTATTACATAATGGGTAAAATAGGAAGACATTATCAGGGGGCTAAAGTATGAAACAGACTGTTTACTGTGTAAATTGTGTATAATGTTCTTGAATATGATAATGAATAACACATATTGAAATCCATGAATTTACTCTTGACTAAAACCGCAAACTAAAAAATAATTTTGCTAAATGTTTTGAATGAGAAAAATAAGCAGTGCATGTATGTAAAGAAAGAATTTGGGTTGGGAGTTATATTATTTAATTCACCATGTAACTAATTCTTAATGGTCTAGCATGAGCTAGAACAGGAGCAATCAGTAACAATATACATTAAGTATAGTTGTAATTTTCAGCTGAACACATTTATTTAGAAAGCGTATTTTACCCCATAGAAAAAATAAAGTAATTCATTTCATATATCTTATTAGTCAAGTAAAAAGTTAACTAACCACTACAGAGAAAATTGAAACAGATGTATTTATATTGTTGAATAATGATGGAGCGAACCACGCTAGGAAAGAATTGCGAACAATCATTCTACACGAACAGAAACAAGCATAAAATTCTATATAGAAACTTTTTCCTTACCAACCACCTGTGAGGATGGAAGGGTTACGAAACGGGCACTATTCTGTTATCCTTACTGCAAGCAGAACGGCTTGTCTAGTCACATCTCAATTCCAAAGAAGCTTTTTGGGTTTTTGTCCATCCTCTACTAAATTTATCCCTTTTATCATAGTTATGGATCTTAAATTGATATCTCGTAGTTTTGACTCAATGTATCTCAGTAGTAATTATGAAATCCAGTGTTCATTGCCTGCATCTTCGGATTATTCCTCTAGCCGTTCTACGTAAATGGGGGTACGTTCCCGGTTTCAATTCGTGTGCACATTCGAGTTACATTTGATTTAAGTTTTAACCTTAATTCCACAAGTAAGTAGTTTCCACGCGTTATCTCGCCCATCAAGATCAGGGCAATTTTGCTAATTCCGAGATACCTCCTCATCAAGATATTGCCGTTTTTTATGATGACTAGATCATGATCCTGGTCAGTTTTTCATTAATAACGAGAAACGAAGAGATTTTGACGGACAAAATATTTCGTTCATCAAGATTGGGTCAGTTTTGCAACTGACTAGATACTTCGTCGATACGAATGAAAGAGGGTAAAGGAATATGCATTTTTACTATGAGTAATGGAACTGCACAGAAATCCTTGCATATATGTTCAATCCTCCTTCCTTAAAAAGAAAATAAAATCAATTAAATCGATAGAAGTCCTAGTATCGAACCCACTCCATAATTTATCTGTATTATAATGCATAAAATAAATCAAATACGCCTATATATGCCAATAATATAACTTTCTTCTGAAATCAAAAAGAGATACATCCACACAAATGAGCTTAAATTCAATATAACCGTTAAAATAATGCCCAATTTATACAAATATTCTCCATCCTTTAAAAATATGTCAGCTTAGTTTGAAAAGTATATAATCTTCAACCAATTTTCGTATATCAGTTTAGTTATAATAATCAGATAGTCAATAGCTTATCTAACTATTTATGCTTTTGAAAACAAGCATAATTTCGCCTCATTAAAAGTTTATAGTTTTATGCTGACACGAATCAGAAAACGTTTCGGAAGCACTTCAACTAACAAGCTCACTTACATACAGTAGGCGCAGCTTGTTCGCTTTTGTACCTTGCGCCATATAAACCAAACATCCAATCCACTTACATACACCATATTTTTTTCTAATACACATTTCTACAAGGTTTGAAGAGTATAACCGCCCCAACTGAAACTTTTCTAACTCCATTCGATAAATAAAAACACAGAAAATCACTTTTATGGAGAATCATTGCATACAACTCTACCCAGAACTTTACGAGAAACTCCTTATAGCAGCCAGTCCTTAATGAGGCATAGAAGCTAACAAGCGCGTTTAAATCTTTTACAGTTGTCCAGATCGTTGAAACACATAGATTACCCTTTTTACTTGTCCCTCTAAATCTTTTAGAGATAATGAATGCCCTTTGTTCCACGATTTCCATCTTCAGTTGTCCGACGACGCGTGTTCCAACATTACGGAGTCCCCCTTGCCAGATAAATATCCCGAAAACACCTCTCCCGTTTCTTTTCCGGAGTCCGTCCTTAACGGTTTCGAGGAGCCAGTTTAAAGTGTTTCCTGGAAGCAGAGGACGGAAGGAAGTCGTGTAGTAAGATCGGAACTTGAGGACACGGAAGTATAGGACCGGCTACTCGATGTCCTCCTTGGCGTTGGGGAGTTTTTGGTGTGAGTCAGTCCATGGTATGGTTTGTCAGAGGCAGGTGTTAAGGCGTACGTATACACTAGAAGATTTCCTTAATTTTGACTTTAAAAATACAGTTTTTTCGAACAAGTCATTGGCTTATGCTTAAAGTCATATCAATGAGAAAAAATCAGATTAATCTAATCACACATTCATTTTCTAATTTAGATATAATCAGCTAATTAGCATGTTTTTTGAACAGTGATATCTCAACTTCCAATGTGTTCAGAAAGACAATTCCTGTTGGAAATTATTCCTAATATTATTCTCCATGTTTTGACCCTCCATCAAGTTACTAGAGGAAATAGGTTGTATTTTACAATTGTTTTCACCAAGGAAGTCTAAAAAATCCAGATTTTTTTCAGTAATTTTGACATTTAAAACTCAACTAAAAATTCATTTCTCAACTAACTCTGATTCAGTTTCAGATCATCCACTGTATTATTTCAATTACAATGATACAAAAATAGTTATAATAGATCAATTTGTCGTTGAGTTATCACTTGTTGCCCAAAGCATCGTATTGCAAAAACAGTTATTCAGAAATTAAGTTTAAAGTTTTGGAGACATGTTTGTACTGGTGACAGTACCTAACGAAAACCCCTTGTAACTGGAAAAGTATTCTGAATATTTACAAGATCTTGGTATCGTTTAAAAGCTAAGAAATTTGTGAAAATTTTGAAGCTATATAAACAAAATCGATATTCTTGTCGATTTTCGTGATTTCTAGTGCATACTACACCTTAAAGTATTTCCGAGGACGTATTTGAAGGACACAACTGGGCATATACCCTAGGCTAAGAATTTGATAACCTAAAAATTGCTTGAAAATTATACTCAATAAAATGTATTTACATCCTCAAAAACTACAAAAGCTGACTTAAAAAATTAAAATAAGCTTAAATTACACATTTCTCAAAACTTTTTTAAAGAGAGGTGCATGGAACGACAGCCAAAAAAAATATCTTAAAATGTACTAGTAGGTAGGTATTTTAATTTTTTAATTAATGTCGTCTGATGCAACACAACGGGCTATTGGCGACGGACCGGGATCAAACCCGAAGGGAAAGATCCAAGGACAATACCCCTTAATTTTGAACCACGGACAGATGACGAGGTCACACCTTAGCTGCCCCACTCTCCAAATTTCCACACCATGGCAAAGTGAGAACATTTGAGGCCACGACTGATTTAACGTGCATCAGCCCCCTTTGTACACGACGGTCTTTGGTTGGATTAGAACTCGCAACCCTCCCGTTGCTAATACGTCCGTCAAAAATGTACTGAATGACAGAAAAATGCAATCTAACTCGTTACAATTTCTTCGCCAAAATGAGCTTTTGCTTAATTAATTTAACTAGGCCCTATAAGAGGGATTTACAATGCAAACAAATCACCGAAAAACTTGGATTTTGCATTGTAATCTAATGCTCGCGTTGAGTAGATCGCGGAGTTACCTACAAATCTAGTCTAGTGACGTCATTTCCGAAATACGTACCGTAAACATGGTCTACCACAAAAACAATAGAGCTATCGAGATTTAGATTTACATAAAAAGCTTCTCATAAGCGAATACAATAAAAAATACTAATGCAACTTACATTTTTTGACAGTTCCTGTATCAACTTGACGGATTGTATCTTTTACTATAAATTTTTAAACATTGGAAAAAGCTCTTTTTCACTTCTACTGAGCACAGGAACATTCTTTTTGTCAATTTTTTGAATATCTTAAAGTTTGACCAAGGGTCAAGTTTTTCCCCTTCAGGTAAGAATGAGGATTTAGGTAAATCCATCAAAAATGCCCTTTCAAGAAAAACACTAAAGTATGCAAAATATCTTCAAAATAACAAACCCAATGCCTCAAATGACAGTAAAACATGAAAAAAATATCAATTTTGTTGAACATGTCCCTACAAAAGCTCTTAAATCAGCTTAGTTTTCTATAAAACACATTTTTATTCACTCAAATGCTTCAATGTTGTTATAAACGTAGGGAAAAATCATAAAAAATGTCAATCCTACTAAACATATTTAGTGTAATAAATTATAAAAATGAAATAAAAGATGAGTTCAATTTAATTGGTGGCGTAAATTGAAATTTCAATTGTCACACAAGTAAAATGAAGAAGATATGTCTGAAATAATCCGAACAATTCAGAAAAATTTCTTAGAATAACTAATTTAGGTAACTGAATGTTCTGAATACGTCCCTGAAAAATTTTCTTTAAAGAAGATGTTAATGTTTATTGCTTTGATGTATATTTACGAGTCATGATGTATGCGATTAAGTCAAATATTAAAAATTAAGAAACAAGGTTTTGGATTAGAACTAAGAACATGGTACCATCATCCATTGGCAATGATTTTCCAGCGCCGATTGGAAATGATTTCGGAACAAGGTAATCCGTCGTAAAACTATCCAAATAATTCTTTGGTGACGAATATTTTGGTCGCCAATTTGGCGATGGGCTGGCACCGTGTTCTTAAATTTTATCGATATTTTTGTTATGCACTTTCGATACTAAGATGGCTTTTAGTTTGGCAGCATTAATATGAACATTGACATCGCTGAATGAAATAGCGGTAACAAATTACTCCTGGTGGTTGTCTCGACAATGTATCTCGTCATTAACAAAAGTTACCATAACTTGATGGACGACAATCACTTACGGCGATAGCTACACATGAGACTTTTTCCTTGTGGCGAGCTTATCACCTTTCTACTTCCCGAAGGTTTCCCCCGCGCCTTCTCCGACCCTGATGAGCTCAAATCTCCACGATTTCTCGGGCGAGTAGTTTCTCCCAAAGATGGCAATCTTTCGCTGACAGTAAACGGGTGTTCACTTCTTCTCCGGCTCTCGTCTCTCTCCAAAAACTCTGTCTCTCTCCTTTTCTCTCTGCCCTCTTCTCTCAGATCCGAAAATCTCTATACATCGAGTGCTTCTCGACTCTTCCTTTTTGTCTCGGGTCGGCACTTCTAGTCGGTGCTCGTTGGCTGTTGATTACCTTACCTTTTCCGGGCCTTCCCAAATGGTCCCCGAACTTTGGCCTATCCCCTTGACTCTTACGTCAGACTTGAAACGGGACCATTAACCCTTGTCGGCAATGGTCATCGTAACTCATCCCCGTACCCTTTTGTCTCGAAATGTCATAAAGAGAGGCAGAGGGGCACCTGCCTTTTGTTGCGAAGCCACCAACAGATTTGCCTCTAGAAGAGGTGCTTTCCCTATCTGCCGTTAATAGGCTGCTTCGGTGGTCGTTCTTTTTTCGGCGCTTGATCGCCGGTAAGATTGTCCAGCTTCCCTATCTGCCGTTAATCGGCTGCCTCGGTGGTCGTTCTTTTCGGCGCTTGATCGCCGGCAAGATTGTCCAATTTCCTCAGCTGCCGTTACACTGCCCTATTACTCCATTGGGAATGAAGATCCAAATAGAAAAACAACGTATTGTCAATTGCTCAGAACTCATGACAGTTTGGAAGAGGTTTTTACACCAGAGTGACCACTACAGAGCAGTTGGCGATACGAAGATAAACCAAGGAATAACCCTCCTGGTGGTTTATCTTCGCGTCAAAAACCGCCCTGTAGTGGCCAGACTGGTGCAAAAATCTATTCCAAACTGTCACCAGTGCACGGGAAGGGACAATTTGTGTTTCCTACTTGGAGTGATAGGAGAGTTTTGCCTTGACAAGGCATCCCGTCATTAGCAAAACTGATCAGATCTTGATGGCCGAGATATCTAGCCATTAACAAAATATGTCAGATCTTGATGGACGACATATCTAGTCATTAAGTAAAACTGTCAAATCTTGATGAGCGAGATATCTCGTAGAAATCACTTGGTGGGTTTAAGTGACTAAAAAGACTAGGTCTACGCACAAAATAATATTTATGCTGAATACAAATATTTCAGTCTGCCGCCGTCTCTTTAAGGAGCGAATGAATGATTCCAAGAAAACTAGCAACTCAACTTCCACAATTAAATTTCGAAAGGAAATTCATAGCCGTTGACTCAAACCTGTCTCCATCTGAAAAGCATCTGCGAAGAACCGAACACGGATATCAAAAGGATGTATTTTCTCCTCCTTCATGGGACGTTTAACTTCTCATTTGGAGCATGAAATATGTAACCTAACGGTGCGGAAGCGCGTTCCGCCGAACTGAATACCTCATGAAAATTCTTCCGGTGACTCTCCCTACCGTTTTTGCCGCCGCTCTTTCAGAGAGGAGTTCAAATCTGGAAAAGGGAAGTCTGGATGATAGGTATTCCTTTCTGTGACTTCCCATGAAACCTCCTTTCCCATTCCTAGTTTGCCCGTTTCCGGTCTACTATTCCTCGGTGCTCTTTGTTTCCGAGAAAGTTGGCGACAATGGAAAGCGTTCCCCGCTCGCACAATTGGAATGTAGTCACAGTTCTGCGGATGACTGTTTTCTTTGCTCTTTCTTTGCTCTGATATATATATATATATATATATATATATATATATATATATATATATATATATATATATATATATATATATATATATATATATATATATATATATATATATATATATAAATACGCAAGTATTGCAATACACATAAACAAGTGCACTTAAATACGCATGTATTTAAATACACATAAATTTAATTTTGTACTTCACATTTCGTCGTCTCATAGCAGAAATTAGTTGACTGGCATTTTGAAGTACACACAAATACATGTGCTCTTAAATACGCAAGTATTTAAATAAACATGTATTGAAATGCAGATACGTTTAAATACGCATGTATTTAAATACACATAAATTTAATTTCGTGCTTAACCTTTCGTCTTCTCAAAGCAGAAAATGTTCACTAACATTTTAAAGTACACACAAATACATGTGCACCTAAATATACATTCGCAAAAGAGCATATATTTAAATGTATATGAATTTAAATACACACGTTAAATAAACATGTATTGAAATACACATGCATTTAAATACATATGTATTAAAATACGTATAAATTTAATTTTTTGTATTTAATAGTAATTTTATTTGTATTTCGTCGTCTCAGAGCAGAAATTATTTGACTGACATTTTTTCGGAGACACTAACAGCTTATGTTCACGATGCCATATAGTAATCTGTTTCAAAGATATATAATAGTATCAAAATGCTTGTAAGTTTTATTTGTGACGTACAACTACGTCCCATGGTGTGATACTGATTAGAGGTGGACGCGATGGTGTGTGACCGTTTAGTACACACAACATCACAGTGACTCCAGAGTTGTAGGGGGCCTGGTAACAGCACCAGTATCATATGATATCGCATATATGACTTTTAGTGACTATTCTATGCGGTGGGATCGGCGGTTTAGTGGCAACGCCGAAGTGGATGATCATTTTTGTGGTTTTAATCGCAAGTGTACTCTTGCTTTAAATAGTTCTGAACTGAAGGTGATTGATCATTGATTTTGGTAGTAATTTATGTTAACATAGTCGAGAGATACTAGTCGTGTGAATTTAAAAAAATCTTCATTGCAACTGTTATGTGTTGTAATGTGGTAAATTAACACATTACGTGTCCACCCTCCATGTAAAGTGAGAGTATCCGTTTCTACGGCAACAGACAAACTCAGACTTTGCAATTCGGTCGAGATACATTGTGGTTTTAATATACAAACATGTTCAATTTGCGAAAAATTCCCAACTATATTTAATATATATTTAGAACAATACATCTCCTAACATATATAAGAATCATTGTGAAAGTTGTAAGAAAAGCACAGAAAAAATATGGAGTATGAATTACGAGCTCTTGGATGTTACGAAATAAATCAGTTGGAACAAATCGGAGATCTTTTTCACAAAGAGTATTATTAGAAACTTTTATTGCGATAAATTATTTTTGTACTCTTCGGGGTGGATGCATTGAATTCGATTAAATGAATTAATTCCGAAATTAGATTGTTTAATATATTTGATTATGCAATACTCTAGCAAACATAATTCTGTATATTCAAGATTTATTGTAAGCAAGTTGCATCTTCAGCAATACAAATATTTTGAAAAAAATATATTTTTCTAACTTTAATTTAATTTAGTTTCTAAGGAAGTGGATGGTATCCATATATTCAGATATGCATGGGGCCAATGTGTTGAAAACGTGTCTGTTTTTCCCATCTCAGCTATGATTATTCATCAATTATTTTCATCCGAGAAAAATATAAAAATGATCATTCTTATTATTTCCAACTTAATCATTCAGTATTTCCAACGATCCATGTTTCGATTCACAAAACTAAAATATTTATATTTCCACTTTAAATTAATGCCATTCAAGAAATAACATTGTTGAACAAATAATCAAAACTATATAAATGAAGGTTCATTATTAAAACATTAGATTGATTGGTTGGTTTGGTTTTTATCGCGCAAGATTTGGCTTTTGTTTTTATCGCCAAATAGTGGATGTAAGGCGATGTTATATGCAAGGTCCTCGAATAGACTCAAATTCACTTGGATATGAAGACTATCTCTTGTCACTTTTCAGGCCATCAGATTATCAGTAAGATCCCATTGAGGTATTTGTATACCTTTGGAGACAATTTTTTGAAATTATCACGGAACTCATTTTATTATAAATTTTGTTATCGGTTCTACCAGAAAAAGCATTTTATGGCAGAAAATATTGTGTTTAAAATTTATTTTTTATAAAAATGCAGTAAAAAGTGGAAAAAACCCAACCAAAAATATTATTTGCTCAAAACGCCATATTTTATAAAATAATTAAAAACTTTTCAGTTTGTAAAGTGAATTATTTTCTAAAAACATTGATTCAGATATTGAACTATAATAATTGGTATATATTATCGTATTTAAATTAATTGTGGACTTTAACGTCAGTCATCCCTGAAAAAAACATGAAAAAGGAGCAAAATGCAAAAAATATTCAGGTTTATATCCTGCTAATTTTTTTAAAATGCATACTTCTTAAAAATAATAGTTTAAACCCTGCTTTATAATCTTCAGAACATGTATAAAACATTTCAAACGAATTCTGAGATATGTTTTGCGGAGAGTCACCCTTCGTGAAAATTGCATTTCGAGAAAAAGCTAAAAACAATATAAACCCCCATGTCAAATATAGATGTCAATAATACTTAAAAAATTACATCTTCATTTCTAATCATCGTAGAAGAAAATCTGAAGTGATTTGAAGAGCTGAAGAAGTGTAGTATAATATGCAAAATTTTAAAAATCTGAAATTCAGGTGAAAATGGCGCTTTAAAGGTATACACATACCTTAAGGCCCGGTGCATACATCCGATTTTTAAACGTACAGTGCCGCTGTGGTACTGTAAGTGCGGTCTGAGATACAGGATATCAGATAGAGTAGTTCACACATACCTCCAGTGACATTGCGGCGACGTACGTCCACGTTGCGTGCAATTTGTGCCATAGTTCCCTACGTCACCGCCATCTCCGGTCTTTCAGTACCTTGTTCACTATTAAGCGGTGCGCACATTCGTTATCTTTAAAGTAAATGCGGCGTATTATTTTACATTAATTATTAATAATTTTATAGTAATTTTGGTAAATTTTGATGATTTGGATATAGAATTGTTTATTGGCGAAGTAAAAAGGTATCATGTGTGAAATATGGAATATCGTTGCAGAAAATTATCATGACCGAACAAAGAAAAGAGAAGCGTGGGTTGGTACTTGTCGGATGTTTTGTTTCCAATGGAGGTATGTAGAGTCTCATCCAGGTATTTTGAGACATAATCTTGTCAGTAATTTTTCCCGCAAGCTCGTCAAATGATCAACACTCATTCGGAATAATTCAAAAACGTATCTGGGTTTTCTCGTAAATCCGCAAAAGATGTGCATAAAATCTACCTCTTGTAAGTCTTAAATCAATAAACCCTAATGTTTCTTAATATTACTTTCACTTATAACTTCGTAAACAATAGTATAAACGTAGCAATACGGTAACACTCCTTGTCTCAACGAGGTGTCATTGGCAAAACTGATCATATTTTGGTGGACGAGATATCTAATCTCGTCATTAGAAAAAACTCAACCGATCTTGATCTTGTCATCATAAAAAATCAGCAATATCTTGATGGTAAGATATCTCGTCATTAGCAGAATCGGCCAGATCTTGATAGACGAATATCTCGTCAAAACAACTTGGAGGGTTGAAATGTTCTATACGAAACTATCGTGAAAAACTCGTGTTCCGCCTCGAAACATTATATATTTATATATTTCATTTTCTCAAGAGAAGTAACTTTCCATTTTCCAGATAACAATCACATAAAATCAACGGAATCTGAGTGGATTACTCCTCCGGAAATACTTGCGATGGATACGATCCTGAGGATTGTGAACAAATTGCTCTATTAACACAACCACGTTTCATGCAACATTCATCAATGCACTCTCCCCCAAACACATGGTCCCTGGCAAACCTCCACACAACGCAGACAGAACATCTGTACAAACACTCCCACGAAGATATTATTTACTTTCAAGACTCCCCGAGGTTGCTTCGCGATGAGCCCATTACATCCAATTTCAAATCGTATCGAGAACAGAGTCCATCATCTCTTCAAACAAGGGGGAAAGACTCCGTCCGGACATTAAGCAAGCACGCCAGCGAAGATTATAGAAAAGTATGATCACACACAACACAACGGGATAGGAAAGAATGAATTTCTTATCGATCCGGCCTTCCCCTTGCTGGATCTTTATTATCCCTCTCGTGCAGGATTCTTAAGGGAGATGGAAACATCTGTGAACAGTTACACTAATCATACGGGAAAGAAAATGTCAAGAAATAACGAAGCCAATAAGCTTTCACGAAGACTCACTCTTGACTGGATAGTGAGCGCGCTTTCGGAATGCTGGTCAATAACGTACACATTTTTCCCCGTCGCGACGACTTACTTTTTTCCTCTTGCTTTAAAGGAACATGACACAAAGAAGTCAGAGCCGTGATTCATATTTTTTAGTTAATACGTATACGAGATAGGAGAGCAGAGGAAAGGAAATTCTGACAATTCTTACTGTTATTCTTTGTTTATTGGAGAAAGAAACTCAATAAAGTATAAGAAAGATTTGCGCTGAAAGACGGGAGAGTATCTTTTATTCTTCTCGAAAGCCATTTATTTTTCATGACATGGTTTTTTTTTCTTTGTTTCCTACGAACGCAGCATTCGATACTTTTGAATATTTTGGGCGGTTGTTTAGTTATTTATTTGAGTTTGGAACAAACAATGATTCTTTTGTGTGGAAGGAAATCTTTGAGGTTACCCCTATGGGCGTGTAAGAAGTCTTGTTTTTAATAATCCACTTCATTTCGTTTTTAAAAGTTTCTTCATAAAAGAACAGGAAACGCAAACCTCTCATTATAAATATCGCTGTGAAAAGACCGCGTGGTGGAAAGCTGCTCGGAAAAGAAAAGCTTGTTTTTCTCGTTCCTGATCGCATCGATGGTAAATTGCTACAAAGTATTTTTTAAGTGCTTTCGTGATAAATGTAATGCAGCAAAAAATATTTTTCTAATGTTTCCGTATCTAATTGTTTGAATCGTAAGAACATTTTTATATTTTTCAATCAAAAATATTTATTGCGAGTAATTTACTTGTGCATCGCAAGGCGTAATAGTTTTAAGATTATTGGATATTAAATAGGGGCTATACGACGTAAGTGCCACATTGAAAAATATTAACAGGTGTTTCTTTATAATTTGGATGCGTACATCACATTCGATTTTAATGTTGCAGATTTTCAGAATTTTCTATTCTACCTAAATTTTGGGCAAAAAGTTTAAAAGAAATCGGAATTTTTATAAGTATTATATTGTTCTGCCTAATTGTAATGGTATTCAAAATCTAATCAGGTCCAAGATGATCATCATAAGCAACTGCAAACCCCAGTGCTTGGTGTGCTTAAATGTATTAATTTCATCTGTCTAGTTGTACCAAATATCCATGATCTTGTCAGGCTCAAAATGATCATCACAAACAAGTACAAGTCCCAGTGCGTAATGTGTTTAAATGTATTAATTTATTCTGCCAGTTGTATCATAGTATTCAGAAATTTGTCTGTATAAAGATGATCATGATAAACAAGTACAAACCCCAGAGCATGTGCTTAAATACATCTATTTATTCTGCCTAGTCGTGGTATAGTATAGTATTCTGAATCTCGTCTGGCTTACAATGATCATTATAAACAAGTAGAAATACTAGTGCTTGATGTGCTTAAAAGTATTCATTTGTTCTGCCTTGTTGTAGCAAGGTATTAAGATATTACATAGTTCAAGGTGATCAAAATAAACAACTAATGCTTGATGTGCTTAAAAGTATTCATTTGTTCTGCCTAGTTCTAGCAAAGTATTCAGGGTCAGGATCTTGCCTGGTTCAAGATCATCAAAACAAACAAGTACGAGCTCCAGTTCTTGATGTGCTCAAATGTATTAATTTGTTTTGCCTGGTTATATCATATTATAGTATTCAGAATCTCGTTTAGTCCAAGATGATGTGAAAGCCCCGGTGCTGATTGCTATAGAGGTTTTACTAACTTTTATAACCGAGAAATGTATACTCCATTTGATCGATCCTCCAAGTTCCACCCCCGAGAACTCGTGTTCTCTCATGCTAGCCGTACACCACCCCATAAGTCCTTTTAGAAGGAATACAGGGTAAAATAAACAAAATAACTAAATATTTATATATGCAAGGCAGCATATTAGAAAAATTAGCCTTAGCTATCTTGTACGTGTATACAAGGTTGCTAATTTCTGTGAGTAATAGCATCTAAAAAATTATTAGAAAAAACTTCAAATTTGGCCAAGTTATTGAGAGCTACGGGTTAAACCAATACATCTTGTAAGATATAGAGTTAACTGTAAATTGGTTTACAATACTAAAAATTAGCATTTACTAAACAAATATCTACTTCGAAGCATATATACACTTATAACTCACTTCGCATTACACTAAGAATTTCATCTTACGTTGTCTACATAATTGACTAAGCGTGACTGGAAATCGCCTAACCTAACATTCTACTTACTGATTAACCCTTCAAGTAATTTCGACGAGATATCTCGTCCATCAAGACCTAACCAATTGTGCAAATGACGAGATATTGACGGTTTTTTGATGGTGACGAGATCAAGATCTGGTCAGTTTGTTTCTAATGACAAGGTATCTCGTCCATCAAAATCCGCTAGTGATTTTGTGACGGCTAGATACTTCTTCAAGACAACCTACAACGAGAGTTAATTTCCCCGATTTTGTACGTACCAAATCCAATTTGTTCTGCCAAGTTGGTTAGGTTCGGAGAATTGTATTCAAACTGGATTACACATTACAGAGGTGCAGTGGTCTAAATGTTTTCCTAGAGGTCATGGGAAGGTTGATCGGATTTTACTTACCTACTTGAAAAACCAAGAAAATCAAAACGGCCAACTCGGCACCAGAAATTGCGAGAACTCAGCCAAACGCTTCAATCTGATAATCTTAGCTCTAGAAGAAGGAATTTAAATAGGACATACCTCTGCCGAGGACCTTTTAGGAGGGTAGGTAGGTATTTAATCAACGTCACACTGGAGGAACACAATGGGCTATTGGCGAAGGTTCGGGATCAAACCCGAAGGGAAAGTACCAAGGACAACACCACATAATTTTGAACCACTGTCAGATGACGAGGTCACAAATTAAATGGCATCCCACTCTCCAAACGTCCACGCCACGCCAACGTGAGGACATCTGAGGTCACGACAGATCTAGTGTGCACCAGTCTCCTTTGTACACGATGGTCTTTGGTTGGATTCGAACTCCCAACCCACCGGTTGCTAGTCCGTTACTCTTCCAACCGGGCTACCACACCCCGTTTTAGGAGGGAATTGTCACAAAATTTATTGCAACTTGGTCTGTATGTCTAAGAAAGGATTATTTATTTCAATGTGTGAATGATGTATTACATATGTTGCAATATATATTTCTAATATTTGTAATACATATGTTGCAATATATATTTCTAATATTTGTATTACATATGTTGCAATATATATTTATAATATTTGCATTACATATGTTGCAATATATATTTATAATATTTGTACTACATATGTTGCAATATACATTTATAATATTTGTGTTACATGTGTTGCAATATATTACATAAGTTGCAATATATTTCATGCAAAATCTAAGGTTACATTAAATTCAAAATTTTTGGAACATTCTTTTACCACTCCAATTGCTTTCGACGAGATATCTCGTCCATCAAGAACTGACCAGTTTTGTAAATGACGAGATATTTCCGATTTTATAATGATGAAATCAAGATCTGGTCAGTATTTTTCTAGTGACGAGATATCTCGTCCATCAAGATCTGGTCAGTTTTGCTAATGACGAGAGATACCTCGTCGATACAACCACCAGGAGGGTTAAACCCATGCCTATTTATCTTTTAAATGGTTTAATAGCCAAATTCACGTTATAAATCGTGCACACCAAGCATTTCCAACAAATCGAACCCAAATCCTACTTATAGTTTTCAATAAAAAATATTTCTCGTTACATTTCCCATTACCAATCTTATCAAATCATACATCAGCCCAACGGAAAAACTCAAAGGATGAAATACCGTACTACATCCTGTATGATTTATTAGAAGGCAGAAGTAAAACTCGATCTATGTTGCAAAAACTAACCAGGGACTGGGCCTTACTGTGATTGTTGTTTTCCCTCCAATCAAAGATCTGGAACGCTGACATTCTGGAGTAGGTATACTTTCAGGTCAAGCAGGAAATTAAAAAAGGAAAATCCGATAAGAATACATTCATTCGGCAATGTTGGGATTCCATACATCTTGTTCGATTTGTTTTTATATAAGGAATGGAATATTAATATCTCTTCTTTGATGCAACAAAATTTTCTTCAGATAACATATTATTTTTAATACCAATTTGCTCTGATTCATGTCGTAATTGTTTCTCAAAGAACCCCAAAAGTGGCTGCCTTGCAATATCATTCGTGTAAGATCAAAATACTGTCTAGATAAATCGAGCTTCTTGAGTGACAAGGTAAAATAGTGATATAATTAGGATCGAGAAAAACTTGTTTGTTAGATAAATAATTAGAAAGTATGCTTTAATTATTTTTATTTAAATTTATAAAACGGCGAATTAAAAACGAAAAGATGGTTCAACCTTTTAAACTAAGACTACATAGTATAATAAAAACGTTTTATAATATTTTTTAAACAAATTTTTTATCATGTATATTTTTGAGTCGCCTAAATACTTTTGTCAATTCAGTTGATGATAACTGATCAAAACACGAGCCTTTTAATTTTAAATAAACAGGTAGATAGGTATTTTAATTAACATCGCACTGGAGCAACACAAAGGACTATTGGCGACGGTACGGGATCCAACACGAAGGGAAAGTTTCGAGGTCAACACCAGGTGATTTTGAAACACGGTCAGATAATGTGGTCACACCTGAGCTGGCACCCCACCTTCCAGACTCCGACACCGCGCCAAAGTGGGGACATTTGAGGCCACGAGAGATTTAGCGTGCACCAGCCCCTTAGTACACGACGGCCTTTGGTTGGGATCGAACTCCCTCCCGTATGCTAATCCGTTACTCTTCCAACCGGGCTACCGCTGCCCATTTAAACAAACAGATTGCGATTCGCTCTACAGCTAGCAAATTTAAAATTCATCAGAGGCAATAAGAAAAAAAGGAGCGATACAACCGATTGCGCGATCGATATATCGAGGGGTTACTGTTTCAATGTTAATAAGTGTTGTCTGCTGAATTATTGCTTACTTTGTGTAGAGAATGGTTGGTTGATTTTGGGATTTATGGTGCAAGGGCCATATTTCGCCAAGCTGCGCCAAACACAATGCCAAGACAATGCGAAGTAATTGTGAAAAGAAAGGATGTAGAGGCGAGAGTATGCAGAGAAAGATCGCTTGAGTACTCTAGGGTCACGATCCCCATATTTACCAGATACAGCAAACCCCATGGGCAAAGAATAGATCACTAGAGTACCTCGTGTTCGTGAAGCCCGTATACACCTAAAAAAAATGTGCCTCGGAGGGGATGCAGTGAATGAATGAGGTTTGGAAAAATCATAATCAGGATTGACGTACAAACTAATAATATGTTTTAATTTTTCAATTTTCTGACATAACGGCGTGTATAACCGGCATAATATGAACAGGTACAGTCTATGTAACTAATCATTCTAAGAAAAAAATAACTTCTACTATCTTCTAACTAAGAATCACAAGCACATTCATTGCATACTTAGGATCACTCAAAATCTGCAATGATGACGCGTCTACGAGTTTCAGGTCTTGTCGCGTGCTTACTGTTGTCTGCACCTACATATAGAAGACTTATGTGCCTGTTCAAGACCCTATAGGGTTTCTACGTTGATAGTTACTAAACCCTAGCCAAGACCATAGACCCCGATTTCTCCATGCGTTCCGCATTTGTAATTACGAGTTCCTTGCAGATATTATGCCCCATCTAAGTTTACAGCATTGCGTCCCATTGTGATGTATTGAAAATTGGTATATGTGATGGCATCAGTACGTATGGAAGAGTCGCGTGGCTCCTGCAATGGATTACATTAAATTATAGTTTTCTTTCTGTCGTGCTGTGCGCTGCTAATTAAAATATCTTTAGAATGACGAGATCAAGAAAGATTATTGATATTAGAAATACTGTTAAGCCGTTTTATTTTGAGAAAAGGTGCTATTCTGGTAGACTAGTCAGCCTGTTATATTTATTTAATTACCGATTAATTTTTATTATTCATTGAACCAGATATCTTCATATGTATGCGAGAATTAACACCAACGTAGCCATATACGTATATAAGGAACTAAGTAATAAGTATTATTTGGAATAAGGAAATCGGAAATTTTAAGATTAGTTTCTGCAATGAGGTTTAGCTCGTTGATGCAGTTTTTTATTCCTTATTTACGAAAACTAAAGGTTAAATTCCGAAAGATGCAAGAGGAAAAAACTTGTTGTATATGTAAACTCAAAATATGAGCGCTTGCTACCTACATTGATTTATCGGCAACTACAGCCTGAATCAGCTAATTTTCAAAACAGCAGTGAGTTCTACATAATCCATTACTTTAAGATTAATTTTATGCAATTTACAAAATATTTATACAAAATCACGCATACATATTTCTCAATTTCAACACAATATAATTCAGTTTTCTAATCAAACTTAGGGATCAAAGCTATATTTTATTCAAGTATTACAAATATTATGAAATCCAACATATGTACTATATATTTAACGCTTCAAGTGGTTTCAACGAGGTATCACGTCCACCAAGTTCAGATGATCAATTTTGCCAATGACTAGATACCTCATCATCAAGATATTTCCGATTTTGTATGATAGTGAAATCAAGATCTGATCAGTTTTTTTCTAATGACCAGATATTTCGTCAATCAAGATTTGATGAGTTTGCTAATGACGATATATTTTGTCCAGAAAACCCCCAATATATTAAGGGCATGGAAAGGAGGTACCGAGAACACTGGGGTGTTAGCCTGATGCCGGATTACTGTTAGGTGATTTTCAGAGGACCTAGAGTAATAAACAAACGTCTTGACACTAAACGCTGTTTTGGATTTAAAAAAATGAGAAAAAATAACAAATTCTAGCAAGATATTTATCAATTTGTACTGTTTCTCTTTTAGGCATGAAACAGCACCAGTGATAGTGGCAAAAATAATATAGAAATCATAGTTTCAATAATATTAACTTTGTTCACCAAATACATTGAACATGTAACTTAAAATTAGTTTTGTGCGAAAATGTGACGTAATTGAAATATGAAAAACATCTTTTCATTGCGTCATGTGTGTAAGTAAAAATATTAAAAATTTAGCAAACAACTTTTATTAAGTTACATTTTGCACACCTGTGCTATTGAATGACAAAAAGAAGAAGAATGGGCAGTAGTATGTAGTTTATTTGCTGGAAAACGGTTGATACAGTTAGTATCGTCATCATATATCTCATTCGTCATATATCGTCAGAGATAATTTTTTTAGATCTCATCTATTTCCGTTTAGAGTCATCGTCTCTGTATACGTGTGACCGGAAGTCCTGAGCATGCTCTTGCGCATGCTCCCCTAGTTCAGGCATTAGTACTGTACGTACATCTCCACAGTAGTGTGTACCTAAAATTATATGTATTTCTCGGCATAGATTAACAAACGTTGTTTATAATGAAAGTCAAATGATAATACTTTAATTTACATGCAATGTATATGGTAATATTTTTTGACTAGAAATCATGTTTAAAATATTCAATGCACATTTAATATTTTATACACATATTCGCATGTTTATTTAAATTGTATCTTGTATAAAAATGTAATGAACACTTACAGTGGGTGTAGAGCAGTAACTTTTGTACCAAATGCAAGTAAATTTCTGAATAATTTAATTTAAAAAATTGCTTTAGAGTCAAGTTAACTATAATGTTAATAATTATAAAAACCCAAATCTCACATATTGTCTCATTAAAGAGTCAAGTTCATTTGTTCATATTCGAAAATATTTTGATTCATTTCCTACCGTATTTCACGGACACATAAAAGCACTTTCCAACCAACTATCAATGACACGCAGGATGTTAATAGGGAAATTCTTTTTCTAATTTTATTTCTCAGAGCTACCACTGATAAGAAACCCTTATTCCCAGAGCGGATATGATTTGGAGGGAATTTTTCTCTGCAAAATTAATGTCGAAGTTATTTTCAGGAAAAGAACCTTATCTGTTTGAAACAAAAAAGCTTGGTACGTGATACGATGAAAAGGATAGGGAACGTATTTAAGTTTTCGCTTCGCAAAAATGATGATATGATTCGCTAATGCGTGTCAATGGTAAAATTAGTTCTAATAGTACATCATTTATTTAGTCACACTTAACCTTATGATAGGCACGATATTTCAAAGTAGTGAACTGATTAGAAGTAATGCAGGGGATATATATATATATATATATATATATATAGGATTTTAATTCTTGAGTACATTAGAATCTGGCAACACACTTTGCTACCGGAATCTGGCAACGCCTGTGAGTATTTTAGGCTGAGCACGAATGTTCCGAGATGGAACGAACATTCTTATTGAAAATGGCAAAAAGAGAATTTCAGTGGTTATGCTGAGATTGTATTGACAGTTGATGTTTATAGTTGATTGATGTTGCCGGCTATATTTGTTACGTTATTAATTAATGTTTGTTGTGTTAATGAGCGTTTCAGTTACATACACACACACACACACACACACATAGATATATGTAACTGCCAAATAATCCATAAATTCTATATATATGTCCAACTGTTCCCTATATTTTACTCTTTCGTTGCTTATGGCTGGTTCGTTATGTACGCAAAATTGATGACTCGATTACTTTAAACAAGTTGCAATTGATTAAGACTTTTTTAGCTATAAATGTATTGTACGTATGAAGTTTGTCTGACGTCTGAATCCCTGTTACTTCATATCAGTCAAAACACTGACACTATCTAAATTCTAGCAAGATTATTTCAAAAAATTTTCTTACCTTTTTATTTACATTGGGTGCAAGAGAATTTTTTAAAACGACATGAATGTAATTATGCCAACTGAAAGAAAGGCAATAACAAAAATAATTTCAGTGATGCATTAACGAAGTTAATAGAAGTATTTCTTATCTAGAATATAATATGCAATGCATTTCGTTTACGAAACCACGCAGACATGAGATTCCTAGAAGGAACGGGATTTAAAAATATCTTTAATTTAAAATCTCGCCAGATTTTATTTCGCTGAATGTATACCGAAGGAAACGCACATCATTAATCTGCATAAAAATGTAACCATTCCGTGTTTGTTCAAGCAGAACACTATTCTTCCGCTATGAAAAGAAGCTCTTGTGTCCTCTCACAATGCATAATTTGAGTCTACTTTTGCTGTTGCATGCTGAATAAAAATTACTGCAAAGTGTTCAGAGGGGTGAATAGAAACGAGCCGGTTAGCTGAGGAAAAATGACAAAAATTAATCTTAATGTATTTTCATTACGCTGTTACTATAAACTCTTTCAGCCATATTTCACAGCAAAGCAGTCAGAAAAAATCTTAGTATGAAAGAGTTGGATGAAAGAAACTGTGTTTCAAAGAAAATGTTTTTGTGTGTGAAAATATTAAGATTAATGAAATCTAACCTTGCAATTTTCAGGCTTGTTTGTGATACGGGGCTTTTTTCAACATATTTTTTCAAGGATGAGTGAAAATAATGTAACATGGGGAAATTGAAGATGTACTTTTAGAAGGTAGCTCAAGGATCACATTTAATTAACGTAATAAAATGAGTGAAAAATTGGAAGGAATAACCCTATTCATCAAAACTATTCATAACCTGGGTAGTGTAGACTTATAATTTACACAACAGGGCACTCATACCCATGAACATTTATAAAATATCTAAGAAAGTGAAAGTTGCTTTTTAACTTGATAAAAAAATTCTTTATTAAGTATGAACTCTAGATAAATGCGAGTTTTTATTTTTTTTCTCAATAAGTATAATTTCCTGCATACTATATGCTAAATGTTATGTACAGTTATACATAACCCCGGAACGGAACAAATAAAGTATGTCAATACCCATGAATTTAGCGGACTGCAGTAGCTCAGTTGGAAGAGCAACGGATTAGCAGCCGGAAGGTTGCGAGTTCGAAACTAGGTCCAGCCAAAGACCGTGGTGTACACGGGGATTGGTGCGCGTTAAATCTGTCCGGCCTCAAATGTCTTCACGTTGGTTTGGCGTTGAAATTTGGAGAGTAGGGTGCCATCTCAGATGTTGTCTTTGTCATCTGACCGTGGTTCAAAATTACGAGGCGTTGTCCTTGGATATTTCTCTTAAAGACTGATCCCGGACCGACGCCAATAGCCCGTTGAGTTGCTCCATTGCGATGTTAATTAACTACCTACCTATCCATGTATTTATGCTGCATATTTTTCTGATAATTATACATTACACTCCATGAGGCTTACACCGATGAAAGAAGCGTGCGTAATGTCTGCTACAAATAAGAGATCACACTATTGAACGTGTATTAAACATACACGTGTACATTTTTGTCGTCGTGTATTTGTCCGTCGTTTCAACGTCATGATATTTGCTATGAATGTACACGGATTACACTTCAATGCTGAGTTCTTAACCCTCCAAGTGATTTTGACGAGATATCTCGTCCATAAAGATCCGACCAATATTGTTAATGACGAGATATCTTGTCAGCAATACATTGACGATGTTTCGATGTTGACAAGATCAAGATCTTTTCAATTTTCTTCTAATGGCGAGATATTTTGTCCATCAATATCAGGTCAGTTTTCTTCTAATGACGAGATATCTCGTCCATCAAGATCTTCTGATGACGAGATGCCTCATCGAAACAACCACCAGAGTTAATATACGGATATTTACGGGTTGCGGTTATATGTGTACAGGTTTCACTTCACCAACGGGTTGTGAGGAGTTAACTTGGATTAATTCAACATTCAAACACTCATACCAGCTAGTTTGAAAATATGGCGCACGACTAGAGACAAAACTGTAATGCAGAAGTTACACTGTGAACAATTCTATTTATACCAAGAAAGCCACGAACCTTGTTTAACGCACTGCGTCTTGTTCAACACACTGTCTTGTTCAGATTCCGCTACAGAATCAAATATGTAGAAACCGTGACTGGTCAAACCTGAGAAGCGGATTTGCAAGTGCCTCGCAGTAGAATTTTGGCAGTGTTAGCATTTGATACGTATAAACGATCATTGCTATGGAGAAGACAGACTTGCCGTATTTGTGGACGATTGCTTATTCAATATATTCCTTAGATATGCTGCTGTACCGGTTGCCCGGGCAGTAACACATTTGCCACTTCTGACCACTCAGATATTTTCATCCATAACGATTCTGATTCACAGCGATGCTTTACATATTAAATATTACAGTGCGAATATGACTCGGTTTAAATATACACTTAGGTTGACACATGACTTTCTCGGTAGATAGGTATTTAAATTAACGTTACAATGGAGCAATACAACGGGCTATTCATGACTTTCTCGGTGAGTCTTACATAAATTATTCTTAGCTTTTCTTCTCAAGCCCCACATAACATATTTCTCCGTGTTAACATGTACCCCACATAAACATGTTTCAGTAATGAGAGGATGACATGTTAATCCTCCAAACCTACCTTGGTGGACAAAATATCTCGTCCACCAAGAAGATCTGACCAGCTTTGTTAATGACGAGATATCTCGGAATCAAGATATTGCCAATTTTTTATGATGACATCAAGATGTGGTTAATTTTCTTCTAATGACGAAATATCAAGATCTGGTCAGTATTTTTCTAATTGCGAGGTATCTCGTTCATCAAGATCTGGTCAGTTTTGCTAATGACGAGAGATACCTCGTCGATAAACCACCAGGAGGGTTATGCCCATGCCTATTTATTATTTTAAGTGCTTTAATAGCCAAACTCCCGTGATAAATCATGCACACCCAATCATTTCCAATGGAAATCAGGGAAATGGAAACCAAATCCTATTTAATGACGTGATATCTCGGCGTCAAGATAATGCCGATTTTTTTATGACGAGATCTAGATCTGGTTAGTTTTCTTTTAATGACGAGATATCTCGTCTTTAATATATGCCCAGTTTTGCTAATATAGAAATACCTCGTCAAAACATTCACCAAGAGTGTTAGGAAACTTAAAAACATAATTTTAAATATATAGTACATTTATATAAGGTAATGGGTCTGCACCTATAAAGTTTACCAAATTAGCATAGTGACTTCCGAAGGGTTATTGTAACAGAAAAATATAATAATCTCTATTTCACATTATTTTTGCTAGCACACATACATATACGAAAACATATTACCAGTAATGGGTTGGACTGAAGGACGTGGTACTATCGCCAAATGGTGATAATTTTGGAATATGGTAACCCGTCGTGGATTTACTACATTCACTTCTACTTGCGCACAAGTCATCCAACATGGCGGCTTGTCCATAAAGCCGTAAGGCGAAGGAAATGTTATTTGTTAATTTGGCGAGGTACCGCGTACTTCAGTTTTACCCCAGTAACGTACCTAATCTATCAACTTGAGAAAAGTATAAAATATCAACGAAGCCAGAACGAAAACAATCCTGAATACAAATGAATGAAAAATATACATTTCGGCACATGCTCTTTTCCTTTCCAACTTACAAAGCGATAATTAGCGCAACGCGTCTGTTTGATAGACGGAAATGAAAATATAAATACCCACCAAGAGGCAAAGACCTG
The DNA here is from genome assembly GCA_933210815.1 of Meta bourneti. Classification (NCBI taxonomy): domain Eukaryota; kingdom Metazoa; phylum Arthropoda; class Arachnida; order Araneae; family Tetragnathidae; genus Meta; species Meta bourneti. The sequence goes on from OW119929.1 coordinate 13,624,964, forward strand.
CATCCATTTGTCTTTGTAATTGCGTAAAATTATCTTCCCAAACAGCGCCTTTACGTGTAAATCCAAACGGATTTGCACCTTAAAAATCGCCGCAACAATCGCAATCAGCGAAGCTTAAGAAGCTGAGACTCGGTTTTTTTCATCAGGGATGTTTAATTTATGAATCATGGTTCGAAATTTGCTAATCAGCCTCGTTTATCATTAGGGGATGGCCACTTAGTAATCCCGGTAGCGTAAGAGCCAAATATAAACAATGTTATTTCCCCTCATTTAAATGCCAAGACGGTACGTAAGACATTCGTATCGCAGAAGCAAACAAATTAACCGAACGGAAGGAGCCATACTTATGTCTTTATCTGTCCTTACTTCTTTTCATTACAGTGGTGTTTGAGAAGAACTAATTGCCTTTCCATTCCCACAGAAAGTAAAAAGAAGTTCTAGAAAATTCGGTTTGAATTCAGCGGAGTTAAACATCTAAATAAAGTCCCCCCAAAAGGGAAAAAGCCCTTCAATTATTCCCTTAATTACGCAGTGTTTGAAGGATAAATCCTTTCAGTTTTGGGGGTTGTCTCTGGAGGTCCACGACTCAGACAACTCCGCGAATGCGAGCTCATTTCTTTTCGGAATTTTAAGTTAAACGGAAAAGTCCCTGCACACAGCGGTCTTGATTAAGAAGACATTTTTGTCTCTGGAATGGCTTTTTTCTTGAGAAATGTGTCGGACTTGCGACTTGTAAACTTTAAATACTTTAATCTCATCAACATGGGGGAAAATATAATTGTTATTCGTTTTTACCGTCGAAATGTCACTAGCATTTTTAAATATCGAGTTGATTGTAAAGAAGACATTCAAATGCTGTACTGAAAATACATATACTTTTAATTAAGGTTGGTTTAATTTATCATGGAAATAAAATATTTTTCTATTACGCAAAGTATTCTCTAGGTTTGGGGTATCTCCATGAATATTTCTCTGGTATAAATATTTTGTGTGCAGAAATATCTCGGATCAACTACTTTGTCGCTCACGCAATGATTACTTTAATCTCGTTAACATTGGGGGAAGTAAAATTACCACTCATTTTCTCCATACAATTTTAAAATATCACATAATTAAATAAATTATTGATTAACTAAATGTACTCAATACAAATTACTTCTAATTATGGCTAAATTCATCAAGGAATTAACTTTAAATTTATCTATTACGCAAAAGATCTTCCATGCTTAGCATGTTTGGGAGCTCCAAAGGTAAGTGGTCTGTTTTAAAAACACATACTACTTAGGTGTAAGTAAAAGTAAATTTAAAAATATAAAATTAAACATTAAATTTTATATTTTTAAATTAATAATGTGATGTTAATAAAAATTATTGATAACATCACAACAAAGTAGAGTATAATACTATGTTGTTAAATGTACCCTATTAGATAGAAAACAAAAAATGGATGCAAGCATATGAATACTTTAATATCAAGTATTTCTCTTGCAAATTACATCATATAATATTAATTAACATATGAATTATTTAAGATATTTTTGTAATTTTTTATAAAACAGACATTTCGTGACATTTTAACAAGGACAAGGATTTCTTAGTTCTCTATGCACTAAAGCCAAATATCACTCAGGAACCACATATAAAATTATACATGTTTTAATGTCTTCTACACTTTGTAAGGATAACATTTCAACGTTAATACGTACATATCCTTATATATTGTTACTCTCATAATTAAGCAAAATTTTCTCTATTTTCATGACAAAGATTATTAAAATTTAAGCACGTTTTCAGTAAATTTTTCAACCATCTCAGATGGAAAATATTTATTCCTTAATTATTATTTTTCTGTTTGATTTATGTTTTAACTACCTTAGATATTAACGCTATTCACATTATTAAATATTTCTCATTCAAATTCTATATGGATTTTTTTATAGTGAGCCATTTTATGTACATACGAACAGTGATAATTGAAAGCAACGGCCTTCGTATACCTAATTAAATAGGTTTTTTTAACAAAAATGTGATCTTCTTAATAATTGTTTACTTGACGAAGTATTAAAAATAGTTAATTGCTTTGATTTTGTATTATGTTGTAAATGAGAAAATACGTGATCACTTTCAATTTCTTTTTCTACGTCAAATGGATTTTAATTGCTACTTAAAGTTATGAATGTTTTCAAAAGTTTCAGCCATTGAACCTTGATAAAAAAGGTGAAAATTAATTACTTAAAATGTGTTTTTAATGATCTTTGTTCAAACACAATTTTAAAATAACAATAACCTAAGCAGTTTGAGAAGTTGGAAATTTTTAGTTTCTTCTCACCATTAATCTCTAAACGAGGTACTTTAGGTCAATATTAAAACAGGCGTTTATGCCTTCATTAAAACAATGTAAACACTCAATCTCTTTCCAAGATTTATAATTATGTTTCTATTCAAACACCCGTTGCCATCTGTAAAGGACCTTACACTCCCCCCAAACCTAAATATCCCGATATATCTCAGCGGCTTAATAAAGGTTAGTGGAAGGAAACAGGTGCTGTGTTTCCCACTAAAGGTTTAGTTTCCAAAGATTGTGTAGGAACTGAGGCATTAAGTATACCACTACAACGCAAGAGTACTTACTATAAAAGTGTAATTTTATTTAGTGTGCTAACGAATACATAAAATATGTAGATAATTAAGATTGGTTTCTAGATTAAATTTAATTTATAGTACTAATTTTGAGATTTGGTCAAAAATCTCACATTTCTCTAGATAATTTAATATGAGTCAAAGTTATGTAAATGTTAAGTTTAAATTCACAAAGCATGTGAGAGGGGTTTTCTGTAAAGCTTACTACAGAGGGCGCTAGTGTTTCGATAACTTTTTAACTTATGATTCCCTTCGAGATGGATCCCAGACTCTCGCCAATAGCCCGATGTGTTGCTTCAATGCGACGCTCATTCACCTACCTACCGTATATTTGTATTTTTCATGACACTAGTACGGATATCAGAGTTTTCTTTATGACAACTTTTGGTTTTATAAGTGATGTGTTCAAGTATAAGTTTACCTGTATGAGATGTATGAGCCGACAGCGACTAGAGTTAAACTATTTTGCGATAAACTATTTTCCAGACGATAGTTTGCTCGTTAGGTTGCGATTGATTAATCCAAATTGCATGCAACAATTATTGTTGCATGTAATTTGGAAAATTCAAGGTTGAATAATTTCGTAGATACTCCTTTACAGACCGATCAATATGTTAATAAAATTTGTCAACCATTGAAATTATTATATAAAGTTATAACTTTTCTAATAATAAATCTCCGAATTGGTGAAGTTTTTATTTTTAAAAATTGTACGGAGTTTTGTCGCGTGTTAACCCTTTCAAGCCTTGGAACCAACTCTAAAAATTGACTTCATTGAAAGTTTAACTTGAAAATAAGGCCACAGTGTTTCTTCTCATGTTTGCAATTAATAATCTATGTATGTATAAAGATGTCCAATAACACCTAGAAACTATCCAGAAACATGTGAAAGATTCAGAATTTTGCTCAACGTATTTAATGCTGTATCTCCAAAATAATTATTACCTGGTATAATTAGACCTCACGTACGAAAAGGACCACTGAGCTACTATCCCAACCAAATGAAAAACAAAACTAAACATTCCGATACATTTTATATAAATTTTGTGTTACAAAGTTCAGGGAAAAATCGAAGTCGGTATCGATTTTTTTTAAACTTCAAATAAGCATTGTTTATAGGAGCAATATTAAAAAATATTTTTAATTCTTCAAGATACTAAAGAGTCAGGGCACACAACTTTATACTAAAATGCTGAATGTTCAACTTAATTTATGCAGAAATAAAATTTAAAAATAACATTTCAAGATTTCAAATATATGTACAAGATGCATAATGTAAAACAAAATACCATTTATATACCACTTAATACCTTTCAACCACGGAGGGGTTCACACGCTTAAATCAGTCTTGCAACCTGCATTTTTCCAGCATGATTTCTTACCAATTTTAACCTATTTGACATAGAATCTTTCCATGGGATTCTATTCTAAAGGAAGGAACTATAGAATTTTTCATTTTTCTAAAGTTATCTATTCTAAGGAAATGAAGAATAGAATCATTAAAATTTTTTTTATTCTTAAGAAAGGACCGATAGAATTTTTTTCATTTTCCCAAAGGATTCAATCCTTTGATAAGGAAGTGAACAATGGAATCATTACAAAGTGTTCTGTTCTAAAGAAAGGACCAATAGAATCCTTCTAACTAACTTTATTATCAGGCGAAGACCAATGAAATCGTTTCAAAAAAGTTTCTATTCTAAGAAAAAGACGAATAGAATCTCTCTGAAAGATGAAAGAATCCATGCATGATTTAGAAAGATGCGGTTATTTCACCATTGATTGGGTTGTTGGGTAAAAGCAACACTGCACTCCTCGGAAATCATGTGAACGCTTAGAGAGTTATCAGAGACATATATTTAAAATACACCATTCGATGTTTACTCGCAAATGTTCAAAATTTTCGATTCCTTTTACGTTGCTTCAGTCTTTCGAATCATTAAAGTAACAGGGCCTGTTGCACAATTCAAGTCCTTTCTTAATGGTTTCCTCTTCTGAAAAATATGAATTGCAAATGTTAGAACTAAATTCGACAGGAAATATTCAAATCGCAAATGGCGAGTAAATTTTTGTTCTTTAATACTCTTTTCACGAGTTTATCACATGTCCCATTTCAACTTCATAGTAAAAGTGAACAAAATATTCAGGTGGCGAAAATCGTGCATCCGAATTCACAATCTTAGAAAAATTTTAAATCTTAATTTAGATAAATAAAATTTATGTACAAATGCTAGCCTTATGGGCATCTACAAACAGCTATCAATGGTGTCGCTTCTGTGTACCTGTATAGCAATAAAAATATTTTAATAATACTGTATTAACACATCGTAATTAACTTAGAAAAAAATATTCGAATATCTTATTCTAATCAAACTCTTCATTTCTAAGACATGGTTGTGCATTATGAAAGTTTGAATAAGGAGCGAATAGGTCATATTATTATAAAATAGCGTGAGAATCAAACAATTCACATCCAAATCCAGAGAAATGATATATTAATGCTCAAATTAATGAAACATAATTAATACAACATCCAAATTCACGTTTACAGTAAAGATTATTAATGCTCTATTTAAATTCAAATACTTACATACTAAGAAAACACATTGTACTTTGAATGTCTGACCAATGGATAGATAGGTCATTCTAGTGTATACAATTATGTGAGAATAAAATTATTTTCAATGGAATTCAAAATTTGATTGGGATGAATGAAACATTATTAATACTGGACAATATTTATAAGTTGAATTACATTATTACTACTTAGTTAGAAAATTAGAAATACACTCATGTCCAAAATTATCTTTACATGCATAAAATCACGGATTTCTCAGAAACTGTGAACTATAATTTTATGAATTTGTGTGAAATGATACATAACATCATAACACATAAATACAAAGGAAAAAATTTATGAGCACTGCATATGATATGAAGCTGTAGCATGAAACAATAAAAATGATAATAATATGTGACAAGGAGAGTTCAGAAAAAAAAGAATAACTCAGAAAAAAATTAAGACTTATGAATTTAATATGGAATGGGATCTCCCCTGACGTGTACACACATATCACAACGTGTTTTAATGCTGGCAATAATGTTAACCAGAGTTTGGGGAATTAAGTTCCACTCCTCCAGCAATGCGGTCTTCAGGGCATTTATATCTCTAGGAGGAGGATGTATCCTTTCAACTGCTTTTACAAGGTAGTCTCATAAGTTCTCTATCGGGTTCAGATCAGGAGATTTTGCTGGCCACGGTATTCGCTCAATGGCTTCACTTTCAAGGAATTCGTCAACGAGGTTTGCTCGATGTGGACGAGCATTATCGTCTATAAATATAAAATCAGATCCATATGCACCTCTGGAAAGTCTTACATAAGGTTCTAAGACCTCATCCCGATATCTCTGGCCGGTTACAGATCCGCTGTTGAAAACGTGTTGGGGCGTACGTCCGTCGATCATTATTCCTCTCCATACCATCACATCTGCACTACCGAAACGGTCACGTTCCACAATGTTCGAAGGAAGATTTCGCTTTCCTGATTCCCTCCAGATGTAAACACGTTTGGAATCGGATGTTAAGGTAAAACTGACTCATCAGTAAAGAGAACATGAGTCCATTGGTTTTCACTCCAGTTCTGATGTTTGCACCAATTAAAGCGATCCCTCTTTTGTTGAGAAGACAATGAAACACATACCCTTGGCTTTTTGGCATAAAGGCCTTTTTCTTTAAGCCTTCTGTATACAGTTTGCCGTAATACAATAGTTCCAGTGGCTGCTGCAAGCTCTGAACTTAGCTGCCGAGCAGTAGACTTCCTATTACGACGGGCAGTTATTGCCAGATATCGATCTTGAGAAGCAGTTGTTATTCGTTTACGACCTTGTCCAGGCCTCCTTATAACAGTTTCAGAGTTCTAAAATTGTTTCCATGGCGAAGAGACTGTCTTGAAATATTCACATATGTCGCTGCTTCCATGATTGCCTGACCTTCTAAACGGCCGATAATTCGCCACTTCACAGATTCTTCCAAATGATACTTCGGAGCCATAACAAACCGTTTTGAGTCCTTACACACTGAAATCAAACGCTGTATTGCAGAAATTCACTCAGATATTCAATTTGCGTAAAGCGCTTGATTCACCGTCGGATGATACAACGATTTGATTTGCATAACAGAAACCGTTTGATCACTTTTGATTGGTTAATGTTAATTAGGCTTGTCTTTCACACATTTCCTGCAAAAATGGATTGCATCGATCGGATATTTCATGGAATATCACTATTTTGGGGTATGTAAAGATAAATTTGGACATGGGTGTAGATCAAATTATTTCCGAGGATGAATTAATTACTTCCATGCATTGTGACGCAATAAATCCTTTATCATATGGATAAGGGTTTAAAAGAATGGAAAAAATTTCTGTTATATATTTTAATTGTGTGTTTTCATGATAGCATGTCTACTTATTGTAATTAATTAGCAACATTTTTAGTTTATTGTTTTAATTATTGGAATAGCTTTACAACATAAATGATTCTGCTATGCGAATATTTATATTATGCAGCAAGCCATCTGTTCCCGCCATTACTGCTCAGTTGCGAGTCAACCATGAAGGTTCTAAGTTGTATTCTTGGAGCACCTAATGTTTTGTTCTAATTTCTATTTGTTTCTTCACTGTTTTAAATAAATTTTTGTGTAAGTGTTTTTCCCCTCGTGCCCTTTTTGGTCTTGTTGGAACAATGCTTACACACATACTATTTTTTCTACACGTTTGCAAATTTTAGATAAGTGTTGATATGTGGGAAATAAAAATAGAGTATGAAATCAGTATATATCTAATTTATTAGAATTAATCATACAATATATAGGAAAATAAAAATGTTTGCTATAATAGCTGATAATCCAGACTTGTGTTCAGTAAATTTCCTTTGAACGTTTGTTGGAGTGTGTGAATTTGACCACGCGATTGATGTTTCAATTTATTTTCATTTTTTAATAATTATTGCGCATGCAACTTTTCCCGCGCATGGGTTTTGGTATTTGGATTTCATCTTTAACCTGAGTTCAAATTCCGATTAGGAAGATCTATAAAAATTAGTTTCAAAAATGTTTCTACGTAAGTCTGGGGGCTTTATGTCGCAAGGGCCATATTTGGTCAAGTTGTGCTAAATACAAGAGAACAACAAAGGAGGAAAAAAAGCAAAAAGTAGAAGGGTAGAGGAGGGTAAAACAGAAGGACAGATCACTCGTGTACCTCGGGGTTGTGATGCCAGTGCACACCTTAAGATGTGCCCCTTTGGTCATTTCTACGTAAGGACCCAAGTGCCCTACAAATTCTAAAGTGTACTCTTATTGCGAAATGGTGCATGTAAAAACTACACTGGAAGTAAAAACTATTAAAAGAGGAGGCTTTTATTAACCCTTTAGATACGGGGACAGGCCCAACCGGCCGAAAGTTTCGAGTCCCCTCGTTACGAAAGGCTTGGATTCTTTCAGACCTCAAACTTCTGAAGAATCGCCGAAGCCCATTACGATTTCCATCCCCTCTTCCTGTGCCACAAATAGACCCGCATGTGAATAGCCGTATCTCCCCGTTGACAAACATATCAGGGTTATCGACGGGGAGCCTCGCAAATTGTTTATCCTCGAGCATCTAGTCTGTGAGAGATTGAGTAAATGAAAAGAGATACACTTAAAAAGTCACCGCCGCCCTTTCAGTTTACCCTGGAAGAATCTGTCCCTTCTAGGCATACCCACGACCCGACAATAGAAACCGGCACATTAGGTGATAATGGGACGACACATTCCCTCTCCTCCTGGGGGAAAGCATTATAAAGGCCGTTTCCGCCGGTTTCAGTAAGTTGCCTGTAAAGTCGTTGGGCCGGCTGCCTTAACCAAAGAAGGAAACGATATTCTGCCCCGACGTATACAGAGGGTTAAAACTACATATTTAACCGACGTAGTCAATTGAATTTTGTTCTAAAAACTAATTATATTTTTATCATAATTCCGTATCATAATTCGAATTCCGGACAAAGATAAGGAGGCCGTGGTAGCCCGTTTGGTCGTGTACAAGGGGAGGCTGGTACATGTTAAATCTATCGTGCCCTCAAATGTCTTCACGTTGGCGTGGCGTGGAAGTTTGGAGAGTGGGGTGCCAGCTCAGGTGTGACCTCGTCATCTGACCGTGGCTCAAAATTAAGTGGTGTTATCCTCGGATCTACCCTTTGGGTTTCATCCCGGACCGAAGCCGATAGCCCTTCAGAGTGGCTCCAGTTACAACGTTAATTAAAATACCTAAGGCCCTGTGCACACATCCGACTTTTAAAAGTGCGGTGTCGCTGCGGCACCGTAAGTGTGGTCTGAGATACAGGAGATCAGATAGTGAAGTGCACACATGCCTCCGGTGACGTTGCGGCGACGTACGTCCACCTTGCGTGCAATTCGTGCCGCAGTTCCCCACGTCGCCGTACAGTAGCCGCGCACGTTCCTCCGGTCTCTCAGTACCTTGTTCTCTATTGAGCGGTGCACACATCCATTATTTTTATAGTAAATGCGGCGGATTACTTTACATGAATTAATCATATTTTTATAGCTGTTCTTCAAGTTTAAAAAACACAAAGAAGAATATGAATCGAATATGAATACGAATTGGAATACGAATAGATTATTAATTGAATTGGCACTTGCACTCTATTTCCCAGACAAACAATATGGAGAGGCAAGAATAAAATACTGGACGCAAAAGAATACGAACTCCAAATAACAATTTATAACTGCTTTAATTGTATTCTTTACAAGAGATTTCATTAAGCGATTTAGACTTTGGTTTTGTACACTGCTGGCCACCCAAATTGCAACACCAAGAAAGACAAGAGATATCACAACAAAATTTATTTTGTAGATAACATGTTGACCAAGCATCAAATGATTAAATTTATAGACTTCTGTGAAGTGTGGTTCCTGCCAAAATCAGTAGCCAGAGTAGCCGCCATTGTTGGAGATCACCGCTGCCACACGCCTCGGCATTGATTCAAAGAGACTTTGGATGTGTTCTTGGGGTACAGCAGACCAAGCAGCTTCCACACGTTGCCAAAGTTGATCTGGTGTGGCAGCTGGGGATGTATTCTGGGTCAATCGTTGAGCAACCATGGACCACATGTTTTCTATCGGCGAAAGATCCGGAGAGCGAGCTGGCCAGGGAAGCAATTCAATCTGGCGATTGACGAAGAACCCTTGGACAATGCGTGCCACGTGTGGTCGCGCATTATCCTGTTGAAATATTGCTGTGGGCAAGCCCTGAAGGTAAGGAAGGACAACTGGCTCCAACACCTCGGAGATGTAGCGCTGGCTGTTTAAAGTACCGGCAATGCGTACTAGAGGAGTGCGAGAGTGATATCCAATACCGCCCCATACCATAATACCCGGTGCAGGACCAGTGTGGCGGTGCATAACGCAGCTGTTCAGCATCCTCTCTCCACGGTGTCTCCAGACTCGAATCCGACCATCGTGGTGTTGCAGACAGAAGCGTGACTCGTCAGTAAAGACAATTTCATTCCATTCTGCCGTCCACATCCTTCTTTCATCGCACCATTGGCGGCGGAAACGTCTGTGGTTCTGCGTCAAGGGTAGACGAAGCAATGGACGTCTTGCGGACAGACCATTCTGCTGTAAACGGCGTCGAATGGTACGCGCAGACACTGGATGATGCGGTACAGACTGAATGTGCTGTGCTATGGTTCGTTATGTGGCTGAGCGATCCGTCACTGCCATACGCACAATATGCCTGTCATCACGTGAAGTGGTGCACTGAGGTGGATGCGATCGAACACGTCGGTCCGTCGTACCCTCCTGCATCCAACGATCACATATCCGCATTACAGTTGTTTGGTTTCGTCCAACACGACTACCGATTTCCCTGAAAGATAATCCACAATCTTGGTAGGCCACTATTCTTCCTCTGTCGAACTCGGATACTTGATCAAAAGATGATCGCTGTTTTCTACGAGGCATAATTGATCGTTTTTTTGAAAAAACCACAAGAAAAACACAATTGCCGTACTTGAAATCGTCGAAATCTCCAAGCCTTAAATAGCGCTTTGAAGTGGCGCCACAAGCGCGCGCGATGTGCGTCTGCGCTGAAATTCTAATCATTTGCATATCTCACCTCCGCTAATGCATGTTGTAAATTTCATATTATTTGCATGCTTCCTTCAGGGTGTTGCATTTACGGTGGCCAGCAGTGTAGTTGGGGTGCACGAATCTTTTAGTCCGAATTATTTCAACGTTCCAGCAAGACTGATTCCGTAGCGGCCTCAAAGAATTTCGGTTCGGAGTCAGAAGACTTGTTCTTTTTATGTTCTTGTTGAACGCTAGTTTCCATTTATCGTGGCGTGTCTTTCTCTGGCCTTACTCAACAGCTTAAACTTATCAGCAAAATCTTATCTGGGTTTTCTCGTAAATCCACAAAAGATGTATAAAATCTACCTCTTGTAATTCTGAAATCACTTATAGTATCCAGTAGCGTCACTTGGTATCGAGTCACGTCTATTTTGTTTCTAAATATATTTTTGTACACCAAGTAAGCGAAACAAACACTTTTCCTTCGATACAAATCCATCGCAACTGGCGGAAAAATGAGAACAGGGGTCATTTCACGGTGGTGTGTGCATAATTGACTACGGCGACGCAAAAACGCCGTACGTTTAAAAATCATGTGTGCATGGGGCCTAAAATATCTACATTCCGGTTAAAGATAAAATCAAAGTTGCGCGGGAAATAAACGTTAAAAAATTTAAATGAAATGAAACATCAATCGCGCATTCAAACTCGCCCGTTTGAACAAACTTTAAGTAAAAAAGGGATAAGAAATTATAATTAATTATTTCATGGATTCAAAACTGTATTAAATGCCTCTAAATTAAAGCTCTTTCTTATGTAATCAACAAACAAGAAACGCATCTTTTCCATATCACGTTTAAAAGGCATTTTGCGTAGCTTAAAAAAAAGAATTAAGCAGTTGAAATTTAAGTAGTTATCTAAAATAAAGGAATCAAAATAAGCCAAGTGTTTCAATCCCTAGAATTCATTAAATGAAAAAGAATCTCGGAAGAGAAGTGCCAAATGCTTGAAAAACATCAAAGATGTTTTATTTTTTCTTGTATTCCAATTAATTATAAATGAGGGATTTTTTTTTGCGTAAAAACCTTTTGAAATTAAAGCGTTGTAATGAAAAGATTACCGGTGCACAACTTTGCAGGATTTCCAAAGCTTTTCTCTTATTTGCTTAAGAGTGCTTTCGTTCTATTATTGGAGTTAGCTGAATAATTATGTGCGCATTTTCTCCTGATTAATTTGTCTTCGGATTCAATCTATTCCTCAATTAAAAAACATTTTTAACGTTTATCATTTTTTAATTGTATTTGAAACAAATTTTGCCATCGAAATTGCAGAATGTATGCTCATGTACAAAATATAAACATTTTGAACATTCCATAGATATGTGAATATTTTGAGCAATGCGTAAATATTTACCAAATATCAATATTTTGTACATCTGTAAATATTTGGAAGAATTCTTCATTGCCGAATGATATCTACGATTAAATCAAATTAACACCTTCTACCACGAATATATACCATACTTATATAGTGTAATAAACAATCAAATTTACAAAATATTAAAGGTCAAACATACAAACATTAAAAAGTAAAGTAACAGAAATACAGACCAGCAAAATGCCAAAAGGTCAAAAATACAGACAAGCAAAAGCCAAAAGGCTAAAAAGCCAAAATACCGAGGTATAAAAATAGTCAAAAGAAGCCAGATACCAGAACTGTCCATGTATGTTCGCTGAAGCTGCAGACATAGAATGGATAGCAATATAATTCAATACAAATTCTGCAAATCTACATATAATACTATTGTTAAAAAATTATTTCTTTAAATAAAAGATTAAAAATTTCTAATCATATTATTTTACCTTACATAACCATTGTACCTAAGTTTCATAAAAAATCCAATGAAATTCCGATTTATTACCTGTGGTACAAATTCTTTTATGATTAAACCCAGTAACTTACTTTGTATATATCTAAAAACTATCCTTAATGCCATTATTGAAGAAGGTTACACCTGGATCGCTGTTGATAATAATAACGTTTTAAATTATATAAATGAAAATATTATTAATAATATACTACCTTACGACTTTAAAGACCTATTAACTAGCATACCACTGGGCAAACTTAAAGATGTACTAAACTACTATTGTCCTGACTTTAAAAATCTAATCACTATTGATTTTGAGGATTGGGAATTTTTAGTTAACGTCTGTATCTATAATAATTTTATTTTTAACGGTGAGCATTTATTTATTCAAGTTAAGGGTTATACCCCAGGATTCCAATTTATAAGCATACATCCACTTTAAATAATAAAAGTGATATTAATATTCATAAGAGATATTATTTTGAATTTCCGATTTTTAAATTAATATATTGGGATTCAAATATTTCTAAAAGAATATATTATAGTACAATAGCTAGTCAACTGATACGTTTCAATAAAATTTGCAACTCTAAATCTAAATTTCTTTTGCAATGTAAAAATATCATTAACACTCTTCTTAATAACAAATACCCTCACTCTTTTTATAAGATTATTTTTGAAAGATTTAAAAATACTAATATTTATTTAACTGATGATTAACCATAATGGTTTATTTTAGAGACTTTTAAGTTGCATTAAGCATGGTTTGGTGGCAAAATCTACAGGGAGGCAATTTCACTGTCAAGTATTGTATAATGGGACATACTATTATTCAATAACCACAATTTTTTACCATAACTTTATTTAGTAAGTCGTTTACTATTTTATTAACAGATTTGTATCAGAAAATGTTACTTACTTTAAGTAAATTATAAACAGTTAATTACGGTCATAGTAGTTTTATTTTTATTATTGCTTCCATTACAAAAATTGTAGAAATATCTGAAAAAACTTTCTCCGTGAACATAATTACTCGAACTAAATCATAACATAAATTACATATTTATGACGTAATAATAATTTATATAACCGCGAGTATAGCTGAAATGTATAGCACACACATCAATATACTTTCCATAAAAACATTTTATTAAATTTATCTTTGGCTTGCCCTCACTATTTCTCAATAACCAAACTTCTAACGTAATCATATCCCGTAGAAAAACTGTTTACCTAAGAGAAATTAAGAAGGCAGCTTGAGAGCTCATGGTTTATCTTAATTAGATAGGAGTCATTAGAACTAATACATTTACCCAGATAAACATGTAATCAGTAGGCACTTTTTTCTGACAACTTGGAGCCTTAATTAAATCTTCATACCATCAAGGAAAATTCAGCTCTTTCGGGAAAGATTACTTTATAGATATTTGGTTGGGTTTCCAAAGAAAGGCAAAGGACTAAACCTCCACTAATTAACCCACAGCACTGAAACAAAAGAAGATTTACGAAGAAAATGTTACATAATATTGAAATTGCTATTATATATTACTGGAAACGAAGCAGTCACGTTTACCTTCGACAGAGTACTTTATATTGCATTTCTGTAAATCAAAATTCAAGGAGAAAGCATTTAATTATGAAAACTATTCATGAAAATCTATCTACCAAATTACAAGTAGACAAATTATTACAAACACATTTCTTGTAGAAACTTGCGGGAAAGGTCGCAAGATTTAGGAATGCAAATGGGGAGCTCTAATTTAGATATTAGGATATTATAAATTCTAAGCTTCATTTCGTTTAATCTTAAACTCATTTTGCATTTCATTCAACGTTCGAGTTTCTAATTTATTTTTCATAATTGGTAAATAGTTTAAATTTCTTTTAATCTAGTGAAATAGAATTAATTATCTTAGAATATATTTTACAAAAATCTAAATTTTATTTCAAATTAACTTTAAAATAAATCTTCAAGATTTGAATTCAAGCAAAGTTTGGAATATTTAAATGAACCCTTAGGAATAGAGCTTCTGGAATATGCAATTCAAGCAGTTTTTGTTTATCTTTCGAAAGGCACCCGTTTATATATTTTTCGACCGTTTAAAAAGGAGTGATTTCCCCAAATTTCCAGAATGTAAATATCGAATTTACAGATCGACAATAATGAAAAACGAAAGATTAAAATACATATATCTTGACTCATAACTCCGGAAGGCCTTTCCAATCGTTTTTAATTGAAATAAAATGTTTACAAGCTCGAGGTAGTGTGGAAGTAGGGATGATATATTTCTATGTACTTTTCTAGTTATATATAATAATCTAATGAATAATATGAATTTTGTAATTTAACTAATATGAATTTTAGAAATCTTCATTTTTATTGTACAGTAAAATATTTCGTTTGTACTGTATTGTTATAATCATAATTTTAATGGACCTTAGTAATATATACGTATTTAAAATATTTACATTTAACAGAGCTGCCAAACAAAATAAGTATATGTATCAAATGTGATTTCCAAGTTAATTAGATTTAACATAGTTGGACAGCACCATTAGAAAATACCACTGATTTATGACTCTTATAGGTAAATATTACGCTTTATTATTTGATGACTATTGAAAAATCTAATTTTCGAAATTAAGGATCCCAATTAAAATTTGAAAAATATCGTGATGCTTAATATCATGATGCTCAATATCATGATGCTCAATTGTACCATGTCATAAAGCAACTTAATGACATGGTACAATTGAGTACAACATTTAGAACTCAAGAAGAAAATAGAGCAGTAAACTTTTACATCTATCATTACGTATTCAATTTATTATAACATAATGGAATGCGGTATTCTGAATTATATACGAAATGCAAGAACAATGGCCAAATAAAGATTTAGTCATACCTCATTGTGTGCAAGATACATATGCAAGAGAATCGTGTATCTGGGGCCATCAAGACGCCACAGCTAGCTGGAATACACCAATTTCTGAAATCTGTTACCTTTATGTATGCATTCGTGAACATAAAAGCAACCTGTAATAGGCACTATGTATGCGGTTATGTTTCAGCCAAACTTCTTTTAGATACGGAACAAGTAGTTATATTAGACATCACGAGCGACGCCATGTTTGACCTTTTCATTGGACATACTCGCTCAGTCTCATCTTTTATTAGCAGATAGGGCCCTCATATGTAGCTCATACTCTCAACTCCTTTAGCAATTCATCACATTCTGAGTATTTATACCATTTTCGATAATCATCATTTCAAATTTTCAAAGGTATAATTATAAATTTACTCGATTTCATTTGAGAAAATTCTCTCCATTTTCCTAATTTTTACACACTATTGGATTTTCAAATCACTTCTAATTTTTTTATAAATTCAACATGACCCATGAGTCTACATTTTTTAAATTCAAGTTTAGTAATTACAAAGTTTTCAAAATTTACATATACGTCAATTAAAATTTTGCATCTAACCTTGCATTCCCAATATCCGTCCTGTGACGTAAAATAGGTTGTAATTTGTCTAATCAACGTGTGGCTTCCCTACGATATGAACTCCATGAGAGGAATTGTACCGTACCAAACTTTATCCCGAACTACAAAACCAGTTACTATGAAATGTCAAAGCTTTACTAATACATATAAATATGTAATTTTATTTAAATATAAACTGCACGCTCTCTCCCTCTCTCTGAAAGTAGTGATGTATCGATCAATCGCAAAAAAATGTTTTTATTAGTTTCAGAATTCAATGACAGTTGAATATCAAATATTTACATAAACTATAAATGTATAAATGTTTCACAAAATAATGTCTAAAATATGCAATGTTTAAATTTCAGTTCGCTTTATTAGACCTTATACATACGAATCAACGACTCTTAAATCTGTACACAGCTGTAATCTTCGATAGTACTTCTTACAAACTGTTATTGCAATTCATTTGAAGAATTTTCATATTTCTTTTTTAATGAAAACAAAGTTATATCTTTCTCAATTAAACCAATAGTTTATTACATAGCGTCTTGAAAATAAAGCAATTCTTTAGAGCATTCCGACTCGTTCATGTAAGAAAAATGGTTGCATACTTGATAGCGTGAAATGTGCTGTAAAAAGCATCAACAAATATCTAAATACATGGAATGCCATTTATATGTCATCCTCTAAAAACATTTCCAAGTATTGCTTGATATGCAATTTCACGGGTATGGCATCTTATTTTTCTTATCAATGACTCCTTATAAAAATATATTTTCTACTACTAGCACGAAACCTGAAAAATTATTTCAATTCTGAATTTGCATTGTACAAAATATTATAAGCATTGTATTGAAATATTTGAATCTTTCTATTCCCTACAATACATTTATGTTTCCGATTTAATATTTTTTTTGAATTTTATTATATCACTAGAATATTTAATAGAACAGTATAATTTAACTGTATTGCTATTAAACACATATTTCTTAATTGTTTTCTGAAGAAACATATAATGGACTAGTTATTTTATTGTTCTTTGATATGACAGTGGAATTATTTTTCTTCAAATGAAAAATTTCTTAATGTAAAATCTGAGTTTTCCATTTACGATCCATGAAATTTTCTAGAACTTAATATATAAGAGAAAATTAACTGGAACTCGAATGTGTACCCCTGGAAATGTTTCTCGTGGTAATATCTTCTTTTCTTTCAATTAAAAATATGTGTTAATTACAATTAATTTAATTGTTGCATTAGAAAGGCGAATCCTTCGCAACTACTATTTAATAATTCCAAAAATTTCCTAAATAAGTCTTATTTTATCGTATTGTAAGAAGCTTATCTCAAATGTCAAACAAAACTTGATTGCATTTGAACAAATATTAAATAATAACCTCATGATAAATAAGGGGATGGTTGTTTTGTTGAGACAACATATTCCACAGGAGGACTTTATTCTGCAACAGGAATCGCATTACTTCATCGAAATAACTATATACTTCTATTTATCATCGACTTGTTGAGTACATTATTATGTTTACGAACTTGGCTGTTATTTTGGTTAATATTTTTTCCGTTGTGTAAAAAAGATGTTATTACAATGCAAAAAAAGTTGCCAACCACTGCGGAAGGGGTTCGTTATCCTCTAATTTCAATATCACCAAATATAAGCAATCCGTTTTTCTCAAGTGTTGCTATAGCGTACTCTCAATATACTAATCCCTTCTCGCAATCATATATATTATTGACAATATCGAAAGAAATTAGTAACAGTCTACCTTAAGTATAACTAGATACAATGCATCCATCATTCTCATTACACCGTGGCTTCAACCAATATATAATTACCTTTTCGGAATTTTGTATCTCAATACTGAGAACAACAACAAAAGAGATTCGCGGTATTCTGCTTTCAGTATTAACAAATATGTTCAACCCATCATTACTATTACCCCATGCATGGCTAAAGATTACATAATAAGTAAGTATAAGTACCTTTCGTAAGAAAGATCTTGCTATCTCAAAAATCAAATCAAATTTGATTCTGAGAACCTCTCTGAAGTGTACTTTGCTATAGTATAAACAAGTATAATCAATTCATTCCTCATTCCTTGTGGCCAAAGATGGCACCACGGATGGGGCCCAACTTCTGATTCCCAACTGCGACCTGAAGGAAAACAATTCTTTTCTTTTTGCAGAAGGAAGACCTCTGCCAGTCAACCAACGCCAGAGAGTTTATCCAAATGGTACACTCCAGATAATGGACGTCCAGCCGGGGGAGGACAATGGCCAGTACAGCTGTGAGGTCACATCCGGTCAAGGAATGCAGCCCGCTTCCCGCACATTCCGCATCGTCATTCGAGGTTTGTGTGAGACCACCTGTTTTTTATGGCGGGTCGGGTGGGACGCCATTGATTTCCGCCATTCACTAAGTGCCCCGCTCTGCTTTATACATCCCACGCCGTTGTTTCTGAGAAGGGAATAAAGCCGCTGTATGCGAAGGAATACCGTTAACAGCCGCTTCCCCAAAGAGGGACTTTTCCTGAGGTATGGCCGTTAACAGTGACTGGCCCAAAAGGCCTCATGTAAAAAATCAATGGCGAGGAATTTATAGTTGGTTTTATGGGGATGATTCGGTGAGAGATAATGGGTTATCATTTTCTCAGATGAGAATGAAAAGGGGAGATAGGAGGGACGCATTAAATAAATTGAATATAATTTAAGTTGGTCATTTGAGAAGTATTAAGATGCACGGAGATGCAAAAGTGACTCTGGTGTATGATTTGATGCCTAATTGCTTCTCGTTTTTCTATTGTGCGTGTTCCAACCAAGACAAATTTTTGTAGTCTGTATTTAGAAGAAAGCGATGCTGTCGGATTTTTGTTTTCGTTTTATGGAATTTATTGCCTAAATGGTGATTCATGAAGAAAGCTATTTAAGCAAAGCCGTGTCGGAAGTTATAAGCGGTTGGATCAATGGGAAACATTTGAATACTAAACTTCATAGACAGTTCTAACTAATTATTGACCCACCTGATGGTTGTCTCGATGAGGGTGTCTCGTTTATCATTTGCAAAACTTACCAAACCTTAATGGTAGGTAAGTAGGTAGTTAATTAGCGTCACATTGGAGCAACACAGTGGACTTTTGGTGACGGTCTGGGATCTATCCCGAAGGGAAACATCCAGGAACACTGGCCCGTAATTTGGAGCCACGGTCAGATAACGAGAACAACCTGAGCTGCCAGCTCACTCTCCAAACTTCCACACCACTCCAACGTGAGGGCATTTGAGGACACGACATATTTAACGTTCATCAGCCCTCGTGTACACGACGTCTCTGGCTGGGACCTAGTTTCGAACTGGCAACCCTCCGGTTGCTAATCGGTTGCTCTTCCAACTGGGCTACCTTGATTCTCCAAATCTTAATGGATAAGGTATCTCGTCGTTAGATGAGATCGTGATGTCGTTATTATAAAGAAATCGACAATATCTTGTTGACAAGATATATAGATATTAGCAAAATTAATCAGATCTTGATGAATGAGGTCGAACCACATGGACGGTTAACCTTAATACTAAAATAATATATTAAGGAAAGCATCGCTTATAATTGGAATTTACGACTTATAATATGCACAGAGTCGGTATCATGCTCAAAACTGTAAAATTGTTTGTTGCTTTAAGATAAACAAGTTTAATGTTCGACGCTATAGGTTTTAGTTCTTGCTCTACGCTGAACTTTTGCTACAAGATATCAAATTAGATCGAGGTATACGACTTAAGTGGATTCTCAATAACATCTAGAAGCATCAGGTCAAGACCAGGATTGGAATATAGGGCTTGTTGAACCGACGTTCAGAGTGCCAACCACTTGGCTACCAGATCAGCTTGAAGCTATAGGAGAAATTGGAGTACATTAAATGTTTTGGTATCAATTTTTTTGTGTATGTAAATTACAAAAAATCTTGGGCCTTTGGTATTGTATAAACCATTGATTAATAGGACAGAAAATGCATTTAGTTGAAAGCACCCAAAGTGACAGATGTATGGTTTTGATGTGGTGAAAACGACATCTTGAAATGATAAATAAAATTCATTCGATAAAATTTCTCGTAAAATGCTCTACATTCGTTTTTCTATTGTAGATCACAAAGATAAAAATACAACAAAATAACAAAGATAAAAATAAAATGTGTGCCAATGAGAAACGTAAAATAAATTAATAAATACTTTCAACTCTCTTTTTGTAACAAGGTATTCAGAAACTTAGATTGTATGAATTAATTGTTTTGTGCCCTTGTATCAGCGCGCATGGGCAATAAATTTTATGCAGTCGTTCATGCTCTGAAAGTCAACCGCATAATGTATGACCCTAGTGCCCGCATATTTTATCATCCTATTTTTCAAGCTGTTATGTGATAAGAAACTTACTTTCATAAAAAGGTTACATTATGAATTGCAAATGTTGCAACACCATAGGACTGAAGCTGCTAGATGAGCTGCTAAAGCTGCTGTATTTTCGTAGGGTAAAAAGCTTAGAATAGCGAAATAATTTTGTTTTAATACTACATCATTCAAACTGTTGTGACGAAACTAGTATAACTAAACTAAGAACATTTAATGACGGCCTTTTTTACAGCAGTGTTCCAGATATGAATTAGCGATTTAAAGTATAAATATTTGGGTTATATCTCTCTCAGATTTGGTTTACCTCAAATTTCAAACTATTTTCATGTATTTTATAAAGCTATTGTTAAAACAACGATTTTAACCCTATTTTGCAACATTAAAGCTAGTCTATTTTAGTCTACAAATGAAAAATTACGAAAATCTTTGTTTTCCATAACCTATGATATACAAATATAACATGAAAGGTACACTAACTACCAACGAATAATACTCGGAAATATCAACAATGTGATAAAATAGCTACAAATTTTAAGTCGCGAAATTATTATGTAAGAAATTAATTTTGTATTTACTATTTTCTAAGTACAGTTTTTAAGTACAAATACATTACAACTAAGAAGATCTAATAGAACAGACGTATCAATTAAGGATGATAGGTAGGTATTTGATTAACGTCGCACTGGAGCAATACAACGGACTTTTGGCGACGGTCCGGAATTCTTCCCCAATGGAAGGATCCGAGGACAACACTAAGTAATTTTGAACCACGGTCAGATGACTAGGTCACGCCTGAGCTGACACCGCACTCTCCAAAATTCCACATCACGCCAAATTGAGGACATTTGAAGCCACGGCAGATTTATCGTGCACCAGCCCCCTTTGTAAACGACAGTCTTTGGTTGAATTTAAACTTGTTACCACTGAAGAATTCTGTTGGAAAATTCCATATAACTTGATTTTAAAAAGTGATAACCTGGAGAAAAGTAAAGGCTTCGGTGAAGAAAGACGAACTTAAAATAAAATGTATTTTCTGTAAGAAAGGCATTTTGCAATGATCTATAAACATAAAATCGCCTACTATAAACTACAATATAAAACGAGCTACAGCCAACTCTTAAAGATATCACCACACTTATCTCATTTAAGGAAAGATCCTAAACAGAACCCCTTTAATACCAAAACCTCCATCCATCAAAAAAGCATCACATGATTTTTCGCAAAAACACAAAATTTTATTAATCGTTCCGGAGAATAATTGATGGCAGTCAGGTGAGCTTATCATAAATATCCAAGTTGTCCCGGTGTTTGGAAAAAGAACCACCAGGGCACTCTCATCCCCAAAGGGCTGTAAAACTTTGATTTCCGGATCAGGTATATTACGGACAATCCCCCTAGACAAACAAGATAACTCGCGCTTAAAGTACGATCCCCTACTCAATCACAAATAGAAGTTTACGCTCAAAATTTACGGTTGAACACCATAAACCGATGTAAAAGTCGTAAATTTCTTGGAGTGGAAAATGTACATAAAAGCAGCCGGGGAGGGGGAGGATGTTCAGGATATTGGGAGGGACGAGTTGAGTTGATGCTCAGGAAACTTATTTGAGTAAATGGGTCAATGAAAGGGGAGACACGTGACCTCGTAAAACGTCGTGGAATAAAAATAGTGATCTTCAATCTTAAAATCTTTGAGCGTCTTTTTGAAAAGTGCACAAAGTGTAATGGCGTTTTAAACGATCTGCAATATTGAAGAGTTGTTTCTGGGATGTGTGTTGGGTATTTCTGGGGAAAGTTTTACAGTCTGGGGAACAGGTGACGCTTTCGTTATTAAATAAAACTAGGTTTAGTAGAAATATGAATATATGAGCTCTCAAACAGATAAGATTTTAGTTTTTCGTATGTTCAAGTGTTAAGAATAGTTTGCCACGCCGTTTTTGTGTGGAATGTAAATTCTAAGATCAGTAAACTTAGGAATTGATCCATCGCCAATAGCTGCCCGTTGTGTTGCTCCAGTGCGACGTTAATTCAACTAGCTACTTAAAATCGATAAAACTACCAATTTACAAATGAAAGTTTATTAAAAACGTAAAGTGCTTACAATTAAATACACAGCAACAACAACAAAACAAGTATTCCGTGGCATAAAAGTACAAGAAAATGGATGCCCTCTCTCCTATTTAACATTCTAAAAATCAAAATCTTAATACATCTGTATCTTTTCAAATAAGACAAGTCAATTCCCCTACTACATTACGTGTGTATTTGATATTTGACCGTGTGTTTGAAAAAACTGAAAACTGATATCCAAATACACTGACTGCAGTTTGTAATCAATAGCTTAAGTACTCATATCATAAAATGTTAAAACTTGCAAAGGAAGTTAGTATTTTAAAAGATGACTTGCAAATGAATTATTGGTAAAATAAAACTTGCATGCGTAAAGGAAAGATAATTGTAATCTATACTCATTTAGCTGTGTCGGTGTTTGTAAACATTAAAAAAGTAAAGGGGAAAAGACGTATTGTGTGTGCACATCTTAACTTAACTCTCCAAGTGGTTTTGACGAGATACCTCGTCCATCAAGATTTGATCAATTTTGCTAATGACGAGATATCTCATCAAGATATTACCGATTTTTTTATGCTAATGTGATCAAGATCTGGTCAGTTTTTCTAATCACGGGATAACTCGTCCATCAAAATCTGATCAATTTTCTAATCACGGGATAACTCGTCCATCAAGATCTGGTCAGTATTGCTAATGACAAGAATACAATCTAGACAATCACAAGGAGTATTAAGAAACAGGTTTATCTAACATTCAAAATATGCAAATCAATTTAGAAGGAGGTTATGGTAATGAGGTGGTATCAGAATGATCCCTAAAGCATATGTATAAATGTAAATACTAAGTGCATTGAAAAAAGATTCATAAAATATATTCAATTTCGGTATTGATTACTACACTAACTTTACAAACGCCTGTATTTCCTTTGTTTGCAGCGGGTCCCAAAGTTGCCAGTTTCATATTTCGAGACAATCTGCACGAGGGGATGCGGACAGCAGTCACGTGCATCGTTCTCGGTGGGGACGGACCCTTGACAACGCGCTGGATGAAAGACGACGAGCCTCTTGCCGAGAGGGAACTGAACGTGAATGTGCTGCAGGAAGACGATGGATCTATATCCACCCTCACTTTCAAGAGTTTGACTTATAAACACAATGGGAACTATACGTGTATTGTTACGAATGACGTGGCTTCGGGTTCGTATAGTGCTATGCTGACTGTCAAAGGTAAGCTTAAATTTCTATCGAATTATCTCAATATGGATTCTATTAATTATAAGACGTAATAATGTTGCTATGTAGATAAAGTGATGAAACCTTATTCAAAAATTTAAAAACTTCAAAACATGACCAATAAAGATTAAATAAGGTGATAAAATGGGCAATAGCTATTTCGGTGCTATAAGACGTTCAACATTTTCAGGATAAAAATTTGTTTATCTTTGTCCTGATGATGGTTTTGATTGAAACAGGTGATAAAATGGTCAATAGCTGTATGGGTGGTGCAAAATATCCAAGGACAGAAGTAAACAACTGGTTACTTTGAACAAAGTAATGTAACAAAAGTGGCCACCATCATGAAGCCAAGATTGAAGTAAAAGGCGTTACAAGTGTCCACCATTATGAAGTCAAGACTGAAGTAACTGAAGTAAGCAAGTGTGTTACAAGTATCAACCATCATGAAACTAAGACAAAAAAGTGTTTGTTTCAAGTGTCTTCACCATCATGATAGAAATAAACAAGTGTTTATTTCTGTTCTGATGATGAACGTTTTGCTCCACCGGAATAGCTGTTCTCCATTTTATCACCTGTTGTCATCTTTATTAGCCATATTTTGAAGCTTTTAAAATTTTGACTATCAATTCTATTGTGTGTTAATGTAAAAGGCAAGAGACTGAGAGATAAATGTAATAGCGTTTTTGAAAATTACTCTCTAGGAATCTAGCTCCTGAAAGTAACAACAAGGTACCTTCTGATTCCTGTATGGTTCGATAAAGCTATTTTGGTGAAATTGTTCCTTAGAACCCTTTTATTTCTGTATATACATTTCAGAATTTTCTTTTTCGCTTTAAAAATCGGAAGTTTCTCTGTAGTAACTTGAAAAGATTCCATTTTATAGGTTTACGAACAATTGTTTGCTTGCCTTTTAAAATTTATTGAATTTAACACACTTGAGAGAAAATCACGTTTCGGAGTACAACCACAAATTGGATGGTTCCTATATAGAAGCGCAAAGTTCTCTAAATAATTCTATTACAAATTTAACCTCATAAGCAGTATTATATGTAGATTTATATTTGTGTACTAGACAGTAAGTTCAGAAGTTCAATGATGGATTTGATTCAACCATTTAATTAAGATGGTGAAGATGATTCTAAAACATATGTCACTATGTTTCATTGTCATAAAAAATAATTGTATTCATATGTATGTGGATACTACTTAAATTATGTTTTACCTTTGAAATATTTTTCAATAATGGTTGGCCTTTAGCTTTCGATAGGAAAAAGTAAATGTATCAATGATATGATCTAATAAAAAGTTTGATTATATTTAAATATTACAAACGAATGGTAAAACAAAGTTTATACGAATTTTTAGACAAAATACAATTATTAATTTAATAACATTTGGGAGAATAAAAACCAAAGAAAATTAGAAAAGAATGGGATTAGGAATCAGAAACATTCACGATATGAATTATACAGATTACCAGTACGTAGGACTTGTGGCAACCATTGGAAATAAAGGATGACACAGTTCAAAATCATTTAGCTCTTAAAATAGCAAATGTATTGTATTTAAGACTTTAAAAGAGCGAACTTCTCTATGCGAGATTCTATTAAGTATTTATGAAAATATTTGTTTTCAATATTTATTATTAATTTCAAAATAAATTGACACATAATCGTGAGGAAGTAGAACAATTAATTTTCTAAAACAAACTAATCTGTCCCAAAATAAATGCCACGTTCTTCCAATGTTTAAGTGAATTGTAACAACAAGGACAGCATGTGTATGAGGCAACCTAAGAATCCTACTTGATTGTCTTTTTTATTGTAAACAAAGGCTGGTAAACAATCGAAAAAATGAACCTATTTTCAATATTTGAAGAAAAAAGTTAGTATAATACAGAAAATATTTTCTTAACATTACAAGCATTTATGGAAAATGTAATGATGTCATCTGGAAGTACATGAGTACAATTTTACAAACTCGTACGCATCAGCAAATAATTAAGAATCGACTTTAAAAAATATCGTAATCCTAAAGCTATATTAAAAGTCAAACACTGTCTTAATAAGTAACATCTAACCCTCTTAAAACATAAACCTTTTAATTTACGATTAAATTTTTATCTTTTCCATCTTTTTTACAAAGGTAAATACTTCTGAGCAAAATTCAAGTGTTAAATGTGACAGTTATTTTGTGGCAGAGGGAGTACATTTTAATAGATAGTTATTGAAATTTTATTATTTTTCATCTAATTCTTCCATTACTTATTTAACAATATTTAATAAACTATATGTGCTGACCTGTTTTCTCCAAAATCTAATTGTGATGTCGGTTTATAAGTGTGAGAAGCGGAAAAATCTATCATACGTTAAGTGTTATCCAGAGTTAACGACAAGGAGAGCCCTTATACATTCCTCCCCATATGCATATTTTTGTCAGGTCATGGAAGTTATGTCAAATACCTAGACACTGCTTCAGACAGTCCCAAAGGTTTAGAAATAGAAGCTATCCGTCTACCCGTATCTGAGCTCTGTCCATTTATATTCTGAACATTATAATGCAAGATAAATTTTACTATATAGATAGGAGGCCAGAAAATAATGCAATGTTAATGCCTAGAATCTGCTATCACGTCATGTTTCTGTAGGTTTTCATTGTAGTTTAGGGATTTAATAATGCAAGTTTCTATGCAAAGTATTCAAACTTTTAGTTCCACCAAGATGGATGTTAGAGCCTAGTGACATATCCACTGTGTCCGGTCGACCAGCAAGAATCGATTGTCAAGCTGATGGTGTTCCACAACCCCATGTCAGATGGAAAATGGCAACAAGTGAGTAAAAAGTATTGTTAATCGAGACAGCTCAGTATTATTCATTCAAAACTTATAACTCCTGGCAACTAAAAAATAAGTTATTATTTTTTATCTGCTGTGAGTTTCAAAACTTTCTGAGATATTTTAAGGAGAATGCAAAATTAAATATTTTTCGTATTGAGATGTATGTTCACAAGCGCCCCCTGGATTTGCTAGAGGGCGCTGTTTGGCAGTTTGCCACCACCCGTCAACGCTGTCAGACGTACACTACTTTTGACGGTCGCAATTTTGAGTACCTACTGTAAAATTTACAAAATCGTACTGTAATCAAGTGTACAGTTATTGCGAAAGTGTAAAAGTAGAGCAAATAAAAATGTTTTTCGCGTATATTATACCTTTCATTTCAGCACCTTAGTGTACCCTCAAAAACAAACGGATGGAACTTGCGGACATACAGTCCTATGTGAATCGTGAGATCACCACCCATAACTGCAAACGAAAGGCTACAGTGGGGTGTGGGAAGTAAAAGCGCGCGGAAAAGAAGAGATTTTCTGTTTGTGCTCGAGGCAGCATGGATATGCTCCGTTATGTTTAGCTTACCTGCTTCTTGTAAATATTAAATATATATATATATATATATATATATATATATATATATATATATATATATATATATATATATATATATATATATATATATATATATATATATATATATATATATATATATATATATATATATATACATATAATGTCCTCAACTACTGTAGAAGTAAACGTGCTGTCCTTAATAGATCTGTTTTTAATCTTATGCCAATCATCAAATCGAACCAAAAATAATCTAACTATTCTTCCTGTCGACTGCGCCAAACAGTGTTTGGATTATTTTTGGTTCGATTTGATAATTGGCATAAAATTAAAAACAGCTATTAAGGACAACACGTTTATTTCTACAGTAACGAGGACATTACAAATATATACATTTAACATTTACAAGAAGCAGGTAAGCTTAACAAAACAGAGCAGGGGACAGCTCATCCATCCTGCCTCGAGCACAAACAAGAAGTCCCTCCTTTCCTTTCTCTCTCCACACCCCACTGTAGCCTTTCGGTTGCAGTTAGGGGTGGTGATTTCAGTTCCCCACCTAAATTTCCTAATTTTTATGTTTCCCACCTCCCCTTAAAGTTTATATATGCACGTCTGAACAACCTATACATCATTTGTCTTATTTAGCCCTCCTAGTGGTTGTCTTGACCAGGTATCTCGCATTAGCAAAACTGACAAGATCTTGATAGACGAAATATCTCGTCATTAGAAGAAAACTGACCAGATCTTGATCTCGTCATCATCTAAAAATCGACCATAACTTGATGACGATATACCTCGAAATTAACAAAATTGATCAGAGGGACGAGATATCACGTTGAAACCGCTTGGAGAGTTAAATTTAATAACACACATTCTTCAATATGAACATGCGCTTTTTTGAAATTCTAATATTCATTTAATGCATTGGCATTGCTCTGAAGGCACATTTCACGCTTACTGATGTGCTCGTACCCACAATCCACGAAAATATTATAGGATTATTTCGGCCAAATTATTATCTACAGTAGTGAGATATAAGTAAAGTAATTGTATGCACACAGTGTTACGTTGCATTCAAGCCTGAATTATTTGTTAATAATCAATTAAAGTATGCTAAAAAATTATTTGTTCGTTTAATTGGTAAAAAACACTCATTTGTATTTCATTTCAGCAAAACATTTTTTCTTTTAATCGGCACTGCATCGGTAGAAGAGCAATTTATCCATGTATTCAGCTTATTAAGGCACTTCAGTTAAATGCTCAAATGCCTGGAAATGAACGTCGCAGCACCTTCCAGCGACGCCATTTTCATTAATAATTTCTCCTCCAGGAACCGATTTCACCAATGTGGTTAATTCTGCACATGACGTAGCATTACTTAACTGTCTTTATGAACTGCTTGCATCAGAATCTCTGATACTAGTGATAGTGATAAGTCTAACTGTCTCCCTAGGAGCTTGGCACATTTCGGATTGAGTTAAGAATGAAAGAGACTTGCTGAAAAGGGTTTTTAAGACGCCATTTATTCGGAAATGTCTTTTAAGCCATTTGTATTACGGAAATGGCTTGAAATGAGAGCTTTAAGCTGCAAAAGCGTTTTATACTGCATCGTCGCGGATAATCTCCGAAGAATACAATTGAAAGTTTACTTTATTTTGAAACTGAAGGCGTTTGAATCACGCATTGAATTCTAGACATGGTTTTCTATGAAGCTAAATAAAGGGGTATTAGTGTTTTGATCATAGACGCGAAATATTAGTAGTCCGAACTTTGCTGTAGAGGAACTTGAAAAAATACGACCAACATAAGATTAGTATTCATGACTCCTCTGTGAAAGATTGACTTGTTTGGCCTATTTGACATTTTATCTCCTTGTTTGGGATATAACATCTTATGACAGGGTATATGTCTGAATGTGCATTTCTAAATCCGGAGTGGCACATAAATGGTGAAATCGCCATAGTCTATTACTTTGTCGCGCGAACCAATGAGATGATGAATCAATATATTGTCTTCTCTCGTCCTCGTCCCGTGGACCAATCAAATGATGTATGTTGGTTTCCTCCCGCAGACAAAAGTAATCTAATAGTCACGTTACTACTAGTTTTGTCACATGATCTTGGGCATATAAAATGTTACTATTATTCACTCATTTTTTATATCTCCTCCATAGTTTTAGTAACTTTCGTATCTTGTGGCGTAACTTGACATGTTACTCGAATGTAATTTCAGACGTAATCTATATTAAAAATTAACACCAACATTGTCAAAGCAGGTCTTAAACGAAAGTAAATTTTCTTCCCCGGTAGTTGGTTGTTACAATAAGGATTTTTATATAAAATGTTTAAATTTTTTAATAATTTAATTTTAACTTCAGAATGTAAGAGGGCACATAATATTATATATTGCTTTAATTCACAATCCGATCCTTTTGTTTTGTTTCCTGTTTCGTAAACATAAATAACATGAATTTTACGTTTTAAAATGCATCAGACCAATAACTACAAATATTTCCTTTTACTCTCACTGCTTTCTGCAAAAATGAAATATTCTACTTTATCCTATTTTCGAATGCTTTCATAGGACTTCATTTATAAAAACACAAACTAAACCAAGCTTTCGTGGGATTAGTTCGGCGCTTTTCCATCTAATTAATAACAAATATTCTTTTTGGATATCTAATCAAGTATATTTAATTTGGAACAACCGAAAAGAGAAACTAATCTCGTCTTTTACTCATCGCCTTAATTAAATCCAATCAAAAAGCAAGCACTAGATGTGAGCGAAATTGTAAGGGCACAAACGGTATTCAAAGTAAATTTATTTGTTTTCCAACATATTTACTTAAGATTAGTAAAAATCTAAAAAGACAAAATGTTCAATTTATTTGAAAGGTAAAAAATATTTTGGAAATATATTATTATTTTTGATAAACCCTGCTCAAGTGATCGTAACAAATCCGCATTGAAAATTTTTTATTTTCTATCTTTTAGGGTTGTGTATTCAAAATTTGTGCATTATATCAAAGTTGGTTACAGTTATTAGTATTAGTTTCAAGTTTAATTTTTAAATTATGTACATTTAACGTGATGTCATTTTAAGAATAAAAACCTTTCAATGGAATCAAAATTGACAGCGTCCTGCTGACAAAATTCTTATTTTGGTATCTAGTCGCTTAAATAAATTTTATGTACTGAACTAGTTTCCATCTACTAATCATTAAATTTCGGTGTGCTTATTTCATTTCGATTTTGTCTTCAATTTTAAATAAGCTTTGCTTTTTCAGAAATGAATTACGATGGATAGTCCCAATGAACACATTTATTTTTTACTAAACTAAAAGAGCTTACTAAGCTTTCAGAAGCTAAATGAGAATATCAACTTAAGTTAATATTAGTTATTAAATTTGGGAAGAGCCTACGTTAATGTACGTTGACGCCTATTAATAGGATAATTTCAGGTTGCATATTAAAGTCCTTATACACCCACTTAATTGTCGAACAGAGAGCTAGAGTTATGAAATTGATGTATAGGTATAGTAAAGTGAATATAAGCTACAAGATGAGATCGCTTGCAGTGCCCCTAGCGACAAAAATTGGAAATTATCATTCCTATCTCAAAAGCTATGCAAGATACGGGGTAAAAGTTGTAGGACATCATCGATTTATTACGAAATGACACCCTGCTTACATGAATACCGTGAATAGAAAGGGTAAATTCCTAATTTGCCGCTATTCGATCCCTGTCAATACTACGTCACTACTTGCATCATAATGGTACGTAGATGAATTCATACCCGGTCTTGTATATCATGAATACTACGTATCCTGCATATCATATATCACTTAGTAGGAAGAGAGGTTTATGTAATCAAGCTTTGAAAACGCTTCAATTATTTCTGGATACCCTTAAAATAATAAATATCATATATGTACTCTAACATAAACAAGATAATCCAACTCTTTTTAAATCACCTTATGGCGAATAATTATCCTATTTATGAACAGCCTTAATCCTCCTGGTGTTTGTCCAGATGAAGTATTTCATCATTAGCAAAACTAGCCAGATCTTGATGGACGAGATATGTCACCATTATAAGAAAACTGACCAGATTTTGAATTTGTTGTCATCAAAAAATCTGCAATACCTTGAAGACGAGAGTAGTAGAAAAATGCGGGTTCTGGATCAGTGGTGGCGGAGGTGGCGAAATCGAGTGGAGTTGAGTCGTACCGGAAGTGACGTCATAACAGGAAGTGACATCAAAACAGGAAGTGGAGATGAGTTGTACCGGAAGTGACGTCATAACCGGAAGTGGAGTTGAGTTGTACAGGAAATGACGTCATATCAAGTTGAGTTGTTAACCTCCCGCTTCGAGTGGAGTTGAGTTGTTAGTTTCGGTTTCTCGGATTTCGGCGTTTTAGAGCAACACTACGTCGAGTGGAGTTGAGTTGTTAGTTTCGGTTTCTCAGATTTCGTCGTCTGAGAGCAGCACTGCGTTGAGTTGGTTTCCTCCTGCCTCGGATTGATGTGGTGGAGGAGGAGCAATTCGAGTAGGGTTGAGTTGTTAGTTTCGGTTTCTCGGATTTCACGCGAATAACACGTGTTTACATTTTGGACTTGGGAATTTCAGAGCGATTGGATTTAAGGGCTGATTTTTCTGTAACTCGTAGCGCCATCTATTAGTACTTTTTTGAGTAAAATAAAAATAAAATCTTTAAAACATATTTTTTAAAACTAAAAGATGTGATATTTTTGCTGGGTTCGAACTGACTACCAAAAGGTACTCATGGTCGAGGGTTAGTTGGATGAATCTATAACCTCTCGGCCACGAATACCTGGTTACTTTCCGAAATATAATCAATTTAAATCCGAATACATTAAGTGCGTAATTGGCTGTTAAAATAGTATCGATTGCTCCACCACATCAATAAGTTCGTACACTTACGTGCTGTCAATCTCAGCGTTGCCATTCTCTACTTAAGAAATATTCTGGATAAAAATATTTAAAAACCCATCCCTGTCTTACATAAACGTTTTTCTCCGAGCAGAAGGAATTATATTCCTCAACTCTACTCTGCATGACGTCAGTCAATACGTCATTTAACCGACATCATAACAGGTTTGGGTAGTCGAATTCATTTGCCTGGAAAATACCCCCCAGAGAAGGTAGTGTTGAGTTGAGTGCTTCAAAGCGATTTTGTTTGCTTGTTCAATCGTGTTCGTTCTTGTTCCAGAGTGAAAGTATGAAGAGATCGTTTCCTTTCGGATATTATCGTGCAGCAGTTGAAAAGAAACTGCATTCTAAAGATGAATTGTCGGAATCTATATCTTCTGAACCATTAATGGATGAATTAGGCCCCAATCATTTCCATTTGGGTGATTACAAATTTGTCGTAGTATCTTGCTTCAAGGGTCTCATGCGGATACATTTTCGTCATTACTACAAAGATGATCGTGGAATGCCGAAACCTTCCAAAGAAGGAGTATCTCTCACCCCTAAAGTGTGGAAAGCGTTCTGCGAAGTGATTCCTGGCTTTCTATCAAAGAACAGCAGTGATTGCATTATTGTGTCACGAAAACTTTTGCTCTCTAAAGAAACCTATCCCTATCAAATCAAAAGGTTGTGTTTTTGCAACAGTTATTAGCTGTTAAAAATAGGATCGATTGCTCCACCACATCAATAAATTGATACGTGATGTCGATCTCAGCGTTGCCATTCTCTACTTAAGAAATATTCTGGATAAAAATATTATTTAAAAAACCATTCCTATCTTACATAAACGTTTTCTCCGAGCAGAGGGAATTCTACTCCTCAACTCTACTCTACATGACGTCAGTCAATACATCGTTATCTCTATTCCAGCCTAACACTCTGTGAGGAGTCCCACTGCTTTGTATGTTATCTCAGGAATGCTGACGTATTGTAGCTGACCCCACATGCATTACATTCAAGGTTTAGGTTCTGACACTTTCAATAGCGCTTGACGCATTTACTGCCTCTTTGAGGGTGTGTGTGTGTGAATAACGACAGTGTGGGGATATCCTTTACAGATAAAAGAAGTGAATATGCATTCTGAGGCCGATTCGTCCTGAAACCAGTCCTTTTCTCATCTACCCTTCTGAACTCAAGGCATTGAGTACTCCCCTCTTCCATGTCAGAAACTAGCCTTTTGTTATCTACCCTCCTGCATTCCAAAGCATTGTACGTACTTGTCCTGCATTCCAAGGGATTGACCACTACCTGTATTTCAAGATAATACGTGTAGTCGTTTCGCATTCTCATTCTATCCTGTGAGCGTGTGTAGCGCTTTCTCATTTTCCTTCCTCTTATACTTAACCTGTGTGTGAGACAGAGGGACGCATTCTCATAGATCTTTGCAAGCCAGTATACCAAGTGTAATGGATACACACGTTTGTGAACTTTGTAACACGCGATTCAGCTGTAAATATAATCTTGAACGTCACATTTCTTCTATACATTCTGGAATATCTTTTCCGTGTGAACTATGCTCAACAAACTTCACCAGAAAATCGGCCCTGCACCGTCACGTTGAAAGTTTTCATGTCAAAACCAGATTTCGATGTGACTTGTGCGATAGGACATTCAGCAGATTGGACGCTCTTACACGTCATAAAAGCATACATCTACCGATGCAGAAAAGAAAAAATGAAGCCTATCCTGAAAGCAGAAAACGAGCCCTGCTTGGTGGAAATTTACCGACAACTTCTACGGTTGTCGGAGAACCTTCTCGAAACGATGTTAGAAGAGCAAAAAGCGCCTTTGGAAACCTAGTGTCAACATGGACTCTAGACAATCCCGAAGGAATGATTGATATCGTAGAGTTCATGAAAAGTAAAAGAAAAGACGCCTTGGATGTAATTCAAAAAGGACTTGATCAACATGAACTAAAAGTAAATTTTCGCCTGAGGTGCACTTACCGAAAGATTACCGAAGAATGTGAAATTTCAAAGAACTGTACGTTTAAAACCAAAAACGTGATAGTCTTATCTTCAAATGATTTCAGCGACGTGCTTCAAACGGCTTCAGAAAAAATACTTAAAGAAAGTGAGGAATTTGAAACCAAAGATTCAGGTTGGTATCTTAATTCTATCGATCAATTAGAAATACGATTAAATAAGTATTGTCCATTAAGAGGAACTAGTTTTGTGGAACTGCCTGAAGTAATTAAATTGAAAAAAGCTGTGATAAATGTAAAAAAATTCAGATAATGAATGTTTTCGTTGGGCGATTTTAGCTGCCTTGTATCCTGCGAAACAAAACACTTCTCGGGTTTCTAGCTATGATTCCTTAAATCATTCCTTAAATTTTACAGGAATCAATTTCCCCACCAAACCCGAGGAGATCAAATTATTCGAAAAAAATAATGATGATGTTTCGATAAATATATATTCTTATAAGAAGGACTTCGTAATTTTTCCATTAATTATTACTCCAGTACTTAAAAGACACCATGTGGATTTATTACTCATTAAAGATGAAGGTAAACTTCATTATTGTACGATTCAAAGTCTGTCAAGACTAGTTTCCAGTCAGTTGACAAGAGGAAAAAGAACCCATTTTATTTGTAGGAGATGTTTGAGTTTCTTCAGTTCTAATGAACGATTGCAAGCTCATGATGAACTCTGTAAAACTTACGAACCCTGCAAAGTTGAAATGCCTATGGAGGAAAAGAAGTGGTTTTTTTTCAAAAATTGGAAACACTCTACATACATTCCATATGTAGTGTATGCGGATTTTGAATCAATCACTGAAAAATTGCACTCCTGTGACCCTTCTAACGATTCATCATATAACAACGCTTTTCAGAAGCATAGAGCTGTTAGCTTTTGCTATTACATCGTAAGTAGCGACGGGTATTACAAGCCCCCTGTTGTGTATAGGGGTTTAGATGCATCAAAGAAATTCATTGAGTGTCTTCAAAGGGAAGCTCTATTGATTGAAGAGAAATATTTGAATCCTCTACCAATGGAAAAACTCAACGAGGAGCAGCAGAGACAGCACGAAGAGGCTGAAATATGCTTCATGTGTGAACGCCCTTTCGTCGTCGGGGGAGATCTAAAAGTGAGAGATCACAACCATGTGAATGGGCATTATAGAGGAGCTGCTCATGCAACATGTAACTTGAACTGTAAGTTATCAAATTTTTTACCGGTGTTTTTCCATAATCTTTCAGGTTATGATTCACACCTATTTATAAGAGATTTAGCCTTCTATTCTAAAAATATTTCAATCATTCCAAATACGGAAGAAAAGTATATTTCAATATCTAAAAGAGTTGGTAAATATCTAGAATTGAGATTTCTGGACACCATGAAATTTATGGCGAGCAGTCTGGAGACTCTTGCTAATAATCTTCGAAAAGAAGACTTCTCTCATGTTAAGATGCATTTTCCATCGAACTGGGAACTTTTAGTGAGGAAAGGGGTATATCCTTACGACTACATGGATAGTCTAGAAAAGTTTGACGAGGTTCAACTACCAACAAAAGACACCTTTTACAGCTTGCTGAATAATGAGAAT
This sequence comes from Meta bourneti, assembly GCA_933210815.1. Classification (NCBI taxonomy): domain Eukaryota; kingdom Metazoa; phylum Arthropoda; class Arachnida; order Araneae; family Tetragnathidae; genus Meta; species Meta bourneti. Next base: position 13,660,743 of record OW119929.1, read on the forward strand.
ATCTCCGAGGGTGATTACTCTCATGCTCAAAATGTGTGGAAAACTTTCCGCATTAACACCCTAGGGGAATATTCTGATCTGTACGTTCAGAGCGATGTTCTTTTGCTCAGTGACGTATTTGAAAACTTTAGAAAAACTTGTATGAAAGCATACAAATTAGATCCGGCGTGGTACTTCACTGCGCCGGGTTTATCCTGGGATGCCATGCTGAAAAGCACTAAAGTGAACATTGAACTGCTTACAGATTACGATATGCTTATGTTTGTCGAGCAAGGGATTCGAGGTGGAGTTTCACAGTGCTCTCACCGTCATGCCACCGCGAATAACAAATACATGGAGAAGTATGATGAAACGAAACCATCAAGTTACCTAATGTACTTGGATGCCAATAATCTGTATGGGTGGGCCATGTCCCAAAAACTTCCGTTAAAGAATTTTCAGTGGTGTCAAATAGACGACATTAAAACAATACTGCGTGATACTACATGTGGATACATTTTGGATGTAGATTTAGAATACCCACAAGAACTTCATGATCTGCATAGCGATTTCCCCTTGGCAGCTATCAATGGCGTTCCACCGGGTTACAAAGAAAATAGGCTCCTTTTAACACTGAATAAAAAAGAAAGGTATGTACTTCATTATAAGGCTTTAGAACAATATTTAAATCTAGGGTTAAAGTTAAACAAAATACACAGAGCTATAAAATTTTATGAAACTGATTGGCTTAAGAGTTATATTGAGTTAAACACAAATATGAGAGCTAATGCTCGAAATACCTTTGAAAAAGATTTCTTTAAACTAATGAATAATTCCATTTTTGGTAAAACAATAGAAAATATTCGAAAAAGAGTCGATATCCGTTTATGTTCAAACGCTAACACCCTTTTAAAATTAATATCAAAACCTAATTTCAACCACAGAACCATTTTCTCTGAAAATTTAGTAGCAGTGCACATGCAAAAAACTAAACTAACTTTTAACAAACCCATTTGTATTGGAATGTCAATACTGGACTTATCTAAAACTTTAATGAATGACTTTCATTACAATGTAATAAAAAAGGAATACGGCCCAAACGCAAAACTTTTATATACTGATACTGACTCCTTTATTTACCATATTAAAACAAATGATTTTTTCGAAGACCTAAAGAAACATTTAGATCTTTATGATACTTCTGAATATTCCGAAAATAACGTATATGGTATTCCTAAAGTAAACAAAAAAATAGTTGGGAAAATGAAAGACGAAAATAGTGGGAAAATCATGACTGATTTCATAGGTTTAAGGTCTAAAATGTATGCGTATAAGGTCGAGGGTAAAAATGAATGTAAAAGACTTAAAGGAATTAAAAAGCAAACTGTAGAGAAAGATATTCACTTTGAAAATTATTTAAATTGTCTATTACATAAAAAAAACATGTATGCAAAAATGAATTTAATAAAATCCAAACATCATACAATATATTCTATCACCCAAAATAAACTTGCTCTCTCATCTTTTGATTCGAAACGAGTTGTTCTCGACGATGCCATTTCTACGCTGCCTTGGGGACATTACTCTCTAATTTGATGTATGAGTAAATATATATATATATTGTAATGTAAAAAATAATAATGATATTTTTTAAAATATGATTGTTCAATAATAAAGTTGTATTTCTTCTCTAAAAAGAATATCTCCTTCTTTTTTATTCGTTATAAACCAATTTCATGCATTAAAAAACAATTTGTTCAACTATTTGTGAATTTAGCTAAGATGTTTCATTTAATGTTTTTTCACAGATCAAGTAAGTGTATATTTAAGTTGTGTTTACAGGTTGATCATCTCAGTAGCTGAAGTGTAAGTCAGAGGTATGGAACAAAACGAATTAGCTCCATTTTATGAAGATCCTAGCTTACCAGGGAGCTTTGGTGGGATAAATTCATTGTATCATGCGATGAAGGGTAAAGTTTCGAAAAAGATTATTAAAGAATGGTTGGAGGGACAAAATGCATATACTCTGCACAAAACAGTTCGTCGCAACTTTCTTCGAAACAGAGTTATTGTAGGAGGAATAGATATGCAATGGCAGGCTGATTTGGTAGACATGCTAAGCATTGTTAAATACAATGATGGTTTTCGATATTTATTAACATGTATTGATATTTTTTCTAAATATGCGTGGGTCATACCTTTGAAACAGAAAAATGGAACAAACATTGTAAATGCTTTTAAGAAAATTTTTAAGGAAAGAAAACCGAAAAAATTACAAACAGATCAAGGAAAAGAATTTACAAATAAGGTTTTTCAAACATATTTAAAATCTGTGCAAGTATACTTTTTTACTACAAATAATGAAACCAAAGCTAGTGTTGTTGAAAGATTTAACCGTACATTGAAGACAAAAATGTGGAAATACTTCACCCGTAAAAATACTTACAAATTTATTGATGTTTTAGACAAACTCGTACACAGTTATAATCATACACTCCATCGCAGTATTAAAAAGGAACCCATCAATGTGTCAACAGAAAACCAAAAACAAGTGTGGTATACCTTATATGGTGATGTAAATAAAGCTAATGTTCAGGAGATTCCATTCAAATTTCAGGTTGGAGACTTCGTTAGGGTTGCAAAGACTAAATTAACGTTTGAGAAAGGGTATGAAAATAATTGGTCCGAGGAAATATTTACGATTCAGCGTTGTATACCTAGGAAGCTACCAGTATATAAAATAAAAGACTTAATGGGAGAAATAATCACTGGTACATTTTACTCAGAAGAATTGCAGAAAGTTAAAAAATCGCATTCTTTTAATGTTGAGAAAATTTTAAAGAAGAGAGTAGTTAAGAAACGTTTGGAATACTTTGTCAAGTTTAGAGGATATCCTCGCAAATTTAACGCCTGGATTCATTCCAAAGACTTATTTTCGATAAACTGAGCCTGCTCATTAGATTTGTTTCGCTTCCATAACCCACAATGAGTTTCTACGTCACACTGCCCAGCGACAGCTCTATCGAGTTTTATCCTGGCAACACAATGTCTCACTTCTACACGAAACTTCCTAAACGTCTAGAACTCTCAGGTGAATGGGAAGTTGGATTAGTTGAAATAATTTATCCCAGAATGTGGAATAACATTATTGACGGTGAAAATTCCTTCGAATATGATTTAGGAAACGGAGTAAAAACGAATGGAAAAATAGCGTGCGGATTTTATGATTCTCCGATTGACATTTTAAATGCATTTCCGAAGCACATAAAAATTCAAATGAAATATAACAAACACACAAAAAAGGTGGTGTTGCAGCTCACTAACGGAGCAAAGCTGCGATTATCCAAGGGATTAGCTGAAAACTTAGGTTTTGAACCTAATAAAGTGATTGGAGAAAATATTATTCCAGTTAATGGAGGCATAGATACAGTAATCACTGAGAGTCCTTTTGTTGCGGATCCTAATGTTGATTTACATTTGCTGTACGTTTACACCGATATCATTCAGCCTGAATTTGTTGGTGGGATCTTAGCTCCTCTTTTACGAACTCTGACAGTGAAGGGAAGAGACGGTGACATGATTCAGGAACAATTTGAGAGACCTCATTATTTACCAGTTTCCAGAAAAATTTTTGACTCGATTGAAATCGTTATAAGGACACACACTGGTCGTTACGTCTCATTTGAACGCGGGAAGTTGATAGTGAAACTACATTTTCGCTTGAGACATTTGTAATCTCTAGATCAAAATGTATCAACCTTATCGTTGTTGCACCAAAACATTTGAAGACTATTATACTCAGCAAGCAGGTAATGGCTTGTCATATTACAAAGGCATCTCTCTGCAGAAAGGAAGTGGCTTGGGGGGAATTTTTCGAAGCATGTTTAGGATGGTTTTTCCTTTATTTAAATCGGGTGCGAAAGCATTGGGAAAGCAAGCACTTCGATCTGGCGTGGATATTGCAAATGATTACTTGCAAGGTAAAGATGTAAAGTCAGCTATCAAAGACCGAACTAAAGAAGCAACGAAAACTTTAACCGATAAAGTATCCAATCGAGTGAAATCAATGGTTGGAGGAAATAAAAGGAAACTCACAAATAAGAAACGCATCATTCGAAAGAAGTATCGCAAGCTGTGTGCACCTGACATATTCTCATAATCTTTAGCATGGCCTTAATACGAAATGATTCCCTACCCTCTGTGAAATCTGAACTGGACTTATTTCTTATGCCACCGACTCAAACAGGTATTGAAAAAGGGCAGTGGTCTGAATTTTATCCTATAGCTAATATTCGTGATGGTGGACCTATCGAATTCAACATATCTGGTAGTGGTGAGGAATACATCGATTTATCAGCAACCCAACTCTATGTAAAAGTTAAAGTTGTAAAGGACAATGCAGTTTTACCAGAAAATGAAAAAGTTGCTCCATGTAACTTATTTCTTCACTCGTTATTTTCCCAAGTCGATGTGAGTTTGAATGAGCGTCTAATTTCATCATCCAGTAACACTTACCCTTACCGAGCTTACATTGAGACTTTGCTCAATTACGGCTCTGATTATAAGAAAAGCTTCCTAACTTCAGAATGCTTCTACAAAGATACAGCAGGACACTTTGATGAAACCGATCCTTCAAGTGAAAATGCAGGGTTGAAGAAACGGGCTTCTATGATTGAAAAGAGTAAAGTTTTAGATATGATTGGAAATTTACATTGCGACTTGTTTTATCAAGATCGTCTATTACTCAACTTGGTAGACTTAAAGTTAAAGTTAATACGCAGCAAACCGGAGTTTTGTCTCATTGCTCCTCAAAAAGCAAATTATGACGTTGTTATTGAACATGCATCCCTTTTCATCCGGAAAGTGAAAGTCAGTCCATGTGTTTTAATTGGACATGCCAAAGCCTTAGAAAAATCATCTGCAAAATATCCAATGGATCGAGTTTTGTGTAAGCTATATTCAGTATCGAATGGTTCTTTCTCATTTTCACAGGATAACATATTTTCTGGGCAACTCACGAAACGGATAGTTGTAACATGTGTCGATCATGATTCATTTAGTGGCACTTACCCAACAAACCCATTTTACCTCAAGCATAACCATGTAAATTTCATAGGCGTTTACGTAGATGGAAATCCTATCAGCTACAAACCCTTGGATCCTAATTATGCCGACGGCCAATTTATTCGTGCTTACAATAGTTTGCTCCTAGGAAGTGAAAAACTCTCATCCAATAAAGGTATCTATATTAACAGAGATGAGTTTTCCGAAGGGTACACGCTATATGCCTTTGACTTAACACCAGACTTGGGTGATGGCAACCATTTAAATTTAATTCATCAAGGAAATTTTCGCATTGAAATAAAGTTTGCAAACGCTTTACCGAAAACTGTTTCAGTGCTGGTATATGCAGAATTTCAAAACGTGATCGAAATTACGAAGTCTAGAAATATTTTGTTTGATTTTTCGATATGAATGTGATACAATTGAATAACATTTTACAAAGTGATGCATACACACGTTTATATTTTGTTGGAGTTTTCCCAAGTGATCGAATTCCCGAGAATTTTAAGAGTTTTCCGGCTGCATTTATTTTAAACACCGATCCTCATCACAAACCAGGGACTCATTGGTTAGCTGTTTATATGAAATCACCAACAAGTGTAGAGTTTTTCGATTCGTTCGGACAACCACCTTCGTATTTTTTAGGCTACATACATGACTACTTCAAAAAAGTTCCGCACGAGGTCTACAACGACATACCTCTTCAAAGTGTTAAAACTGCTGTGTGTGGACAATATTGTGTATACTTTTTGTATCAAAGATCTAGAAGTAGATCTATGGAATTTATTGTTAAATTATTTGATAGACAGTCTACAAATAATGATATACGAGTGTATAACTTTGTGGAAAAAAATTTCGAATATACATGTACCTTTATTTCAATAAAAAAGAGTATAAATAACTACCCTAGTCTTTACTTCTGTCATTTGTAACCATGAATTCATTCACTTTAAAGCATCCTTTCACTGCTCTTGTCTGCGGACCTACATCATCAGGCAAGTCACATTTTTTGAAAAAAATGATAAACAGCCACACAGATATGATTCATCCTACCCTTGATAAAATAGTGTGGTTTTATGGAATGTATCAAAAGTTATACGATGAGATGCCGAATATCATATTTGTAGAAGGAATACCCGAAAACTTTAAGCAATATTTAGGATATAATACACTTTTTATATATGACGATTTAATTTCTGAATGTGGCAGTGATAAAAGAATAACAAACTTGTATACAAAAGGATCTCATCATATGAATTTATCTGTGATGACTGTAACGCAAAATTTGTTTCATAAAGGAAAAGAATTCAGAGAAATTTCATTAAACTGTCATTACATGTTTTTATTTAAATCGCGACGTGATGTAAGTCAAATTACACACCTCGGTCGACAACTCTACCCTCGAAATTTAAATTTTTTTCTTGATTTGTTTGAGGACGCCACGAAAAGGCCTTTCAGCTATTTACTTGTAGATTTGAAATCTGAGACAGAAGAGAATATACGACTGCGTACAAAAATCCTTCCAGGAGAAGAAACTTGTGTTTATCAGTTAAAATAAATAAACTCACAACCTGCAAATAATTCATTGTTCATCATGCCTTTAACAGAAGGAGACGTGCAACGGTTGAGGCTTTTAACTGTATGCCCCACAAAATGTCGGAAAGCCTTTTTAAAAAATCTTCCGAAATCTAGCATCCATTGCATAGCTGAATGTTGTTTGAACACTTTAAAAGGGAATGTTCCTTTAACCGATGAACAGAAGAAAAAACTTTCTCGTCATAAGCATACGCTTAGAGACCTAGCAGATAAAAAAGTAACCCTCACTAAAAAGCGAAAAATTATTATTCAAAAAGGAGGGTTTTTAAATATATTAATACCCGCCGCACTCACTGTCTCTTGACTACTCTACTTAACAAGTAAAGAAAAAAAAATGCAATATGCAAAGAAAATTATTTTAGTTCCAGAGGAAAGATTATCAAGACATATACCTTCAGACGAACAGCTGAGTGAATTAGATCGTGAGATGAAAAGTATTTTAGTTAATAAAATGGATGATGATGAAAAAATTAAGTTATACAATCAAGTATTGCAGAGGAGGATTAACGTGAATGTATTGAATCCACCATCTGTAACAATTAATTCAGAACTGTCAGATAATCCAGAGAAGGAAACAGATATTGCGAATGAGAAAGAAAGAACGTTAATGTGGAGGAGATGGTGCTCAATACCGTTCCCAAAAACTTAATTGGATTAACTAAAAATATTATTCTTTATTTAAAACGCAATAAAGAGATTGTTTATTGGATGCCTAAGGGAGAATTTGTGTATAAAGGTAAAATAGTGAAAAGTTCTAATATTGTTGACCTGATAGACCTTTTAGTGCGAAGAAGAAAGATTGATAAGTACGTGAATGGACAAGAACAGTTTAAAGATGCACTTAAAGAAATTAACTTCCCCAGTTCCTTTGTAAAAAATAAATTTGCTATACCTCAACAACTCGGTAAGGCAGTGAGGGTAATGAAAGAAGTGATGCCTTTCCCAACCCCAAAACGAGTCTGTAATTGGCTTCCTCTGTAAAGCATCAGTTATTTCCCCGCAATAAAAATCCATAAGTAGATGAGGTTTCCAAGTTTCAAGCAGTATATATTGATTATAATCAAGGTCTATGTCTCATTTCAAACAATGGAATCCATCCAGAGAAGAGCATTTTCTGTTCTTATTTTCATGGGAATCTCAGCATTCATATTTGGCCTTACAATGATACTCGATAAAGGTTATATAAAAATTTGTGATAGTGATGGAATCATAGATGATTACTCCTTAAATATGTGTAATGATACAATGGAATTACATCTACCTGGAGAAAGAAAAATTACAATTCATTCTCCAAAACAGCTGAAACGTCACAGAACATTAGTCAATTTAATGAAAGTCTTTGAAGAAGAAAACAGACCTAAAAATTGAGGATATATTCAATTTGTAATGTATAACTTCATGGGAGCATGTAAGAGAACAAACATTTGTATACATATATTTGCTTGAATAAACTTGTTTTTTCACAGATCTATGTTTCTTTTTTTATGTGTCATTTTTTTATACATTGGATACTTTATACTGTATACTCATGCAAAAAGAAAGAACAAAACCATAAAACTTTTCTGATAAATTAAAAAAATTTATTCTCATTTAACATTTTCAAGCATTTTTTTTTCTACATACTTTTTTTCCTTTGCCACGGCTCATCTGTCACATAAAGTTCTCGTACTTGTTCGTACACAGATTCAGCATTTATCAAAGGTAGAAAATCAAAATTAACAAATGGATACTTATAGGATATATTCTCCGATGATAACATTTTTCCGAATTGTTTCCAGTCGATATCATACAAAGCATTATGAAAATACTGATCAAAACGTTCAATAACAGACATAGACGTGCATTCATGACCGAGTTGGTTTTCCAAGAAATTTTCGCAACCAAAACAATTCATTAGTTTCTTGATATTTTCCGAAACAAGTCCTTTTAGGTGTATGGCCACTCTTTCTGTGAGTTCGTCCACTTTGTCGGGATTATCTAGATCTCCATCGTATTCCACACCACCTACTACACCACGTTTCTCAAATTCTTCCTTCACAAAATAGTCAAGGGATTTGTTGAGAAATCCTGCTTGAACGGATTTTGTAATTTCCTCCGATATTGTATCCAGTCGATCCAATTGTTTCACCGAGAGAAGAATGCGTGTCGGCGTCAGCTGGAAAGCAAAGTCTTTCTTTTGAAACAACTGTTGAAAACACACAACCTTTTGATTCTCACAGGTTTCTTTAGAGAGCAAAAGTTTTCGTGACACACTAATGCAATCACTGCTGTTCTTTGATAGAAAGCCAGGAATCACTTCGCAGAACGCTTTCCACACTTTAGGGGTGAGAGATACTCCTTCTTTGGAAGGTTTCGGCATTCCACGATCATCTTTGTAGTAATGACGAAAATGTATCCGCATGAGACCCTTGAAGCAAGATACTACGACAAATTTGTAATCACCCAAATGGAAATGATTGGGGCCTAATTCATCCATTAATGGTTCAGAAGATATAGATTCCGACAATTCATCTTTAGAATGCAGTTTCTTTTCAACTGCTGCACGATAATATCCGAAAGGAAACGATCTCTTCATACTTTCACTCTGGAACAAGAACGAACACGATTGAACAAGCAAACAAAATCGCTTTGAAGCACTCAACTCAACACTACCTTCTCTGGGGGGTATTTTCCAGGCAAATGAATTCGACTACCCAAACCTGTTATGATGTCGGTTAAATGACGTATTGACTGACATCATGCAGAGTAGAGTTGAGGAATATAATTCCTTCTGCTCGGAGAAAAACGTTTATGTAAGACAGGGATGGGTTTTTAAATATTTTTATCCAGAATATTTCTTAAGTAGAGAATGGCAACGCTGAGATTGACAGCACGTAAGTGTACGAACTTATTGATGTGGTGGAGCAATCGATACTATTTTAACAGCCAATTACGCACTTAATGTATTCGGATTTAAATTGATTATATTTCGGAAAGTAACCAGGTATTCGTGGCCGAGAGGTTATAGATTCATCCAACTAACCCTCGACCATGAGTACCTTTTGGTAGTCAGTTCGAACCCAGCAAAAATATCACATCTTTTAGTTTTAAAAAATATGTTTTAAAGATTTTATTTTTATTTTACTCAAAAAAGTACTAATAGATGGCGCTACGAGTTACAGAAAAATCAGCCCTTAAATCCAATCGCTCTGAAATTCCCAAGTCCAAAATGTAAACACGTGTTATTCGCGTGAAATCCGAGAAACCGAAACTAACAACTCAACCCTACTCGAATTGCTCCTCCTCCACCACATCAATCCGAGGCAGGAGGAAACCAACTCAACGCAGTGCTGCTCTCAGACGACGAAATCTGAGAAACCGAAACTAACAACTCAACTCCACTCGACGTAGTGTTGCTCTAGAACGCCGAAATCCGAGAAACCGAAACTAACAACTCAACTCCCCTCGAAGCGGGAGGTTAACAACTCAACTTGATATGACGTCATTTCCTGTACAACTCAACTCCACTTCCTGTTATGACGCCACTTCCGGTACAACTCAACTCCACTCGATTTCGCCACCTCCGCCACCACTGATCCAGAACCCGCATTTTTCTACTACTGACGAGATATCTCTACAGCGAAATTGAGCATATCTTGATGGACGAGATATCTCGTCTAATCCACTTGAGTTAAAACGAAGTATTGCTTTTTTATAAATATTTTTTATAATAACATAACGAAACGATTATCCTATTTATGTCATTTTACGGCTCATATCTTAGGAGGAATATCACGAAGTGTAATTTCAGATATTTTGATCTTGCTTATCCATATATCATCTTTATAACAGAAACATACATTCCGCTTATCCCAGTACTACAATTTCCTCCTTTTTTACAAATAGGATTTCAGATAAGAAATACCTGATTACTTTGGTCTTACAAATCCAAACTTCACAGGTAACTTATTTTATGTGAAATATGGGTTGTAAGATAAAAATTAAGATTTTTAAAATCGTTAAAGTAAGTTTTGCTCATTATTCAGTGTACTTATATATTATTTACAGAGTTGGACTACTCGAGAAAGCAGCTCGCAATCTGCAAATCTTTGTAGAATTCTACGCGTAGTTCACGTCTTCCTCCTGCTTCTTCCCTCCAACATGTGGCTAGTGAACTAGACAAACCCTCTGATCCACGGAGTCCCAGTATACAACAGTGTACATAACATATAAGTACACAGTTAGTACTTATCTGTTATGTAGTACAGAAACCCATTATGTGTAATCTGCAAATTTTAGTACTTTTGAATAGGTCTTCAGATTAGGATTTATTGATTTTTCCAATCTTTAATCCATATTTCATAAAAATCTCATTTATTCTATTCGAGTACATATTTCATTCATGAATTTAATGTATAACTATATGCATCCTTTACTATGTGACTCATGTATTTGATGATAAGCCCTGGATCTGAAAGTTCAACAAATTCAAAACAATCAGAATCTCCTTCTCATTAAAGATATTAGTTGTAAAAAGTGATATATACTAACAAGAGAATTATTTCACTATGAGGTGATTTATATATTAGAGAAATACATAGTTTTAAAGCGGTTTATAGTCAAAGGCAGTTATTTCGTTGTAAAATGTTTCATAAATGGAAGAATTATTTCGTTTATGTTACAGTACTTGATATTTTTCTTTTCGGTACTCACAAATAATTAAACGTCTTCAAAATCTTCACATGTATTTTATTACATGGCTCATGGGCGTATAAGAGGCACAACTCAAAAAATAAGATTTTTGGAATAAATACATGTCTCAATAATAAAAACTACATTATTTCCAACATCAATACTAGGGCCACGATAGTCCGGTTGGTAGAATAGCGTATTAGCAATCGAAGGGTTGTAATTTCGAAACTTGATCCAACCGAAGACCATCGTGTACGTGGAGGCTGGTGCACGCTCTGTCGTGGCCTCAAATGTTGACAAGTTGGAGTGATGTAGAAGTTTGAAGATTGGGGTGCCTGCTCATGTGTTGACCTCGTCATCTGACCAAGGTTCATGTCTGCGGATCTTTCTCCTCGGGATGGATCCCGGACCAATAGCACGTTATATTGCTCTTATGCGACGTTAATGCAACTACCCCAGAAACAATACTAACAAATCTCTAAATTCAAAACCGGACCACTAGATATCAGAAGTGTTTTACACCATTGTTCCGTAATGACGGTAGATGGCGCTCTTGCGCCAATCTGTTGAACTGTAACAATGGAAGCGTAATAACGCTTATAATCTTGGCCGCGAAATGAAGTGGAATTGTATTGTAATTTTAAATGCCACCTTATTAAATTCGCCAAAAATATGTAGGAGAGATGGAAGAGCTAATGATTTCAAGAGTCGATATCTGTTTCAAGTGCAAATTTTCATGTCCAGAGTCAAGATTTATGAATCCAGTTTCAATAAATTCACTGAGAATAAAACTTAACAAAATTTAATAAGGTGACATTTAAAATTAGAATACAATTCCTCTTCATTTCGCGGCCAAGATTATAAGCGTCATTACGCTTCCATTGTTACAGTTCAACTGATTGGCGCAAGAGCGCCATCTACCGTCATTACGGAACATACTCCGCCACGATGAACCTTGGTTCATCATAAAAAATAATATATAGATAATATCAAATCTTCAAATTTACGTTTTAATCGAAATGTAAAAAAAATGTTCAGCAAAATATAAGTTAAAAAAGTAAACTGTTGACAACAAAATACTACAAAATTAATTCAAATATTATCAAATACTAAATTTAAAACATGAGAAATAACATGCACAATATAATTACAATTCTTCAGAATTAAAACAAAAATATGTATATATCTGCTTAAAAATTGTGTTACAAATTTTTCACTAAAATATATGGGCAAAACTGTGTCCCAATCAATGCCTAGTTCCCATAACTCTTGCAACAAGAATTTTATTCTGATAACAAAAGGTGCGATGAATCCAACGGGATCATATATTTTAGCCACAGTCTAATAATTTCCGTTTTGTAATATTTTGCCAATCTAATGATTGTAAAATTTGCTGCACATCTAATTTTAATATGTCCTCTTCAGAATCCCAGATTATTCCCAAAACCTTTAATGTTTTTTCATTTAAGCTGTCTTCCTTGCTAATTATTCCTTTCTCTTCCAATTTACTACTCAAAGATGCAGAATTAGATTCAAATTTTGTTAAATCCATACTAGCGTTTTCAAGTATTTTAACTGCAGTAGTACACAATAAGAAAGGGGATTTATCAGCAACCTGAATTTGGTGAAAAGCTTTCTCTATGTCGGCACAAAATGCAATTTTTTATATACAAAATTTTAGAATTACATCCAACAGGTTGGAATTTAAATTTGGCCAGATATCAAACAGTCATTTAATGATTTACCATCTTTCGTTTTCGATGAAGCATCAAAAACTATCCTAACTTTTGTTGTTGATTAGTCTTGCCGTATAACGGGTCTATGAGGCATATAATAACAGTTAGTTTCAATTTCAACAAACTTACATTCTTCAATAACTCCCTTATCAGCTTTATTTTCTTTCCACAAAAGATTTGTTTCGTATCGACCATTATTAAATTTCAAATTATCATTAAAATATTTAATGGTATTTAAATCAGTCTCAGAAAGTGTTTCGTTTGTATCTACAATGCCTATGGAATCTAGTTTCCAAGAATATTCCAAGTCGTCAAATGTTTTTGCTTCATCACAAGATAAAAATAACGCATTAATTCTAGTATTATTTTTTTCGACTTTGCCCATTAAAGTAAAACCAAAAATAGTTGGCGATACAAATAAATCATCATCTACTTGAGTAACACGACCATTTTGCACACGCCAAAAATACTCAGCTCCTAGTAAAATACTTATTTTATCATTATGATTCGAATCGGACAGTTCCCATCCTCGCTCACTCATAAATTCTTGAATGTTTAGACAGTTGGAGGGACCTTGAACACGATATAGGAAATCAAATCTGTGGCGAGAACTTCTACCATTACACTGGAGCGAGCGTCGTATGTATTTTTTAATCGCAGACTGAATACTTCGAACTCTTGTTGATTTCCATGACGCCTTCCAAATGAATAAATTGTTAAGCATTCTCTTCGAATGATCTCCAGTTTTAATTCTCGAGCTAAATCTTTAGTTACGAAACTTCTTTCACTTCCTGAGTCAATTAAGTCTTTGCTACTTTCGATTTATTTCTGGATTGAGCAATAACTGAACATGTTTGTAAAAGAACGTTATTTTTAGGCTTCGGGATATTACAATGTGATATTGACACAACAGTTTTATTTTCAGGCTCTAACTCTTTTTTGTTCTTTAGATTTGGTATAACAAAAGAGTTTACTGTGATTTTTACCATTACAAATTTCAGACGGTTTTATTTTTGATCTACAATCGACTGACAAATGAGATTTAAGGAAACGTCTGTACGTCTTCCTTCTTTCTTTAACTTGTGTCTTTTCTGATCCATCCGAATATTTAAAACATTCGGAGGATACATGTTCATTAGATCCGCAGAATATGCACAACGTTTTTATTGATGTATTAAAAGGAAAGGCTGACGGCTTAGAATTATTATAATGAGTGTTTTTGTTTCTAAATGACGATTGATTTCGATTAAATGTTTCTGCTATTTTTACACTTCGCGAGTTATTTATCATTAAAGTAGCTTCGCGACACTCAATTTCATTTTTGATGAATTCAATTAATTCAGTTATTTCAAAGTTTTCTTTAGAAGTGCGTTTGCTATGAAATTACTGCTAAATCTTGTGGTAATAATTTAAGAATAATTGGATTCAATAAATGTCCGTAACTACCACTTGTTACATCAAGTGAATTTAAATTTCTTATACTGATTTCTAGTTGATCATAAAGCTTACGCATTCCATACACATTATTTGAATATTTAACAGTTTCTAAATTCAATAACTTATTCATATGACTGTTTATTATTAAATCCTTTCGTCCATATCTCTCTTTCAATAATATTAAACAACTATCATGTCCAGAGTCAAAATTTATGAATCCAGTTTCAATAAATTCACTGAGAATAAAACTTAACAAAATTTAATAAGGTGACATTTAAAATTACAATACAATTCCGCTTCATTTCGCGGTCAAGATTATAAGCGTCATTACGCTTCCATTGTTACAGTTCAACTGATTGGCGCAAGAGCGCCATCTACCGTCATTTCGGAACAACCATGCTGTGTATTTTCATAGTAACGAAAACTTTAAATCCGTTTTATATCGAAATTAAACATTTTTGAGTTGTGTCACTGTTGCAGCCCATGATCTAGACAGTATCTCTAGTATTATTGTATAGTTGTATGTTATTTATCAAAGCTGAACTTGTATATATTTTCAGATCAGCACCATATTTGAAAGTTTTATTCCTTATTCATAAAACATTCTACGGAAAATTAATTCCTGATTAATTTTTATCTTTCAAACCCATGCATCAATAGATCCTTAATCTGCACTATTATCTCTTCCACTTATGACCAATGCGTGTTTGTATGCGTATACGTATAGTTGTATAGGTATATTATTATGTGTTTTCAAATTAGCCTTGGATCTGCAAATGTAATCCCTAATTCATACAAGAGCCCACAAAATGCATTCCTAATTATTCCGATCTTACAAACACATATATCACATATATCTTTATTGCATACTTCTATCTCTTCCACTTACCACCAATGTATAGTTGAGTATACGGATATTATTATATGTTTTCAGATCAGTCCTGGATCTGCAATTATGATCCTTGAATCATAAAAGAACCCACTTAATTTATTCCTGATTATTCCGATCACACAAATACATATTACACGTAGATCTTTATTGCTTACTAGTATCCCTTCCACTTATGACCAATGTGTAGTTGAGTATACGGATATTATTATTTGTTTTCAGATCAGCCCTGGATCTGCAATTATGATCCTTGAATCATAAAAGAACCCACTTAATTTATTCCTGATTATTCCGATCACACAAATACATATTACACGTAGATCTTTATTGCTTACTAGTATCCCTTCCACTTATGACCAATGTGTAGTTGAGTATACTGATATTATTATGTGTTTTCAGATCAGCCCCCTGAGCAGTTCAAAACGATCGTGAGCAGCTCCCACATCCACATCCTGGTGAACGGTTCCCTTAACTTTCGCAGCGTCGAGCCCAACGACGCCGGATATTACCTCTGCGAAGCCAATAACGGAGTGGGATCCGGCCTCAGCGCCGTTGTTCGCCTTACAGTGCACAGTAAGTTGCAAACGTTGTACCCAGTCTGACACTTTCAATTAGGTCTAAAATGACATCGATTTTCGCTTTGCGGGCAGCTTAGTAAATCATCGGAACGAAGTATCGTGGTCAGTGTGGCGACTAATGGTGCAGTGGTCATTCACTGACTTGGGGGATTGGAGTCTATCAGTAGGTCGGGGTTATATTAGAGGGGGCCGTTTAGAGACTCCTTTCATTTGCTTTCAAGTTCTGAAAGGGGTTGGTATTGGGAGATGCGAGGCAAGTTGATCAACCCATTGAGTACCTTAGCCAAAATAGAAATTTAAGGAATTCAGGGTCAATAAAATTTAAGTAATAGCGGATGGGTATTGGTATTTTGGTATTTTTAATTAACGTCACACTGGAGCAACACAACGGGCTATTGTATAGCGGATGGGGAAAATATTTTTCTTCAGAGAGTTTTACAAGGGTAACCTGGTTGTAAGAGTAGGGATTATCAACCGGAGGGTAGCGAGTTCAAATCCAACCAGACAGTCGTGTAAAGGGATCTGGGCACGATAAATCTGTGGCCTGGAATGTCCTCACGTTGGCGTGGTGTGGAAGTTTCGAGAGTGGGGTGCCAGCTCAGGTGTGACCTCGTCATTTGACCGTGGTTCAAAGTTACGTGGTGTTATTTTCGGAACTTTGCCCTCGGGATTGATCCCGGACCGTCGCCAATAGCCCTTTGCGTTGCTCAGGTGCGACATTAATTAAATACTTGCCTACTTACCATTTCACAAGTGTTTTGGTTGGGCAGCCCTGTGATTTTGTGAAAAGTAAATGTTTTAATTTGAACATAGATATCTGAAAAAGTATGTAAAATGATAAATGTGATTCTGAAAAATTCAAAAACTTGGCATGTTAAATTTTAAAAACTAAATTAATGCAATAAGTAAACACAATCCAAGTGAACATATCGAAAATAATTCAAGAACACATTTATAAAATTTATTTCACGGTTAAATATTCACAATATACTTTAATTTAATGAATAAAGGTATTAATTTATCAAAACCAGACATTAAAATTCTTATGAAAAGCTTAAAAAGCAGTACGTACGAATAGTTTTCAATGCACCTTTCTTCAAAGTACAAACATATATATGAAACTTTTTATATTCACTCTTTGGCAATTCTATTATAGAATTATATCTTTTTGATGTTTTAGTTCTGTATATTCTAAAAGCATTTCTTAGAAATGTTCATAAAAATGTTCATAAAAAGCCGCGTTTCTGTACAAAGACCTTTTAAAAAAATTTTTGCTTTAGATTTTGCTAATCCTCATTTCATTATACCAGAAGACAGTTAAATATTTGCTTAGTACTACGCATTCATTTTTCAGAGGAAAGGTGTATAAAAGATTAGAAAGAATAAAATTTTCAAAAAAATTAACTTAATGGTTTTCATTGAATATGGTTTTTAATATCGTATTACATTTTGATCACAATCCTTTAGTTATTTTCTAAAAGGATCTAGCGTATAGTCTACAAATTAAAAGAAGACTTGAAAACGCTTTTACAGGATCAATATTGTGCAAAATGTCTAGCTCCAAATGTATTTTTTTCAAAATAAAATATCAATCGGAAATAAATTTTTATTTTTAACACCTCAGTCTTACAGATGAATGACTTTAGGATTTGAAGATAATCATCGGATGAAAGGACCAAATTTCGTCGATATTCGTGTAATTGGAATTTAAATGCATGGAATTGGGGGATGGAATTAAATTTTTTAAATATTAATGTCGTCATTTTGAAACGTTTGGCGTACAAGTAAAATAATTGTCGAAAATAGGTTCACACAAAATAGAACTTGATTGTAATTTCACAGCACCTGATGCTATTATATATCAATTGAGTGATCAATTTTGAACACAAATTGTCACGTTTGAATACAAATTGATGAACACTTTAGGAGTTCTGAGAGTAAATAACTACCATTTTCGGTGACACAGGTTGTATCCTTTAAATCGCTGTGTCATGACACGTATGTCATATATTTATTATGTTGGTTGTTTGGTTGTGTTTAATGGAGAGACGCCCATGTTTGACCACTCTGTGCAGAACAAAGTCAAATAATGGATACACACAAGGAAAGTTTTACTGACACATTAGAGAGAAATACTCGTACAACCAGGGTAGCTTACATTGCCGTATTAGCTCAGTGGGTATGCTGACTGCTAGCAACCTTCGAGTTGTAGGCGGCGCAGGTTCGATTCCTGCCAGGTGCATTCCTCCCTGGGTGTATTTTTCTCTTTGTCAGTAAAACTTTCAATGTGTGTGTCAAGTACTTGATATTGCATGCCTTGTGTCACTTACTTGATATCGTATTATGTCTGGGGTAGCATGGTCAAATATGGCTCTTGCGTCATAACACCCCCAAAACAAACCACAACCAACCCAAGATAGTTTACATTAATCGGACCTGTAGGTTGGAATGCGGTAGAAAAACCCACTGATCCATGGCGGACACCATACCTATTAGGTTTTGGTGTCCGTTATTCTATTTAATATTCTTCCAGGATGAGCCTGGAGACCTTTTGTATAAAAATTGTGTAAAAAGTTATAGGTATTACAAGAGTTATACACTATAGAAACTAAACTAAAGGTAATTGAGTAGACAAACTAAACTAAAGGTAATTGAGTAGACAAACTAAACTAAATTTTATAGACTAAACAAACTAAACTAAAGGTAATAGAGTAGACAAACTAAACTAAATGTTATAGACTAAACAAACTAAACTAAATGTCAAACACCAGGTATGACACATATGGTAAGACACAGTAGACATAATAAAGATGTAGATAGTTAATTAACGCCGCACTGGAGCAACACAACGGATTATTGGTGAATATAATGAAGATATAAGAAACGTTATAGACTACACAAATGTCCATGATATAAATATGGTCTGATATAGATATTATACGACAAAGTTTGGAGACCAGACAAATGTTCAGGGATGCAAATGGGTAGTAATGATAATGTACCGAAAGATGACTTTGGTATCATAGGTAGCTTAGAACTCAGGCAACCCTTATATAGATAAAGGTAATAGTTATGGGAGTTGATGTTAAGTCATCACCGAAAATAAAATCTTGCATCTACCATGGGTATAGTGTGACGATCGTGATAGGTTTATAAGTTCACTTGGCTCGAGATACTGCTCGTCGCTTACAAGCACTGTATTAGGAAATGCTATTAGGAACTTTGACACATTTAACCATAAAAAGTGAAATTTGAAACATTTTGGGATTTAAAATACGCTTCAATTTTGTTTACATGAAAACTGATCATTTATTAAATCTATATCCATATGTCATGTGCCTTCGTATTTCATTTTAGGTACTGTTATACTCCGAAATAGAACCTTATAGTTGCATATAGACAGTTTTAAACTCAGGTACACATATATAGATATAAAGATAATAATTAGGGACGTTCTTGAAGTGAGCCTCAAAAAGCGTGAATCTTTTCATGAGTTTCCCATGGACATTGTGTGACTAGAGATATTTTAGAAAAGGTAGCTATTTCAAGAGACTACTCGTTTTACTAGTACGTTTAAAAAGCACTGTATTCGTAAATTCTAAAAGGGACTACGACATATTTAACACTCAAATTTTATATAGGTTTAGGATTTTAAAGTGAACAATTATAATACTTTCTGTAAAAACTGAAGAGTAGAATAATAAAGTGTATGAAGGCGTACAATGCGTTGTAAATTTATATTTTAATTTATTTAATCACTTGGCTACTATGCATATACATAAAATTGCCATTACATCGAAGAACAACCTCGAAGTACAGAAGATTGCCATTACATCGAAGAACAATCTCGAAGTACATAAGATTGTCATTACATCGAAGAACAGATCCTCTAAGTACTGAAGATTGTCATTACATCGAAGATGCAAATATGATTAGAGTTTCACACTAATCCTACAGTCTATAACCTCTACCTACAGTTCCACACTGTAGGTAGAGGTTATAGACAGGTATGGAGAAGGGTCTGTTTTGTAGGTAACTCCACCCCCAATAAAATCAAACTTCGTACCCAATGTTCTGACCAATGACAGCAAGTCCACTCATCCCGTATTTAATCGCTGTGGCTGCGTGACCCCTCCCAATTCATTGTAAATCTTACAATTTCGTATCGTTCGTTGCTTTTAAACTTGTCGCACTATAGTGGCAATGGCGGTCTATAAAATGGTAAGTGTTTGAATTTTTGATTTTAGGTGCCCCTCATTTTTTGACTAAATTTTTGGTCGTGAGCACAAGGCGAGGGGAGAAGGCTACTACAGTATGCACACCTGATGGAGATCAACCTATGACCTTCACTTGGAGGAAAAACGGGATCCTATTGGACATAAGCAAAGAGCCCAGGTGAGTTGTTCAACACCAATCGTGAATCATTCTATTAAATAAGAATATGAGACGAGATTTCGAAACACTTCTCATTAATACAATCTATTTAAAGTTGCTATTCATTTCTGTATCGAATCGTTGCTAATCACTTTCTCATACCAGACGCTTCAATCCTAAATTTGCTGACTGCACCACCCCTTCTGGGTTTCCACTTCCCATTTCACACACACTTTTCTCACAAGCAATCCGGACGTCTCAACCATGTGTCCATTCGTAATTCATGTTCATAATGTCGATTGTTGGTCTGAGTCATAAAAAATGAAATTCATCAAGGCCTTTTCACTGGAGACGCAATATAGAAATACCTCAAATAATCTTATCGTGGTCACATAGCCTTTGGTATTTCCCTTTGAAACCCATCTAAGGAAATGTTTATAACAACGAATTTTAAACTATTGAGGCGTTCATTGAATCACAATTATGAGTCTTTGTGGTTACATTGAACAATTGTATCCTCAGTTGGGTATCAAAATTCGAAACCAAAGGTTCACGTATGTGGACATCAGTAACGACAAGGTTAAATAACTTTGCTAACTAACTTAAAGGACACATTTTATTCAAACATAGCAAATATAAAATTTAAAAAAATAAGGCGTCTATTTTGGGAAATTTAGATATATAACGTATCTTGCGAATGCATTTGAGGATAAAGAATTAACATTTTTTTTTAATATTTAAACATAAATTGAATAACTTTTAGGATAAAATCATTAAAGTGACAACATACTTGAATAACTTCCCTAGCTTTGAAGTTTCCGATACCTTGTTTTTATAAGACATTTCCATTAATATAGTACTTTTAAGAATTTAATGCTTCCTGATTAATCTATCTATAGTTAAATTTCTAAAGGCCTTTAGAGTCTAAACTGTTTCCAAAAAAATAACTGCACTCGCACACGAAACATTTCCCAATAGCTCTTTGTATTACTCCCTTCAGAGAATAGAAAATCAAAAAGTATTTAGAAGATTGCTATCTGATTAAAAACAATGTCTTGAACTATACCATTAGTGTAATAGGCACTGCATTACAAAACGAGAAAAATATGCGCGCGCATCTCTACTTCTGCTGAACATACAATAAGTAAAAATATTTCACAGAACAGACTCATTTTCCTACATTCCTTGCATTTCTCTCAATATTTGTACGTCACATTTTAAACATAAACGTTTTAGGTTTTTATATGCATACTATTGAAAAGCATTTACAAAATGTTGAAAATGTAAGTGGCTTAAATTACTTTATGAATAACTAAACCTACAATGATATGAGCAGTGAGTTTTCTAAGAAGCTTTGGAACGTGTCGAAGAATTCCAAATAACCATCTGGAGGCACTTAAATCTCACTTTCAAATTACGTAGGGGATGTTGTGGGAATTGCGAGCCAGATGAATAATGAGACCAATGCTTTCATGGCAGACAAGTTCAATGGTAAACAAGTTCTGACAGGTTTTTCCAGTATGATTTTTATGATAGTCAATGGCGGTCAGTATAATTTAGGCACTTGGTGAAAACAGACATGTGTTTAATTGATAGTTTTTCGATTATGAAAGACGTAAAGTTTCGAAGAGCCACTATTATCGTACTAAGGAAAGATGATGTTTAGAAAAAGGGGTCATATAGCGACTATCATCTGTTTCCAGAATTTAAAGAAATTCCACTTAGTGTGTAAATATGTATTTTAAATGGCGTAAACTAGTTGTAAACCAGTGGATAAAAGACTTCCAAAAGGTTTTTAAGTTTTTCCGCCACTTTTAGGTGACTTCCAAAAAATTAATAATTAACCACCCACCTTAGGACAAAGTAGGCGTTTTTATTTATATAAAGTTACAACAGTTAGTAAACTAGATTAAACATTTGAACTTTAACTAAACGTAACATGTTGGACAACCACTTGGAGGGTTAATTAACGTTAACCATCCAAGTGGTTGTCCCAACGAGGTATCTCGTCATTAGCAAAACTGATTAGATCTTGATGGACGAGATATGTTGTGATTGGAAGAAACTGACCAGATTTTGACCTCGTCATCATCACAGATCGGCAATATCTTGATGACGAGGTATCTCGTCATTAGAAAAATTGTTCAGATCTTAATGGACGATCTTGTAGAAACCACTTAGTGAGTTAAGGCATGTTAGCACACAGTGACATAGAAAATACACTCAAATTAGCAAAAGATCCTCACGTAACCGTACACTGGGATTTATTTGTAGCCTTAAATAATCATTTTTTGGTTGTTTCTATGGCTTTGTCTCATGTGGCCTCTTTCTGATAAAAGAACTCTTCTCTTTAGAGGACCCGAACACACAGTCCAAACACGCTCCTTTAGCAGTAAGTATTTTTTGATGGGCTAAACACGGAAGTTCTACGTTGGGACAAGTACGCACTGTTAAATGAATATTATATTGAAAAATTATAATGTAATATAAACGAAATATTATACCACAAAATATTTTAACACTAGTCCTAAAACTTTTGAAACATCCCTTGTCAATCCCTATCTCAGACGCATGTACCCAAAACCCTGTTTGCTGATTATACTCCTTTCAAACTTGCCGTTTCACACATACTTTTCTGGTTGTAATCACCATGCATTTAGGATATCTTAATCCAGGTACATAATTCATGTTCATGATATAATTAATTATATCTTTAACCCTCCAAGTGATTTCGACGAGATATCTCGTCCAACAAGATTTGACCAATTTTCCTATGGACGAGGTATCTAGACATCAAGATATTGCCGATTTCTTGACGATGACGAGTTCAAGATCTGATCAATTTTTCGCTAATGACGAGATATCTCGTCCATCAAGATATGGTCAATTTTACTTGTAACGTGATACCTCATCGAAGAACCACCAGGAGGTTTAAAAATCAGTATTTTTATTCTTACCACAAGATCCCTGATGTTTCGTTCAAATACAACCTGTATAGATATGTATTCGTTTAATATTTTTTACTTAGTATTTTCTGTATTTAGGTATTCTCAAACATCAGAAAATGCCTTAAGTGGGGAGAGATCAATCTTGACAATAGAAAAATCGGAAAGAAAAGATTCAGCTCTAATCTCGTGTACAGCTTCCAACGATTATGGAGAAGACACCATCAATATCCAAGTGACTGTCCAAGGTTCGTAATGACGACTCCCATTTATTCGTATAAGTATAAATCAATTTACAATTGATCATACGTCGTTATCCCATTTATATCATTCATGTGAATGTACTTTTTATAATGCTTTAATACATACATCTGAATGATTGATTTGAATGTACATATGAAAACATTCATCCATCTATATGTACTTTTTATAAAGCCTTAGTACATATAGATGGATGAACATTTTAATTTTCTTGCGATTCAAATTGGATCTTATCAGTAAGTTCAGAAAAAACTAGTCATAAATTTGAAAATCATTACCTTTAATTAGCTACCATTTATCGTATAAAAATATGACATTTTTTTTATTATGTATTTTTTGCTCAATTGTTCCTGCATATTTTTTACAGTATTGAGATTAAGTTCCGCCATATATTTTAAAAATTGCTCCTATGCACAACCGAAAATAATTGTAACTCCGATAAATAAATAATAATAATTGTAATTATTGGATCGTCTTCTGCGTAAAACTGTTTTCAATTCAAGACTAAAATAAAACAATTATTTTAATGGTTTTTATTATGGCTATGAGAGGTTTTGCTGAAAGCCTACCTACAAATAACGCTAATGTTTTGGTAAGGGGTTTCCTAATTTGTGATGCAACTTCACGTACTACTCGTATGCAATTTCAACATGCATTTTATATGAAAAATTAACGCTAAACATCGGGAAACGGTGATAAAACACACTATTCTTAACCGGAAGTACTTTTCTTTGTCCGGTAGTTTTTTTTGACTGAAAACCCCTTTCAGATGAGTGATATCTACTTTATTTTACAAATGACTGCTTTTCCCCAAATTGTACTTATAGGTACTGTCAAATTTATATGTAAACGCTCGGTGTTTGCTACCAGTCCTATTGGGAATTAGTTTACATTGCTCTACAACGATTGTTTGGGAACCATAATTTCGGAACGGGTCAATGCTAATTTATAAACGATACATTTCCACATTGATAATAAACTGATAAATTTCATATAATATATGCATGTATTACTAAAACGTATAATAATTCTATGGGTACTAAAGATGCCAATAGTTTTCCAATACCAGAAACTCATTCCGTTGCATGAAGCAACATATTTAGGGCTGTCATCATCTTCATTAATTAAAAGTTACCCATAAGATTTAGACGCCGCGGTTAGCTAACGTAGAAGCATATTTAACCCTCCTGGTGTTGCCTTGACGAGATTACTCGTGCTTATCAAAACTAACCAGATCTTGATGGACGAGATATCTCGTCGAAACCACTTTGAGGGTTAACATAAAAAGAGATGAAAGTGGCCATGAGAGAGTCAAAGGAGAAAATTCATTCTGAATTGATACCACCCTATCTCCTGAAGAGTTACAGTTACGTAATTTCTAGAAATTAGCTAATGTGGCAGGCGAGATGTGACAATTTTATTCCCTGATCGATCGTTTATTGTCACCTATGTGACGATTTGGTTAGAATCACGTGAGTAAACGAGATCGTACGTTTTTTAACTAATGCATGCGCAAATAACAAGTAGATAGAGCCATTTCTAAGTTGACCATTGCGAAAACAATAGAGGTATGTACACAAATTTAGGCGTAGAAATGAGTGATCGAAATTTAGGGTAGCGTGTCAGCAACAGGCTTTGTGCCAAAATTGGCAAAACTGCTACCGAAACGTGGGAAATGTTGAAAGTGGTATGTGGTGTGGATGCTCTGAAAAAGTGTCTTGGAGTGGCATAAGATATTCAAAGATACACTAGAGGATGTAAACGACTCCAGAAGTGGACAACCAAAACCAAAGACGGAGGAAAAAAATGTCAATCAACAATACTACTTAGAGGTGCTAGAAAGATTACGAGATTCTGTCCGGAAAAAAATTATCTGAACTGTGGCCTGACAAGTGGATCATCCAACATGACAACGCACCAAATCATAGTGCGCTCATCGTGAGAGTTTCTGGCCAAATTATTGACTACCAAACAAAATCAGCCTGCTTATTCACCCGATTTAGCCCCCTGTGACTTTTGGATGATCACATAAAAACTGCGCTAAAAGGAAGAAACTTTTACAATATCGCTGATATCCAACATTATGTGCGTCATCTGACCGTGGTTCAAAATTACGTGGTGTTGTCCTCGGATCTTTCCCTTTGGGATTGATCCCGGACCGTCACCAATAGCCCATTGTGTTGCTCCAGTGTGACGTTAATTGAAATACCCCCCCCCCCCAACATTATGTGAGAAAAAAAATCGATAGTATTCTTGAAAAAGAGTTCAAATCCTGCGACCAGAAATAAAAACATCGTCTTAGCCAGTGCACCGATACACGAGGGGACTATTTCCAAGTGAACAATTGCCAGAATGTGCAGCTCCGAACGCATATGTTTTAAAGATGAATTACGGAAATCAAGCTGTCACACCTCGTATATGCTCAGTATGGAAGAAATACGTTCTGGTTCACAAATTTGAGTAGTATAGTATAGTATAGTATAGTATAGTATAGTATAATATAGTATAGTATAGTATAGTAGTATAGTAAGTATTATATGATAATATAGTATATATTATAATATAATATATATAATATAGTATATATTATATATATAGTATACATTATAGTATATATTATAGTATAGTAGTATAGTATAGTATAGATAATATAGTATATATTATAGTATAGTAGTATAGTATATATTATAGTAAGTATTATAATATGGTAGAATAGTATAGTAAATATTATAGTATAGTATTATAATATGGTAGTATAGTATAGTATAGTAGTAGAGTAGAGTATTATAGTATAGTATTATAGTATAGGTATTATAGTGTAGTGTTATAGTGTAGTATTATAGTATAGTATTATAGTATAGTATTATAGTATAGTATTATAGTATAGTATTATAGTGTAGTATTATAGTGTAGTATTACAGTATTGAGTATCAGTTTGGCTAAGGTTCTATGTTTTACTCAAACGTACTAGTATTACAATTACTAGTTTATCGCTAACAGTTTTAAGAACTACAGAAATTTTAATTAGCTGTCAATTCATACGTATCGAAAGATTTACTTTGTTGTATGTAATGTTTAACGAATTAATTCATGTGCCAAACATTTTCCAATTAAGCTTAAGGCCGTTTGAATGCAGCTTTTCAGAAATACTCCTCTTATAAACTAGATCTGAAATTTCATGTGATGTTGTAGTCAACATTGTGCTTCAATACGAAACTCAGAGATGTTATATTACCCCGCTGACTCTTTTAGATGGAAATGATCTCTCACTTGCCATAGTGGCATAAAACTGTCTCCGCGCAATTTCAAGGGAAACTATTTTTTTTATAAAAGTCAAATCGAGTTTGTCGAGCTCTCTGCCGCACTCAACCGTCTTCTTGTACCTCTGTAACATTTAAAAGAATTTATTTCCCTTTTACAAAAGATTTTCGTTCTCTATCAAGTAAGACTTTAAAAGAGAAAAGTTCTTTCGAATTTAAGACTCCTAAACAAAATGTTGAACTTGAGTTTGATCTTTGAAACCGTTTTCTGTAGTTAAGGTGCTGCATTCGGCAGTTTAATCCATAAAAGGTTAAAGTTGTCAGCATAATACGTGATCTTAAAAGTAATATAAATATTCTACAACTTTAATTATAAACCATAAGTATTTATTTTGAGAAAGAATAACTCCATTTCACTTTGATTTTCATAGCTCTTAGGATTTTAATTATGATAGATATAGAGCATTGGTTTTACTTTCCATTGTAAAGTGAGAATCATAAGAATAACATACAAATTATAAAAACTGCACAAAGACATTTTCCTATTGTAGAATAGTTTAAGTAAAAATAATATTTAAATACTTACTTAAATACCAAAATCCAGCTTTCAAATTTAACTTCCAAATAGATTGGGAACTTGATCTTTACTTTAAATCTCTAAGAACGTTTCTCGTATTTGAGAAGCACTCGGTTGCGTAATCCATAGAAGAAGAATGGTACAGTTGTCAGTAAAATACGTGGTCTTAGAAAAAAAGAAGGGGGTAAAATTACCTCAACTTTTCTAGTGTAGATATTTTATTTCCAGAACGAATAACCCCATTTCATCTTCGATTTTCGTAGGATAGGGTATTGAATTCTGGTATATCCAAGGGGGGTTTCAATTGATTTCTCCTGCAAAATGATACTCATAAGAACAACATACCACTTACAAAACTAGAGGAAGGAATCTCGCTACCGAACTGCTATTGCAGAATTACTGCTATTTCAAAAGTGTACTTAATAGGAAATTGCATTCAAACAAATACCGAACACACTTGTTAAACATATCACTAAAACTGCATCCAATTTATTGTTGGGAAAGGGTAATAGAAATATTGGAAATACAATACCCTTCCGCATCTCTATATTCAAAGTGTATTCTTCCTATTTCAATTTCAGTTCGGATGATTCAAAAAATGCCGGAAATAACGAAATAGTTCGGAATCGACAGGGAATTTTTTGTTGGGAAATCTCACGTTTTCGTAGTCGACCCCAGAATCGATACATCTTTTTGAATATATGTGACTTTATCATTATTTTTTCAGCTCCCCCTAGCTTCGATTTCAGAGAGTGTATTCTCCTATCAATATTTCGATACCAGATACTTCATTTCTTTTCCCTTATCCCGAAACTCCCGCTTCTTTTTCTCCGGCCTTTCCTTTTTTTCTGTTGTTGTGTTACTCGCTGCCATTTCATTCGATATCCGAAGTAGAGAATCATGTTTTATGGTTGGTAAAGATTTAAAAGTCTTAAGCCATAAAATATACCGATACGTGTGTGATGTGAGCGGGATTTTCCACCCGCAGGCATCGCAACAACTGAAAAAAAACCCGCGCAATAAAAAGAATCGAGTAAGAATTTAAGTCCTCTAACTGGAGGGAGAAATGGGTTCGAAGCAAAACTGTTTGTCTGACTCTAAACTTCGTGTCTGTCTCTTTATGTGCGGTGGAATCCACCGACGGTCTGGTTATATGGGGCCGAGATTGGAAAGGGTTTGGTCTGCGGATCGCGACATCGACTCACGCTGCCATTTTCGAAGATTTTTATCAATTTTATGACAGCTCCGACACAAATATTGATACTCCGGGCTGGCGGAGATTAAATTGAAAATGGCGGAAGCTGGGTTTTTGTGGACTTGACTTTGATTTATTGGTGTTTAGAAGGCCATTCGAGTGGTTTTGGTGGTGTAGGAGGGAAATTAATGTCAAATCTACCGAATTGTTTAGATTGTTTTCTTGAGTACCATGAGCTGAAAAAGGAATTTTTTTAAAATGTCCAATATATATATAGACCGGGATAAGATTTCTTCATGAAACAAACGCGCGTTGGTAAAATGTTTTCAATAGTTCTGATATTGTATGTTTTGTAATACATTTTTAGGTCGCGCGAGTCTATACAGAGGCTGTTCGGTTATTTTTTGAACGATTTTGATGAGCTGTAAAAAAATTGTATGCTACGAAAGAATTTTATTTTCACAGCAGTTAAATAGTTAAAGTATAACTTATCGTCTGCTAACTCAGAGTTTTGTTTACTTTCAAAATGGCGCTTTTAAATAAGCAATGGATGGAAGGCTATGTTTCCTCTCTTTCCGAAGAGAATTATGCTTATTCAATTATTCAAAAACGCTGTAAAAGCCATGGTTTTTCGATATCTAAATGTATGATAAGTAATATTATTAATGAGAAAGGAAAAAACGTAAAAGTGGAAAAATACTTCCAAAAAAGTATCCAAAAAAGAAAAAAAAATCTGAGAATATTTGTAAGGTACGATCTTTAATTTTAAAAGAGAATCCGCCAAGTCAAAGGACAATAGCAAAGTGAACGTGAGAACTTTCTCTAAGTGATATATGATTGTTGCCAGTTTTGCATATAATGGAAAATTAAAAGTAAAAAGAGGGGAAAATTGAAAAATCAACTCCCACATATTATCAAGACCCTATTTTATCCCCAATATTAAAAAAAATATACCATATCTTACCCACAATGCCAACAATCAGTAAAACTGGATCAGGATAAAGCAAACAGACAAATCTAAATCGACTATTAAATTCTTGGAAAAATATGGAACAAGAAACTAGTATCAAGTCAATACCCTTTATTGATATTCCTGCTAAATCTCTAGGTGTTTCACCCATGGACTTTTGTGCTTTGGATTTTTAAAAAGGGCATTATCGTAACGTCGACCGAAAACCATTCAAGGACTGGAAAACTGTGGAGCAAGAATGGGACAAAATACCATTGTCGATACGACAAAAGTCATTATTATCATGGAAATTAAGGTGTAGAAAGATAGTTAACAATAAGGGCTATCAAATGGAACATACACAAAAATTTCATGTAAAAAGTTGAGCTTTAGTCTATTAAAATCATTCAAAAAATGTCCGAACAGCCTCTAATAGTTTTAAATTTTTTGTATTGAGCTTGGGTGGATATTTTGTGTTGTACTGAGTTGTTATTCAGATGTACATTACGGACTACACAGGACACGGAACGTTTGGGGTCGTTGTAGAATTAATTAAAAGGATGGAATATTTTTATTCAAGACTACTGTTGAAGAATTTTCCATCGTCTTCTGACCGTGATTCAAAATTACGAGGTGTCTTCGGATCTTTCCCTTCCGGATTGATTCCGGGCGGTAGCCAATAATAGCCCTAGTACGACGTTAATTCAACTACCTATCTACCTATCTCAAGAGCTTTCCAATAAGAAACACGATCGTTATCTAGTATTAGAGGGTTGTGTGTTTGAGTGGTTTGCGGAAAAATAGTTGTCAAATTTGCAAGTTATTTGGATTGATTGAGGACCATCAACTGAAAAAGTAATTTTTAAATGTTCAATATTTATAGACTGGGATACGTGTTGTATCCATAAAAGAAAGCTATATGACTAAAATACTTTAATACAGTTATGGAATATTCTATTGCTTTGGGTCGTGAACGCATTAACCATATAGGGTTAATGAGGAAATAATAGAGAAAATGAGGAAAAATTGAATTAGCTAAATATCCTTGGGTAATATTTTCGTTTTTTGGAGGTATGCATGAAAGTGACTAGTCTTTTTGTGTTCTTATAGAATTAATTGTAAGGATTCGATTATTTTAATATAAATCATAGGTATTTCTCCTAGATAACATAAATTCAAGGTACGTATGCCGTTGGTATATGATCTTGATTGATATAATTTATATTTACAAAACGTCTAAATTGTTATAAATTTTCATCATAAATATGACTCAATTGTATTCTTGGTATCACATGTTCCATATTTAAAGAATTCTTGGTTAGAAAAGCAGTATTATCAGTTTAAATAGAAGGCTTAATTGACCAGAAATGATGAAAAACACGAGACATTTATCATCGCTCTGCTAACTTAGTAGCTTCTAAATATCCTGAATAATTAGTACAAAAAATGGCAAATGACTGAATGATTAAAACTATAGCACTTTTCAAACACAATATTTGCTTAAGAAGGAAAAGATTTAAAATGCACTGGAATACTTTAGATTAGTTTGAATTGTTTGCACACAAAAACTTTAGAAAACCAAATATTTAATCGAAAAGAAAAATAGCGATGGGAGGTTTAGAATCACATATTAGAATATCAAGTGCATAAAAACATATCAAACATTCTTCCTCATAAAAGTATATGATTTGCATTTAAAATATATTTCTAGTTATTTTTTTTCTTTTATACGTTACGTCGGTGTTATGTAAAAAGGGTGAATCAACCAATTCAGCATTTTTCAGGAAAGCAGTTTGAAATGTTTAACATTTAAAAAAAATTAAAAAATACTTTTCAAAATTTATGGAATTTTTAATTTAGATTAACACCTTTATGAAAGTTTTCACCGTCTTAAATCTGTACGCAATGACATGTTAAACATTTCAAACTGTTTTCCTGAAAAATGCTGAATTGGTTGATTCTCCCTTTTTACATAACATCTACGATTACTGGAAATTATTCAGCAAAAATTCATCTCTTTAAATTTTTTAATTCTTTTAAACTATTAATACAGAATATATAAAACATTTTATATAAACTTTATGAATTTTAATAGATTTTAGAGTTTGGTGCATTTAGAAATATAATTTGAGTATAATTTCAAAATTCAGAGACAGTTTATTGGAATGTTTATAATTGTATATGGTGTTTTCGAGTGATAAACATTTTTTGTCTCTTAATATATAGCTCACAAGTGAATTGCAAGCATGATAAACATTAATTGGTGGGAGGAAACCGTATTAACTTATCCACAGAAAAGTATAATTACCTTAAATAAGTAATAGTAATATAAACTTTTACGTATCAAAATGTTTCTAATCTAATACTTTTCAAACCTTTCCTTTTACAGATATTCCCGACGCTCCACAAAATTTAGAAATTCATGACGTAGCAAGTAGAAGCGTCCGTTTAACTTGGCAAAGACCTTTCGATGGTAACTTTCCAATCACAAGGTACACCATAATGTGGAGACAAACGGATGGTGAGTATGATTGATTGATACTTATTTAAGTGGCAAATTACTCTGCAAAGTACCGCATTCGAAACTCATAAATCACAATGTGATTAACCCTCTAAGTTGTTTCGACGAGATACCAAGTTCGAGAATACGAGATTCGTCTACCAAGATTTGACCAATTTTGTCAATGGCAAAATATCTCGTCATGAAGATATTGCCGAATTTTTGACGATATCGAGATCAAGACCTGGTTAGTTTTCTTCTAGTTACGAAGTATCTCGTCCATCAAAATCTGGCCAGTTTTGCTAGATTTAGATTTTAAGACAACCACCAGGAAGGTTAGAATTATAAATAATGTATATAATTATAAATGTCAGATTAGGTCAGAACTTTCTAATTTTATAGTTCATGGTATGGCAACCCTTACAATCGGTTACAAATTTTCGTTTTGCAATAAAACGTTCTCTATAATGCATCTCTATCGTAAAAGCAAGAATCATCACGTAAGTTTGTAAGATTGCTTCGATTGTCACAATTAACTCATTTATCTAGAATATTCATCAAGTGGATCTAGCTGTGAAAAACTGAACTATTTATTTGGCTACTAAGCATATTTCATTGAAAAATCTTTAGTTTTGCAATATTCATCATTTCACAGTCAATTCGTCACAGCAATTTCCCTGATTTTTCACTACATTCTCTTGGCTTAGTTTTTAGTTTGTCCGCTTCTATTTTCTCTTAGTCCTCCCTTCTCCGAGGTCCACATTTCAATTCTCTAAAAGTAATTCACTTTCACCAAGGATCATTAAATGGACATTGTGTTCATTTCCGGTTGGTCATCTCGAGTTCTCCATTTCCGGGAAGCCAGTAAATCAATGAACCTGGTTCCACATCTAATCCTTCGTATTGGATCTCAGTGGTCATTGCGGATTGAAGAGAAAATATTTCTACGAAATTCTGGGGACTAGATTGATCTTCTCAGGGAAGACCAAGAATTCAATAAATAGGCCACAAAACACTCCAATCGTGATGATGAAGTCAATTTTCGCTATGTGGAAATTTGTTGGCTCAACTCTGAAACTATCCAACCCCACGGGCACATCTTCTTTAGGTGTGCATGGCTTTCACGAACCCGAGGTACCCTAGTGATCTATTCTTTTCCCATGGGGTTTAACTGCTTCTGGTAAACAGGGGAGGTCACGACCCCAGGATGCCCAAGTGATCTTTCTCTACTCTCTCCTCTACATCCTTTCTTTTCACAATTACACGACATTGTCTGTTTCATGGCGCAGCTTGGCCAAATATGGCCCTTGCGCCATGAAATCCAAAAACAACCAATAACCTATCACTTTTCTATTTCAGTAAAGATGCATCATAAAGGGAAGCTCAATTATTGAAAAGATTTGACACCGATTTTGGTAAGCTGTCTTTCTGATTTTATAGCTTTCTCAGTGGCAACACCTTGGAGTTGGTGAGACATTTTCACTTGAAAACAAAATGTCCCCTACAATGCATCTTCAATCCTTATGGTATATACTAGTACACAGTAACTCAATACTAAATTTTTTAAAAATCTAATAACAAAAGTTAGTAAAATTGAAAACAAGTACTACATTACATGACACAAAACTACTACATGACACAGAACTACTACATGACACAGAACTACTACATGACACAGAACTACTACATGACACAGAACTACTACATGACACAGAACTACTACATGGCACAGAAAGAATAAGCACACAAAAAATAACATTGAGCGTTGTTGTCACTTCAGTTACCTCTGTGAAGTTAAGAGAGGTTGATCAGGTTATGAAATTACCTCGAACCGAGGTTGCCTTGATAAAAAATAAAAAAACTCATTCCCTCTAGAGCAGGGTCACTTTGATCATCGATCCTTTTATGAGTTTCATGACATTTTATTGGCCCCCTTTGTTTTACTATTACGTAATTATAATAGGACAAGCAAAAAAGACGCTTATATTAGTTTTTAAATTGTTTATTTTAGTGTTATTATATGTTTAATAGAGTATATATTATTATATTGGCTTAACATCCAAGGTATACGTTTTTGCTTTTGACGTCCTTCTTAATATTACATATTTGACAGGAGCTATAAATAATGCATAAAATTTAACTTAAATAATATCCGTACAATGATGTCTTATGTTTTTCTATCGACCCCTAACGATGTTATATCGACCACTGCTCTAGATTAACTTGATTGGGGGTCAAAACATGAAGAATAATATTAGGAATAATTTCCAACAGCAATTGTCTTTTTGAACAAATTAGAATTTGCGATATCACTGTTAAAAAAAGATGCTAATTAGTTAACATCTAAATTAGAAAAATAATGATTAGATTAATCTTTATTTTTTCACACTGGAATGATTTTAAGTATAAACCAATGAGCTATTGAAGAAAAAACTGGATATTTAATTACAATCTAAAAAATATCTTCTAGTGTATATGTTACAGTGAAAGACCGATATCTGGCAAACGTCGATATTCTTCGGTGAATGTCAGCATTCACATAGTCACTTGATGTGTGTCCGAAATATTTGCTAAATATCATTATTTCTCACTTACACCGACAAATGTCGACTTTCAGCATGCACTGATGGTGAATGTTGAATAAAAATATTTTTGTTACGTTAGGACAAAAATGCAACTTTTTAAATCATACTTTATTATTAAAACATATTATGGTATATGTCAAAATAGGAGAAAGCTTAAGTAACAGCACATGTACATAAATTGCCGAACCTAAAACGAATAGTACAATCTAAATGAGAAAAGAAAATAATACCAATAATAAACTTGTAATTAACGTTATACAATCTTATTTATAGCAACAAATTAAACTGAAGGCGGAGAGGACTCTGTAGCTGTGGCCTCTCCGCCTTCTCGCTTCAATCCCCACTAGAGCTTATCTGTGCTTGTCGACATACACCGGCGATGGTCCGAATGTATAAGAATATAACCAAATATTCGGTCTTTCACCGACGTATTTGATGTGTGTGTGTGTGTCTCAACATTCACCGGAGAATATTGACATTCTCTAATTTCGGTCTTTCACGGAAACATACATACACTTTAATCAATTTGCACGCCTGAAATTTGTCCAACATTTGAAATAGTTTGTCATACCACTATCTCTTAATATAATATTCTAGAGTTATAGCATACCAGTTAATATTATTTATGATTCATAGTTTGATTATTTGCGACGGCTACAAAGAACTCTTAAGGTCAGATTTGGTATTTCTTATTGATAATTTTGTGACACCTGCAGGCAAGACGGTGGGAGGACCCCTCCATGTGCCAGGGAGTGAGACGACACTCATCATCCGGGGCCTGAGACCCAAGACACGATACTTCTTCCGAGTCAAGTGCGAGAACACCCTGGGGGAAAGCCAATTCGGAGCAGAAGTGGCGATCACTACTCTGGAAGAACGTAGGTACAAACACTTTTTCGAGCGTCCATCTCGAGAAAAATGCACGATTATAAAAATTTCTTGATCGATTAATCCTATTTATCGTTATTTATGATTTGAATATGTATATTATTTCTGTTATTTCAGAAATGCACCAGCCGCCATCTGTATGATTATGAGGCATAAAAAGGATTTTACGACATACTTGTAGAACTTTTATATGCAAAAGCTTGTTTTATTTGAAATCATTATTCGGGAAGGAAAAGAGTGTCCTTTCTATTAGTTTCTTGGGCAGCGGTAGACCTGTTGGAAGAGTAGCTTATTAGCAATATGAGGATTGCGAGTTCGAAACTCGATCCAACAAAAGACCTTCATGTACGTGGGGGCTGCTGCAGGTTAAATATCTATAGTGGCCTCGAATGTCCTCACGTTAGTGTGGTGTGGAAGTTTGGAGAATGGGGTGCCAGCTTAGGTGTTGATATCGTCATGTGACCGTGGTTCAAATTAACGAGAAGTTGATCTCGTCATCTGAGCGTGGTTCAAAGTAAGGACGTGTCGTCCCCGGTCTTTCTCTTTGGGATTGGATCCCGGACCGTCGATAAAAGCCCGTTGTGTTGCTTCAGTGCGACGTTAATTCATCTGCATACCTACCTCTATTGGACTTTTAATTAAAATTTGGAATTGGGTATGAGTAGATTGGAATTGATGAATTTCCGATTTCATAAATTACAAATTACTACTAATGACCTAAAATTACTCATTACAAATTAAAAAAAATAAAAATGTATTAAAAACCAAGCATTTAAACATTAAAAATATTGATACATTTTTTCGAAACAATTAAACACAAATAGAGGTCATGAAAAATTATTAACCCTTTAACTATAATTCTTTAAATTAGCTAAAAGAACACATGTTATAAGGTCTATTTACCCATTCACTTTCGCATGATATTATGGCCAAACTTCTGGTAGTATATTAGATATTCGTTTTTCATTTCTATAGTATCTTTTATTTCAAATGTATTTTGAAATAGTTTCACTTTGGTCCGCTACTCCAGCAACTGGTTCTAATATTTTTGATTGTATCAGTGTCTTTGACAGTCGCTGTACCACAAAGAAAGCTCCTGGGTAAACACCGGCTGTTCGATTCAGAAAACATTGTCTTTTGAACTAAGTCTAGGTTAGATCTTGACCAAGGAGATTTGCAACAACACATTTAATTTTAATGCAATTCATGAATTATGTGTTCATACAATGATAAAATTTGATTGGAATTACTGAAATAACTTTGTTTCGCACTGGTTTTGTAAAATAGCTTTTTCATAATGGACCTTGTATGCATTGCCTTCAGAACAATATAATTTTTTGCGATAACAATTATTTATTTGTTTTGTTTATTGATATTTTGGAATACGTTATAAACTACTATTTAAATTTAAACGCACAAGATGGTTGGTTAGTTGTTTTGGATTTTATGACGCAAGATAAATATTGGGAGAATCTGCGCCAAACACAAGAAAAATTCAAGTAAAAAATGCCGGGAGAGGGAAAGAAAGAGGGATTAGGGGATATAATAATGGGATGAAAGCAGAAAAAGATCGCTTGGGTGTCCCGAAAGCACGACAGCCGTGTTCACTAAACACAGTAAACCCCTTGGGATAGAAAAATTCAATAGTGTTACTCGGCCCGAGAAGCTCGTACACACTTAAAAGAGATGCGCCCCTGAGGACAAAATGCAAATGAAAGTCTATAATAGTTTTATTAACCCTCCTGGTGGTGGTGTTTTGACGATTGTATCTCGGTCATTAGGAAAACTGGTTAGATCTTGTTTGACGATTCATCTCGTCATTAGAAAACACTTCCACGATCGTTAGAAGAAAACTAACAAGATTTGGATCTCAGCGATGTAATCAGTGACATTTTTTGGTACATTTTGGAATGAATATTATCAACAAATAGGTTGGAAAAAAGTGACAGATTATTTACTTAACCCTCCTGGTGGTTGTCTCAACGAGGTATCTAGTCATTAGTCAAAACTGATTAGATCTTGATGGCTGATATATCTCGTCATTGGAAGAAAACTGATCATAAAAAAAATCGGTAATATCTTGATGACGAGACATCTCGCCATTAGCAAAATTCGTCAGATCTGGATGTGCGAGATATATCGTCGAAACCACATGGAGGGTTAAGCAAACATTCAATAACATTGTACTGAAACGAACTGTAGAACACATTGAAACCAGCAAAAATTTACCAAAAATCCTATGCCCCAAAAGATGCAGCAAAAATAATTGTTTGTCATATTTTTCACGACTCCGACATAGTCATCATTTGAGTTCAAAGGACCCTATTACAAGAGTCGCCATCGACTTGCCAAATAAAGTACGCAAGTCTCGGGCAATCCCAGCTTGTCTGCAGTGCATTAAAGGCAATGATCAGCAGTGTAGTTTTTCCCCCAGTCGAGCGAGGTGATGAGGTAGGTATCGCAGCCTGGAATCATCTGAGCCGATAAAAGAAACTCTTATATGTAATCAATAGGAATCGGGCTCCACGAGTGCAATCTTGATGGCAGGCAGGAGAGGGTGAATGGGGTATTGATCGGGGATAACTCGGGATTTGATTGCATCCAGTCATCTGAGTCTCGGGAGACTGGGGTACTAAGCGGAGGTATAATTTTCGATGGACATCAGACTTCTCTCATTTGGACTTCTTCCACTGATTAGTCAATTAGTGAGTCCTGGACTGCATACGGATTTAGGTCGTAAATGTACGGTACATAAGTTTGTTTTCTTCTGGTCATAATGGTATCTGATTGGAAATTGCATCTCTTTGTTCTTTTAATGACCTCGTGTCTGTTTGCTTGAAACCGTTCTCCTTTTAATTATATCGATAAATTTCAATATCATTGTAATACATCTGTAAGACAAATGCATGCTGGAAATAACATTTTTTCTCGTTCCTGCTATGTTTTAGTGTTACTTTCTAAACGAATTTTAAAGATGGCCATCAGTTTTAACATTACAATCGTCTGTGATTAGGGTAGGTAGGTAATTGAATTAGCATCGCATTGGAGCAACACAAAGGGCTATTGGCGACGGTCCGGGAGCAATCCCGCCGGGAAATATTCGAGGACAACACCTCGTCATTTTGAACCACTGTCAGATGACACTGTGACTTGGTAGATTGGGATATTATGAGGAGATATAGTTGCTTCTGTAGCATCAGACTCGTCATACATTTGTAGTTCTTTCTATGATTAGTCAATTAGTGAATCAACATGGCCATATATGGCCCTTGCGCCATAAAACCCCAAAACAGACCAACCAATTAGTGAATCCTAG
Source organism: Meta bourneti (assembly GCA_933210815.1). NCBI lineage: Eukaryota > Metazoa > Arthropoda > Arachnida > Araneae > Tetragnathidae > Meta > Meta bourneti. Next base: position 13,699,543 of record OW119929.1, read on the forward strand.
ACTGCATACGAATTTAGGTCGTAATTATGCGATACATAAGTTCGTTTCCCCTCTAGACATAATAGAATCCAATTTTAAATTGTATCTCTTTGTTGTTTTATTTATCTCGTGTTTCTTGTTTGAAATATCTCTCCTTTTATCACGATTAATTTCAATATCATCGCATATTAATTGAATTTCGATATGACAGATGAATGAAGGATATAACAAGTTTTGTTTCTCATTCCCGTCATTTTTTATTGCTACTGTAAATGTCTCAATAAGTTTCAATGAAAGTATAGGAAACCCTCCAAGTGTTTCGACGAGATATTTCGTTCAAGTTCAGGTTAAATTTGCTAAGGTCGAGATATCTCGTCGAAACCAAACTGCTCTACTACAACAAGGAAGAACGAAGATCCAAGTATGTCCCCTGCCCAGAGCTGGAGGCAGTTCAGAACAGGTTTTTGCACCAGAGGCTGGACAATACAGGACAGTTTTCGACGCGAAGATAAACCACCACGAGGTTTAATATCTCTGACTTGGGAGAATCAGATATTAGAGGAGATATAATTACTCCTAGAACATCAGACTCATCATGCATTTATGTTTCTTTCTCTGAGTAGTCAATTAGTGAGTCCTATACTGCATACGAACTGAGGTTGTAAATGGATGCTACATAAGTTCCTTTTTCTAGGCACAATAGTATCCAATTTTAAACTGTATCTCTTTGTTCTTTTATTTATCTCGTATTTGTTTGTTGAAATCGTTCTCCTTTTTACTATCGCCGTCGGGGGGCACACCTTTAGGTATGCACGGATTTCACGGACCGGAGGTACTCTAGTGATCTTTTCTTTTCCCATGGGGTTTACTGTCTTTCGTAAGCACGGGGGTTGCTCTGCCGGGACACCCAAGCGATCGTTTCCTGCTTTCATCGCAGTACCCTGTTCTTCAATCCCTCTCCCCCCCTTTCGCGATATTTTCACATAAAGTTATCTTGTGTATGGCGCAGCTTTGACAAATATGGCCTTTGCGCCATAAAACGCCAAAACAATCAACCCACCATGTAGCTCTCTCGGCGACTTTCAATATTTTTTTGCATAAATTGGATTTCGTTTCGACAAAAAATGAATGAAGCAAATAAGTTCCGTTTCTCGCTCCCGTCATTTTATATTATTGCTGTAAATTTCTCAATAAGTTTAAATGGATGGCCATCCGATTTAATATTAGAGTCGTCTGTGACTTGGGAGATTGAGATATTACGAGGAGATATAGTTGCTCCTGTAACATGAGACTCGTTAATACATTTTGCGAGGTTCTATGCCAAGACGTCGAGGAATGTTCGCCTGAAGGAGCCACTTGATCCCCGAGGAACGTTGGCGGGGTGACCTTGGAAGGGCATCGAGGTTCTATGGCAGACAGAAAGTGGACTGAAGAGACTTACGAGTCGCTATGAGTTGATTGTGAATGTTGACGCGTAATTTGAACTGTAAATAAATTGTGTGTCAGCATTGTTCCAACAAGACCAAAAAGGGCACGAGGGGAAAAACATTTAAACAAAAATTTATTTAAAACAGTCAAGAAACAAATAGAAATTAGAACAAAACATTAGGAGCTCGAAGAATACAACCTAGCACTTTCAAGGCTGACTCTGAAACTGATCATTAATGGCGGGAACAGTCCCGGGAAAAGTCGCAACGCCATCTGGTGGTTCGTGGGCTTGCTACAATTGTACAAAGAAATTGTGGTATTCGGGGGAAGGTTAATAATTGTCTGAAAAGCACACCGAAGAGGCGTCATGAAAGAAAATAATTGTGTGATACATTTGTAATTTTTTCTCTGATTAGTAAGATAGTGGTTCCGGCACTGTATATAAATTTAGATTGTTAATGCCACATCAGTGTTTTTTAATACATTCATTTCATTAAAAAATTCCAGAAAAATCGCGTCAACTCAAAACATCTGGTCTGAGCGTCACGAGAGTTACTAGTAGTGTAATATAGTTTTCTCCGCACACTCATAAATACAAGATAACTACATCTATTAGTAGAAAAAATACTAGAAAATATATTGGCCAAAAGGTCAAAACTGGTTAGACGTTATGCCGGGAAGACTAGGTTGGAGAACGGACACATGTGTGTGAATCCCTCGGACGGTTAAGATAGGCCCACAGGGGACATGTCTGAAGCGGTATCTAAGTGGCGATATATTGTTCCAGTCTTATACCTATAAGCTATATTTATGGCTATATTTTTTGCTATATTTTTGTTGGGCGTTATATTTTTGGTGAATATCAGATTTCTCATTTGAGCTTTCCCTAATTAGTGAATATCAAGTTAGTCTTGCACTAAATAGGAATTTCTGTTATGTGTGATAGGGTTATATTTGCATTATTTGTGTTAAAGTATAATGTGCTCCAAACAAGTAAATGTGCTATCTTAAATTTTTAAACTCACATTGACGTGGTGTGGAAGTTTGGAGAGTGGGGTGCCAGCTCAGGTGTTGTCCTCGTCATCTTCGGATTGATCCCAGACCGTCGCCAATAGTCCGTTGTGTTGCTCCAGTTCGATAATAATTAAATACTTACCTACCTTAAATTTTTAAAAGGTAAAATTATCTTAAAAAGAAACAGATGGATGGAAGTTGATTCTCTTGTATATGACATCAAATCTTCAAAAGCAATTGAAACATACACATTTTTAAAACAAAAGTCTAAATTATTCTGCAATGACCCAACTATTGCGAATTTAACATTTCTATGGAAAAAATCCATGAATTCATTCTCAATTCTAAAATCTATGCATTTTATATTATGCCCATTGTATAATAAATTTATTTATTTTACAATCACAAAATATATAAATTTTGAGGGTTTGAGACAAACTTAATGATTGCATAATGACATTCTTTTCCAACAAGTAAAACCCATTTCTACCATCTCAAGCAGTTTACTATTACTTGTAACTGAATAATTAGTTTATTCTTTGTCCTAACTATATTGTTCTTGTATATATAGCATCTGAAAAATACTTTTAATTTATTCTGTGAATCGTGTGTTTCAACTACCATATTAAAATTCATTTTCCTCTCTTCCACACAGCGGAAAAAAACGAGTAACAAAAAGACTTTTAACTGCAACATTATTTCACAGAGCTAAAATAAAAGACACCTTGCAATCCTTTTATTTCATTCCAAATCTCCCCTGAATCACCCTAAGTAATTACACAAAAATTTATTGTTAATCATAATTTCTATGCAGCGTCCTCCAATTACTAAGGATATTCCAACAGCTCCTAGAAGCTATCCCCCAATGTTATTTGTTAAAACAGGCCTTGCCTTTGAAACGAAGTGTAATTATTCTCAGCACTTACACTAATGACTATGCATTTAATGTCATTCCTCCGCTTCGTAAATTCCTCCGGCATTGTCCTCTCATTCAACCTCTTATTTCAATAGTAAAGCTTGCTTAGCTCGAGTCGAACTTCTTAAATTACAAAGAATACTCTTGTTCAGCTACGAATCTATCATCGTTACTGTCGGGGTATAAAGACCTCGTCACCCAAGTTGCATTGTGTTTTCAACTTTCGGCTAACAAACGAAAGATTTATTCGGAGGTTTTAATTATTTGGACCAAATAGGAGGCTCGAGTTTGTCTATTTTAAGATATTAGGCGTGCATCTTACAGTAAATATGAGGAAATAAGTAGTCTTTTCCTCAACTGGTAAGTACGTGTGCTCTTATCAAAAGTCGAGACTCGTCAGAGAAACTAATAAATAACATATGTTTACTTGATATCTGAATACTTATGTGCGTCTTCGAGTGAATATGTGCACCTTAATATTTCGTGGAATCGAAAAGTATGGATGTTACTATCAAAAGTCGACGTTCGTCAGAATTTCATGAAAGGCATAAGTTTATTTCAGATCTGAATATTTGAGTAAATGTGAGCGCATGAGAAATACTTCGCGGAATTTAGGAAGTATGGGAGTTCCTTCTAAATTAAAATATAGCAGAAGCTTCTCTTATTAGCACATAGTACGTGTACTTTTAAGTAGTCGCAGAAAAAACGAACCACTCCTCTTCATTCAAGCAATTTTAATAAAGAAAACTCAAAGCTGGCGTTTGACAGGAACTAACGTCTTCTATAAATTCAAACGCATAACATTTGCATAAGGGGACGTCTTCATATTAAATTAAACACCAGCTTCATAATTTCCAATAGAAACCCTATTTCGACACAATATTTGGAATCTTTATCACAATTTAACTTCAGATACCAAATTTCATGACATTAGTTCTTACAGTTTCGAAGTTATGAGTACAGAAAGATTGGAGCTCCTAATGTTAAATCAGTTTCTTAGACATTTATCGATATCTTCCTGAATAATATTTCTATATCACTGATATTTTGTACCATGTTACACTTAAACAACCCAAACAAAATCCACCTAATATTTTATTTAAAAAATAGTTTTTAGTATGCAATAATAATTATTAAATTAATGTTTGAAATTTTCTTTAATTGAAACCTTACCATATTTTGATAGAAATCGATTAAGGACTTCCCTCTAATATGATCATGCAAAATTTCAGCTCATTCCAAAGGTTAATTTTTGCGTAACATTAAATTTAAATTATTATTGCGATTTTAGGGGGTAACCAAAAGTTTAAAAAATGTCTGACAAACCTCAGATAATAATTCTCGAATCGTTTTCACTTGCATAATAAATATAATAATTCTCGAATCGTTTTCACTTGCATAATAAATATAATAATTATCGAATCGTTTTCACTTGCATAATAAATATAATAATTCTTGAATCGTTTTCACTTGCATAATAAATATAATAATTACCGAATCGTTTTCACTTGCATAATAAATATAATAATTCTTGAATCGTTTTCACTTGCATAATAAATATAATTATCGAATCGTTTTCACTTGCATAATAAATATAATAATCATCGAATCGTTTTCACTTGCATAATAAATATAATAATTCTTGAATCGTTTTCACTTGCATAATAAATATAATAATTATCGAATCGCTTTCACTTGCATAATAAATATAATTCTCGGATAGTTTGCACGCTCTGCCAAATACGTTTCAAATAGTGTTCAAATTATAAAGTCGTGTAGCTATAACTACAACTAATCTCGATCTACGAATAGTTATTTTCTATGCGGGGATGATCCCTGAAATTGATACCAACTTTAACGCTGAATATCTCCGTATATAAAGAAGTAGTCACGAAATTTCATATTTAGACTAATTTAAGGATGCAGAATCTGATTAAGGCATCACAAAAGGGTGCTTTCGTTATTTGTGCAAAATTTGATATGAAAACGTCGCCTTATGCGATTTTTTTTGCATTTGAATTTGTAGAGGACGTTATTCCCTATTGAATGATATCTTGAATGCTGAATGAATTTGCTCCTTTATCAATATTGCTCGAAATAAAATCTCCATGTTTGATTGCGTCTTTGAGCGCAAATAGCATTATGAGCGCAATCTGAGCACACTAGAACTATTTCGTGGGATTCAATAAGTTTCCGGCTGGTTGAATTGAAAAATGGACCGACACCATTCCATCCATGCTTTCAATCTCAATTTATGTTCGGATTAGGGTGAGCCGAAAAAAGAATCAAAATTCACATTAATGAATTTTAAAGGCGAAAAGGTTCGGCCGACCATCTCAGAACATATGTATTTTGTTTTTCAAAATTGACCCTCCTTGTCGTCATTTCGACAAGATATCTCGTCTTCAACAAAAATGACCAGATCTCGATAGACGAGGAATCTCGTCATTACAAACCTAACCATATCGTGATCTCACCATCCATCAAAATACCAACCTGATCTTGATAACAATATGCCTCAACGCTAGCAAAATTTGTCAGATCTTTATGGATGAGATATCTCGTTGAAACCACTTGAAGGTTTAAATATCTTAGTGAAGGTACCCGATGTTGCAAGTGTCAAATTCTGGCAGGGTCCGTCATGGCTCAGTAGGTATGCCAATTGCGTTAGCAACCTTCGAGTTGTAGGCGGCGCAGGTTCGATTCCTATCAGGTGCATTCCTCTCTGGGCGTGTTTCTCTCTTCTGTGTCAGTAAAGCATTAATTGTGTGTCTGTCTATTACTTGATATTGTATGTCATGTCTGGCGCAGCATGGCCAAATATGGCCCTTGCGCCATAAAACCCCAAAACCAACCAAATTCTAGCGATTTTCCTTTTCTAAACGTTACCTCTCTGAACTCGTTCCAAGGGTGTTTTCATTCGAACTGTGTTAAAGTGACTTACAAGAATTATTTCCCTTGCAGGAAGCATGTTATTTTCGTAATTAAAACAAAAGTTGCTTCTCGTCTTTACTAGGACATTTTAGGAAGTCTGATTCGTCTTGATCCTTGAACCAAACTTAACCCTATTACCGTATAAATGACCATAAAGAGAATTCGCCTTAAGTCGACCTAACAGGACTAATAACGTGTCTGCAAATTTCTACTCGATTTTCGAGTTACGAACTATGTAGCGTGCAATATGCATTTCTGTGTTGTCTCTGCTTTCTGAGTCAACCTAAAACTCACTGTGGAGAGATGACTGCGCATTGAATCTCATTCATCATGCTTTCTTTCTTAGTTGGGGCGCAGCTCGTTGCTATCCTTAAAGGATCACTTTCATTCATCCTACTATAGAACTGGCTTAACCCTCCTGATATTTGTCTTTGCTAATGATGAGGTAGCTCGTCATTAATCATTAGCAGATCTCAATTGATAAGATATTACGTCACTAGAAGAAACTGACCAGATCTTGATCTCGTCACCATAAAAATATCGGCACTATCTTGAAGACGATATATCTTGTCATTAGCAAAATTGATCAGATCTTGATGGACGACATATCTCATCGAAACCTTTTGGAAAGTTAACCTGTGAGAGGTTTGAAGTCTAATTTGGAGTTAATTCGGGGCATATACTTGGTTGTGAAACTAGAATGTATCTTATTTACACCAACCCGATTAAATTCTCTGAAGCCCTGATACAATCTTTCCACACTTTAGTGCATCAAGAAAAGTGAAGAGAATTTTAGGAGTCAAAAGGATCTGATATATTTGGCTTTAATATTTTACACAAATTTGACCTACAAGTGTGCTTTAAAACTATCGGGGTATGAAAAATCATTCTTTTAAGTATCTCTTTAAGCAAAATACATATGCTTCTCTGAGATGATCAATCAAATCGTTTTCGATATTAGAAATTGTTCCTTGTTAATTTCGATTTCTCCAGACTACTCTAATGACCATGACGTAATACTTTGGTCATTGTAGAACTAATCGTATCCTGCACCTCATCAACTAGAAAAACGATGTCTTCGTAACATCTTTTAGTGGTTCGTATGATATAAAAATCAAGAGATAGTCCGTTTAGGCTGTTCTGTAACTTGAGTAGAAATCCGTTAAAGGGAACGAAACTCCCCAAATGAATTTTATTATGGTTTATATAATTATTTTAAAAATTGGCGACTACATTTTAATGCAGTTGTATGAATATAAATCCACGCCATTTGTGCTTGTGATTTTCACATATTAAGAACCCTTAAGGAGGCATTAAGAATATGTCGATTCTCGCCAAACGATCGATGAAGTCGTTGATGAGGTTAAGGATAGGGTTAGAGTTTTAAACTGCCACCAAATATTACTCTGTTAACTTCTTGTAGAACGATTAGCAAACAGAACGCGCTCGAACCTAAACAGAGGTAAGAAACATGGACGGAGTGATGCTGGTCTATTTGTTATTTGAACAAACCATATGATTTCTAAAATCCAAGAAATATTACTCAATTTACGAAAAATTAAATTTATATCACGATATTAAGTACCTTTCAAGAAAAATCTACTACAAAATAGAGTTATTGCGGTGAATATTTCATATTTTAGTATAAAGCAGAATGCAATGAAAAATAAAACTGCCCATGGAGTTTGTTATAAAACTGCCCATGGAGTTTGTTATAAAACTACACATGGAGTTTGTTATAAAACTGCACATGGAGTTTGTTATAAAACTGCACATGGAGTTTGTTATAAAACTGCACATGGAGTTTGTTATAAAACTGCATGGAGTTTGTTGTAGCATTTTGTTTCATGTACTAAAAATTACGTTTCACGTTTGACTGTAACATTTCGATGTAGAAAAAAAAATTAAATACATTAGTTAAAGGTTAAGATACTGAGTGAAATATTCTGAATAATGTAAGGAATTGAATTTCTATAAAAAATGATAACAAAATATGTAGGAAGTATGATGTAAAGTTACCACTTAATATTTTAAAATGAAGTATCGTACATTAAAATCCACCTGGAAATATAATAGGTATTGTTAAATAAAAGAGTTCCATTAAATTTTATAAATATTTTTACTGGTTTGAAACCTGCAACCATAAAACTCATTTACATTTCGGCGTATTTACATTATTCTATTATCATACTAGACATTTAAGCATTTAATCCTATATAAATGGAAACTTTTAGTCAATAATTTTTAAAGCTCTTTACTAATCTATTCCTGTGTCATGCAAATCTCGTATTTCGAGAATTCCTTATGAGTAAAATGTTCTAAACAGTTTAATAAGTTCTTCAATATTCCTTACTGAATAAACCATCGTTAAATATTTGAGAACCAATGCTTTTAAATTATGTTATTATTCTAGGAAGTTAATTACATAATTTTTTCCACTTTTGTATACAGAAAGGAAACAGATGTGTGTGATCATACCTTTACGAAAGAGAAATCTGTGTATCAAAAAGACATAGATTTTTGTAATCTATTGTTTGATTTTGTTACCTATCATATTTTTTAACGAAATAACATACATATCGTATACTTAGATTATTGCTTTATAATTACTGATATGATATTAATATACTAATTTCTTTGTTTAGAAGTCACCTTAAATTATTTTACATGTTAAGATAATTTAGTATAAACAGCAAAAAAATTAAATAAGTTAGTTTTTCGTCCTTAAAAAGTGTTTTTATTTTTGAAAATTCTTAATTATTTAAATATTTATTGCAAAATGTTTGATATTTTGGTAGTTTTATTTATAGAATAAACATTTGTGAGAAAACGAATTCATGATATTTTATTAGAATAAATAAGCATAAAATTTGGTTTGTGAAGTTCAAACACAATTTGGAATGCATTTAGGGCCAAGAGCACCAAAAGGTGACAGTAATTAGTTTGAGATAAAAGGAGAAAAGCACACAGATGTTTCTGTTTTTCTTTAATTTTGAGCTAACTTTTCAATCAACATCAAAACATCCGAAAATAATAAATTTTGGTGTTCAGAATTTATCTATGTTGAAAATGAAAAATAAAAAACTAGGTCTGTCTTGTGTCACGAGATTTCTGATTAGTATAGTAGTTAACACACATAAAGACTAAATAACCACATCTATTGGTTAATAGTCCCGGAAAAATTTTATTGCTGATTATATTCAAGAATTTCAAAACTTGATTGAAAGCTGCAGGTTGTAGAACGGACATATGCGTGAACTTCTCAGAGCGTAAAAGAGAGAGTAAGGAAAATGGTTCGTAAAATACAATGGCATGAAAAACTGTGTTAAGGAAAAGTTGTACTTTTAAGTGTTTGAAAATGCATTAAATGTTCGTAATTCTTTTCCATTTACTTTCCACAGCACCTTCCAGTCCTCCACAATCTGTGAAAGCAACGCCTTTGTCATCAAAATCCGTTAATGTCACGTGGCAGGTAAAGGCATTTTTATATTTGTTCTGTGTAAAAAAGATTTCTGCCTTTCTTCTATTTGCATTTACTTCAATCGATGTCCCTCTTCACTTCTTAACCTCAGAATATTGATAAGATTAAATCAGATAGAATTTGTGGAAACGTGAAGTTGAATATTGAAGAACATTTTATTTCCACAACATGCATTTGGGCCATCATTTGTTTTATTTGAAAATTATTTTAATCAAAGCCCATTTTAATGTTTAAATTCAGTAAATCTACAAATCAGTTTTGAATAGGTGCTTCTCCAACAAATATCGTTGCTCATGATATGATTTGTAACTTAATATGATTATTTTTAAAACAATTGTTAAATGTTAACCCTCTGAGTGTTTAACGAAGAGATATCTAATCCAAGATATGCATAATCTTGTTAAGTACGTAATAGCTCTTCGCGACAAACTGCCCTATTGCTCCAGGGGAATAAAAATCCAAGTAGGAAAAACAAATTTTCAATTGCTAAGAATTGTTGACAGTTTGTAACAGGTTTTTACACAAGTGGATGACCTTTACAGGGCAACTTTTGACTTGAAGATAAACCAGGAATTAACTCTCCTGATAGTTTATCTTCGCGACGAAAATTGCAACAAACTACCCTTTGCTCCAAGAGGAATAAAGATCCAAGTAGGAAAAACAAATTTTCAATTGCTCAGAACTGTTGACAGTTTTTAACATGTTTTTGGACCAGAGGATAGTCACTACAGGGCAGTTTTTGACTCAAAGATAAACCAGGGATTAGCCCTCCTTATGGTTTACCTTCGCATCGAAAGCTGCAACAAATTGCCCTATTGCTCCAAGGGAATGAAGATCCCAACAAGAAAAACATGTTGTCTTGCCCAGAACTGGTGACAGTGTGGAACAAGTTTTTTGGAATTTTTCGACGCTAAGATAAACCATCAGGAGTGTTAATACGGATCACTTTAATTACAACAGCTGTAAAATAATCACAAGATAACATAATCTACCATACAAAAATTATATCATGCGATTCCTCTACGAAAAGGAACCCAAAAATGTGTTGCTGATTTTTCAATTTAAACGGGGCATTCCGAAAATCCATCTATTGCTTTATTTTTGCCTCCATTGATTCTCAGGTACCAGCAATATCAGGGACACCAAAGAGATAGTTTATCGTTTTTTATAGCTCTGTAAATTCGAAAAACGCCACAATATTTTCGACTCGAATATCTCCAGAAACATCCAATCGGAAACGGAGAGCACTACGTTTTCGAGTTGTTTTCGACAAGGAATGACATTGTGCAATTATTGTCGCTTGGTATAGTTACTGGGCTGTCGATTCTGACACTCCTGTGTAATTGCAAACATATAAACGAGTTCAAGAGTTTATATAAAAAAGGTTTGTACAGGTTTGAAGCAATTTATGCTCAAGACACTATTCAGTTATATTGCTTTGGTTTTTACTTGTTATTGCATGGTCATCTTTGGCTCCGAGAGCAAATTAGACCGCGACCTACGCTATACTGTATTAATACAATACAAAAAAGCTCTGCTTCATTTTCAAGGTACAAAATCCCATTTTAACATTTTAAGAAAGTTATAAAAAAAACCAAGAGTTTTTAACTTAAAGCTGTGATTCTTGATATTTAACCCCTTTAACCTGATTCAAGTCCTGAACTCGAATATGCGACCTATGAATACCTTATGTAGTAATATAGTTAGACAGTAATAAACTACAATTTCCATATATATTTGATATGAATTTCTCGTATTTTCTTAACATGGCTAATTTTAGGATTTTTTTAATTTGCATTCTAAAACTTCTAGGGGTTGCGGTAGCCGAGTTGGAAGAATAACGGATTAGCAACTGGAGATTGCGAGTTCGAAACTAGGTCCAACCACCATCGTGCACATGGGGACTAGTGCACGTTAAATCTGCCGTGGCCTAAAATGTCTTCGCGTTGCCGTGGTGTTCAAGTTTGGAGAGTGGGGTGACAGCTCAGGTGTTGACTCGTCATATGACCGTGGTTCAAAATTAAGATGTGTTTCTCTCTAATCTTTCCCTTAGGGTTTGATCCCGGATCTTCGTCAATAGCCCATTGTGTTGCTCCAGTGTGGCGATAATTCAACTACGCCAACCAAAAAAATTATTTCCAATTATAAAGAGTCTGAACACACAAAGGCTAATTACATCAGAACTTACGCTGGACTGCTCATTGAAACAATGCAAAGAAAAAAGTTCATGTTCGAGGTATTAAGTCTTATGTTAACGTGTTAGGGAAGTTTACTTACAAAAATAAGAGACATTGAAACTAAATTCTTTTAAAACACTCAAACACAGCCCATTAAAACTCATGCAACGTCCTCTCGAAAATACCTCCTACATAAATCACTTCTTCATCTCGCGCAATTAGTCACTTAAATTAATCCCATTTAAATTGAACATTTCCTAGGAAAAGAGGAGAGCATCGATATTCATGCAAATCGCCCCCCGATCGAGACCATCCGTGATAACAGCGCAAATAAGTCACTTAACCGACGCAATCACATGTAAAAGAGATTAAACTTCTGAACTGGATGACTTAATCTTTTAAGCATATAAAATGACTACACCCATAAAGCAGAAGGCGATCTCCTCCTGTCAATATTGACTAATGCATGGAGTGCATCGGGCTGTGCTTAAAACGGAAAACTGGATAATTAGCAATCTAATGCCCAGACTTTTTAGCCTGTTTTTATCGCCATAATAGAGGCCGTGTGTGTGTTTTACTAAAAGCTTTGTATTCGCGGTGATGGATCGACTGAATGACGGCTCGTAATGGCGGAGGATTATGTTGGAAGATTGAGTGCAGCCATTAATGTGCGACTGTTTAAGACTTCGCTCGCTGAGGAGTTTGCACTGTGTGATTACGTTTTACCATCCCAGGGTTCCACAACGCGTGGCATTAAGTAATTTTGGAGAAGGTCTCATCCATTAGAAGCTCTAAATCTTTAATTTACTTAAGGGATCCTTTACATCAGGTTAAGTTTCGAGACTCTTGTCTACAATGCCTGTGATGTAGAGCTTTTGTCAAGAACTTGCAAAGTGTCGTTTTCAATTTGTTTAAAGCAGTTATAGTCTATGATGAAAACCCTTAAATCTTTGAGATGTCGTTTATTAGCAATTTTATTTTAGAGTGTATGGTTATTTTTTTTTCACCCTAGACATGATATTGAGACCACTACCTACAAGTATATTTAAATTAAAGTAGGGGATATTCACATTTGTCCCATGATCCTAAATCACCAAATGGACTTGGCTATGTTACCCATGAATTTATTATGCAGCAATAATACAGTAACAATAACAAAGTATTCCATGGATTGGATATATATTGTAATGTTTTTAATGACATTTTTTTAAAAGTTACATCAGAAAAATATTCTACAAAATAATGTTCACAATATAAAGTATTTGTTAGGATTTAAAATACAGCAATGAATAACCCTATCAAGGTAACACGCTTGCCTATATTTATTCAACGGGAGAACCTAAATTCGCGTATAGACTGATAATTTGTTTGACAAATTTTGAATACAGAAAGAATTGAAATTAAGATGTGAATTTTTAAAAACGATTTAAAATAAAAATCACTGGTTAGAACCGTCTTAAAATAGAAAGAGCATTCAATCAACACATCAAGCTCAACCCCTATTATTTGCATACACCGACTATAGAATTTATTTAAACACTCCATAAATTTGGTATGCGTTTCTAATCTTTCCTGATCAAGGTTTGTTATGAGACTAGTTTGAATCCTAAACACACTCATCAGTACAATGTTATTACTGTAAATAAAGATTATGAAATAAATAAATTAGAACTATCATTAAAAGCATTCTATTAACGTTCAGATACATAAGTAGGTATTTTAATTAACGTCGCACTGGAGCGACACAAAGGGCAATTGGCGAGGGTCCGAGATCAAACCCGAAAGGAAAGATCCAAGGGGGGGGTATTTCAATTAACGTCACACTGGAGCAACACAACGGGCTATTGGTGACGGTCCGGGATCAATCCCAAAGGGAAAGATCCGAGGACAACACCACGTAATTTTGAACCACGGTCAGATGACGAGGCAACACCTGAGCTGGCACCCCACTCTCCAAACTTCCACACCACGCCAACGTGAGGACATTTGAGGCCACGACAGATTTAACGTGCACCAGCCTCCTTTGTACACGACGGTGTTTGGCTGGATTCGAACTCGCAACCCTTCGGTTGCAAGTCCGTTACTCTTCCAACCGGGCCACCGCGGCCCGAAAGATCCAAGGACAGCACCAAGTAGTTTTGATCCTCGGTCAGATGACGAGGTTATACCTGAACTGGCACCCCACTCTCCAGACTTGCATACCACGCCTATGTGAGGACATTTGAGACCACGACAGATTTAACGTACACCAGTCCCCTTTGTATACGACGGTCTTCGGTTCGATTCGAACTCGCAACCCTCCGGTAGCTAATCAGATACTCTCCCAACCGATCTGCCGCAGCCCCTATTAACGTTAAGCAGTCATCAATGTGCAGTGGCCATCAATCCTAAGGCATCTCCATTGACTGCAGAGGCCATCAACTCCACCCCCTATATGGCTGTCCATATAGTGATTGACTTAACTCCGTCAAAGTGCATCGCGTGTACTTTGTGGATAAGAGCAACAATAACTTTCTCTTGAGCAAGTCAATGGAGACTCTCACCGAGAAAGCAGCATGGCCATATGTATTTAACTAGGTTGTGTATAATTGTAGATAAAAGTTAAGTTTTTGTTTTCAAAGTGCATGGGATGAACTTTGATGGCGTTAAGCCAATCTGCACATGGCTGTGCCTTAGAGATGATGACCGCTCCAAACGCGTCAAAGCCATGTGTGTTTACTCAGGAACATCGACCTTCTAATGAAATAGACAGCATGTGGGCGAAGTCGCCGTCGTTAGATCTCTGAAGGGTAAATCATATCGGCTTAGTGGATTGATTATCGAAGCGCAGACTAGTGTTTAGATCACGGTGGATAATCATTTTAACCAATCAGTAACTTAGAATTCATGCTTTTTCCCACAACCACGTGGCAGATCTTCAAACCAAGTGACAGGAAAAAATAACATAAAGCTGCGAGCCCATGCTCTGTCTATTTCATTAGAAGTCGATGCTCATGGAACAGTTATTCTCTTCGTGGAACTCGAAAGGAAAGCTGACTCCTAGGGGCCCAGGCCCTTTGCTCTACCCCAGACACATTTACGGTGGGATAAGTTACCCCAAACGGGGGGTTGGTTATTCAGGTTTTATGGCACGAGGTTCAAAGTAGAACAAACTGTGCCAAACGCCAGATAAAATAGAAGACAGTCAATTTAAGAATCAAAATAAAATATAATTTTTTGTAAATGTTAAAATTTAAATTGTGATGTCCTTGATAAGAATAAAAATATATAAATAAAAATTACAATGGATATAATATTTAACAAAATAGTGAGAAGTTTATGCCAGTTCTGCGTGGTAAAAACTCAAAAGGGATATAATTAAGAACGATTTTCCACTACTTTAAAAACATTTGAAAAAAAAAAATGTTGATCAATATAGTACATGATTAAATATATAGCAAAATTTAAACTTGAAAGGAAAATATAGAAAATATGATAAGTTAAAACGGCAGGAGAAAATATTAAATTACCAATGGATAATCAAATAAGTTGTTTTACAAGACGAAGACACCAGGGAAGCCATATCCAAGAAAACTGACTTTGACTTACAACATTATCATTGCTGCTCGGTCATTCAATAATGAGCGATTAATATCATAAATGTAGGGGGGGGGAATTTCAATTAACGTCACACTGGAGCAACACAATGGGCTATTGGTGACGGTCCGGGATCAATCCCAAAGGAAAAGATCCGGGGACAACACCACGTAATTTTGAACCATCATAAATGTAGGATTTTAATATTCAATGTTACTTAACCTTTCTGGTGTTTGGTTATCTGCGTCAAAAACTGCCTTGCAGTGACCAATCTCGGGTACATAAACCTGTATCAAACTGTCACCAGTTCTGGGAAATCTGTCTTTCCTTCTCGGATCATTTCCCTTGGAGTAATAGGCCAGTTTTGTCTCAACGAGGTACCTCGTCACTATCAAAACTGGCTAGACTAGATGGACAAGATATCTCATCGAAACACTTGGAGAGTTAGCTGTCTATTTGGCCGCTAGCTACGTATATGACGTCATAACACGTCATAGCTGATATGCCATCGACCTCCTTATGAAATGGACAGAGGGCGTGGGACGAGTCGCAGTCGTAATATCTCTGTTGAGTATTTTCCTACGAGATGGCGCACGGACAACCCGACCTCCCGGGGATGTCACCGCGCCTGCATGTTTATGTTCAAAGGGGCTGCTTAACCACCCCCCTGTTTTCTTGTTTATCTGTCACTTGCGAGGGGACTGCCTGCCGAGAACCAACCTCGCAGCTTCGCTCTCCGTTGTTACTTGTTAATAAATCTGTTATTTGTTAATTCTGAGTTCTATTTTGTTAACTCACAAAGCACAGAACGGGATCGATTGACGTGTCCAAACATTTGGTCCGTCGATTCGCCGCAGAAAGGTATTTTACTAAGTAAAAGTATCAGCGCTTTTCTTTGTCTTCAGCGACGCGTTCGTCGACGCCATTGCTGTGCCTCCCTTGTGAACTGCGACTACGCCGTAGTTCTTCGCTACTGACGCTTGGATACTTTCAACCGAGTTCCAGTTGGTTCATCGTGATGGCTCTTCTCAAGGTGCATTTGCGTAAAAAAACTGTTGAACGTTCGAATTTTCTCTTGTTGAAAACAAATATTGAACAAGAAATTTTGAACTGTGACATTTTCCAGGTCCAATTCTTCAAAGATGAGCTTGAAGTGACACGTAAGAGACTTACTGAACTTTATGATTCCATCTTTGAACTGATTAAAGAGACTGAATTAGATGCAATAGTCAAGGAGTTTCAAGAACTGAAACAAAACTTGAATAATCTGGCCGTTACTTTATTGCGTACGGAAAGAAAACTGAGTGAAAATACTCCCGAAATTAGTGCTCGTGAGTCTCGTCATGTTTTGAATCCGTACCATGAAGTTCGATTACCAACGCTAGAACTTCCAGTTTTCAGTGGTTCTATCGAACAGTGGATATCCTTTCGTGATTTGTTTAGAGCATCCGTTCATTCCAACAGACAACTTTCTGATGCGCAAAAGTTGCAATATTTGAAGGGTGCAGTCAAAGGTGATGCTTTGAAAATAATTCAGTCGATCCCATTAACTGATGCTAATTATAAAGTTGCATGGGATCTCTTGTCGGAACGCTTTTCAAACACCCGTGAACTTGTTTTTGCTCATATTCGAAAGCTGCTTTCTCAACAATTAGTGCAAACCGAAAGTGCTTCATCCCTTTTGAATTTGGTTGATGTTACAAGTGAATGCGTGCGTTCTCTTGAGGTGCTGGACCAAAAGATAGAGAACTTTGCCGACACCATTGTGATGTTCATAATTCAACAAAAACTAGATTCGTCAACAAGAGCCTGGTGGGAAAGATCGTTGAAAGATGACCGTGTTCCGTCTCTTAAAGAGCTGCTGAGTTTCCTGAAAGGTCATGCCAGAAGTCTTCAAGCTTCGAAAGAATCGGTGATTCCGCGGAAAGCTCAAAAGGTAACATCTTTAACTGCGTCGTTTTCTACTTGTGAAATGTGCTGTTCAAATCACAAAATTTATAAGTGTTGCGAATTTCTGAAATTATCCGCAAACAAGAAATTTCAGTTCGTGAAGAGCAAAAAATTGTGCTTTAATTGTTTGAATTCCAGCCATAGTGTGAATCAGTGCAAAACTAACCATAAGTGCAAGAAGTGTGGGAAAAGGCATCATACGCTTCTCCATTTCCAGTCGCCGAGCGAACGTTACAACTCCCCCAACTCTACAGGTCATGACCTCGGGCAATCCGACGGGGTCGAAGGAGAGGATCCTGACGAGCCAAATAGTTCTCCTTCGCACCCACCCATCTCCTCCTACTCTTGTGTTTCTCGAGGGGAGCGACGAAGTCCTGAGTGTCAACAAACATTGCTCGCTACCGCAGTCGTTAAGATTCGCGACTCAAGCGGGTTCTTTCAAAATTGCAGAGCTCTGATTGATCCGGGTTCTCAAGCAAATTTCATCACAGATTCTTGTGTTCAAAAACTTGGTCTTTCACGTTCTCGAGCGAATGTTGATATTTCCTGTTTAGGAAAAACATCTTTGGGAAAATCGGAAGGGGAAGTGAATTTAGTGTTTACCCCTCATTTCAAACAGACTCCTGTATATATAGAAAAGGCACATGTTTTACGCAAAATCACTGGCTGCTTGCCCAATTATCAGTGTACCAAAGATTTTGCTCATATCAAAAACTTATTGTTAGCAGATCCTAATTTTAACAATCCTGGTTCAGTAGAACTTCTACTTGGAGTGACAGCTGCTTTACCACTGTTTACTGGACAAACAAGACTCAGCGGTGACAAAATGCCGTTTGCTGTAAACTCTGAACTTGGTTGGCTAATAGGTGGGCCAATTACAGTTCATCCAAATGTTCGAAATGAAAGAGTTGCAGTAAATTTTGTGGAAACAAACGTTGATGATGTGTTGAAAAAATTCTGGGAATTAGAGACTGTTCCCACTGCTAGCTTGCTCTCCAAAGAAGAAAAGCGTTGTGAGGAGCATTTCGTTAATACTCATGTTAGAGACGAAACTGGTTGTTTCGTTGTACGATTGCCATTCAAATCTTCTCCTTGTCAACTTGGCGACACCAGGGAAATGGCTATTAGGCGTTTCAAGAACATGGAACGCAGATTGTGTCACCATCCTTCCTATGAGCAGTACAAGGCTTTCATGACAGAATACCTTTCAAACAATCACATGGAGATTGTTCCTGAATCAGAGGTGTTGAAATCACCCTCCTCTTGTTTTTACATGCCACACCATGCAGTTTTCAAGGAATCGAGCACTACTACAAGGTTAAGAGTGGTGTTTGATGCTTCAGCGAAATCATCATACAACACATCCATGAATGACATTCTCATGGTGGGTCCCAGGTGCCAGCAAGACCTAGTGCCCATTTTGCTGAGATTTCGTATGCATCAGATTGCGGTAACTGCTGATGTAACCAAAATGTTTCGACAAATCAGAGTTCATCCAGAAGATGCAGATTTTCAGCGTATTGTGTGGAGAAATGATTCCAGCGAGCCAATTCGTGATTTCCGACTGACAACTGTCACCTACGGAACTGCATCTGCCCCATATCTTGCAACAAGAGCCATTCGGCAGCTGGCTATTGAAGAAAGGGACAATTATCCCTTAGCATCTAAGAGAGCATCTCAGGATTTTTATGTTGATGATCTTCTGTCCGGTGCAGATACTCTGGAGGAGGCTTGTGAACTGTCTTCTCAACTTTTAATGATGATGAAAAACGGAGGTTTTGAGCTTCCCAAATGGCTTCAAACGTTCCTGAAATTTTGAAATTCATTCCATCAGAGTTGAAAGAAAGTCATCTTCCCATGGAAATAGACATTGATCAGTCAATCAAGGTGCTTGGTGTCAACTGGCAGCCATCTAGTGATACATTTTCAGTCAGTGTTAGAAATTCTTCTGAAATAGTTGCTACAAAAAGAGCCATTCTGTCTGAAGTAGCTAGGATTTTCGATCCTTCGGGATGGCTTTCCCCCATAGTTATCCTGGCGAAGATGTTCCTTCAAGAACTGTGGAAGACAAATGTGTCTTGGGATGATCCTGTTGGTGAAAAGGTTCAGCAAAAGTGGTCCAAATTCCGGTCAGAGCTTCATCAACTAAAGCTCATCCATATTCCTCGATGTGTTGTGCTATCTAATGCATTGCAAACGCAATTGCATCTCTTTTGTGATGCATCTGAGAAAGGCTATTGTGCCGTGGTTTATTTACGAAGTGCTTCAGCTAATTCCGAAGTGAAAGTGAGCCTTCTAACAGCCAAGACAAGAGTCGCACCATTGAAAACCATCTCCCTTCCTAGACTTGAACTTTGTGCTGCATTATTGCTAGCACATCTGTTTGAAACAGTTCAAGAGTCCTTAGCGGGAAAATTTTGTGAAATTTATGCGTGGACCGATTCAACTGTTGTTTTGTCATGGCTTGCTTCTGAACCTCGACGTTGGCAAACGTTCGTTGCTAACCGTGTGTCAGAAATTCAAGGAATTTTGCCCAATCAACATTGGTACCATGTGCAAGGAAAAGAAAACCCTGCAGATTGTGCGTCACGTGGGTTTTATCCCTCTGATCTCCCTTCTTGTAACCTTTGGTGGTTTGGGCCCCATTGGTTAAGTGATTCATCGTTTGAAATGCCAATGCGTACTGACATAAACACAATAACTGAAAATGTGCTTTGCGAAGAGAGGAAGCAAATTGTTTCCGCTGTTGCACGTTTGCAGGAAGAACCCCCTCTCATTCGAAAATTCTCTTCTCTCATGAAATTGTATCGTACCTTTGCATGGTGTTTACGTTTCATATATAATTGTCGTGTTTCTGTTGAACAGAGAAAGCTCGATCTTTTGACAACTGAAGAACTTCAAAAATCTGAGACTTTTATTGTTACTATTGTTCAGGCTGCTGCGTTTCAAGAAGACATGCATTGTTTGTCGGAGAACAAGCCTCTGCCTAGTAAAAGTAAACTGTTGTTTCTAAATCCATTTCTTGATTCGAATGGTGTTATTCGAGTTGGTGGACGGTTGAACAACTCTAATTTTTCTGAGAGTCGAATGCATCCAATGATTTTGCCTAAAAAACATCACTTCACTGATTTAATTGTGAAATATTTTCATATTTTACATCTTCATGCTGGTCCTCAACTTCTGCTATCTACTATACGCCAAAAGTTTTGGATTTTGAGTGGCAGAGATGTTGTTAGGAGAATTGTTCGAGAATGCATTATTTGTTTTAGATTATGTGCCAAATCAGCTTCTCAAATGATGTCTGACCTACCAATTTCAAGAGTGACTCCTTCTCGAGCATTTTCAAAGGTAGGCATTGATTATGCTGGTCCTTTTCAAGTGAAATGCAATAAGGGACGTGGACAAAAATCGCTAAAATGTTATACAGTATTGTTTGTCTGTTTTTCCACGCGTGCTATCCATTTAGAGTTAGTAAGTGACCTTTCTACAAAAACTTTCCTTGCTGCTCTCAGGCGATTTGTTGGTCGTCGTGGAAAACCAGCTGAATTATTCACCGATTGTGCTACGAACTTTGTTGGTGCTAACAAAGAACTTAAAGAAATGTTGAGGTTTGTAGCTTCTTGTAAAACTGATACTGAATTCAATAGTTTTGTTTTAAGTGAAGGACTGAAGTGGAAATTTAACCCTCCTGCTTCTCCCCATTTTGGTGGACTGTGGGAAGCAGGGGTTAAAAGTATGAAATTTCATTTGAAACGGGTTATTGGAGATGCGTTACTAACATATGAAGAATTTTTGACTTTACTGATACAAATCGAGGCTTGTCTCAACTCCCGCCCATTGTGCCCTCTTTCAGAGGATCCAAGTGATCTTACTGCTCTAACTCCTGGGCATTTCCTCATTGGTTCTCCTCTTACTGCAATTCCAGAGCCTAGCCTCACAGAAATTAAGCTCAATCACCTCGATAGATGGCAGTTACTGCAAAGATTGTTCCAGCATTTTTGGAAAAGGTGGAGCAATGAATATCTAGCAAGATTGCAACAACGACCAAAATGGGCTCGTTCAAAGGCCAATCTAAAGATAGGAGATTTGGTGCTTATTAAAAACGAACTCCTTTCTCCTCTCCGATGGAAGTTAGGGAGAATTAGTGCTACATTTCCTGGCTCTGATGGAAAGGTTCGTGTAGTGAATGTGACCACCTCGAGTGGAGAACTTAAGCGTTCCATTACAAAACTGTGTCCTTTACCATTAGACTATGATTGAATTTTAATTATTTCCATTTATGTTTAATTTGTCATTTTAAACGTGTCTTCATGTATTCTATTTCTAAGTATTTTCATTGAAATTCGTATTTGTTGTTTTCTGTTTTTTTAAATTGACTTTTTTATGTATCTGTTGAATCCCTGTGGGCTTCAAGGCCGGGAGAATGTTGAGTATTTTCCTACGAGATGGCGCACGGACAACCCGACCTCCCGGGGATGTCACCGCGCCTGCATGTTTATGTTCAAAGGGGCTGCTTAACCACCCCCCTGTATTCTTGTTTATCTGTCACTTGCGAGGGGACTGCCTGCCGAGAACCAACCTCGCAGCTTCGCTCTCCGTTGTTACTTGTTAATAAATCTGTTATTTGTTAATTCTGAGTTCTATTCTGTTAACTCACAAAGCACAGAACGGGATCGATTGACGTGTCCAAACAATCTCTGAAGGTTAAACCACTTGAGTTTACAAATCGACTTAGCCGATAGGCAATCGAAGCGCATACTAAGTTTTTTTTTATCTCGGTGGATAATCACTTTAACGAATCAATAATTTAGGATTCGTATTTTCCCCCCCCACAACCACGTGATAGATCTTCAATCCGAGCGACCGGAAGAAATAGCATGAAGATGCAGGTTCATGCTCCGTCTATTTCATTAGAAGGTCGATACCTTTGAGTGAAATGGACAGAGAACGAGCCGCTGCTTCGTGCTGTTTCCTCCGATCGCTCGGTTTGAAGATCTGTCACGTGATTGTGGGGAAAAACACGAATCTGAATGTGGGTCACATTACTGATTGGTTAAAGTGATTGTACAACGTGATTAAAAACACTAATCTGCGCTTCAATAGCTAATCGACCCAAGGCGATTCGTAAGCCCAAGTGACTTACCCTTCTGAGATCTTACGACAGCGACACCGCCTACATGCTATGCCTATTTCATTAGAAGGTCGATGGGGCGTAGTCACTGTCTACGATCTCCGTAGTGTAGGTCATGTTGGCTTGGGAATCGATTTGGGTCCATGACCTTCGATGCGGAAACGAGTGGTTATGTGTTATGTAACAGCTCCTCACTACAGAAGCAGATATGTAGCACTCGTAAGAAGTCTGTGTGATGCTCATAAAAGGCCTGTGTGTTGGTTGTGATTTGAGATACGAAATGGTCGTGTTTTAGAGTATGTAGTGCTATTCTTTTTACAAACCCCTAGACGTATAAAAATCCTAAACCACATAAATGAATTTATGCTACATACAAAAGGGAGACCAACGGTAACCAATTATGCAGTGACACGTCAAGAGTTGAATTAGATGGTTTGACGGATTTATGAAAAGGAAGACACATACTATTATATAATTGGAATATGCATAGAAAATTATATTACCGTATTAAGACACTAAAACGCATATATTGAGAGATCTTGCTCTTTTCAAAATTTGGAAAGAAAGTGCGTTGTAAAGATAACAGATGAGCAAGGTTTTCATACTAATTTATGGAACAATTATAATAGGATTTTGGATGCAGAAAACCTTTTAGAACTATATTTAGATCTGCTATAAGAATCCACTTTCTCAAATTTATTTTTCCGCATTTTCTTTTGGGAAATACACATAAAAATAACACGCGGAAAAATATATCGTAATGTACAAGCACCAAAAATACGAAAACTATAATATAAATGGGGGTGTTTAAAAAGTATTTTAACTCGAATTTCCCATGTACGTTTAAATAAATATATTTGAGGCTCTCTACAAATGGACATTTAAAGGAATACTGCATTAACAGAAAAATGCATTTCCCTAAAACTAATTTTCTCGTTTCTATTTTCCATACCAATTGTTCTTCCTGGTACATTTTTTATGTTGGTTTTAAAAGGCTTTCTTTTCTCTCTACGACCCCAAATACTGTTTACATACACCATGTCATTAAATTTTGCGATACCCTCTAATGCACGTTTCATAAATTAACGCTCCCTGCTTCTAAAACAATCATTACCAGACCAACACGCAAATGCACTCTACACGCAACCTTTGGCTTAGTTTCCCAGTAGCACACATTTATGCATTGTTGAACTTTCCCATCGGCAATTTAAACCACTTTAAAAACAAACACATTGCTAAAATAATGTCGGGCGTTTATAATGCATTATCCCTCAGTACATTATATATGCATTACTAAATATTTAAAGTGGAAAGTTGATAAAAAACGTTTTGTAATAATGCGTTAAATGTGCTTTTTAACGGTTATGATCTCGCTTGATCATTATTAATTTGTAATCCTAGTTAAAAGTAACATTAATCCATAGAATGTCACGAGATTCCCGAATAATGTAGTATTGCTTTTACCCCAATCACAATGACCTAAATAATCACATATATTGGTTGAAGGTAGGTAGTTCAATTAAAGTCTCACTGGGGTAACATAACGGGCTATCGGCAACCGTCCGCGACCAATCCCGAAGAGAAGGATCAGAGGACAACACCTCGTAATTTCTAACCACGGTCAGGTTAGCATCTGACTTGGTACCCCACTTTCGAAACTTCCACAACATGCTAACGTGAGAACATTTGAGGCCACTGCAGATTTAACGTACACAGCCCCACGTACGCGATGGTCTTTGTTTGGATCGAATTTCGAACTCGCAACCCTCCGGTTGTTAATCCGCTACTCGTCTATCCCGGTTACCACGGCCCTATCGGTTGAAGGAATCCTAGAAAATTGGACTATAGTAGGAATCCTTCTATTGGTCAGAAAGGTTAAAACTGGTTAGAAGTCAAGAAGGGAAGACTACAGGTTGCAGAGCTGTGAACCCCTCAGAGGGGGTTAATACTTTAGCCTACAATATTATGTATTAATCAGGGACCACTATGTCTTAAATAGTAATAATTATGCATTTGTCGTTATATATACTGTTACGTTACTTTGCTTAAATCTGCTGGTGATTATCTCGACGAGGTCATTAGCAAAACTGACCAAATCTTGATGGACGATTAATCTCGTCATTAGAAGAAAACTGACCAGATCTTGATCTCGTCGGAAACATTCTGATTACCGGATATCTCATCATTAGCAAAATTGGACGATCTTAATGAACGATATATCTCCTCGAAACCACTTGAAAGGTTAAAGAGAAGGCATTATTTTATTAAAGAAATTGGTTTTCAGGGATGATTCGCATTGAAGGGCCATGTAGCAGGCAAATCGTGTCTAATCTCATATGACCGGACCGTCGCCAATTCTCCTTTGGTTGGTCCAGTGCGACGTTAATTCGACTACCTACCTACACATGAAGTAGAACCTGGCCTGAAAAAAACATTTTAGTACGATATGTCTACGGGGTTCAGGGTGTAATCGGAGAGAGCCTGGGAAAGTATTTACAATTAACGCTGGAGCAGCAATATTCAAATGAGAGGGTTCAAACGGAGTGTTAGTACGAGGAAATAAATGGCGCCTTTCATTAATTAACTAATTAATCCAATTGTTGTTTTTCTACAGAAAAAATCCAATTGCACAGGACAAAAAATATGTAACAAAAAAAATGCAAGATAAAAGACACGTGAATGCAATAAATGATTTAAGCTGAATAAAAAGGGGAAAGTTTTCAGGCATTACATAATACAATAAGATATAAATAAGTAAATAAATTAAAGTTGCATTTGAGAAAATGTAATGCAAAATTGCCAATTATTCATTTGACTAGAAACAGCCCCCACTCGTGGAATTGCAATCCATTAGATTATTTTAAATGGTGTTTTCGATTATGCGTTTTATATTTAAGGTATTTAAATCGTATTCTATTGAGATGTTTTGCCGAATTCTATTGGAGAGAAAACACGTCATCTAATTGGCTAACTTAAGCCAATTACTTTTGTTTGGTTGCTTGAATTGGTAACTGTTTTCCATACTGAAATAAAATAGCTTGTGTGTGTTATCAAGGCTATATAATCATTTACAGTTTAATTGGATTCAGTTTTTCTTTCCTCTAAAGCATAATCTCAAATAAAAGATATAAATGATGTATTTAATTAAGAGCTGATGTTCGCAATTTCTATCATTCTCTTCGTGCTATAGAAATAGAATATTTTATCTTAACGATGGATGTTCGTCTCTTCCACAAATGTATGAACTTGATTGGTTGGTAGTGAATAAATGTCGCACTGCAGCAACACAACGGGCTGTTAGGGACGATCCGGGACCAAATCCAAAGACAACGCCTTATAATTTTGAACCACGATCAGATGACAAGACAACATCTGAGCTGGCACGCCACTCTTCATACATAAACACCACGCCAACGTGAAGACATTTGAGGCCACGACATATTTAACGTGCACCAGCACCAGTCTACACGACGTTCTTTGACTGGACCGTGTTTCCAACTTGTAACGTGTTGCTAATCTGTTGCTCTTCCAACTGGGCTACCAAGGCCCGAAATTTAATTAATATTTATAATTTCCATTTTCCCCATTTTGATTTGATTTTTCAAATTTCTTAAAGATAGATAGTTGCGAATTGCTCTAGAGGAGTGCGAGAGTGATATCCAATACCGCCCCATACCATAATACCCGGTGCAGGACCAGTGTGGCGGTGCATAACGCAGCTGTTCAGCATCCTCTCTCCACGGTGTCTCCAGACTCGAATCCGACCATCATGGTGTTGCAGACAGAAGCGTGACTCGTCAGTAAAGACAATTTCATTCCATTCTGCCGTCCACATCCTTCTTTCATCGCACCATTGGCGGCGGAAACGTCTGTGGTTCTGCGTCAAGGGTAGACGAAGCAATGGACGTCTTGCGGACAGACCACTCTGCTGTAAACGGCGTCGAATGGTACGCGCAGACACTGGATGATGCGGTATAGACGGAATGTGCTGTGCTATGGTTCGTGATGTGGCTGAGCGATCCGTCACTGCCATACGCACAATATGCCTGTCATCACGTGAAGTGGTGTACTGAGGTGGATGCGATCGAACACGTCGGTCCGTCGTACCCTCCTGCATCCAACGATCACATATCCGCATTACAGTTGTTTGGTTTCGTCCAACACGACTACCGATTTCCCTGAAAGATAATCCACAATCTCGGTAGGCCACTATCCTTCCTCTGTCGAACTCGGATACTTGATCAAAAGATGATCGTTGTTTTCTACGAGGCATAATTGATCGTTTTTTTGAAAAAACCACAAGAAAAACACAATTGCTGTACTTGAAATCGTCGAAATCTCCAAGCCTTAAATAGCGCTTTGAAGTGGCGCCACAGGCGCGCGTGATGTGCGTCTGCGCTGAAATTCTAATCATTTGCATATCTCACCTCCGCTAATGCATGTTGTAAATTTCATATTATTTGCATGCTTCCTTCAGGGTGTTGCATTTACGGTGGCCAGCAGTGTAATTCCACATTTAATATTACAAGTGAATAAAAAGATTAACTATCAAAATACATTTTTATTGAGATGAAAGAATTTCATTTGTTTCTAAGGATATGGTAGGTTGGGTTCGGTTTTATGGCACTATATATTTGGCTATGATGCGCCAAACACAGGACAAATAACGTAAATTAAATAATGTTGACATATCTATAATTAATTGGACATACACCCACATAAAAAGTTTTAATGAGATAGAAGGGTAGGTAGGTTGAATTGACGTCACGCTGGAGCAACACAGCGGACTATTGGTGACGGTTCGAAATCAATCTCGAAGCAAAAGATCCGATTACAACACCTCGTCATTTTGAACCACGGTTAGACAACGAGGTCATACCTGAGCTGGCACCCTAATCTCCAGCCTTCGACACCACGCCAGCGTAAGGACATTTATGGTCACGTGCACCAGCCCGCACGTACAGGACGGTCTAGTTGGATCGAGTTTCGAACACTCAACTCTCCAGTTGCTAATCCGTTGCTCTTAAGACCGGGCTACCGTGAACCATTGACACAAGAGAAAAATACACCCAGGAATCGAACCTGCGTGGGCTAGAACTCACAGGTAGCTTCGGTTGAGTTCTATGGCGCAAAGGCTACACTTGTCCAAGCAGGGAGTTCTAATAAGATGGAATTTGGCATTAGTACAAATTTAAAACTCCCACTCAATCAATTGTGTAAACGGTTTAACCCTCTGCATACATCGGGGCAGAATATCGTTTCCTTCTTTGGTTACGGCAGCCGGCCCAACGGCTTTACAGGCAATTTATTGAAACCGGCCGAAACGGCCTTTACAATGCTGAGGAGAGGGAATATGTGTCGTCCCATTATCACCTAATATGCCGGTTTCTATCGTCGAGTCGTGGGTATGCCCAGAAGGGACAGATTCTTCCCGGGTAAACTGAAAGGGCGGCGGTGAATTTTTAAGTGTATCTCTTCATTTACTCAACCCCTCACAGACTAGATGCTAGAGGATAAACAATTTGCGAGGCTCCCCGTCAATAACCCTGACATCTTTGTCAACGAGGAGATAAGGCTATTTACGCAGGGGTCTCTTTGTAGCACAGAAAATAGGGGATGGAAATAATAATGGGCATCGACGATTCTTCGGGAGTTTGAGATCTGAAAGAATCCAAGCCTTTCGTAACGAGGGGATTCGAGACCTTTCGTCCGGTTGGGCTGGTCCCCGTAACCAGACGGTTAAATGTGTTAGTTTGTTACTTAATAGTTATTTTTTACGACGTGCAGCATCAATTAGACCAGCAGCTCAAATTGATTTCTAACCACATGAATTCCGAAATCCAACATGACTTTGGTCCCGAGATTCATTGCACCTGTACTCAGAATAATAACAATTAGTCCAACAGGAGTCGGAGGTAGCCCAGTAGGAAGAGTAACGGATTAGCAACCGGTGGATTACTTGTTCGAAACTCGATCTAGTCAAAGACCTTTGTGCACACGGGACTGGTGCACTTTAAATCTATATTGGCCTCAAATGTCATCATGTTGGCGTGGTGTGGAAGTATGGAGAGTGGGGTGGAAGCTCAGGTGTTGTTCTGACCGTGAACACATCGCAATTTTGAACCACGTCATCTGACCGTGGTTCAAAATGACGATGTGTTGTGCTTGGATAGTCTCTCCTTTCACGCTTGATCCCTAGCAGTCGCCAAAAGCCCTTTGTGTTTCTCCAGTGCACTGGCAGCTTTGCGACGATCACGGTAAATCCAACCACGCGGGTTACAGTTGGAAGAGAAGACGATTAGCGACCAGAGGGTTGAGAGTTCGAAACCCGGTCTAGCCAAAGACCGTCGTGTGCACGGGGGCTGGTGCACGTTAAATCTGTCGTGGCATCAATTTTCCTCAAGTTGACGTTGTGGATGTTTGGAGAGGGGGTACCAGCTCAGGTCTTGCCTCGTTATCTGAGCGTGGTTCAAAATTACGTGGCATTGTCTCGTATCTTTCCCTTGGAAATTGATCCCGGACCGTCGCCAATGTGTTGCTCCAGTGTGACGTTAATTAACTACCTACCATTGACAAAATAATTAATTTAAAATGCCAGACCAGTTTACCCTGCCAAACTGACGGCTATTTGTGAAGAGCTCCCAGTGTGTATGTCGTTTTTATTCCTAACAAGAAAAATCACCAGCACTAGTGATGAGTACAACACCTGACAGTGGTTCAAAATTATGATGCGTTGTCCTTGGCTCTTTTTCTACTGGATTGATCCTAGACCGTTGCCAATAACCAGCACGTTGTTCCAGTGCGACGTTAATTAACTACCTACCTAGAACGTCCAACAGATTCGCTCCAGCTAGTCTGTTGGACGGCTACCCTGGCAGTTTTGTGACAATCACGGTAAATCTGTAACCACTCATAAACTAAAAACCATCCTGCACAAAACACAATTCACACAGAAAGCACTAATGAGAAAATCAACACATCATTTGTAGCGATAGAAATAAATGTATCACTGAATTTTACCAAGTATGAGAAAGGAGTGCATAAAAATGAACTTAGCTAAGTATCGAGCACATTAGCTCCAGATTACTCATCAGTGACTATTATATTTGTCCTTGATGAGATCACTAATTAGCTTTGATTTCAACATTTAATAAGAACTTCGTTAGCTGTGAGAATACATTTTTTCCCATAAACTTCCAACTCAGCTACCGAAACCAAAAAAGCTAAAAAAGAACTTTTACCGTTACCTTCTTTGGCCTTAATTACACACAATTAACTTTTCATTTTCGCTGAAAGGTAATGGGATGGATCAGATTATTTCGCCTTGCAGACCCGGAGCAAGTCCGCTCTTCCTGAAAATTGATTGGGTTTTGCGCAGTGAAAAATAAAGAGGCGAGACGTAAATGAAAATCATATTAACCTTACTCATCAAACCTTATATGAGTCCTGAAGCCAATATTGATTATTGCTAAATGGATTATTTCTCTATAAATAGTTACAAAAGCGAGAGAGGGGAATTGCTATTGTTTGGAAAATGATGATAGTTTTTTTATGAAGAGGGGATTCGTTGTTTTAGTAAGCAGTTGGCAGTGTTGCCTAAATTAGGTTGGAAGAGACACTCTGAACTATTATGTGTTATAGCACGACTGAAGGAAATTGAAGGGGAAGTAAAAATGCCTTTTATCCTTATGCCTATTTTATTAAACTCCACTTGAGGAAGTATACACTAGAAATCACGAAAATGGACCAAAATATCGATCTATTTTTTAATAATTCAAAATATTTTCCAACCACTTAGCTTTCCAACGATACCAACATCTTGTAAATATTCAAAATAGTTTTGAAGTTACGAAGGTTTGGGTTAGGTACTGTCACCATAGACTAACACGCTTCCAAAACTTTAAACTCGATTTCTGAAGAACTGTGTTTTTGCAATAGGATGATTCTTTCGAACAGTAATAACTCAATTGTTCTGTTATAATTACTTTAGTGTCATTATAATCTATATAATACAGTGGATGTTTGGACCCTGAGTGGAAGTTAATGGTTAAGAAATAAATTTTTAGTTGATTTTAAATTTTGAAATTCCTGAAAAAATCTTGATTTTTTTAGACTTCCTTGGTGATAACAGTTGTAAAAAATAACCTATCCTTTCTAGCAACTTGATGGAGGGTCAAAACACGAAGAATAATATTTGGAATAATTTCCAACAGGAATTGTCTTTCTGAACACATTAGAATTTGAGATATCATTGTTCAAAAAACACGCTAATTACCTAATTATATCTAAATTAGATAATTAATTATTAGCTTCATCGGAATTTTTCACACTAAAATGAATTTAAGCACAAATAAATTACCTATTGTGGAAAACTGGATTTTTAAAGTCAAAATAAAAAAATGTTATAGTGTCTACATACACCTCAAGAGTATTTCATACGGTGTGTAATACTTTTCCGGTGCGATGGTTTCCGAAGTTTTTCCCATTCAGTACATTTTCTAACAATAAAGTTCGTATGGTTAATGAATAACAAAACTATGAACTGTGGAGTTTGAAAAGCATTTCTCAAATAACAGGCATAAGGATTAAAAATGTCTTTACTCCTTATGTCTATTTTATTAGAGTATTTGATACGGTGTGTATTACTCTTCGGGTGCGATGGTTTCCGATGTTTTCCCATTCAGTAACTTATATTTCTACATTATTTAGCAATAAAGTGCCTATGGTTATTAAATAATTTGAACTGTGAAATCTGAAAAGTATTTGTCAAACAACGTACACTCAAAAATTATACTTCCTACATACAAGTACTAATAACTATATGTTTATCTTTGCACTGATTAAATATGTATATTAAAGAAATAATGATTCATATTTTAATTACAAGCTTAATCAGTGCATATAAGATATCTGTCAATATTAACTAAATATTTATGTACACTTTGTTAGACACAAGTTATCTGTCAATGTTGACTGAAATATTTAAATATATTTTGTTCATTAGTTTGTAAATCTTGCTGAAAAATAATGTTTTTAATTTGAGAAGTCTTGAATTCTTAGAACCCCTTTGAGATTAATCATAGAAACATTTTTCCTACATAAGGGATACTTTTCACAATTTCGCCCCAGGCTACATAAATTTAGTTTAGAGATAGGAATGAAGGTATTTAAATAACGTCGCACTGGAGCACCACAGGAGGGCTATTGGCGAAGGTCCGGGATCAAACCCGAAGGGAAAGAGCCGAGAACAATGCCAAGTAATTTTGAACCACGGTCAGATAACGAGGTCACACCTGAGATGGCACCCCATTCTACAAACTTCCACACGAACGTGACGACATTTGAAGCCACGAAAGATTTAACGTGCACCAGCCTTCCTTGTACACGACGGTCTTTGCTTGGATTCGAACTCGCTACTCTCTGGTTGCTAATCCGTTACTCCTCCAACCGGACTACCGGGGCCTAAGTTTAGTTTAAAAAAATACTGAATATAAATTTATATCTGATGTCTACTGTGCTAACTATATTAATGAACACATACTAATACATTTCTTTAACCCTCCAAGTGGTTTGACGAGATACCTCATCTATCATATTCACCAATTTTGCTAATGACGAGATATCTCGTCATCACGATATTGTCGACGACTTTTTTCTGATGACGTGATCGAGATCCGGTCAGTTTTCATCATAATGACGAGATATTTCGTTCAACTTAATCTGATCGGTTTCGCTAATAATGGGATATTGCGTCGATACAACCTCCAGGAGTGTTAAGTTAATGTTAAATAATAACAGCTAACACGGAAAATAATGTTAAAAAGGCATGCATACATTTACCAAAACTAGCTTAACTAAAATTTAAACTAACTTAAAGGTATGCATACATTTACCAAAAAGGTACCAAAATTTAAAGGTATGCATACATTTACCAAAACTAGCTTAACTGAAATTTAAAATAACTTAAAGGTTTGCATACATTTACCAAAAAGGTACCAAAATTTAAAGGTATGCATACATTTACCAAAACTAGCTTAACTGAAATTTAAAATAACTTAAATTACTGAGATAAGAACAAAGTGCAAAATAAAAGTTTTGATCAAAGGAGAGAATAAATATGTGAGTACAATAAATATTTTATAAATGCAGAAAAATTGTTTTCGCAAATGTTTTTCTCAATAATAACTTGTAATGCACGCTTTATTTTACCTATTTACTTATATAATTTAATTTTTATTTTCACGTGCATTGAAGGCATTTGTTGTTTCGTCGTGAAAAATCATCTACTATATTATTTCTATAGTATAGATCCCTTTTACGTCTCTTACACGCGACGAATAACAAGTGAGGTATCAAAAGAAAGAGAATTTCCTGGAGCACTGACGAATTCGTTCTATTTCTCAAAAGTGTGCAGAGGGGGCTAAAAAATATTCGTAATCCCCATAGGGATAACATTGAGTGTAAAAGAATTGCGGTACGCAACTCAGTTAGTTTTACCAGTATGGATGGAAAAACAACTTTATCAATAGAATTGTTTTGCCAGTATTACTCGGAAAACAAGTTTGTTTTACCAGTATTCATGGAAAAACAATTTTTCCAGTAAAATTGTTTTACCAGTATAACTCGGAAATAATTTTTTTCATCTCTATTATTTCTATAGTATAGATCCCTTTTACGCCTATCACACCGCGACGAATTATTTATTTATGTATTCAACTGGTTTTTCATTTCTTTCCATAATATCAAAAATTTATGAATATGTGATTTGATGATATAAGGATATTAAACGACGCATGTTTCAAGCGAGGTTGAGAGGTAAAGCATTCATTGCGTGTCTGTTTATTACTTGATATTGTATGTCGTGTCTGTCGCAGCATGGCCAAATATGGCCCTTGTGCCATAAAACCCCCAAACCAACCAACCTATTATCTTTTTGTATAGCTTGTTAAATCGGTCGTCTTTCGTTATATCTGAAGTTTGGAGAGTGGGGTGCCAGTTCAGGGGTGACCTCGTCCTCTGACCGTGGTTCAAGAATTATGTAGTGTTGTTCTCGAATCTTTCCATTGGGTACTGATCCCGGACAGTCGCCAATGTGTTCGTCTAGTGTGACGTTAATTAACTACCTACCATTGACAAAATAATTCATTTAAAATGCCAGACCAGTTTAGCCTGCCAAACTTGACGGCTATTTGTGAAGAGCACCCTGTGTATATGTCGTCGTTACTCCTAACAAGGACAATCACCAGCATACATACGCATACAAACCTGGATTTGAACACGGAACCTAATGAGTGGCAGATAAAAAGTATGATCATTTTGGCTGGTATATAGCTCAAATTATTATGTTCATTAACAAAAACGGATGTTTTATTTCTAAGTTTATCGTTTAGTAAAGAAGACATTTGATTGGAAGTTAGGAACTGATTGTTAATTCAATAACAGTATTTTTGTTGTAAATTAACATGATAATTTATTTATTGTATAAAGGAGTTAAGTGTTAGACTAATAAATGTTTTACTTGATGATGATTTATATGATTGTTTAAAATATTTTAGCAAATGATATTAGTATCATCAATCAGAAGTGTTTTCTGTAAAAATTTGAAGAGAGCCTAGAAAAAATTGAGGTTGTGTTAATAAATGTAATGGAATGATAGTCCGTGATTACGTTTTGGCACTAACTTAGAACTTTTGAGATATCCATTAAATTATTTTTAGACTTCAGTGTTAGAAAGATTCAAAAGTATTTCTATTAAAATATTTATAGTAAACGTATTTCTATTAAAAGTATTTACATTAAAAGTATTTACATTAAAAGTATTTATATTGAAAGTATTTACATTAAAAGTATTTACATTAAAAGTATTTATATTGAAAGTATTTATATTAAAAGTATTTATAATTAAACACATTAAAATGTTTGCAATGCAGAAACTTACAGTATTCCGTAAATTACTATTCTTACTTCCTTTATTAATTTGTTTTCATTTTAAAGGAATAATTGGGTGGATAAAATGAAAAACTCTACACTGGATTTGACATGTTTATAAATTGGGCCTTTGATATATGTGAAGTGTGAAAAGAAGTATATTTTATAAAAAACGTTGTTTCCTTTCAAGATAAAAACAAACGGACAACGCAATTTATTTCTCTCAGGAAGACTGTTTTATAAATTAAAAAAATATTGCGTAAAACAATCTCGCTATTCTGCAGCGAAAATACTCATTAAATAATTGATTGCTCAGTACAATTACTACTCGCTTGAAATTTCTGAACATAAAAAAATGTTTAATAAATGTAACATCCGAGTTACAAGAAAAATGTTTCCGTGGTTTAAAGCATCGAGCACAATGGTATATATTTAGGTTGTCAACAGTTCGACAGCAAATCTGGCATCATTCCACAAAAAGCCTTTTGTTAAAAGTGAGAGTTTCTCATAATTGGCGTGATTTTTTTGGCCGTCAGCCCAATACATAACAGCTCTCTTTCCCACAAAGCTCTATTGCGGCCAACCAAAAGAGTTGCTGACACCATGTTCTTCTCTAGTTTTAATTTATTATTTCAGGCAAGACAAGTTATTACTTACCTCTACTATCTCAATACTTCTGGGGCCCAGTTGGAAGAACAATGGGTTAGAAACGGGAAGGGTGCGAGTTCGAAACTCTGTCCAACCAAAGACCATCGTGAACACAGGAGATGGTGCACGTTAAATCTGCCATGCCCTCAAATGTCCTCACGTTGGCGTGGTGTGGAAGTTTGGGGAGTGGAGTGCCAGCTCAGGTGTTGTCCTCGTCATCTGACCGTGGTTCAAAATTACGAGGCGTTGTCTTTGAATCTTTCCCTTCGGGATTGATCACGGACCGTCGTCAATAGTCCGTTGTGTTGCTCTAGTGAGACGTTAATTAACTACCTACCCAATACTTCTATTCATACTCATGAAATGTTTATAAGATATAACAGTAAACCATGGCATGTGGTTACATTAAATTTGGATTATTTATTACTAAAACGTCATTATCAGACATAAAACAAGTGCAAATATAGCGATGAAAGTAAACACAACTAAAATGCATCGCAGCTTTGTAGATTGGAGAGGTAACTGACATTTGCAGTTGAATTTATAACAAGTAGATTCGCAAATGGCATTCTCTGCGCTCAAGTACCTTTATTTCTTATGTCTATTGATGACAGTATCATTAACGCACTTTCATACTATATTTAAATTCATTTACTATGTAAAAAGCACCGATATGCATCCCTAGAAATTGAATAAAATGGATTAAAGTATTAAACAACGTTTTGTGTGTTGCTGCGTTAAATTCGTATTTCCAATAAAATTGAAGACAGAAAGTACATCATGTCACAAGAATAGTTTCCGAATGACCACTTTAGTGACATCCCATTCACTTGTTCAAAGGCAATTCGCTATTTTTTAACTTTTAAGCCTATTTTAGCATTCGTTTACACTTACCTTGCTGTGCTAATTCTTAACTTCTACATTTGACATTACCCTCCGTCATCAGAATGCTGAAGAATTCACCAACTGTAATTTTTTTCTGTGTATTTAACTGTTCTTTATAGCACAAATCAAGCATATTCAAACCAAATCGTATATTTGGCGAATGATGGTATTGGTAATTAATTAATATCGCACTGGAGCAACACTACGGGCTATTGGCGACGGTCCGGGATCAATCCCCAAGGAAAAGAACAGAGGACAACAACACCCAATTTTGAACCACGGTCAGATGACGAGGTAAACACCTGAGCTGGCACCCCACTCTCAAACTTCCCCACCACGCCAACGTGAGGAAATTTGCGGCCACGACAGATTAAACGTGATGATGGTCTTCGATTGGAAAAAGTTGCGAACTTACAAATTTCCGATGGCTAATCTGTTACTCTTCCAAACGGGCTACCAGGCACAATTTTTCGAACGAATCCCGTAGCGGTTGATTTTATACTTGTTTATATCCTTCTATTTCATTTCGACACTATACAAATAATGTCAATTCCTGTGCCACGCACGTTAGTGAAATACATATGGAGTTGGTGTATTAGTAACATAATTACTTGCCGAAGTCAAAGTGTGTAAAAAAGTTTAACTTTACATTTAGCTACAGCAATTCTATACATATATATAAAAATCTCAGAAAACTCTTCCTAGCATCATCTGAAGAAAAATAGGATGAAGGGGATAAAAAATCACTTCCATCTTCAGAATATCCAAAAACCGACTTTGCAATTCCAGATATTCTGGAAACCATCGGAGCGATCCTATGAAAGGCTAGTCGTTTTTATGAACACCAATCTGTTATATTTTTTATTCTTTTATTTCTTTATGTCATATCCATATTACATTTTTGTCGTATGGTTATGTCTTGACATTAGGATAGAAACACGCATACTTATATTTGTAATAAACATTCAGAATTAACAAACTGCACTACAATTAAACATTTAAAGTGAAAAGGTTACGAGATCGCAGACATTTCTTTCATTCCATTCATTTAACCCCATTGCATAGTTTATGCAATGGGGTTATATGTGATAAAGGCGATTCATATATAACTAAACACAAATTAAATATATTTGTATAGTCATATATAATCCCAGACATTAATTTAAGGTGTATGTATACACTAGAGATCACAAAAATCGAACAGAATATCGAAAAAAATTTTATGGTTTCAAAATATTTTCCAACTCCTTAGCTTTCAAACGATACCAAGATCTTATAAATATTCAAAATATTTTTCTAATTACAAGAATTTTTTGTTAGATATCGTCACTATGTACAAACATGTTTCCAAAATTTTTAACTCAATTTCTGAAGAACTGGGTTTTTGCAATATGGTGCTCCGTTCAGTGATAACTCAGCAATGAATTGATCTATTATTTATTCTTGGATCATTATATTCTATATAATACAGTCAATGTTTTGATGCTCAGTCAGAGTTGTTAGTCCGGAAATGAAATTTTAGGTGATTTATGTTAAAATTCCTGAAAAAAATCTTGATTTTTTACACTTGCTTGGTGAAAGAAGTGGTAAAAAAATCTATTCCCTCTATCAACTTAATTGAGATTCAAAACATCAAGAATAGTACTAGGAATAGTTTCCAACACGAATTGTCTGTCTGAGCAAATTAGAATTTGAGATATCACTCTTCAAAGACATGCTAATTAGCTAATTAAATCTAAATTAGGTAATTGATGATTCTTCATCTGATTTTTTTCCCACTGAAATGATATTAAGTACAATCCAATGACCTAATGTAAGAAACTTGATTTTTAAAGTCACAATTTTTAAAAAATCTTCTAGTGTATACGTAACTTTAACCTTTAAGCTTCATGAGTTTCCGAGTAATGCTTTGAATTCAGAATAACCCATAATAATTAATGAATCACATCGATTTATTGAAAGAATCCTAGGAAGCATTCTATTGTTAAAACTATCAAATCTGGTAAGAAGTCATGCAAAGAGGATTGCAGTTTCAGAAAGTATATGTGTTTCTTCACTCTGAGATTTCCTAGTTGGTTAGTATTGCTTTTCCTCTCAATGACTTTACTAACACGTCTATTGGCTGAAAGACTCCATGGATTTGTATTCAACCATTAGAAAGTTTCTATTGACTCTCTCCTTAGACGATCCTTAGAAAGATTTACAGTTAATTTCCTTAGGATTTTGGAAATATTCTATTGGTCAAGAAGGTTTAAATTGTTTAGAAGTCAAGCAGAAGAAACTGTAGACTGTAAGTTGAAATTATGCGTGTGAACCCCTCATAGGGTTAATTCATTAAATTAACCACGAATAGCAATATATTGAATAAATTAATAGAAATTACCTTATGAGAAAATTAAAAAATGCTAATTCAAACTAAATTTAATTGCCATGCAGTTTCCCGACTAATGCAGTAGAAAAAATTTTTGCTTATTTTCTTTGAAAATAACCGGTAGTTAAACAACCTTTTTATGCTAACGCTCGCTCCAAGCTGTTTCGACGAGATATCTCGTCTATCGATAGCTTAG
Source organism: Meta bourneti (assembly GCA_933210815.1). Taxonomy (NCBI): domain Eukaryota; kingdom Metazoa; phylum Arthropoda; class Arachnida; order Araneae; family Tetragnathidae; genus Meta; species Meta bourneti. The sequence goes on from OW119929.1 coordinate 13,738,157, forward strand.
CAATTTTGATAATGACGAGATATCTCATCATTAGAAAAATAGCCTATTTTTGCTATGATGACTAAATCAAGATCATCAGATCAGTTTTGCTTATGACGACATATCTCGTCCATCAAGATCTTGGTAGTTTTGCTTATGACAAGATACCTCGTCGAGACAAAAACCAGTGGGGTTATAAAAATAAATTACATGAAAGGGAATGATTTAGCAAAACACTGAAATTAAATAGGGTTCATACTCGAACACCTTGAATTTAAAACTTCAATTCGTGATTTCTAAGGCATAGGACCAAGCATTAGATTTTTGCTGTGAATTGCAATGATACAACAATCGTTATAATAGCTTATTTCATGATGGGAATCGGGATATAATAGTTCAAATCCAGGACTATCTACAAGTGCCTCGGATAGATCCAGAATCCGTAGATTTAAAATATGCAGGTTGAATGTGACTCGCTTGTCAGTTACCATACCCATGTTTGTCACTAATGGGATAGCGCAATCTGGAAAGATTTGGACGTTTAGTGCACTTAGTCTGGTAGCGCTTAAAAGGATTTATAGTGCATATGGAGGATTGCTTATCGAACACAAATAAGATTGGACAATTCGCTGTTGTTTCGAACTTCTGCATCTTCGTTCTATACCTTCTATGGACCAAAAATGTAGAGAAAATACTAGCACGGAATATTTGATTAAAGTAAACACTAATTTGATTAAAGTAAACACTACTACCTAATAGTTGGTAGGTAGTTAATTAACATCGTACTGGAGCAACACAGCGGGTTATTGGTGACAGTCCGGGATCCATCCCGAAGGGAAAAATCCAAAGACAACTCCTCGTAATTTTGAACCGTGGTCAGGTGACGTGAAAAACACCTAAGCTGGCACCCCACTCTCCAAACTTCCAATCAACGCCAACGTAAGGACATTTGAGTCCACGAAAAATTTAACGTGCACCAGCCCCCCTGTATACGACGGTCTTTGGATGCAGCTACTTTCGAACTCGCAACTCTCTGGTTGCTAATCCCATGCTCTTCGAACTGAGCTACTGTGGCCCTACATTTGCCTTTGAATCGGATTTGAAAAACGTTTAAATCCTCCTGGTGGTTGTCCCGACGCTGGCAAATGAACAAAAACTGACCAGATGATGTTGGACGAGATATCTCGTCATTAGAAAAAACACGGTCACGATCATTAGAAGAAAACCAAATAACTCGCCATTAACAAAATATGTCACATCTTGATAGACGAGGTATGTCGTCATTAGCAAAATTGGTCACATCTTGATAGTGGTATCTCGTCATTAGCAAAATTGGTCATATCTTGATGGACGAGATATCTCGTCGAAACCACCTGTGGGTTAAAAATTTGCAAACATAGGTAGTTAATAGTTAATCAATCGATAGTCGTTTTGGCATCAATTTTTACTGTGTCATGCTGAAATTACATTCGAGTAACATGCCAAGTTACGAATGACGTTACCAAAACACTACAACCCTCTGTTTCCTGCTTTGCAGAAGCACTTTACCATATAAATAGAAATCTATGGGTCCCCTGTCATAGCATAAATACTACTGAAAGCTTCCACCATCACCAAAATTGCCGTCTTGGGAATATACATCTAAATCGTGGTAAGTGACCCTGGATAAATCTACTTACATGCTTTTAGGGAAGAGGAAAATTCTTTTTCAAGACGTTTAACCCTGCTTTTGCATTTTTATTTTTGAAAGATTTATTGAAAAACGTTACTTGTATTGGTTTATCTATTTCCCCAATGGGATCACCGTGGCTCAATGGGTTTGCCCATTGAGCTCGCAACCTTCGATTTGTGATGTGGCCCAGGTTCGAATTCTATAACTTTCTCTAGGTATATTGGACTACGACAGCCCAATTGGAAGATCATCGGATTAGAAAATGGGGGGTTGCGAGTTTGAAATTTGGTCCAGCCAAATACCGTCGTGTGCACATAGCCTGATGCACGTTAAATCTTCTGTGGCCTCAAATGTTCTCACGTTGGCGTGGTGTGGTCTGCCAGATCATGTGTTGTTTTCGTCATCTGACCGTGGTTCTAAATTACGACGCATTGCCCTTGGATCTTTCCCTTCGGAATAGATCCCGGACCGTCACCAATAGCCCGTTGAGTTGCTCCAGTTCGACGTTAATTAACTACCTACCTACACTGGGTGTATTTCTCTCTTCTGTCCCAGAGGGTATTATAATTGAATTTCCGACCCACTGCAGAAAAACAGCGTGCTATTGGTGAAGATCGAGAATCAATACATAAAGGAAAGATCCGAAGATAAGACCTTGTAATTTTGAATAGTCAGATGACGCGTCTATGTCAGAAAAGGATTATATTCTAAGGACTAATTATATTCTAAGGACTTCTAATTCACTACTCTTCCAACCGGTCTACGGTGGCCCATTTAATATAAGGAACGGATCAACATAATCTTTCCTCAGAATTTTATTCTACAGAATGGATTGAATGGAATATTTCTAAAGTATGCCAAGGAAAGGATGAATGGAATATTTTCAAAGGTTGAAAATAATCCTTGGATTATTTAGAAATATGTGATTATTTAGTTATTTAGCGTGTTCTGGAGGTAAAAACAACACTACACTACTTGGAAACGTCACTACTCTCAGAGGGTTGGAGATATTGATACTTAACTTACACTCCCGTTTTCACCAATGGATTATATCTTTTTCGAAATAACCTCTTCGCTGAGTAATAAGGAATACTCTTTCCGAAATCTCAAACAGGAAAAGCGCTGGGACTCCTCCAACAGAGATTCAGTGCCCCTGATCTAAAGTACACGCCCATTTCCCTTCTAGAACGCGTGCACCGCCCGAAATCAGTCTCAAGACATCCCCGCATTCCAGGACCGTTTCTATTATTGATATCACATCATCCCGACTCCCATGAGACCATCAAGGGTTTTTACGCAGCCGAAAAAACCCATAATCTTATGGATCCTCTAAAAATTCCCATCTCCGCCCTTTACGAATTGTTACTAAAGAGAGAGACTGGCACTCTCGAAGGAGGGTCGGGCAGAGGAAGAAAAAGCCAAGAACGGATGACTCGCGGAAGCACAGGTCCCCAAACTGAACGTCCTTGGAGTGCCTTATAGGATTTGTGATATTCCTTTTCTCCACCCAGAACGCACTTAGCCCGCGTTGGAGGGTGGGAATTTGCTTATTTATTTTCTTTGAATTCCAAAATGGAGAAATGCGAGTTCTTTTTTTCCTTTTTTTAGAGCTAAAAGCCTTTTCCGTTGGGTGATTCTTTTTATGGGTGCAGAATGGATCGGAGCGATGGAAGTTTAGATTCGGGATATGTATCTTTACCACTGGAGGAGTTTGCATTCGACACTTCACCGCCTTTTCCGTGGTTGCTTTAATGCGGTGGCGGAAGGGAGTGATGTGCGTTGGTATCTTTAAGGTGGATCGCTTAGAGCCCCTCTACTTGGGGATAATCTTCGATTTTTCATGCCGTGTACGTCGTGGAGATACACCCCTTCATAGATTTAGGTATTCAATGACGTCTCGGGCAGCGTCAGCTCGGTTGGAAGAGTAACGGATTAGCAACAGGAGGGTTGCGAGTTCGAATGCAAACAAAGGCCGTCGTGTACAAAGGGGGCTGGTGCACGTTAAATCTGTCGTGGACTCTGAAATACCTCGTCCATCTACATCTAATCAATTTCGCTGGTGGCGAGATCAAGATCTGGTTAATTTTCTTCTAATAACGAGATATCCTGTCCGTAAACATCTAATCAATTTTGCTCATGACGAGATATCTCGTTCATCAAGATCTGTTAAATGTTTTGCTGATGATAAAAACATCGTCGAGACAATCACCAGGAGTGTTTATTATCATAACTTCTAATTAAATTTTATCGAGACGTATGAAGGCAGCACAACTGTGTCTACCAAAAGGTGTTGCATTGTCAAAAGGGGATACATTACGATATACATGTAGAATCCATCCCCATACCACCACCAGAGATCACGCCCAGTGTGCAGAGCAGAACTGTAACTGTAACTTTATTTTCCTAACTTAGAGTTGGACTTGTGAGAGTGACTGTACACGTTTCCATGAGCAGGTTGAGCGCCGTTTATAGAACTCACGTGTAAGCTGTGCTATGATCTATGTAACCTTTTCTGTACATAATTTTTAGAATAATTAAATGTTGTGTCAGTCCTCTTCTCCTTGTCATCCAGCTTCACATCTTCATCACACCCTTGACATCGTACTACATACATTATTACCACCACCATCTAATATCTTGAATAACCACCGTGTGCAGCACACGAATAAGTGGCTAGACGGCTTGGTAGTGAGTCAATAAGGTTCTGAAAAGTTGGCAGTGGGTATCTGATAATGCCAAGAATACATTTCCCTAACTATAACGCTGCCTCCACTAGCTTGTGTTCTTCCAACAATAGCTGCAAAGTGCTTGTTCTAAGAGTTTTCTCGTCTGACATGACAACGTCCTTCCATTTGATGGAACAGAAAACGTAGCTCATCAGAGAAGGAAACCCTTTGTCGATCAGAAGAGATCGGCAATTTTGGTACTGTCGTGAAAATTGCAGCCGTTTCAGGCGATGAACCTTCGTCAAGCATGTGTACAGTAATCTGCCGTTATTCGCGTATATGCGTTTATTCGCAATGGTGCCGTTTGTTCAATCATTGCACACTTTAACTGCAGCAGCACACGAATACTTCACAAACTAATGTTTCATAAATACTGCCACTCTTGCCCCAAAATCTAATGATCGTTCCCATTGCAAAGCCTGATAAATAACAGGTTTTACTTATGACAGCAATGGTTGATATGTTTGCAGAATACCTACATCTCACTGTGGTGAAGCTACTCACTACATTTATTTTACACTAAAAAAAGCAATACTTCCTTTCAAATAATCATCATAACCCTCAATTTCCTGCCAATGACTCCTCCTAAAATCTTTTGATATCAACATCTGCTGACAGCCGCATCGGGAGGTGTTTTCATAATTGTATCCGCGCATATATTCAAGCATGTTTTGATTCCAATCAACCAATTAAAATCACAATGTCTGTCCCGCGAAAGTTGCTGATTGCCTAAAAATATATATATATTAGAACTTTTGAGGAAACGTGGAGGTAAAAAAGCGAGTGTTCAGCTTTTCGTAGCTCGACGTTAATTAAAATACCTACCTACCTAGATCATATAAAAAATACTACCGATTCAGCACAGCATAACTTATTGTACAGCAACTGCATAACAACTGCTCCATTAAGTTTAAATATTCTCTATAATCAATAACGGAGGATCAGGAATAACACACGTTATCCGGTGCACTTTTATTAGTTTTGGCATCTAACATACCTTTTCTTGTAAAGTATTTATCTCCGCAATTTTTTAAAGACTTAAAATAATGTCAGAGCTTGTAAAACTTAGTGAAAAAAATCCACTCCGATTTCTCGTTTTCAATTAGATCCAATTATCTCAATTTTTTATTTCCCATTATGGAGCTTATGTTTAAAAATAACGGCATGGCGTAGACAAGTGCACGGCCATCTACCATGGTCGTGCGCTTCCCTTTGGAATTAAATTTTCCAGAGATTAACGGTGATTACACCGAAGATCATGCTAAGCTCTTCCAAGCGGCCTTTTTATTCATTTGAGCAACATAAAAGCACGAAGCGCGCAAAGAATAATGATTGCAGCTTTGTGAAAAATGATGCCGTGCCGAGATAATTTTTTCTCCGACATGTCTCAGAAAGTAAAACGGCTTTCTCGGTTTCTTATAAGAAATGGAGGGCTTCGATGCATATAGATTTAAGTTTCTTTTGAAAACGCGTTTAGGTTGTTTTTTAACTAATTTGCTTTTTTTATCAGCGAACCTACTGTGAAAAGGATCGTTTTATATTGTTCCTGAAAGTAAAATAACAAATTTTAATTGATGTCGGTCATTTTACGCTTGTCGAGTTTTAAATATAAAGCACTTGGGGCTTATTAAATATTTAAGCTCAAATTATCTCGGGAAATGTATTCGTTATTCTTGATGTATTGGTTTAAGCATTTAAGAATTACCTTCAAGCATTTACGGTAAATGTATCGAAAAAAGGGACATTAATATACTTCTGTTTAAAATGCTTAAGTATCTATTTTTATGTTTTAAATTCACTCTTGACTGTAATTTAAGCCATAGGTGTTTTTTAAGAGGAATCGTCTTCATGCTTTACAATACACTTTATAATTTCTAATTAAAACATCTAATTTTGACGCTAAATTTTGAATCTATAGTAATATTTATCCTCGAATGCCAGTTTCGTGTCATCAAGTTCACCCACTTCTTTACGTGTAAGGAATCTTTGAAACACTTACGGTTGAATTCGTTAACCAAACTTATATTCATATCTTCCGGAATAATATTCCTATAGTATAGGGCCTTATGATTAAAAACCAATCAGAATCAGATATTATTTATGCTAAGTTTGATAAAGCTTTTGCCAGAGGGGATTTTGATTTTTCAACATTGAAACTAATAAATATTGGTTTTGGGTTTGGGGTAGAAATTAAACAAATGCTGCATCCTTATTTAACAGGAAGACTTATTTGCACATCATTGATCTGCTCATTCCGAGGGCTTTGACAGCTTCTGGAGTACCCCAGCGATCTGGTTTGGGGAGGCAGTTGAATCAACGTTGCACTGGAGTAGCACAACGGGCTATCGGTGGCGGCCCGAGATCCATCCCGAGAGGAAAGATTCGAGGACGACTCCTCGTCATTTTAAACACCGGACAGATGACAAGGTCAACACGTGAGGTGGCACCCTACTCTCCCAACACAGCAACGTGTGGATATTTGAGTCTTCGACAGATTTAACATGCACTAGCCCCCACGCAAAAGACGGTCTTTGGTTCGATCTAGTTTCGAAATCACAACCCTCCGGTTGCTAATACGTTGCTCTTCGAACCAGGCTACTGCCATCCGATCTGGTTTCGGATCACTGCTTTTTTAGCTAGAGTGCATCTTCCCTTTCTGACGTATCCATAAGAGCTCCAGATCCTATGGATACAACATTCTGTCCCTTGTCTCCAAGTACGCATATTAGCGTTTCGCCCAACGAGTGTAGCAATATCACGATGTGACACACTGCCTTCCACAGCCCATTATCTCCTTTCTCAAACTCCATCAACTGTTTTTTATGCTGTTTCGATTTAGACGAGGCATGTCCATGTACTAAACGAGCAATACTAATCAAATTCAGACAAAATACTTAAGATTTGCTTTTTGGGACCTTTACATATTTCGATTCACATTTTAGCCTATATTGTTAGACCATCCCATTTGAATTCTCAGCTGTTATTTAATGGTTAGAATTTGCCTCGATAAACCACCCCTTCTGTCTAATTTTGGACAATTCCTCTTGAATTTATTGGCGTATTTTCAACGAGCAGTTATGTTCTTTATATATTTAGTTCAAAGGTTCACCTTCTAAAGGAGCCAGTCTGAGTCGATACCCTTCTCCCAATGTTTCGTATCTGTCCACATCTTTCTTCATTTATTGTCCTCATCTTTCTTCATTTTTTCTGTGGGCAGAAATGTTGTCCATCTCCAGCCTGGTAATTGATGCTCATAAGGAATGTCCCACTTATTAAACAATGTAAAGAGCAGTTCAATGTTCGCTAATTGATTGAAGTGCTGTCTAGAAAAAGAACACTTCATGCATCTTTATTGCCTAACATGTAGAAATAAGTATGCAAACAACTAAACTATAAATTGCCTCCAAGTGTTTATCTAACACGCACTCAATCATTGTTGCTGTCAGAAAAAAGTCCGAAAATAACACTAAATACCTTTGGCTTTCAAACTATTTTTCGGGTGAGATGTTTACGGTTCAATACACAGGAATGTTGAATGAATAAAGAAGTGAATTAAATCAATTCTTTCAAATTCCTCAAAATGACCTTTATATTTTAATTGTCTCCTTGATGTTTCTAATTGAATGTGAATGTAGTGAGTACTCTGTATGTTCTTTGATTTGAATTTAAAACAAAATTCCTATTCAAATGTAGTAAATGTGATAGATTTAATTTAAATCATTCTTCTAGCTAAATATTTCAGTTACTGTTAACGTAACTTACATTAACCCTCCTGGTGGTTGTCTCGACTAGGTATCTGTCATCATTAGTAAAAGTGACGAGATATCTCGTCATTAGAAAAAACTGACCAGATCTGAATCTCGTCATCATGGAGAAATTGTTGAAGTCTTGATGTCGAGATATCTCGTTATTAGAAACATTGTTCAGTTCTTGATGGACGAGATATCTCGTCGAAACCACTTGGAGAATTAATGAAACCGTATAGCTTCTTTTTAAACTGCATCTTCTGCTTTAGAAAACATTTGCTTTACCATTTATAAGATTATGTCTGATTTCCTAAAATGTTCCGGGCCCTGTAACCCAATTTGAAGAGCAACGGATTAGCAACTGGAGGATTGCCAGTTCGAAACTCAGTCCAGCCAAAGACCGTCGTGTACACGGCGGCTCGTGCGCGTTAAATCTGTCGTGGCCTCAAATGTCCTCACGTTGGAGTGGTGTGGAAGTCTGGAGAGTGGGGTGCAAGCTCAGGTGTTGTTCTCGGCATCTGACCGTGGTTCAAAATGACGAGACATTGACCTTGGATCTTCACTTCGGGATTGATCCCGGACCGTCGCCAATATCCCGATGTGTTGCTCCAGTGTGGCGTTGCTTAACTGCCTACCTAAAATATTACTAAAAAGAAGATAGTAATGAGAATCCTCACACAAATTTTGCAAAGAGAGATAATCAGAAAAAAGGTTCGTGTGTCTATACTGTCAGAAATGTTGAGTAGCGTTGATAAACCTATATTGCGTGCAGGTACGGCAGTATGAAGGTAGGTATTTTAATTAACGTCGCACTTCAGTAACACAACGAGCTATTGGCGACGGTCCGGGATCAAAACCAAAGTGAAAGATCCTAGGTCAACACCACGTAATTTTGAACCACGCGTGCAGGTAGATGTGACGGCAACGGTTAACCGCTTTGTAATTATGTTATTCTATTCTAACTATCTTTTCAGTAAACGAAGTAAAGCGTAAATAAAGCGAAAAGAAATAGTCGTTGTATTATGGCGTACTTAGCCACCAGTACAAAATTAACTTAAAATACGATAGTATATAAAGCAGTTTAACCCAACTCTACCAAGGAGTACTTTTTGGTAGACAAAAGTTGCACTGTTTCACACGAGCTTGCTGAATTGGTGACCGACGACGTGATTTGAACACGCAAACTTCATAAACGTCGATGGATGGTCCACGATGAGAAGTTGAATTGCCAATGCGATGCTAATCACTTTCAACAATCGTCTGAGGCTCTGAGATAGCACTCACAACTCATTTTCCTATCACAGTTTCACTCTAAGCGTTGCTGCTCAGGCTTCTCATCACAAGGCGACACACTCGTGGCTGCTAAAGGCAACACAGGAGCTTGACCACTCATGAAAGTACACCCGTGATCTTAATACAGCTCTCACGGTTCAACGCATATGGCAATCTCTCAATTGGTGGAGACATCTATTGAATTCAACTACCTTCTGAATTCTGGAGGGGGAGTATTGTGGCGTACTTAGTCACCACTATAAAAATTAACTTAAGATAGGATAGTACATAAAGCAGTGTAACCCAACTCTACCAAGGAGTACTTTTTGGTAGACAAAAGTTGGACTGTTTCACACGAGCTTGCTAAAATATCATGAATTATTTCGAGTAAATGTGTTTCATAGACCCAATATTCATATTTCAGACACCGCAAGAGGACTTGAACAGCATCGATGGCTTCTACGTGGGGTACAAAATGCAAAGGAGTCCCGAGCCGTATACATTCAAGCCCGTGGAGTTCAATCGAGGGGTGCATCAGCACTTCGAAGTCGGAGATCTCAATCGCTACACAGAGTACAGTATAGTTGTGCAGGCCTACAACAGCAGAGGGGCCGGCCCACCATCGGAAGAAGCCATGGTCCGAACATTGGAATTCGGTAAGTGGTTTTTATAAAGTACCAACTCCAATGTAACACTATTTCCTCTCCTGGGGATTGTCTGGAATCTGGTCAGTTTTGCTAATGTCGAGACACACCTTTCTGTTAACAAAATTGTCCAGATCTTGCCGAGATCTATTGCGCCATTTGAAAAGAACTGACCAGATCTTTATATCGTCATCGTAAAAAATCGGCAATATCTTTGTGGATGATTGAGGACCTGTGGAATCTCAGACAAACAAGTACTTTTGGAAAACTTTAACAAATACATTTAATTTGCAAGTAGATTATAGCAGAGACAACATACATACATGTCCTGCAAATGAACACGTCTAAGAGCAAGTGGACAAGTGGTCGAAAAGGGTGACATGTTAGCGAGGTAGTTGAGGGATCAATTCCACTCCTAAGCATGCTAAAAATAGAAATAATGAGAGGAAGTGGCTATCATTCTTTGGTGACCGTGATGTCAGCTAGGGATATCGCCTAGACAGGCATAGATAATCTTGATGACGAAGTATATCGCCATTAGCAAAATTTGTCAGTTCTTGATGTACTAAATATATCGTTGAAACAACTTAGAGTGTTAACCCTCTGGCATACTGAGCGTGGGAACAGTTTCGTCCGCGTCTCCTGTCTACTGAAATGGCTCAGACGGCCCGTCATCCAAATTACGGACCCAAGAGGCAGTATCGGTGCTTTTTCCCAGGTGTTCTGAGAATATTTGTCGTGAATAGGATCCAATTCGCGGGTATGTCTGGAAGGGCATAATAATCTAAATTGCTAAAAGTTTCTCTATGACTCTTCAACCCTGGCCCCTTACAAACAATGGACCCTTGGGCTGTTCTTCGGCCCCGTGTTGTACGAAGAGAGATAGTTAATATCTTGCCATTCTTTTTGTCATAACATTCTTTTTTCTACCTCCAACCAAAGACTACCTTGTGCATGGGGCTGGTGCACATTAGATTTGTCGTGACTTACGAGGTGTTGTGCTTCTATCATTCCTTTCCGGATTGATCCCGGATCTTCGCCAAACGTCCGTTGTGTCGCACCCAGTGAGACGTTAATTCAAACACCTACCTACCTTTTTGGAAACGAAACAAATTATAAGATTACATGATCGAAGAGAAATGATGCGCGTGGATGGACAACCGGTCTACTTCCCGTTCCCGCTGTCATCAAAGACGTGTCTTTCCAAGCCGAAATCTCTTTTTTGCGTGGAAAATAGGGGGATGGAAACCTTAATGGACTCTTAACGTCTCTTCAGGATTTTGAGGTATACAACAATTTGACCCATCCGTAACGAAAGAACGCGAAAATATCGGCCGTTTGGACCGTTTCAGTAACCAGAGGGTTGAACATTGCCATGGGAATTAAAGATCTGTGGTTTTGTAAAGCAGGCGTCAGCCATTACTTTTGGAGTGTTTCATAGCTATGAACTGAAATCTTCCTACTTATCCCTCTTGGACTAGTAGTAGTCTGAGCTAGACCAGTTCCAAAGAACGTTCCGTAAACATTGCCAATTATAGTTCTGTGGTTTTGTAAAATAGGCGTTAGTCATTATTTTGAAGTGCTTCTAGCTATGAACTGAAATCGTCTTACTTATCCCTCTTGAAATAGTAATAGTCTGAGCTAGACCAGGTCCAAAAGACCGTTCCCAAAAACTTTGCAGTAGGAATTATAGCTCTGTGGTTCTGTAAAGCAGGCGTTATCCATCACTTTTGAAGTGCTTCATAGCTATGAACTGAAATCTTCTTACTTATTCCTCTTGGACTAGTACTAGTCTGAGCTAGACCAGGTCCAAAATAACGTTCAATAAATATTGCCATTTATAGCTCTGTGGTTTTGTAAAGTAGGCGTTAGTTATTGCTTTTGAAGTGCTTCATAGCTATGAACTGATATCTTCTTTACTTATCCCTCTTGAAATAGTATTAGTCTGAGCTAGACCAGGTTCTAGAGACCGTTCATTGACAGCCAGCACTGGGTTCATTAAGAAATCCGTCCCTAGCGACTCCATTACAGAAAGAAGGTACTTAGGAGGAACGGCCGCGCACTTGGTTCCAAATGGAAAATCCTTGTTTCCCCGAGGCCGCGGTAGATCGTTTGGAAGAGTAGCGAATTAGCAACCGGAGAGTTGCGAGTTCGGATCCAACCAAAGACAGTCGTGTACAAAGGGGACTGGTGCACGTTAAATCTGTCATGACCTCAAACGTCCTCACGTTGGCGTGGGGAGGAAGTTTGGAGAGTGGATTGCCAGCTCAGATGCGACCTTGTCACCTGACCGTGGTTCAAAATTACGTTGGGTTGTCCTCGGATCTTTTCCTTCGGGTTTGATCCCAGACCATCGCCAATAATCCGTTGTGTTGCTCCAGTGCGAAGTTAATTAAAATACCTACTTACCTTGTCCCCCGAAAAAACCTCAGTTGACTGTTGGGTGCACAGTACCTGTGGACATTCAAATTAGGACGAAAACGGTGTAATTTCTATCCAACTGTATCTCCTAAAGAATCCTCTTGGAAGAATGACGAATTATTATACTCTATAGCTTATAAGAGACGCACAGAAAGAGGCTTTCATAAACACTCAATTAAGCGTGTGTTAAAAATGAACGTTAAGAGTTTTAAAAATTGAACGTTAAGAGTTTTAAAAATTGAACGTTAAGAGTTTTAAAAATTGAACGTTAAGAGTTTTAAAAATTGAACGTTAAGAGTTTATTTCATACATGAAACTGATTTATATTATTAAACGTTTAATTTTACATGTCTTTTAAGTTATTTAAAGCATATAGAATTTGCAAAAGATATAAAATTTCATTTCTTCCACTTTTAACGATTCCGTCTCTACTCTTATCACAAATGGCATAGTCGAAATTTTAACTATTTGTGTTTTAGTGTTTCATGTAACTTTTCAGAAACGGATGTATGCTAATAAATAATGGTTTGTTTATTCTTCTCATATAACATATCACTCAAAAATTTTAAGATTATTTGTGAATAAAATGGGGTGGGAAAGATTTTTATAGGAGTATTTATGTGTTAAAAAATAACAAAATCAGCTATTTGTAACTATTATTTCAGTAAAATATGAATTTTTAACTTGCCTATATCCACCGTAGTTTAAGGGAAGGTGAATTGAAAGGCATTGAATTGATAGTGAATTGAAAATTTAAGGCAAGGTGATTGATTTGGCAGTTTATCATTGATTCTTTCCTATCAATTAACATTGAAGAATTTTTTATGAACACCGATTTTGTTACGAAATGTGTTTTGAGAAATTATTTTATTATTATAATCTTAATTATTTTATACAAAAAATATATTATTATAATAATATATTAAGCAGTATTTATTATAGTTTTAATGTATATGTGCAATTCAGATAAGTCGTCGACACTATAGAACTCTGAATTCGCTGAATTATATTACATTAATTACTTGATTTCCAACAGATAACGCTAATGTTTGTTTATTTTTATTTACTTTTGAATAAAACTTAATTCAATGCTGAAGAATTTATTCAGGCGTTGTATGATAACGCTAACCACTCATCTTTGTAATTAGGTTATTTTCAATTCTAATAAACTACTTTTTTCGTTAACGAAGTTGGTAATTATGCCACAAAAACGCTCTCGCGCTCTAGTTTATTTATATGAATATAAACTAAACATAAACTAGACACCTTTATTTAAAAAAACATATTTTTTGCTAATAAAAAATCTACCTCTAATTTGGCATCGTACTTTGATTGTTCAGTTTGTATCTATTTAAATTAAGATAACGGTTTTGATTAATGCTTGAGATAGAAACACTAAACTGATTTAAATAAATGTTAGCAATCATAATTACGCTAAAGTGAAAAACAAGCTGCTTTTATTGCGTAGAAATAAAACTAATATACCACATTAGAAACAAAGTCATCAAGAGCTTTAATGCATCCTCAAAACTGCTCATCAGTCAAACTAGTGTCGTGAAGTGGACAATTACCGAATCTAATTTACTTCTTTATATCCAGTAAACAACAATGCGATTCTCTCATGGTTGACTGCAGTTTTTTATGCGAAAAACATTAATCCATTAAATATAAGAATGTAAGGCGGTAGTCCAGACACAATTGCAGCACTTAATCATTTCCCCATTCTAAACAACCCTCATGAGTTGGAGTGTGGGCCTCATCAACCTACTTTCGTCATAATAGAACCGTCAACGTGTCACGGCACACAAAAAGAAGAAATATTACAAAAACACGGACACCCTCGCGTTATAAATTTTATCCGAGGGAGCTACATCTTTTATCGCCGTTTTGTTGCTGTTTATTTCGTATGGTTCCGAACGTCCAGCTATTCATCAAGCAAAAAGAACAACGTACGTCTTCGAGAAGCAGCATCAAACGAGAGAAATCTTGATGGCCCATGCAATGATTTATATTCGGAAATATTCGTTACGAATGTATCAATTTGTACTGGGATGCTTTGTTTAGGTTTTATGGCGCAAGGTTTAATAGAAGACCAGCTAATTTGTAGTGCGATGTTTCGTGAATTGGGGGAGAGGGCAAATATAACCCGGAAACTACGACGGATAAAATTAGATACGCTTAGAGAACAAGTGTTCAACAAAATTATGGTTTATATAAGAGAAAATTTGAAACTTGAAGAATCTTAAGAGAAGTGAACTTTTAGAGTCAGTTTGACATAGAAAAGCTATTTTTGTGCACTTTCACTGTACAGGGTGTTTCAAAACTTCCCGTACAGATTCGAAAGTCGGTAAAACTTCCAATAGTTTATAACCCTCCAAGTGGTTTCGACGAGATATCTCGATCAAGACAAACATTTTTGCTAATGAAGAGATATCTCGCCATAAAGATATTGCCGATTCTTTTATGATGACGAGATCAAGATCTCGTTAGTTTCTCTTCTAATGATGAGATACCTCGTTGAGACAACTAACCATTAAGAGGTTTAAACAATATTCATCTGAGAAAGTGTACTTTAGGCTTGATGGGTTTCCCGGAATAAACCAGTCACTTGACCACCACGATCACTCAATTCATCTTGCATTAATTTCTCTACTGTCGATTCTAAGAGGTCTTCACTACAAGAGTCGTCATGACTGAAAATATCCAGCGAAAAACAAATGATTTTATACAATATACGCATTACTTGTGATGGTTGCTACTGTGAACACCAACTGTAAAATTGTAGTCCTACAGTTTCGGCCAAATCGTAAAATTAAGGCTACTGAAACTGTTGCTCACATAATGCTGTCTTTCATTTTTGAATTCTGTTTACTCAAGCCCATCCGTGTGGAGCTATGCACCTTTGTGGGTGCGGTTAATTTTGTGTCCCCTACCCTCGAAGTTTTCACACGAAGTATTGAAACATTCCATAGAATACTCCAAATAGATTGATTTTATCCTATGGCACATATTTAATGACTAAATAATCCCTTTCATTGTTTGAAAGAATGTTAGAAAACTTTCGATTGTTCAAGAAGGTTAAAACATTGTACCTGGGGTATTATAGTAAGTCTTTCTCAGATGAAAAAAAGAATGATATAAATACTGACGGTGAAGAATGAGATTGCAAGTGATAATGAGATATTAGGATTGGATTATCAATATAATTTCTGTACATGTAATTAGGATTAAAATAACAATGTTATTTTATTTACAAAATGGCTATGGTAGAGACTTTATCCACTCCATATGAAGGGGCAATAGGATAAGTTAATTAATTAAGTAGATTTTTTCAATCTATCGTTTTGCGAATATCACAATGTAAAATAAATTATTGAAACACGTAAACATTTCGATGTGATAATTAGGTTTGCATTTATTTTGTTACATATCAATTGCACTTATTTTAGTTATCGATATAATGTTATGTCTTAAAACGTATTTTAAGAAGTTTAGAACTGTTGTGTTTAATGTTGGATGATTCACTGTGCTTGCAATTTATAGATTTACAAAAGTGAAATAAGTTTCATACCTTAATCAAGAACATTTTTACATGGGACAAACTTCCCGTACCAGGAGTCAGGTCTTCATCAATAAGGGAGACTTAACCCTCGTAAATCTATTTTTATATATACCAGATGAGGTATATGAATCATGTGTTTTTTAGATACTGTGATCCAGATAAACTGTCATAACTATATAAATAAACTATCAGAACTATATAAATAAACTATCAGGACTATAAATTCAATTAGATATGTTATTTTCATTACTTGATTTCCACTAGATGGTGCTAATATTTTTTCTTTTGATCAGACTTAGAAAATGCATATGACGTAAACTCGATAACAACGCTAACCAGATTTTTTATTTCTGTTAATCAATTCTAGTAAACTACTTTTATAACGAATATGGTTATAAAGACCACAAAAAAGAGAGAGAGAGCGTTTACCTGCATTGATATTCAGCATAAATTCTACGTAATAAATTCAAACGTATGAATTTATTATAAAAAAATATTGGATTTTTTGTGATATTAAAAGTGGTTAAAGATTTCTTCAGGTTCCTCAATTACTTTTTCCTTTCTTATTTTCTTCGAGATTCTATGTTGAATCATTGCATGAATCTCTTACCCAGATCCATTCCATCTCAAAACACAACAAACAATCCACCATTTGGATCACTTATGAATCAATCGGAATATTTATGTATCGGATAACTTAAACAATAAGCACTCCCTCGGAACAGAGAACATGAAGGTAAGCACAAGCATACCACTGGATGAGGCCTCCTCTTACATAATTCAGCGTGGCCATCTGTTCAGAGGCTTGACTCAACCCCAGAATGGCTTAAGTCAACCCGTATCCAAAAACACTACCTACAAAATTAGTTTTTACCGAGTATCAAGTTGCCCAAGCTCATCAAGTTCCAGATCTCAATAAAAGAGAATAACGTCAGCAGGAGATTTTGCATATTCTGCAATTCTAACAAAATGGCTACTGTCTCGGAATATAAACTTGGCGAAGTCTAACAAAGGCGAGATTTTCGACTTACCCCACTTGGAGGTGGAGAGGGTTGCAAATGGAGTTCCATTCTTTCTCTCATCGGAAGTTACCTCAGCTTTTCGCGGTGGCCTCATAATTCATCCTGAGGCACCGCCTCCATCGAATATACGCAGTTGTATCGCGTCGGCGAACTCTGTTTCTGAATTCGCTGTGATCCAAATATTCAGCAACAACTGCCACGGAGAATAATACGAGTTTCAAGGTCTGGCAGGCAGGCGGGTGTTAGACTTGATTCCCAGTTTCGAGGAAAAATAATAAACTGCGTATGTTTGTTGTGTTGGGTTTGTTCCGAGTAGTGATTTATTGTTTCTTCGAAATTAGAATTTTTCTGAGGAAGCTTAATCAAAGTAACATTTGTGGTGAAAAATTGTCCGTCGGTTTGAAAATAAATTGCCATTCAGACTGCTCGGTTGGATGGATTTGGATGCCGAAACCGAATGTATTGTTTGGGGCTGCACTCAAATACTTTCTACCTTGCATTTATATTACACGAATTCATTTCATTACCCACGCTTTAATTTATGTCATGGCACAGATTTGGGCCCTTGTATTTAGGGATTACAAGTACCATGATTCCCGAGAATTACAGGCGCTCCGGGAATTATGAAACGTTTATTTTAACTGTAAGTTGTTTTTCTAAATTCAAAAGTTGTATTTCATCTGTACAAGTGCTCCGAGAATTATGAAACGTTTCTTTTTAACTGTAATATGCAGTATGTTTTTCTAAATTCAAAAGTTGTTAGTATTTTATGTGTACAGGTGCTCCGAAAATTATGAAACGTTTCTTTTTAACTGTAATATGCAGTATTCTTTCCTAAATTCAAATGTTGTATTTCATGTGTACAGGCACTACGGGAATTATGAAAGTTTTAAACTGTAATATGCGGTATGTTTTTCTAAATTCAAAAGTTATAAATATTTCATTAAGAAGTTGACTGAGTGTACAAAGGAAAATTGAAAAATCTAGATTTATACGTTTGGCTGATTGCTTGGGATAAATTTTTCTTTCTGAACAAGTCACCTGACCAATGCTAGGGTTTAAAGGCAGATTTGGGGTTAAATACGCATAGATATTGAAGCAATAATCTAAACAAATTGTATTACTTTGGTAACAAATTGAATCAGTTATTCTGTATGAAATGTTGAACAAGTTTAAAAATGTTATATATGTTGAAAAAGTTTATAATTTTTATACTCAATAACCTCATGTATTCCTCTCATAACAAAGGTTTACTTTTATTTCAGTAATAAATTATGTATTTCAAACATTAGTAGTTTACTTTAAGAAAGTAGGAATCGGATTTATGTTTAGTAATGTCAGCTAATTCATTAATTGACTGCATAATTATTTTATTTTATTTCAAACAAGCAGCGCATGTAAATAAACATTTCAAAATATTTCCTTTTTACTGATTAATTTCAACTTGATTTACATTAATTTCCTTAAATCATAAATTTTAAGTGATTTGAAAGCTTTTTCTTTTATTTTTACTAATTAATGTCAACTTGCTTTACATTAATTTCCCTAAATCGTAAATGTTAAGTGATTTGAAAGATAATCATTAAATTTATTGAGACTTCAATATTCTTTCATAGATTTCAGATACATATATTTAATAAATGTCACATTAAAACTCTATTCTGTTGCTCCTTTCTGTTCCAATAACCCCAATCTATTGCCCCTTTCTTTAGAATCGAATCTCCCTTTGGATCGATTCTATAGTCCTTATCTTGGAATAGAATCCTTTGGAACGATTCTATTGTCCCATTCTGTATAACAGAATCTTTTGGACAGATTCTATAGGATCTTTCTTTAGAATAAAATACATTAGAAAGATTCAATTGACCAAAAGGTTAAAATTGGTGAGAGGTCATGCAGACAAGACGGAAAGCTGTAACATGACATTATAACATGTGACCCCCTCTGAGGATTTAAATGTGAGTTGATAATTGTTAAATATTATGAGCAATACGGATGTGTTTTATAAGGTAGCGTTCTTTTTTGCAGATCGACCGAATCCACCCATAATGAGAACATATTTTGCTACTGCAAAAACACTGAAGTTATCCTGGGAACCAAGAAACAACCCCAATGCTCCTATATCAGGTAATGTAAGCCTATAATACCAAATCTAAAGCAAATCTGTTTTGTTTTTTACAAGCATTGTACATTTTTACCCTCATTAAAAATTATTCGATAAAATCTCAACATTGCCGAAATTCACACGAGTGACTTGTAACAAATATAATAGAATATTTTCTGCCTCGATTATTCAACTGCTTCAATATATTCCTATGCAAAATTTTCGCTGATAAATTATTTTTGCAACGATTCACTCCATAAAACGCACTCCTAGACATCATATAAAGTGAGAATGGTCATATACCTTAGATTCCTTTAAAATACAGTGGGCTGCCACCTCAGGTGTTGTTCTCATCATCTGACCGTGGTTCAGAATTACCAGGGGATGTCTTTGGATCTTTCCCTTCGGGATAGATCCCAGACCGTCGCCCGTAGCCCGTTGTGTTGCTACAATGCGACGTTAATTAGCAACCTACCTACCTTCAAAATAATTTAAATACTTATATAACTAGACTTAAACCATTTCAACCGTCCCACCGCCTGTGAAAGACCTAACTACATATTTCTCGTTAACTCTACAAGTCTCATTCCTGCACACAATTCTTGTAACTGCAATGCTGTTTCTATAATTTCTATAGTTTATATTTTGGTAATATCGTCTACGAATACCTTCTTGCAACAAGACAATTTCATGACCCCCGAAAAGTGCCCTTATTACTTAAATGTGCAAAATTAGTTTATGAAAAAGTACACCAACTAAAAATCAAAATCAACCTTTCCTCTTGATCCCATATTCGTTTCCATTGTTTTGCAGGTTACATCTTACATCACAGAATGGAAGGCAGCCACTGGCAAGAGACACACCTCACAGGCGACCGTACAGCCTACACGCTACACGACTTACAGTGCGGCTCCACGTACGCCTTCTACTTAGTCGCGTTTAACAGCGCTGGAAGAGGAAACGGGAGTGAGATAATATCGGCCAAGACTGATGGAAGCCGTAAGTTTTTTCTAATTGTACGACCTTATGCCCTTGAAATTCAGTTATGCCACGTCGTTTTACGAACTTCTGGATACATCAATGGCAAATATGACGACAAGATCAATCTTTCCATCGTATAGGACCATATCAGCAATCTCGCAATCATGTAGGAAATAGGATTCACACGAGACGCACTTCACACTACACTACCTACAGTGTGGCTCCACGTAGCCGCTGTCAACAACTTAGGTAGGGGATTGGTTTTTCTAATTGTGTGGCTTCACGTAAACCGTAAAATTGAATTACGCTCCACCGTTTAGTATATTTCTGGAAATACTAGTAGAGAATATATATATGAAGGCTAGATTAATTCTTTTGCCGTCATGTCATCATATATAGGATCATATCAGCAATCTTGCGAGCATATAAGAAATAAGATTTGTAAAAGACGCACTTCATGCGCGACCGCATAGCCTACACTCTACACGGCCTACAGTGGGGCTCCATGTACGCCTTCTACTTAGTCGCGTTCAACAGCGCTGGAAGAGGGAACGGCAGTGAGATCATATCAACCGACTGATGGAAGTCGTACGTTGCCTAATTGTATGATCTTATAACCTTAAAATTCAGTTATGCCACTTCGTTTGATGGAGTTCTGGATATATCACTACAAATATGATGGCAATATCAATCTTTACGTTATATAGGATCATATCAGCAATCTCGTAATCCTGTAGGAAATACGATTCGCGACCACACAGCTTGCACTCTACACAACCTACAGTGTGGCTTCACGTAGCCGTGTACAACAGCTCAGGTAGGGCGTTAGTTTTCTAATTGTGTGGCTTTACGTGAGCAGTAAAATTGAGTTACACTCCACCGTTTGGTAAACTTCTGGAGATACTAGTAGAGAATATGAAGGCAAGATTAATTTTTTTGCTATCATGTAGGATCATATCAGCAATCTTGCGATCATATAGGAAATACGATACGCAAGAGACGCACTTACCGTACAGATTACACACTATATAACATACAGTGTGGCTTCATGTAGCCACGTTCAAGAGTTTATGTAGGGGGTTGGTTTATTCTAATTGTGTGGCTTCACGCATGCCTTGAAATTAAGTTACACTTATTAAGTTAGAGAAAATGGAGGCAAGATTAACTTTTTTACCATCATATACGATCATATAAGCAATTTTTGCAATTATATAGGGAATAAGACGCATTTCACACGCAACCGCACAGCTTACACGCTACACAACCTAGTGAGGCTCCACATAGCAGCGTTCAACTGCTTTTGGAGGATTTTTCCAATTGTGTGGCCTCATGCAAGCAGTAAAATTGAGTTATGCTTATTAAGTTAGAGAATATGAAGGCAATATTATTTTGTTTACCATCATATAGGATCATATCAGCAATATTTCGATCATATAGGAAATAAGATTCGCAACAGTTCCAACTTACAGGCGAAAGTACAGTCTACACTCGATACGACTACAGCGTGACTTGACGTACGCCTTCGAAATCACATGCAGAGGCAAGAGCAACGGCAGGGAGATCATATCAGCCAAGACTGATGGCAGCCGTAAGTTTTTTCTAATTGTATGGCCTTACGCATGCCGTAAAATTGAGTTATGCCCTGCCGTTTCGTGGACTCCTGGAGATATCAGAAGGAAATATGATGGAGTGCGTACGGAATGTGTAGTGAGAATAAATAAGATTAAATGTATGGAGTTTGAAATGGGTATGGGTATTGATTGAAACGATGGGCTTCTGAATTTTTAGGAAAGTGGGTTCCTTATTTGGAGGTTGTTTTTAAATATTTTTAAACAAGAACTTCGGATTTCAGCAGAGGGATTACATACTATACCCACGCAGACTTGAATCATTATCGAATTTCTTAGTTGTAACAAATATTTACAATCCGAGTCCTGCTGAAAAACAGGTGTTTTAATTAAATGTTTAAAAATTTATACAAATGTAAGAAATAAGAATTAACGAAATTTTAATATCCGTCCACTATTTTGAAAAACAATCTGCAACAGCTGAAGTATAGTTAGTTTGTCACATTCTCCATTATTTTTTTATCGAACCGTTGCCTAATCGGTATTCAATTTCTGAAGTGTTTTGTCTTAATATGTTTCCACAATTTGCAAAAATATACTCCCTGGGCAACTTTCCAAGTGTTAATTGTCATAAAATGGAATTTTTCATTCTTATACTGAAATTATTTGGATCATATTTCACCCGAAAAATAATAATAATCAATAGCATAATATATAAAACTAGGATTCATTTAATTTATTTCATCTTCATAACAAAAATTAAAAGAATGTATATAGTATATTGGTATATATATGGTAGGCTGAAAGAGCTTCCATTGTCCACCTATAATAAAAAAATACAAATACGCAAAACATTTTAAAAGCTAAAGAGTTAAAAAAATGCAAACAATTCCGAACTGCCCATGCATGCGCGCAACTTTTGGAGTACCGCTGCCCACACTCGCAGAAAACACCATGTTGTGTTGTCTGCATCATAAGGGTCAGGGCATCATAAGGGTATCATAAGGGTCAGGCTCTTCCCTTATGATGCCCTGATCCACCAACACCACTTCATTTGTAAGATATATATACATATATGCACCACTAATTTCCTTGACATTCATATTGATGTCAGTTCAAAATCAGCAACCGATATTTATGACAAAAGAAATTATTTTCAATTTAACATTAAGAAGCTTGTTCCCTGGGACTCGAATATCTCTTTCAGTATCTACAGTAGCTTGATTTTTAATAAAATCCATAGAATTCATCGTATCTGCAGGGATCAAATTACTATTGATGATCAGCTCAAAACTCTTAAAAGTACCCTCTTAAATAACGACTCCTCTCTCTCTCTCTCTCTCTCTCTCTCCTCTCTCTCTTCCCCAACAGTTTTCTTAAAAAGATTTTTCCATAATATTTCCTTGCCTCTTTTAACCTCATTTAAAAATAGTTTTATATATTTTTATATTTCTTTTTTCGTCTCACCACTATATAGGTGGCTCAATACTTCATTTTCATAACTATTTTTTTCACTATTGCTCCCTTTAATTCCATCAAATTCATCTCTGCCACGTTTATAATTTCTTGTTACAAATTACCTTTTCCCCTCCTCTTCACATGTACAAACATTCTTGCAATTTTCGAGCCATTCTTTTGCTCTTTTTTAATCTGCTATTCTTGATAGGACGGATCTGACAGTGTATAGTTCTCCGGCGGGGTTGACGGTATTTCCAAATGCTAGGGTTGTATTTTTGTTGGCTGTTAATCCTTTGGCTGTTTTATTGATTTTTTTCTTTTCAAATCTTAATAATGTTTTATCACTTATGATTTTTCTCTTTGGTAGTACGTACTTTGAGTTTTTGGGGGGGTTAACTTGTATTTATCTCTTTGGCTAAGCCTCACATAAGTACAGAAAAATTCAAAGCATCTCTTAAAAGTGACTCCTGCTTTACTGCCCTTGACAAAGTAAGCGGGCTCACTCATTTCATTCACTCATTTCAATATATATATATATATATATATATATATATATATATATATATATATATATATATATATATATATATATATATATATATATATATATATATATATATATATATATGTATATATATATATATGTGTGTGTGTGTGTGTGTTTGTGTGTAACCACACTTTCCCAGCCCAGACCCTTTACTAATGTACTTACCTTCTTATTTGTTTCGACTTACACCATTGAAATGTTTTAAAAGAAACTTTCAGTTTCTATTTCAAGAGGTCGAGCTTGCCCCGCATCATGAGGTAAGTGCATACCATGAATTGTTTCCTAGTTTGCAATGGAGATAAACCTAGTTTGCGATGGACTTTGGGGAGGGGCAAGAACATATCTTTCATTCATGCCCTTCTTTGGTCTACACAACGTTCCTGCCGCAATTCGAAGTGCTGTAACGGTGAAACTAATCTATAGGACTCCTTGAAGCATTTCCAGCAGGTGGCAGACTCTACTTTAATCATGGACACGTTTTATATTCAGCGGATGCACTTACTCCGCGAACGCTCTTACCTCCCCTCACCTTCATCACTCACTATTTGAATATTCGTATTTCTCCTTTCTCAATATAAGGTAGACTCATATACGTGATTTGAATGTATTTTTATATTATTGGAAGTATGTTTCCAGAGCAACTGGTAAAAATAGTCACTCCAACATCTATTCCATACACATCGTTTTTATCCATCCAATCTCGGGCCATGGTAGCTCCATTGGTAAAATCTCGGATTAATAACGCGAGTTACGAACTTAATCCAACCAAATACCTCATGGGGGCTGGTGCACGTTAAATTTGGTGTGGCATCAAATACCCTTAAGTTGGTGTGGAAGTTGGGAGATTGGGGTGCCAGCTCAAATGTTGACCTCTTTATCTGATCGTGATTCAAAATGAGCAGGTGTTATCCTCGGATCTTGCCAATTGATCCCAGGTAGCTGTCTATAGCCCGTCGTGTTGTTCCAGTGTAACGTAAATTCAACTACCTACCTACCTAATTTCACCAATGCTAACTCATAAAAGCGACTAGAAAAAAATTAAAAATAACAATTTACGTTTTACAAATATATGTTTATCAATCCAGTTTTTCTAATTATTTTCAACTTACTATCCGGCCAAGTAAATACTTTTGATTTGCATATCACGATTTTCATAGAACTTGAAAATAAACCAAAAGACTGGGGAATGTTCCTAAAGAACTATTTCATATACTTTTTCTAAATCATTGTTACTTAGTGAAATGGGAATCAACAAATCCCCGCAACTAACAATCTAAAATGCCGATTTTCCCAATTAGTTTAAGTGAAATTGATGTTTTTATCCTGGGACACGATGAATTTCAAAGCATTTTCAACTTGCTAATTGCTTTCCTGCGAGATTAGGTAATTCGCAATACTTTACATTTCGTTTTTGCTCACATTTAAGTTTTGTAAATGATAAACTTGCGACTTGTTAGAAAATGAAATTGATTTTTCCCTTTGCTTTGAATGTTGTATTTTCACTACATCTTTCAAACTCTACTTGGTGAAAAAATATTGTTGGCAGGCAACAGTTTCGAAAGAAATTAACCGCAATTTCAAAATCTGACTATCTTCTCAGATTAACCCTCGGAGAATTAAAAATTAAGCGGTATCACACGCATACATCCGTTGTGCAACCTTCCTTTGTCCTTGCATAGCATCTAACCATATTTCGACCAATAGAATCATTCCTTGAAATCTTTCAACCAATGGATGCGACTGTTTAATCATGTGATGTCGGGAGAAAGCAATGCTTCATCACTCGGAATTTTCGTGATACTCAGAAGGTTAACCCTCCAAGTGGTTTCGACGAGATATCTCGTCCATCAAGGTCTGACCAATTTTGATAATGACGAGATATCTCGTCATCAAGGTATATATTGCCGACTTTTTTTATGAAGACGAGATTAAGATCTGGTCAGCTTAATTCAAATTACGAGATATCTCGTCCATCAAGATCTGGTTAATTTTGCTAATGATAAGATACCTCGTCGAGACAACCACCAGGAGGGTTAAAATAAACCTTTGATATATCACGCTTCTTGGGAGACAAGAGAAACCATGATATATCGAGGAGTTAATTAAGATCAAGCACCTAATTATTGTCATTTTAGTACATATATGATTATTTATCAATTCAAGCAATATACAGATACTAAGCAGAAACATGTTATATAGCATAGCTTAGACCCTCAAAGTGGTTTCAACTAGATATCTCGTCCATCAAAGTCTGACCAATTTGCCTGAAGAGTTATCTCGTCTTCAGAATATTGTAGATTTTTTTATGACGAGATCAAGATCTGCTCAGTTTTCTTCTAATTGCGAGGTATCTCGCATATCAAGTTCTGGTCGCTTTTGCTAATGACGAGATTAAAATATTGCACGTTTTCAAAATATTGCAGATCTTTTTATGATGACGAGATCAAGATCTGGTCACTTTTGTAGAGATTTTGTAGAGACACGTTTTGAAGAGATATCTCGTCTTCAAAATATTGCAGATTTTTGGATGATGTCGAGATCAAGATCTGGTCAGTTTGCTTCTAATTGCGAGGTATCTCGTCCATCAAGATCTGGTCAATTTTGCTGATGACGAAATGCCTCAACTAAACAAACAGAAGGGTTAAGAAAATAAACCAAAACCCGCAACCGAACTTATTATTTCCTTATTTCATATCTGCTAAGTGAAATGGAAATCAATTTCGCATTTCCAAAACTCCCCATAAAACGAGATGTAAAAGCAGGAATCCTAAAACCCCGAGCAACAATAATCACACACATTTCTCCTAAAGCGGCACCATCTAAAATACCGATTTTCCCAGCTAGTTTAAGTCTAATAGATATTTTTATCCGGACACTGCATTCGAAAGGGGGTAGTGCTGAGCGAGCGAAATCTTCCTGCGAGATAAGGCAAGGGGTCCGTAAAATTCCTCTAACAGCCGAAATGTAGTGCAGAAGCAGATTTGTCCCGCACATCTGCCCCGGAATAAAACCGTCCTAGGCAATACATCACGTAGCCCATTTCTTATTATTTTAACGGGGGTGGAGGGAGGTTAAATCTCCTCCCTGTAACCTGGGACAGCCGGAAGAACAATTTTCGTCCAAGTCACTTAAGGGATTTGGACAGAGATTTACACCCAAATAGGGGAAAGAAGGGAAAATCGAAGAGGGAAAAGAGGACCTTCCTTTTTATTGACGGGCTTATATTCCATAAATATAGGAGTTCGAAAAGGAGCGATTTATCAAATAGCATTACCTGGGAGAAATGGAGGGAGGATATGTGTTACAGAACGTTCTATTGATTTTCGCTAAGGAGAAATAAGTTAATTGACACGAATTAGGATAGATTCTATAAGGCGGAAAGAACAGGACGATTTTTAACGAATATCTCATTATTTCTTCGGCATAGCTATTCGAATTTGCTCGCTTAGAGTTTTAAATCAATGGGAATTGATTCGCTGTTGAAAGACTCATTGAGTGTGATTCGTTACGATGTATGGTTGGTTGATTGTTTGGGGGTTTTATGGCGCAATAGCGATATTTGGCCAAACTCCAAACACAAAACAGGCAACTTTAAGCAAGAAATGTGGTGAAAGGGAAATAAAGAAGGATTTGGGAAATAGAATAATGGATGAAAGCAGTAAAAGATGGCTTAGGTTCCCTAGGAGTGCGATACCCTTGTATGCTTAAGGCAGCAAACACCATGGGTAGGTAGATAGGTAGGTAGTTTAATTAACTTCGCACTGGAGAAACAAAACGGGCTACTGAAGACGGTCCGGGATCAAACCCGAAGGGAATGATCGAGGACAACACCACGTAATTTTGAACCACTGTCAGATGACGAGATCACACCTGGGCTGGCACCCCACTCTCCAATCTTCCACAACACCAAAACGTGAGGACATTTGAAGCCACGACATATTTAACTTGCACCATCCCCTTTGTACACGATGGTCTTTGGTTGGATTCGAACTCGCAACCCTCCGGTTGCTAATCCATTTCTCTTCCAACCGGTCTACCTAGCGGAAACTCCATGGGAAAAGAAAAGATCATTAGAGTACCTCGAGTCCGTGAAGCCTGTACACACCTGAAGATGTATCACGTATGATGTCAGATTAAAAAGAGGGCTTTTTAAAGGAGGAAAACATTCATTTTCACAGTGAGGACATAACGATCATGTGACAAGCAAAATTAGTATTTACATGAAACGAAAACATACGGATAGCATGGCAAAATAGGCGACATCATATCCACCATGCCTCGAGTATTGACAGGAAATTTCCGCACTCATTTCTTCCCGCTCCCCACTGCATCCCTTCGGTTACAGTTAGGAAAGGGGATGATCTCACCCTGGGCTTTCACATTTTTCTTATCTAAGCAGTTTTTTAAATCGATCGTGGCTTAGTGGTTTGCCCACTGCTTTAGTAGCCTGTGAGTTGTATACGGGTGCAGGTTTAATTTCTGTAACTTATCCTGAATGAATGTTGAATGTCTCTTTTCTATGTCAGTGAATCTTCCTTTGTATGTCCATTATTTGATATTTTCTGTCTTGTGTTTGGCGCATAAAGTCAACCCTTGCGCCATAAAGCCCAACCAACTACCACCTCTGCAGTTTTATAAATGTTTTAGGATAATTTATGATACTATATATTCTACTATATTAGTTTTTGTACTATCCACATTATCGTACTTCTGATATACTATTGCATGTTATTATAGTCTGTTATTAGTTGAGTACTGTTCACATCATTATTAACAGTGATACAGTATTTTAAACATGTAGTTTACCGCTCTGTTTCTTGATATCAAAAGTGTCAAAATTAATTTTTTATAATAACAGTATAATATATCGACTTTATTTCATAAAATGTGTAATAGTAAATTATTGTTCGTATTATTCGGGTAGCTTTGGGTAAATTAAGTATTCTTAAACAAATACGGTATTTCCTGCTGATTAAAAAATATTTTCAACACAATAGGAAAAATCAAATTAAAGATGGTTTTTGAGAAAAATGCATTAAAAATTGAACAAATTGAAAAATCCATATTTTCAGTGCTGCTTAAGTAAATGAAGCAAATACAAATGAAATAAACATTAATATTTGCTATAAAAGTCAAAATCTTACTGAAGAAACGCATTCAAATTATTTCAAATATTTTAGGTTGGTAGTTGAATTTGTTGCCGCACTGGAGCGATTGGTGACACGAACCGCGTTCAATCCCGAAAGGAAAGATCCGATAAATGTTTTAGGAAATATGCGATTTCTAAGCTGTGATGTACGGCTTAGAAAAGTAAAATTTAATTTGTGATGACACTTTCAAAGACATGTGTTCCGAAGAAATTTTTATCAAGATGCAATTAGCATTTTTGAAAAATATTGCTGATTGCATCTTGAAATAAAAATTCACGGTAGCCCACCAGTATACAAAATGTCATTCGTATATTTTTTTAAAAATAGACCAGGATAAACACAAATTAATGTTAGGACCTTGCGCCAAAACTTAAACCAACCAAACTAATATAATTTTTGTTGGTATCTTTTTATAATACTAAATTATGTTCTTATTTTCGAATTAAAAACTACAAGTATATTTCATTTACTGTTATTAAATTGCAAGTCTTTATCTCCGATTTCAATTTTTATTAATTTTTTCGATCTTCTTTTGTCTTCCAATGATTTGTTAAGTATATGCTTAATTCTAACGTTTGTTAGCATTTTTCTATTTATTTTATAAGTGAATATGGATTTACTATGTGTGTCATAATAGAGCTACAAAAAGTAAACTAAACACACCTTGTTATTCAGCATCGTTCACAGTAGGACAAATCCACAGGTACCATTCCTCAAAAAGTAGCATCTTCTATGAATTCATATGCATAAATGGGACATTACCCACAAACTTCTTAATTGCCAATGGCAACCCTCAGTTTTGAAGCCAAATTTTAGCACATCAAAATTTAATATAGGGTACCAAGTTTCACGTCATTACGCCTGTTTTAGATAATGAATATGTAAAGTTTTGAGCTATTAATATTAAAATGATTTCCGTTGCAACGTTGATGTATATGAATGGAAATTGGCTGAGAAGGACGTTATGTATGACTAAACCAAACTTCTAAGCTCTTTCCTCTCAATAGAAGTCTATCATATCTTTCTGCATAAAATATGGATGAAAACGTTATTATTAAATTCAGTATATCGGAAAGATTACAAAGAGGAAATAATTAAACGTTTGCTTAGCCGTAAATATGGGAGTAATATTATAATAGAGACTAGTTTATCAAACTACGAATTAAAAGAATTTAATCTCAAAGAATGATGCATGAAAGAATACATAGTAAGATATTAATCTACTGGACTATTTCAAATGCACAAAACTAATACTCATAAATTTAAATTTTATTTTTATTTAAATGGATACGCATGCGGTTTTTTTAATTTTCAGATTACATTTTACAATAGCTAAATGGATTTTGTAAACTACTTTCACTCAGGTTGTACAGGATCGGATCACGCAGTATCTGCCTGTACCACATTTCATTAGCAACAAATATTTACAACTAATATTCTATGTATATTCACATTGATACTACTGCAAATATACATACGTACTGATGTCATATCCCCAATACTTTTTTCTGCAAATAAAATAACTTGTTAGGTTAAAATCCAGTCTAAGAAAATTTTACAATTATTTTAATCCAAGCAATTTAAAAGCATAGATACTGGCCTGTTATAATTACTGAGAGTTAGATGTTCATAAATCATCAATCGTATTTAACTTTATCGCGTTTGCCACATATTTATACATTCCCTTGTAGGTTGGTATGTAGGTAGTTGAATTTACTTCGCACTGGAGCAACATGAGCTATTGGCGACGAGCAGGATTAATCCCTAAGGGAAAGACTCGAGGACAACACAACATAATTTTGAATCACTGTCAGATGACGAGGTCAACACCTGAGTAGGTACCCTACTCTCCAAATTTCCACATCCCGTCAACGTGAGGACATTTCAGACCGCGACAGATTTAGCGTGCATCAGCCCATACGTACACAACGGTCTTTAGTTGCATCAGGTTTCGAACTCGCAACCCTCAAGTTGCTAATTCGTGACTCTACTAACTGGGCAACGACAGCCCTACATCCTCTTGGAAACTACAACCATGCATTAAGTATTTTTATGCAGATCAATGTAGAAATTAAAAATGTATAACTTAATATTATTTATTGATTTTCGTTACATGTATATCATATATTAAAATATCAATACGCATATTATTTTAATATACAGGGTGTCCCAAAAAGGTTGTTCTGCAATTTATCTTTTTACTATTTGGAGATAAGTAGGCAATGTAAATTGCAAAAGTGCACCAAATAAGGTAAGTAATAAAGATATGTGAATAAAATTATCACGTGATAACAATTTAAGCGGATACAGTTTTTAATTTCTATACAACCCCTCTAGATAAAAATCCGAGATAGCAGAAATATTCCTTACCTGCATCCCTATCGTTAGCAGAAAACTGCATTTCTCTAGGTTGAACAGTAACGGAGGCATAAGGACGCAAAAAAGTTGACTTATACCGCTTGTGCACAGCTGTTCAAGCAGTCAGATTAAGGACCGCATACACAATGCTAAAAAGCATTTTTAGGTCAGAAAGTGCAACATTGTGCAAAATAATGTAGTATTGCAACTGCAGATGAAAATCGCAATGCATAGTAGTAGACAATGTAATCTTTAATAAAAATATTGTAGAAAAAATGGTTTAAATAAAAATAAAAGGAAATTTTTCCATCTGCAGCAATGCAGAACTTAGCTCTTCATTCTTGGCCATGGGTCAGTTTCCGTTCTCGATTAGATACGGCCCCCTTAAAATAGAAACTCTTGTATCTCCGTTACTATTCAACCTACAGAAATATGGGTTTTTACTAACGATAGGGATACAGGTAAGGAACATTTTTGCTATCTCGGATTTTTATCTAGAGGGGTTGTATACAAATTAAAAACTGTATCCGCTTAAATTGTTATCACGTGATAATTTTATTCACATATCTTTATTACTTACCTTATTTGGTGCACTTTTGCAATTTACATTGCCTACTTATCTCCAAATAGTAAAAAGATAAATTGCAGAACAACCTTTTTGGGACACCCTGTATATTTATAAATAATAATAATATAATAAAATTCAATAAATGTATTCATTTTCTACCATTCTCCAATATCCATTCTCTACATTACATTGCTCCATCGAACATAACAAATAAAACATACTTAAAATATGTTAAAAACAATTTTTATTTTATTCGTCAGAATAAAAAGGTTACATGCATTAACAGACATTCTTGCCGCTAAATTTGTTTTGTGGTTTTAAACCGACCACAGCATTATTTAAACTCAACACGAATATGCCTGTCCAAACATGCTTTCTGTTCAATTTTAAAGAAACACGAATACGTAGGAAACAAGAGAAATAAACGCGAAGAGGCACAATAAAATATGTATACCCATCCCTAAATGTATTAAATGAATTACAAAGCGAAAAGATCTAGACAAAGGCCTCATAATAGTGGGAAATTTCCCAGCTGTGCACAGTTCTTAGAGGCTGCTATGCAATTATGAAAAGCGCTGCAGGTAAGAAAGATAATTCTCCGTCTTATTTTCTTTTGTTGGAATAATCATTTCTGCACACGGTCATTGCAAATATTACGTGTTAGAAAGAACATAACTCGGAAAAACCGAAATACGACTCCTTAATTGAGGTTCTGGCTTCCTTTGTGTTGTATTTTCCTGAAAGCAGGAATACGAAGAACAGATAAAAGTATCTCATTAAACCGAATTATCCTGTTCATTGTGGAGAATTTAAATTAATTTTGAAGTTAAAAAATTGTAATTTTGTAAAGAGGTTACAATTTGGAATTACATGTCAGGTAATCAAGCCATTTACACTGCGTGTGCGTTTTCTCTCTGAAAATCTGTTGCTTTAAAAATGTATTTAAAATAGAATGCCTTGTTAAGATATACTTTTTACTAACCGGAAGTGTAGGTGAACGTTTACTATTTATTGCTTTGAAATGTGCTGAAAATAAAATACGACATTTATACTTTTACCCAAAGCGAAAACTAAATAAAGTAACTCATTAAACCGAATTAGTCTGTACATTCATTGCTTACATTAATTTTGAGGTTAAAATTATAATTTGCGTGGATTGGATTGGGTGTTCGGGTTTTATGGCACAAAATCCAAAAGCGGACAAGCTGCGGCAAGACAGAATATAACTCAATAAAAGCACAAAACATTTAAAAACCAAGTTCAAGAGAAATATAAAAGGTAGATTTAGAACATGAAAAAACTTGTAGATGATAATAAAAATATTCAAACAATAGTCAGATGATATAACAAGACCATCATTTTCAGCTTAACTAATGAATTTAATTTACCTTAGCATAAATTTTGGGTGTGGAATTTAAAAGAATGAATTATAAAGGCATTTTGAGGGATAAAATAGATTTAAGTCATTTTGAATTTGGAAAAAAATTAGATGAGATTTAAAAACCAACTGAACGCAATAATGCGAAAAAGCTTGAATGGGGATTTTCCGAATCAAATCTCGTAGATTCAAAATTGTACTTTTTATAATTTGTGTGAGTTACAAAGATTCAAAGGTATAATTGAGTTTTTCAAATATTTCTTACATAAATTGAAAGGTTTATTAAAAAATATTGTTATGTGGTTTATATGAGGATACATGAATACTTCTGAGTAGTCTGGAACATTCGGAGGAGTAACTTGCAACGCAGTGGGAAGAACAAAGGAAAAGCAACCGGAGGTTTGAGAGTTCGAAGCTCGGTCCAGCCAAAGACCGTCATGTGCAAGGGGGCTGGTGCATGTTAATTTGTCGTGACCTCCAATGTCCTCACGTTGGCGTGGTGTGGAAGTTTGGAGTGTGGGGTGCCAGCTCAGGTGCTGTCTCGTCATCTTAGCCTGGTTCAAAATTATGAGGCGTTGTCCTTGGGTCTTTCCCTTCGGGATTGATCCCAACATCGCCAATAGCCCGTTGTGTTGCTCCAGTTCGACGTTAATTGACTGCCTACCTACCTACATGGAAAATGTGGAATAAGAAGCTGAGGATGAGTAACATTTTTATTTCTATAATTGGGAAACACAATGCTGGTTAGATGATTCATCCGCCATATCTGTTCCATGAAACATTATTTTCGAATACAGATGTTTTAATTTAAACCTTTTGCCCAGTAAAACTCAAAACGGAAAGGGAGTTTAGTGCTTTGAAATGTTATCGAAATAAATAAATAAAAATTCTCTATAGCTTATAAAGTATAAATATTTGTAGATTTCGTGGAAAATTCCTGTATGATAAACACTTATTTTTCATTGAAGGTAAATGTCTTTCTCTTCTAATGCTATACCTGTAATTGGTGAATAGAATTTTTGATGTGGGTGTTAAGATTCTCTGGGATTTCTAGGATGAGTTATGGCATATGTATAAATAGTGTCCTATATTCCATGAACGTATTTCACTATCCTTCCTTTGCTTTCAATTTGTTTCTACTTTAAACATCCGCTTGTGCACTTAGTATTTACTTCTAAATATATTTCGCAGTTCTTTGAAAAGGTCCAATGGAAAGGAGATTTCCCTTAGATCGAAATATTCTATTGAAAGGAAGAGTGTATTGATGCCGTTTAGGAAATAGTAATACATGATAGAGGAGAGTAAAGATTTTTCTCTTTTCCCCTTATTTTAGAATTTTATGTCCCCGCTGAAAGAGTATCGAA
Source organism: Meta bourneti (assembly GCA_933210815.1). Classification (NCBI taxonomy): domain Eukaryota; kingdom Metazoa; phylum Arthropoda; class Arachnida; order Araneae; family Tetragnathidae; genus Meta; species Meta bourneti. The sequence continues at coordinate 13,772,677 of OW119929.1, forward strand.
AGAAAGAGTGTCCCTCAGCACAAAAGCTCTTGTTTCATTGTACTATTGTTATGTTGTATTTGATGTGCTCAAAGACTGAAACTGCTCAACGTAGTGTTTCAGAAAAAAGGAACCCATGTATTTGTGTAAATAGTTATGGATATAAATATTTAAGTACATATTTCAACAGACTAAATGTGTGTTGAGATGATAAATGATTAAACCGAACTTTTGTACAAATAAAGGATTTCAAGTGAAATAATGTACCTAACTCTGTACATGTGCAATTAAATGCGGGTTTGATTAGGAAGGTAAATGACCTTGGTTGAATTCACATCTTGAAAGGAATAGTATGGCTACGAAAAGAGCTGTTAATCATAAGAACGGCGATCATCAACGGCTACTTTAATCGTCAACTCGTAATACTATTGTAGTTCAACTCTAACGAGTTGGGAATTGAGTCATGGTTTGGAATGAGTCTATTCGTTTAAGTAGGGGATAGACTAAATGTAAACAACGGGTTCCCATAATTGGCACCTGTAGAGTGAATTCTGGTTCTTTTATATATCGGTGCTGGAATCAAAAGTCATTGCAATTGGACGAAATATGGCAATCACTGTACATAATTTGGCATATAGCAGCGTTTTCTCCTGGCGAGTTGCTACCTTTCAAGAAATAGACACGCCCAAGGTCATCTTAATTCTCAACAGATCCGATCCTACATCATTTTGGATACCAAGTGAGAGCAAGAAACTAAATCTAAGACACATCACTTACGGAAATGAATTGATGTTTTTAGGGTTAAAAATGTCTCCTAATTAAACAACGTGAGTCAGTGTTGAATTATTCCTCGGGCAACAAAAATAATGTTTGAAAAGTAAATAACCTTAACCAATCCTAATTAATCAAGTTAGACTTATACAAAGTATCTCGAATGTCAATAACCAGAGCTGGACTAGATATCGGCGGCATAGAGCATAAAATCATTAACTGACAAATTAATGTACGAGAACATGTACATTAACATGTACATGAACATGTACATATGACAAATTAATGTACAGGCCTATTAGCTATTCGATCAAGAAATAAAAATTATAAGCATTTTGATATTGTAGTGTTTTGTTTCAAAAAGATTACAATTCGACAATGTGTACCGAAAAAGTTCTGTTAATGAATTTCTTCTCTAAATCCACGATACGTGATGGTAATTCCATGTGCACAAATATTTTTCTTGGTGAGTGCTACCTTTCTTAAGTGCCTTTGCTGTGATTTTATGTAAATTTGTGTTTTCGTTTGTAGCGCTTAATTTATATGCATGCGACAAATGCTAGTAATGTAACCTTATGAGGGTTAATCAAGCCGCAGTTTTCATTACGTAACTTCTAACGTGTTTTAGACTTCTTCGCCAATAGAATCCTTTCTAAGATTTTTCAGCCAATAGATGTGGCTATTTGTCATTATTTGCATCGAGGGGAAATAGTCACTACACGGAAATCTCTGGAAACTCAGGGGGTTAAATATTAATCCACTTGGTGGTCGTCTCGGAGAGGTGTCTCCTCATTTACCAAAGTGACCAGATCTTCGTGAACGAGATATGTTGATATTTATCAAACTGACCAGATTTTGATGAACGAGATATTACCTCATTGAACAAACTGAACGGATCTTGATGACGTGGTATCTCGTCATTACACTGAAACTGAACAGATCGTGATGTCGTCATCATCATAAAAATTGGCAATATTTTGATGACGAGATATCTCGTCATTAGCAAACTTTATTAGGTCTTGACGAATTAGATATCTGGTTGAAACCAATTGGAGGGTTCATAATAGTTTCTTAACATCATGGACTCCATAGTCTCTTTTAACATCATGGACTCCATAGTCTCTTTTAACATCATGGACTCCATAGTCTATTTTAACATCATGGGCCGTTGTAGCCCGGTTGGAAGAGTAACGAATTAGCAACCGGAGGGTTGAGAGCTCGAATCCAGCCAAAGACCATCGTGTACAAAGGGGGATCGTGCACGTGATATCTGTCGTGGTCTCAAATGTCCTCACGTTGGCGTGGTGTGGAAGTTTGGAGAGTTGGGTGCAAGTTTAGGTATGACGTCGTCATCTGACCGTGGTTCAAAATCACGTGGTGTTGTCCTCGGACTTTCCCTTCGGGTTTGATGCCGGATCATCCCAATAGGCCGTTGTGTTGCCCCAGTGCGACGTTAATTAAAATACCTACCTACATCTTTTAACTTCATTTGATCATCGCAATTAAAAAGTATGAATAATAAGAAAGTTGAGATATATATATTTCCCAAGCTCATGTTTGTATATTGAGAGGAGAAACATTGGAAGCAAACCTCAAAGATCATTTTTCACATTTAATTTTCAAAAAACGAATCTGTCGAAGGAGGAAGAACTCGTAAGAGTTTCTTTGTTTTTCCCTAATATTACCTTACGAAAGAGCAAGAAATTTATCGGAAGACCGATCATTTTTTCCGGCACTCGCTGAGACATCGAGCAGTAAATCATCTTTGATTGAAAAAAGAACGCCATATTTAGCTCATTATTCTTGACATGCGCTTCAACATTAATATTCCTCGAAGCCAAGTAATAAGAAAAGACTAAAGCTGCATCTCGTGAAAGATACCTGTTAAAACCCGAGCGACTTTATTGTTATTTATATCTTTAAAAATATTTTGAAGCGTAATAAATTATTCAATACTTTTTGTAGGAATTTATGACGAGCGCAGAGGCTAACTGAATCCATCCAAGTAACCAAGTCTCGGAATGCCTTTTTTGTATTTTTTTATTTTCTGAATCCACGACTCCCATTTTTTGTTCTGAGTTTTTTTTCTTCAAATGCCGTGCCGTGTCTCTTTGACGCATGGCTGGTTTTCACAGGACCGAAGCATAAAGAAGCGACATCGCTTTCTAAGGGGAAGGCGACTTTTTATTGCATTGATGGTAACTGGATTTCGTTTTGCGATTCCGTTTAGAAATTTATGCGAAAAATTGGCTCAAATAGAATTTTGAGGAAGTGCGCGCAGCCAAGAAATGTATTTTCTCATAAAATGCATTGTCTTAAAATATATTTTTTTCGGGAAGACTTTTACTAACATCTACGTAGAAGGGTTTCGTGCTCGGGGTATGAATATGTAAGAAATGGGAGTCGATGCTTAGCATTTTTTTTCATGAAATGTCGGTGGATGATCTATACGAATCACTATAAAAGAATGCTTGGCTGTAAGCCAGTGGAATTTTGTTTTTAAACATTTGACAATCAAAGGAAAATACTGAAGAAAGTTGATTTTGTAGTTGAGCATTTTTTAAGATGGTTTGAACAAAAATATTATGGAAACTGGAATCCAAAAATAGTTCTTTCCGCTTCTAATAATACGTTCTGGTATAATTTTTTCTAATGCACGTGCAGTTGAACATTAGTCATCATTTGAACCACTTGGAGTTACCCTGGTGCTACACGGAGGGTGAGTTCGCGTTACAACTCACATGCATATATTCAAGGCACAATTCAATAGGGATGCCACGCATTTACTTTATACCAACAAACATCTATGCCTTTACCGTGGATTCAAGCCATGGACATTTTGATCTAAAATACAGCACCCCTTCCACCTGACCGATTGGTCAGCAGTTCTCTTTTTAGCACTCTCTTGTTGTTTTCTCTCCTAATAGTTCTCTCTCCTAATAGTGCTCTCTCCTAATAATTATCTCTTCTAATAGTTCTCTCTCCTAATAGTGCTCTCCTTATAATAATTATCTCTTCTAATAGTTCTCTCTCCTAATAGTGCTCTCTCCTAATAGTGCTCTCTCGTAGTAGTGCTCTCTCCAAATAGTGCTCTCTCCTAATAGTTCTCTCTCCTAATAGTTCTCTCTCCTAATAATTCTCTCTCCTAATAGTACTCTCTCCCGACAGTTCTCACTTCTAGTAGTGCTCTCTCCTAATAGTTCTCTCTCCTAATAGTGCTCTCTCCTAATAGTTCTCTCTCCTAATAGTTCTCTCTCCAAATAGTGCTCTCTCCTAATAATTATCTCTCCTAATAGTGCTATCTCCTAATAATTCTCTCTCCTAATAGTACTCTCTCCTAATAATTAACTCTCCTAATAGTGCTTTCTCCCAATAATTCTCTCTCCTAATAGTTCTCTCTCCAAATAGTTATCTCTCCTAATAGTGCTATCTCCTAATAATTCTCTCTCCGAATAGTACTCTCTCCTAATAGTGCTCTCTCTTAATAATTAACTCTCCTAATAGTGCTTTCTCCTAATAGTTCTCTCTCCTAATAGTTCTCTCTCCAAATAGTGCTCTCTCCTAATAATTATCTCTCCTAATAGTGCTATCTCCTAATAATTCTCTCTCCTAATAGTACTCTCTCCTGACAGTTCTCTCTCCTAATAGTGCTCTCTCCTAATAGTTCTCTCTCCTAATAATTCTCTCCTAATAGTTCCAGTAGTTCTCTCTCCTAATAGTTTAAGTATTTATATTTATATTTCTTCTAGTAGTTCTCTTTCTCTCTCTTCTAATACAATAGTTCTAAAACTCAAAGTGGCAAGCAACTTCTCTGAGCATTAATACAGAATCGTAACAAATCCATGAGCTTCTTAGCCATGAGGTCTTTACGAACCTACATAAGCAGTACATAAGTAGGTAGTTCAAGATCCGAGAACAACACCTCCCAATTTTGAACCACCGTCAGATGACGAAATGGTAGCAGTGATTACGAATTGGCGAAGCTATTAATTACCTATGGGGCAGTCACTACGCATGATTTTGGGTGTGATAGCCCTCTTCCCTTTGCGAGCTTACCACCTTTCTGCAAATGGACATATCCCCAATGTCATCTGCCTTCTCACCGGAGCTACCCTATGCCAGCTATGAATTAGACATTTACAAAATTGCTATCATCATACTCACTTTTGTTTGGGAAGCCATTTCTTTAAGCAATGTGTGGATCTTAGGCAAAAAAGCATCAACCTTTTTTGCCTAAGATCAGTGTTTTTCTCTTAAGCAATGTAATTTAAAGTTAGATTGAAACAATGAAAAAACGAAGCACGCCTCACTTATTTGATTTTATGGTCATTTTACAACCTTGTCTCTTTACTTCACTTCCTTCAATTAAACAATCAGTACCAAACACAATATACGCAATGAAGTTTCACTGTAACGGTTTAAGTGTTTAATTCAAAGACAGTTTTTTACAGCTTTTTTAGTTTTGATTTTCAAGCGCAAAACACAAAAAGTTAAATTGAAAGCTTTTTACAATTATTTTGAGATCTGTGAATAGTTTAACTGTGAATAGTTTAAAAAGGAAGGGGTTAGATATTTATCATAATTCATGGTTTTGATTCTTACTTATTATCATAGTTGTTATTCACTGCTCTATTGAGGACAATATATAAAAATATTTTCAAAACATATATAATTCACAATTTATTATGGAATACAAGGCAATCTGCTATAAATACAATTTAAAGAACAATATTCATTTATAATTTGCTTGTTGCAAAGCATTTGGAAAAATTAATTTTTCTGGTGGTTGTCTCGACATGTTATCTTGTCATTAGAAAAACTGGCCAGATCTTGATGGACGAGATATCTCATCATTAGGAAAATTATTCACATCTCAGGGCCGGTGCACATATCCTATTTTTAAAGGTACGGCGCCGCTGCAGCACCGTAAGTGCGGTCTGAGATACAGGATAGCAGATAGCGTAGTGCACACATACCTCCGTTGACATTGCAGCGACGTACGTCCACCTTGCGTGCAATTTGTGCCATAGTTCCCCACGTCGCCGCAAGGTAGCCACGCACGGTCCTCCGGTCTCTCAGTACTTTGTTCTCTATTGAGCGGTGCACACATCTGTTATTTTTATAGTAAACTAGCTGAATTACCCGGCGTTGCTCGGGTTGAAATGGTTAAATGTTGCTTGAAAAGTGCAATTAGAATAATCATTTTTCTTTCACAGAAAAATGCAATGATTTAAGTTGTACGGAAAATATGTTTTAACTTTTTCATAGCTTCTACAATATACTTCGGACGCAAATATATACATTTAATTCCTGAATATATTGCAATATGTAAAAGATTAAGACCTAAATACAAAGAGAAACGAAATTCCGACGAACTAAAAGAGCGAAATGAAACTGTCAGATTCACTGAAAGATGATAAACTGGAAGACTTACCTAGTTAGCTTCCTTTAAATACGACCAGCTAAGAATCGAGTGGGCGCTGGAATGTTCTCCATCATGAGTCCAAGGAAGTTTCCGTTTCCCCAACTTTCTAAAAAGTTCTACAAAGTTTTATAAAAAAAATAAATATTAATTCTGGTGCTCCCAGATACCGAGTAGCAAAATTACGCTTTTATGATCAATGAGTTTTTCGTTTGTGCTTTTCGGAATAAGGACGCTTGGGTTAGAAATAAATGTAATCGTTGTAGACAAACTAAACTGAATAGAAAAACATTTTTCTAAAAGTAGAATGTCGATTTTACAGAATTTTTAAGAAAGAAAATCACTGCTTTCAGCGGAGGATTCACATGTATCTATTCCGGACATTTTAAAATAAGTTACACGCCTTACATAAAGAGCTCATGAAACAGAATTCTACAAATCATTACGTATTCAATAAATTATTTAAGGAAAGTGGGTCGAAATATACACCAACTTTCCTTGAAAATCATCCTTGAACTCCTGAAAAACTTTCCTTGAATTTCCTTGAAAAAATAAATATTTTAAAATATTCTTTCTTCATCAATAAAATATCTATAATTTATTTACATCATGGGAAGAACTAAAAAGTCAGTTCAAGCATAAATATTGTAATTTAATTTGTTTCGGAAAAAATTGTTTTTCGATCAGCACTGGGAAAGCAACCATAGCTGCCTAAATCAATCAATCTACGCTCAATGTTATTTCTATGGCGATTTCGAATAGTTTTTAGCCCCCTATGGCCAATAGAACGGGGGTTAAGATATAGCCTATGCTGACCGCAGTGTTCTAAAGTATGAGTGTACTAAATTTGGTGTGGATTGATCAAACGGTGTAGATTTGTATAGAAAAGATACACGCACATCCTATTTTATATATGTGCGGCGTATTATTTTTCATGAATTATAAATATTTTTATAGTTCTTTAAATTTAATAAAAACATAAAGAATATGAATCGAGAGTGCATACGAATTGGAATACGAATAGATATTATTAATTGAATTGGGTACTTGCATCCTATTTCCCGTATAAACGATATGGAGAGGCATGAATAAAATACTGGACGCAAAAGAATACAAACTCCAGATAACAATTTAAAACTGATTTAATTGTATCTTTTACAAAATATTTCCTTAAGCGATTTAGAGTTCAATTTGTGGTGGGTGCACGAATTTCACTGGCGGCCAAATGAGTACTGGCGTCATTTCACGGTTGTGTGAGCATAGTTGGGTACGGCGACATAGAGGACGTACGTTTAAAAATCGGATGTGTGCACCGGTCCTTAATCGATGAGATATCTCAACCAAACCACTTGTAGGATTAATGAAAATCTGTATAATTATAGTACATTTACACAAATTCGATTTGAAAACAATCCTTTTAACCCTCCAAATGGTTTCGACGATATCTCGTCCATAAAGGTCTGACTATTTACAGTAATGAGGAGGTATCATCAAAATATTGCCGATGATGATGAGATCAAAAACTGGTTAGATTTCTAATAACGACATATCTCATCCATCAAGATCTGGTCAGTATTCTTCGAATGACAAGATACTTCGTCGAGAACAGGAGGGTTAAATCTTGATGGAAACGAAAATGCGAAACAAACTTAGAATTCAAAACCTCTTTTCATTACATTTTGGAAATTATTTAGCTTATCGTTCAGTTTCTTTAACTATCACCCATGGGTTTAATACTTTACAGTAAAATCGACTACGATACACATGCTTTCGCTATCAGACTTTCTTAACGTTGAAATGATTGAAGCTTACATTCCTATATCTCATCCTAAACTGCACTTCGAATGCATATTATGTATCGATGGGAGATAAGAGGAAAACATAACGCTTATTTAATTCCATTCGCAGCTAGATGATACGTGCTCACATTCAAATGCATTACGGATTTTAACATAACTTCCAAGTAATGACTTAATAAAACTTAGATTTAGAAATCCTCGAGATCATCAAAAATAAATTTGCCTGCTTCTCGTGAGATTGAGGGAATACCCGACACACACAAAAAAAAACGATTCTCCACATCCCATACGGAATTTTTTCGATTTACTTTAGTGCATTCACGGCACTTAGACACAACGTTTAATTTTTAAGAAACAGCCAATAGCGCTTTATTTTACGTAATGTAAATATAAACAGTTATGTATGGTAAACCATACATGCATATCACCAAATGAACAGTTGTGCTGTGAAATGTTGAGATTTAGATAATTCAAATTAATGCCATCCCAAGAATTTTATTTATGTTTTGGGTAAAAGCAGTCATTTTCCTCCGAAACGGATTTTTAAATCCCTTAGGATTGAAGGAACATTATTATAGGTTTTACGGAAAATCAGCTTATGTTATAAATGTTTCACTTATTGTAAAATGTCTTCATTTTCATAGTAAAGATAAGACATTAAGTAGTTTTCAGAATTCATACTTAAATTGACACTTTCTCGTACACATTAATTAATTCTCTGGGCATCGCGAGATTATCGAGTAGTATTGTATTCCTTTTAACTCATAACATAAGGACTACATAACCTCATCTATTGGTTTGAAAGAATCCACATATTATTTCAACCTTTAGAAAGATTCTGCTGGTCCTATCCTTAGAAGAGAATTATTTGTAACAATTCCATTGTCCCACTCTGTAGAATAGAACACTGGAACGATTCTATTTGCCCTTTCATTAGAATGGAATCCTTTGAAAATATTTATTACTTATTTCCTTAGAATAGAATATTTTAGTTGGTTAGTTTCGGGGTTTTATGGCAAGGGTCATGCTTGGCCATGCTGCGCCAGACACAAGACATACAACATCAAGTAATAGAAACACACAATGAAGGTTTTACTGACACAGAAGAGAGATAAACCCAGGAAGGAATGCACCTGAAAGGAATTGAACCTGTGCCGCTTACAACTCGTAGGTCGCTGGCCAGTGGACATTCCCACTGAGCTGACACGGTCCCTAGAATTTTTGGAAATATTATATTGCTCATTTTATTATAATAGAGTTCGCTGGATAGATTCTATTGGCCAAAAAGATCAAATGTTGTTTAGAAGTCATGCAGAGAGAACTATAGGTTGTTTGGTAAAAAATATGATTGGTGAACCCCCCCCCCCCAGAGGGTTAAAGGTGCCATGTATCAGGACGACATGCACCCTAACATAGAACATTCCCACGTGTTTCCGTTTCAATACAGAAAACTGTATGGTACACATACGTATTTCAGAATATTTATTCATTTGTCGAAAAATCTATGGTTTGCATGCTTGTCAAGTATAGTGCAATTCAAGTTTTTGCCAATAACAGTTAGAGTGAATATTCAAATATAACACATGAGGGGTAGGTAGCTAATTAACGTCGCACTGGAGCAACACAATGGGTTATTGGTGACGGTCCGGGATCAATCCCTAAGGGAAAGAACCAAGAACAACGCCTCGTAATTTTGAACCATGGTCAACACCTGAGCTGGCACCTCAGTCTCCAAACTTCCACATCACATCAACGTCAAGACATTTGAGGCCACGACAAATTTAACGTGCACCAGCCCCCGTGTACACTCCGATCTTTTGCTGGACCGAGTTTCGAACTCGCAACCCTCCGATTGCTCTTCCAACTGGACTACCACGGCCTTAACACAGTAGAGGGCAAGGACTTAGAAATAAACCACATCTTTTTGTGGAGCGACGTTCATAAGTTTTATTTCTCTGATTTTGAACAAACTTTTAACTAAGCTTTACAGATATGATGCATAAATGTACGATTTCGGAAAAAGCAGCACGCATCCTATGATATTAAAAATATAAACTTTTATAGGAACGTATACTGGAAATGAGCCCACAAGCATTGGCTAATCTTAAAATATTCTTAACGCATGAAATTATTAAAAATAAATGAAGAGCTGAAATCGTGTTTTTTCTACGATGTCAAATATAGCCTTAAAAAGATTTTGAAACATTTGGTTTGATTTTTCATTTTTGGTACGCGAGAGCTTATTGGACCGGGACCAACATCTTATAGAGGCTTTAAAGAGATTGGGTGTGGTGAATAGATTTTTTAGCTTTACAGGAAAACCTCGTAATGATTCGATTGGAGATTCGTGTTCGTTCAATTGGTTCTGAATACGGGTATTCACCTTTGTAAAGGATAAAGTTATCAAAACACTTTTTTAAAAATAAAACAAGACATAAATATATATTAACAAAATTGAATTTTAAGAAATCCAATAGAAATTTTGAACTCACAATGCGGATAACTAGTAATAATTCCATAAAACAACGCCCACTTCAAAGGAATTATTGTAATACGATCTAGACATCACAGTAGTATTTAGAGGAAAACCATCTCGTAGTGATTCGATTGGTATTCTGAATACATGTCTTCACTTTTGTAAGGTATGAAATTACCGAAACACTTGCGCCCTCATTATATAGCTTTACAGGAAAACCTCATAGTGATTCGATTGGTATTCTAAATACATATCTTCACCTTCGTAGATACAAAATTATCAAAACTCTAGCGCCTTCGTATAGCTTTGCAGGAAAAGCTCGCAATGATTCGATTTGTAATCATGCTAGTTGAATTGGTTCTGAATACGCGTTTTCACCTGCGTTAGATATAAAACTACGAAAGCACTTTCCTAAAAATAGAACATTTCATATCTAAATATATAAACAAAATTGAATTTTGCGAATTCCGATAGAAATTCTGAACCCACCATGTGAATAACTAATCATAATTCTGATAACAACGTCCACTTCAAAGGGATTATTGCAATACAATCTAGACATCCCAGTCGACAAATTCAGTATCATTATTTTCCCCGTCTTTTTTTAATCCAATTCCCTTGATAATGAAGCACACGAGTGCGTCCGAGGCATCAAAAGATTGCATGGATCCGGAACAAAATGAATTCAATACTGCCAGGGGTGCTTCGGATGCAATAATACGTGAATAGGGAAGCGGGTTTAATCAGAATTTGATCAGTTTCTTTACCTTTCAAGGGAAAGTATTTCTAAAAGCGATTGCCCCGTCTGTATTTGCAGCGGCGGTCTCTGAAACGCATTATCTCTCATGTAAAACAACTTTTTTCGTCTTATAACGACGGCGAAATTATTTTCAATACTCGGTGTTATTTGAGCGAAAAATACCGACGATATATATATTGCTCTCGAATATATCTCATGCCTCCGAGCCAATCAGATGGCTTCACTGAAAAATAATTCATCGAGCGTGGCAAGACAAAGGAGGCTTTTAGGCATTCTTTGATGCACAAATGGAAAGCCTCTGAGAGACTTTTTTATAAAGCATGTTCAAAACAAGCTGTTTGTGTTTCAGACTGGTATGGATCAGTGTCGGCTGTTGTTATGAAGGTTCACTGAACGAATATTCCATGCCTATAATACTTATGGTTGAGTTTTCCATTCATATACTTCAATATAAAAATGAAACATCTCAAAGTAAAAATTTTATTTTTCAATTCGCAAACTATTGTATTAAACTCGAGCAAACAATGGAAATCAAATCATGAGACGTGCAAGTTTTGATAACTATACAATTGGTTATTTAAAACATTATCTTTTCCAATTTTCTGTATAATTTACCTTTCGAACTGTGTCATTATTCTCAACAGTGTACAGCCTATATTCTTAATAACACTCATAGCAATACTAATTTTGAGATTCGTCGTTAAAGTATAAAGTTAGTGAACAAATATCTATAGGATCAAAATTTAAATTTTCTAAGAACTGTGCTAGTTTTGTTATTCATAGTTCAGTGTAAAAACAGTGCAACTACTTATAACAAGGACGTGTATCCTGATGATTTGTTGAATGTATGATTCTTGTTTCTTAATATGCGTATTTTTATTTTACTCGTCTTTTATTTTACGATATTTTCTTTGAAAACTAACTTTCCAATGTTTTTAAACCCATTTTTAATTCAAATTAGTTTAAGTAAAGCCTTGTTAATTTATAAGCTACATAAAAGTTGTTGCACTGTTATAAGTGGTTTAGTGACAATTCCACAACTATCGACCAGACAATACTACAGGAGTCCAGAAACCCTAAATAAGTAACTGAGATTTGAGTGAACTTGCTGCCATTGGTCAAAACAAAAGTAAACAGGGGGAGGGTTGACTCTGGGTTGAGTTTCTAAATGAAGAATAATGTTAATTTCTTGTTCCTGTGGAGGGGGAGGGCTATAGTCCGGTTGTAATCCGGCACGGATTAGCAACCGGAGAGTTTAGAGTGAGAAATTCGATCCAGCCAAAGATCCTCGTATATGTGAGGGATGATGTAACTTAAATCTGCCGTGTCCTCAAATGTCCTCACTTTAGGGTGGCGTGGAAGTTTGGGGAGTGGGGCGCCAGCTCAGGTTATTGTAAAATGTTTGGGGTTCGTAAAAACGATGGAAGAGCAATTTCTGCGGCACGACACATTTAATGAAACATCACATAACATCACACACGGAGAATAATGCAATACGACACACTCACACAGCGAAAACACGATGTTACATGCTCGACAAGTTCAACACTGATCTGTGACAAAATCTCGTTGATGATTCAAGTCTATTCGCGCTTTTTCATACCGGAAGTACGACCTACACTCATGACTTGCCCACGCATAGGAATCATCGCATGAATCATGCGGGAAAAAATATCCGAACTTCACACTCGCCATTTGACCGTGGCTCAAAATTACGAGGTGTTGTCCTCGGGTCTTTCCCTTCTGGATTGATCTCGGACCGTCGCCAATAGAGCGTTGTGTTGCTTCAGTGCTACGTAATTTCAACTACCTATCTGTTCTTGCGTGTGGTAGAAATTCTGGGGCTTTGGAGAGAACGTGCTTTTAGGAAAGATGCTGACTGCTTCATCCTGAATGCATTTCAATAGATACCAAAACTCAACCTCTTTGACACAAATTAACCATTCCGGCGAGCATTACTCTCTTTCAATTTGTCGCGAAAATCAAAATATCCCAGTTGGTAAAGTCACGGATTACCAACCTGAGAGTTAAAAGTTCAAAACTCATAAATCTCTGGTTGCTAATCCTCACAATTCAACCTACCATAGATAATACAACAGCTTAAACAACTGCCAGTCTAAGTAAACTCACAACATCCCCAAATTGAAGCCTCCTTATGTAACAAACGCTAAGGAATGGGATGCAATCCAATTTGTACTGTAGATATGTAACTAAAGTTAATAAATTATCTGAAGGCAATTAATCTATTACTTTAATAATTACAAAAATATACACCAATTAAATTTGTGTTCTGTTTTCATTGGAGTATTTTGTATACCTCTTACAAAGAACTTGACACAATTTATCACCAAGGCAATAAGTCTTTTCATTTTAATTTTAATGATGTACCATGTGGAATCTTTGAGACTAATGTGTCGACACAAAAGTAACTTCGAATTCCTGATGTGAATAGAAACAGAAAAGTTTACATACTTGGAGGCAACCAAACAAAAACACAAACATTAAATATGCTATCAGACGCCAAATGAGACGCGAAAATACTCAAACCCATATTTTATTCATAGTTTCAGAATCACTCAAACCAGATCGCATTAGCGTTTCGAATCATGTTTTCTCCGCTTTTTTCCCCGAAAGCACCCCCTCCGAACCTCGCGACGCCAATAAATCACAAGGAACAAGTTTTCCTCAAAACTTGTTGTTCTAACCTCATTACTGCTCACTGCAGAAATTAATTAATGCTTAAAACAATGATGAACACAAATCTTTCATTCGGAAAAGCCGCACTTGACAGCCTAATGAGAGGAAGGCATTCAAAATAAAACTCGGGCAAATTTGTCATTTTAGATTCCTTTTATCCTACCAAATTAATTGCGAGCTTTTCAACTCTCTCTGAAGTGAAATGTGGGAAGGCTCCTTTCTTTTCCACCCCCTCCCCCTTTTACATCTTCCGTTACACACCCTGATCTGTAACAGCGGCCATGTATCAATGAGTAATACTTGGTAATGTTTATCTTTTGGAAAGGCCGTGTTGGGGCAATTAGTGTCATTGCTTCGGATCGATCCGGCTACTGCGTCCCGTAGCAAAATCAGGGAGCGTGTGAATAAATTTGGGAAATGAAAAAAAACCTGGAGAGTGAGAAATAAAAGTGCAATTCCAGCGGTCAGGAATTAGAGGAGGATTGCCTCAATTCTGACTTTTTGGAGTGGAAAATGAATTGGGATGGAGCCAAAGCGGAAACAAATATGAGGATTTCCATGCAAAAAAGACACAAAGGATCGGGACTTTTGCTTCTGTGCGGCGTTTCTTTTCGTTCCCTGAAGCAATTTTTCATAAACGTTTGGGATTTAATGGGGCGTGCGATGCGCTAGTGTATGGGAAAAATTGTTGGGACTTTAATGAATTCTGTTTCGTAAGCTTTTTATGTTGCGATCTTTGAGATTTGTTTGCGAAGTGGTGTTTTAAAGATTTCGTTAAGTGATCTGCTATTTATATATGGCGATGAATGGCAAACTTACTTCATACGGAATGAAGTGTGCAATTGGTTTGAATCATGTCTTCGTTTTTCATTAGACATTCTCTTACGTTTCAGAGGATTCTTAAAAGTTTGGAATTCGGATGTCACTATTTGTAATACAAGAGCATTTTATATGAGGATACCTAACAATTAAGGTCTTTTGTATGAGGAAGTCTATATAAGGTTGTTTATCTATTATGTAAGGATAGATGCTTTAGATTTTTGTTTCGGAAATGGTGTTTCATTCTGTTAAGATTCCGTTATTTTATCCGTAGTTTACATGTGGCAAATAAACTACACTGAATGAAGGGTGCAATTATTAATGATCGTGTCTTCGTTTTTCATTAAACATTCTCTTTACGTTTCAGAGGATTTTTAAAAGTTTGGAATGCGGATGTCACTATTTATAATACAGTATTATTTGGATATGGGGATATATAAATATGAGGATCTTGACATAGGAGGTCTATATAAGGTTGTTTATCTACGAAGATATTAGGATTAATAGTTTAGATTTATTTCAGAAATGGTGTTTCATTCTGTTGCGATTCCGTTATTTCATCTGTTATTTATATGTAATAAATAAACTACACTGAATGAAGGGTGCAATTAGTACAGAATGCTTTTCATTAAACATTCTCTTTATGCATATGACAATTCTTAAAAGTTTGGAATTCGAATGTCACTATTTGTAATACAAGAGTATTTGGATATGAGGATCTTGACATAGGAGGAAGTCTATATAAGGTTGTTTATTTACGAAGTTATTATTTAAGAGGATCGATTGTTTAGATTTGTTTCAGGAATGGTGTTTCATTCTGTTACGATTTCGTTATTTCATCCGATGTTTACATGTTGTAAATAAACTACACTGAATGAAGAATGCAATTAGTAAGAATCAGTTTTTACATTAAAAATGCTGTTTATTTATGAGGATTTGGATGAGTTGATTATTAAAATATGAGAATTTTCTGTGTTCTTTATGAGTAAGAACTTCTATGCTGTTTATATCTGAGGATTTATGTGCGGTTTAAATGAATGAGTATTTCGATGCAGATTATGTTCATGAGGATTTCTAAAATGTGTGGTTGCTTATCTATGACTGTTTATAAATATGGATTTTTAAAGCATGAGTACCAATATACAAGATACTCATAGCATCATGAGTGATGTTTTGTGTGATACTGTGATGTTTTTTCATTCTTTGAAGCAATTTTTCATGAACTTATTGGGGGTTTAATAAAGAGCAATATGTACTACTGTATTGTGAAAAATTACTGATTTACTGAATTCCACCTTTGTAAGAATTTTGTACTGCAATGGCTGAATTTGGTTACTGAAGTGATGTCTTTAAAGATTCCGTCGCGTTATTTCTCATACGTTCCGCTATTCATGTGATGAACATGCTACATTGACATGAAAAGTGTAATTATAATTTGAATTAGATTTATTATTCAATGTGCCTATGTATGCGAAATTGAATGGGAAGTCTACGAAATTTAGATACCTGGATACTCGAAGGCTTTAGTCAGAGAATACAGTTTCTGTCAATATTTTCAATACATCAGACATGAAAGTTCGGAGACAGAACTGTGATTTCTTTAAACTACAGGTTAAACTAGATGTTGGAGCCACACATCCACAGGTATTCTGATTTAATCAGTCAAGAAAGATTTAAGATTTATAAAGAAACCTTCATTAAGCAATAAACCAACTTAATTTTTTTAAATATTAATTGAAACATTTGTTTCATCGATATTTTCATAGAACTGTTAAACGAGTACTCAGCGAGATAAATTTATTTTATAAGCTACGTCAATTCATGTTATTTTTGTAATATTGAAATAAAGATTAATAAATGTTTATTTCTTATTCATCTTGTTCTTTCTGCAGCTCTAAATAATAATCATATTCAACGTTCTCTCAGATTTTTAATCTTATTGTTTTAGAAAAAGAAACAATTTAAAAAAGATGGGCATTGAAAAAGAGGCATCATTATTTCTTCTTCGCTTGAATGGTTTCTCAAATCTAGCTGGTTCGACGTTGTAATAAATTGGTTATCTTCAGCGCGAATAAAAACACTAATAGTAATTACTAAGTTTAGTACTTAGCCGTTTTGTACATTTTTTAGAAAAATGGTTATTCGTCGAGGGAATAAAAATACGTTTCATTAGAAGCTATGATTTTAAGGCTCTTTGCTAAGGCATATGTTCATGCATTTTTCGTGATTTTTATGAAAAATGCCTTTACTTCAGATTTTTTGGTTATATTGAAGCTTTTGCTACTTTGGGATAATTATGTATAGTGATATGATTTTTCCAGAAGAAATATGATTTTAAATGAATTTCCCTAAAACCCCTAGGCATCTGCTCCACTCCGAGTTTAATTCTGCTCTTATGGTTTCAGTTGAAGCAAAAAGGGAGGTTTTCAATGTTTAAAACTGTTGTCTGGTCATCAAAATATTCTCTTTGTAAACATGCTCAAAGATTGCATTCTAGAAGGATGAAATAGAGACATGGCAATCGAAGCGTTCATTTAAATTTTCTACTAAAATTCAAACTTTCATTTTGGTACAGAAACTTACATTTTGACAGAGGAACTGTAAGAAACTGTATTTTGAGATTTTGTTGTCTTATAGAGCAGGGGTGTCAAACTGGCGGCCCGCGGGCCGCATGTGGCCCCCGAGGTAAGTTTTTGTGACCCGCGATGCTCTGAAATAAAATGAAAACAAAACAATATGTTATGACAAAAATAGCACTTAGGGGAGATCGAGGCAATACCGTACACACAATTTCTTCATGTTAAAAATGTGTGAGCAACTATTTTTGTCCATTAAATTAAATAAAGCGGCCTACAGATCAAGATTAACTAACTAACACCAACACACATTCCCGCGCCTAATGTCGTGAGACATTGTACCAGTTTAAATAAATGTGGTTGGGATGAATAGAGCATGCCACCGAGGTGACATGTCTATCCAGAATTTAGAGCATATTACATTTATACATTATTATATCTATACAGTAATTACATCTATATTATACTAAGTTACACTATATATATATACAACTTGAGAGAAGAAAAAAGTAGGTTTTTCAGTCTCTTTGGATGATCAAGTCCTGATGATTCTCAATGAATCTCACCATGTTAATTATTTTGATCCTCGAGCCCTTGGTATTAGTAATGTTCCTGAGCCATGCGATTTGAAGGTGGTCGGCAGGCGTCCTCATATGTCATGATGCTGTAAGGAGGCAGACTGTGATGTAATGTAGAGGTATGCCGATTTCACCACAGGAGCAATTTTCTGAATTTATTTTTTTAAACCTCGTTAGGTAGGATGGAAACGAACCTTGCCCTGTGAAGAAGAGTGTCTCTTCCCTGGTCCAACTTGCCGATTTTAGTGACACTCTTGTCAACACATCATGTACCATCCTACCTATTTCTCCTTCATCCCATTCTTTCTGCCATGCGCCAAGTAGCCAGCTAGTGGTTTCCCTCCTACAATGACTTCTGGGCCATTTCACCCCTTCATCAATGCACTCCGTTGTGGTTGCCTCTTTTGCTAACCTATCTGCTTCTCCGTTTCCTTCATGGCCCGCATGGGCTTTAATCCAGCCTAGACAAATTTCCTTGTTGTTATTTAATAAACATTGTATTCTTCGTGCCAGTGGACTCAGCGTTTTTGGATTTCTAAGTGCCAGGAGATCAGCTGCCATAATGAAGATTGTCTGTTCTCAGTCTTTGTATCCAGATATTGGAAAACTAATAGGAGGAAAGAGCTGGCAAGTTTCCAGTAAAAAAAATTAATTTTAGTTTTATAAATACATTAAATTAAATAAACGTTTAAATAAAAGCAATTATATAGCAATATTATAAATTATTAGCCTAAATTCACTTAATTGCATAATGTGATTTAATTATCCTATCCACATTCCTGAATCCTCACTTCAAAATATAATTTTAAGAAAATTTGTAATTGTGATGTGGCCCGCGTGAATCTTACCAGTTGCATTAAATGGCCCGTGTTTTAATTGAGTTTGACACCCCTGTTATAGAGAATGCATGAATTCTTATCTTTTTTCTTGCGTTTCATGAACAAATTACAAAGGATGTAAATTTTTACTCCAAGTCATTCTTTTGGTATGGGGTTTTTGTTATTTTTCGGGTCACTAATGCCTTTTTATTGGGTATTTTTAGGTCATGAAATCCTAGTCCGGGTAATTACTAACAGAATTTACTTGAAAACAACGTAATTTAAAACAAATATTAATCTCTTACCTCGGATACCAATCGGATGTAATGTGCTTTTTACATTTCTCAGCTCATCCAACATAGAAATGTCAACACATCAAAGAAACTCCAAGAAGTTTGTTTACAAATCTCGTCGATTAACTATAAATTTATGCTTTAAAAACTAAAAAAGTTTTAATTGCGAAAAATTAATATTTTTGAAATGTGTGAACCCCTAAAAATGCATACATCTAAATTGACTTGTATCTCGTTAAAGCACCAGAATGAACGCCTTCTGCATCTCATACAAAACAACTAAGCTGGGAAGCTCTAAGAATCTAATAAAATGAATTATATAAAACCTCTAAACTCCATCGAGGGAATTTTCCAAGCTTCTCTTGGATTCTTTTCCGCTGTCGACGTGTCGAATGGAGGATTAATAGATTGAAATATTAAGTAAATATCTTAAGAGGGCGCTTTAAATATGAATAAATGATTTTTCCCACATCAGGGAACGGGAGAGTATTGACAAATGCAATTAAAACTTTCAAAACTGTTACTCACGTTCATTACTTTGAATTCAGCTGGGTGACATTTTATTCCATTCCATTCATATTTAGCAAATATCTTCACTTATTAGAATATGGGGAATTATTCTTTTCTCATCAATTATTAGAGATTGTGCTAATTTCCCCAAGTGGGATCAAAATTCGCCGTCGAAAGGATAAATAATGACTTTGTTACATTTACTTAAAATGAGTTGGGTGGTAAAATAATGTCTAGAGTGAGAATTGAATTAGGTTTTAATTAAAATGTAAGGGTTACTTTCAATTATGCTAAAACTGCTTGGGATTATTTGAATTCCTGCGTAGTTTCTTGAATGTGTTCTCTAGGTGTTTCATATTTGGTAAAACTTGGAGAAAAGAAAGAAGCTCGTGAATTGTTTCGTAATAAATACTGTTTTAATTAAATGTATTTGATTATTAAAATATTACTATCAAGAAAAAAATTCAAAAGATTTTCATGCGTAGCTATTATAATAGTTTAAATCCGCGGCTCATTTTAATGTATTGTTAAGTGTAACGAATCATATAAATATATTTTTGCATGTACGAAGAGATTTCTATTATAAAGGGATTTAGTTTGCCATAAGAGCTTACATGTTTCCATAATTAAGTCAATCAGTTTATATAAGTATAGTTTATAGTATTATGGTTGTCTATTTATTGGATTATATTTATAAATACGCTTTCTAATAAAAATTATGAGAAGGTATTTCCATAAAGCTAAATAGAGAGATAATGTTAGGGATTAGGTAACCTCTTTTATAATTTGTGAGTAAGTTTATTTGTCATTTGAATATAATTTCAGCATGTCGTTCACATTAAAACATACCTTCAAAATTAACAAAAAGCGATGAATTAAAATAGCTTTTAACCGAGCCTCTTACAGGGTGCATAAATCCTTGTCCTGATAGTTTGATATGGCTGCATGCGACTAGGATCTAGTTTTCAAACTGTGATATAAATGCATTAAACACTGGATTCAAACCCAGGCCTTTTCTACAGTACGCCAAGGAATTCAGCTATTTGGCATGGCCTTTCTCAGAATTGCCTCAGTTACATCAAGCTGCACCTAGAACGAACCAAGGACATACGATTGAATACGCATGCGCACTGCTATATTTGTTTGTCAGAAAAGAAATATGCATGCACGTGCCGGATATAACCTAATGAACGACGTACATAAGAATGACATAGGTAAGAAAACTCATTATTATGCTACGCATGCTTACTTATGTTGGAAATTTCCTTGTCTACCAATAAATAAGATTTGTGTCAAACCAGTCAACTGAAAATAAAATATATAATTCCACAAAATATGCTACATAGAGAATGTAGTATATATTATAGAAATTATATATTTTATTTTCAGTTGACTGGCTGGACACAAATCGTATTGATTGGCAGACTAGGAAATTCCCTATATATAAGTAAGCATGCTTAACATAATAATGAACCGGTTGTATGCAAATCTTATTGATTATACGGTATTACGCTCCTGAAATAAGTCTGGCAGATTGAAAATACAAGTTTTTTCTGAATTTCTAAATATGGAGCAGGGGGAGCCATATTTGGCCTAGTTACACCAAATACAAGACAGAAAACGTCAAGTAGTGCATGGTACACTAAACAGAAGATGTCACGTAATGGAAATACACATACACGGAAAGTTTTACTGACATAGAAGAGAGAAATGCACCCGGGGAAGGTTCAGGAATCTAACCTGCGCAGTCTACAACTCTCAGGTTCCCAGCAGTATTCAAACCCCATTGAAGCCAAGTGTCCTGGGAAAGTGTCCTTAACAACATTTTACATATGGAATTAGACTCCTCATTCAGCCACTCCCAATTGCAATTAAAAATCATCTTTCATTTAACTGTGAAAAGTTCTAGCAATTCTTTAACAGATATATCTTGCACGATTGTGGTAGGTAGTGTTTTTCACTGTCAAGACGATGATATTGTAACTTCAAAATCATATGGCCTCGTTTTGGGAAATGGCAATTAATTAGGGTCGCAATGGAGCAGCACAACGGGCAATAGGCGACGGTCCTGGATCAATCCCTAAAGCAAAGATCCAAGGACAACACCTCGTAATTTTGAATCACGGTCAGATGACGAGAACAATGCTTGAACTGGCACTCCACTTGCATGCCCATGAACGGATTAGTTTAAATTATATGAATTAAGCACTTAATACGATTTGTGAAAGGCTGATCGCCTTAAAATGAAATAAAATGCTTCTTACGCAGCAAGTTGCCGCGGAAGCCCGGTTGTAAGAGTAGCGGATTAGCAACTGGAGGGTAGCTAGTTCGAATCCAACCAATACCGTCGTGTACAAAGGGGGCTGGCGCACGTTAAATATTTCGTGGCCTCAAATGTCCTCACGTTTGCGTGGTGTGGAAGCTTGGAGAGTGGATTGCCAGCTCAGGTTTGGCCTCATCATCTAACCGTGATTCAAAATTACGTGTTGTTGCCCTCGCGCGCGCGGGTTTTGACTCCGGACAGTCGCCAGTAGCCCGTTGTGTTGCTAAAGTGCGACGATTATTAAAAGTACGTACCTACGCAGGAAAGGTATTTAAAAAATTGTCAAGCACTATAAATTGCGAATGAAACTAACTACAATAAGCGAGTTAACACAGATATTTAAACTATATCGATGCATAAAGCAATAAACATGTATTCAGAATTTCGACATTCCGCTTAAGGAATTTAGTGCATTTATTCAGTTCAATTTGGCAGATTTTTAAAGAAACATTCCTAACCTGAAAACAACAAAAATGTCGCACCAAATTAAAGTCATCAGGCGAGGTGTCTTTCTTGATGTTGGCATAAGAATGCAATGTTTTTTCCTCGTCTTCGCCTTTCGATGTGAGCTTGTTTACGACTGAACATAGTGTGGAGAATAAGGAATTCGTTCTTTCCTGTTACCCTGCCCTTAAATCACTTTTATTTCGATCACATTCTTTACGCCCTTATTACTTTCTTTTGCGGTTCACTTGTTTTAGCTGTATACTGAAGAATCGTACGGAGGTGGGGATTAGCAATCGCCAGCATTTTTTGAGATTCAGGAAAAACGTATCTAATATAATACACTGCTGCTCATTGAAAATGCACCACCAAAGGCTTGATGGGTAGGTATTTTAATTAACGTCACACGGAGCTACATAACGGGCTATTGGCTAACGGTCCGGGATGTAACAAGAAGGGAAAGATCTGGGACGAGGTTACACCTGAGCTGGAAAGCCACTCTCCAAAGTTCCACACCACGCCAACGTGTGGGTATTTGCTGCTGCGACAGATTTAACGTGCATCAGCCCTTTTGTACACGACGGTCATTGGTTGGATTAGAATTCGCAATCCTCCGGTTGCTAATCAGTTACTCTTCCAACCGGGCTACCGCTGTCCTAACAAAGGTTTGAGTTTCAGCAACAAAATTCATTTGAGAGATGATATATAGCTAAAATAATTTTGAAATTGCAAAACTATAATTCAAAATGAGCAAGCTAGTCTCACTTATTTGTTTTTCGGTCTTTAGTAGTTATTCAGCGGCGTGACATTGACCGATAAAGATTTCGGATGTCTGTCTGTGAGATATCATTCCACGCAGATTCAACATGTATCCACAATTCATCAGTTATGACTGCTGGTGATGACATATGAATCTATTTTCCAGCAATAATATCATAAGTGTTCGATGGGGACAAATCGGGTAACCGAGTAAGCCAAGGAAGGAGTTCGAAGGTCACTTGCTTCAAGCAGTTTTCCAAGCAGGTTGTATTGAAAATGTGGATGCCTGTTTCCAAATATATGTTACCATACTTAGTATTGTTACGTACAGTTTAACAATCGATTTTGGGATTAACTTGTTCTTTCGTATACTTTTAAATACAAAACACGTAATTTAATATTTGTGTCTTTATTTCAATAAAGTAAATATTCTACCTTTCTATCGACCCTCTCACACTATCATTAAATCACTCTCCTAGATATATCGTACTTTGTTGTTTCCCCCAAGAAGTATTATAAATCGAGGGGTTGTTTCAACCCTACCTGTGGTTGTCACGACGAATTATCTCATTATTTGAAAAATTAAACAGATCCTGATGGACGAAATATCTCGTCTTTAGCGAAATATACCAGATCTGATGGACGAGATATCTCGTCATTAGCAAAATTAACCAGATTTTGATGGACGGGATATCTCGTCATTAGAAGAAATCTGACCATATCTTGACCTGGTAATCATAAAAAAATCGGTAATATCTTGATGACGAACTATCTCGCCATTAGCGAAATTGGTCAGATCTTGACGGATGAGATACCTCGTCATTAGCAATATTAACCAGATTTTGAAGGACGATCATTAGAAGAAATCTGACCAGATTTTGACCTCGTCATCATAAAATATATAGATGATATCTTGATGACGAGATATCCCGCCATTAGCAAAATTGGTCAGATAGATCTTGATGGACGAGATATCTAGTCGAAATCATATGGTCGGTTAATTACATGTAATGTAGTTAGTAATAACAAAAATACATAACGGGTAGATAAGCTGGAATACCTTTAATATGTCTTTGTATGTTGTGAGGCACTCTGGATTAGGAGACAGCAAACGTTGGACTCGTCTCAAATTGTATAAAGATCTCCATTGAATCGACTAAAGCTATTTGCCGTCAGTCGATGCAGGCTGCCCGGGTAAACAAACAGCCTCGGGGAGTGGTGTGCATTTAAATCACGAGGCACAAGACTTCTGCTTGTTACGAGGCAGTTTCCTTAGAAGAATTCATCTGGGCAGCGCAAGCTCCTGGCTAATTAGACTTGTTTTGAGATCGTGCTTGTACTTTAAACATGTGCAGCGCATTCTTGATCCTAACGACCCCATTCTAGAACATGCACGCTGAATCGTTAAAACTTAGGAGACAGTCGCCTTAATGCTTGAAATTACCACCCACAGAGAGATATGTCCACCATTTTTTGACAGTCAAATCTTCAGTACGCGCACATTTCCATGAAGAAACACGCCGATAAATACCAAAAAATGAATTTTTAGTCAGTCTCTCAAAACATTTTGCAATCTAAATTAATTTGATGCACTTGGCGAGTTTTAGGAGTAAGGCGGTTTGTTTTATAGCTGGGAAGGCAATCTGAAGTGTGTGTTCTGAAGTTAGGTTGGTTTTAACATAATTATATTCAGGGTGTGCAAACTGGAACTGAAATTAAAATGTATGTGCGTTAATCTCAATAGACGCTTTTCATGGTTCGTAAACTGTTGCTCTAGAGTTCAAGAAAAGAAGCGTTTATATTAAAATAACGAGGAACAGTTATAGTGTTAATTATTCAATGTCTTCTAGCGAGATTATAGTGTATATGAAAATATTTACATAAGAGAAAATTTTTGTATTATACCATAGACGACAATAAACTTTAGAATCTTGGTAAATATATTTAGCTTACTAATTAAATATTTTGAAATTTAATTTTATATACATATATGTGAATGCAAACACTCCGAGGTTTTGAATACTTGTGTGGAGGTTTATTCACATACAGTAAATTATTGATTTCACAAAGAAATTTGTGGACTATAACCAACAAAACTGCACTTTTATCATTAATAATAAATCAAAAAATAATTTTGTCGTCATCTTTTTAAATCAAACATTATTTAATGGTATTTTCTCGCATTATTGATGCCAGCTCTAGATGATATAAAATACTTGTACTTTCTTACAATTATTTTGTAAGATTTCATATTTAAAACTGTTATTAATATACGTCTCAGTTTTGACACTAGTTTAGGTACAATAATTTAAAGACATTTCATACTAAAACTGAATCATCACGATGGAAAAATATTTTTCTGCATAATACAACACTAAGCTTAAATGGATCTGATTGCATCCATATATGAACCAATCACCACAAATATTTATTTAGTTTGTTTGCTACGTCTATGGGCCCCCAAAAGATTGGATGATTAAAATAACAAATTAGTTATCTAAAATGCAGTGATATCAGATTGAATATATATAAGACCAATTCCAAATGAAAGATTACTTCGTGTAGACGTTCGTTGAGTAATTTGCTGTTTTACCTAATTAGATGAATGACAATGTCAGTCACTTATTTGGTAAATGATATATGAGATAACTATGCGTTTATTGACCGTCACACCTTTCGAGGAATCAAGTCTGATGATTACATTGAAGAATCAATCACTAATTTATGCGTTTCAATTTAATTTAATTGATTGATCATGCTGATTGGATAAATCATAAAAAGCTTGCCTTAATATTGTCATTTAATTCGTGGCTTTCTAGAAGAGTAGATGGTAGGTAGGTGGTTAATTAACGTCGCACTGCAGCAACACAACGGGCTATTTTAGTAGAGTAGAAGTCATCACATTTGGATGTTTGACAAACCAAAGATTAACCTAGTAAAATATTTTTTGGGTCGTGCAGTTTCTTATTTGATGTATTAACGAACAAATAATAAAGTAAATGAATATTATATATTTGTATAATTGGTGTTATTAGTTGATTGGAAGATATGTAATTGGATAATAAAGGATATTTCATTAAGCAGGCATAAAAAATAATTTCTTCTTAGATGTGTACGATTTATCTTTCCCCAAAAAATCTGACCACATATCGACCTGATCATCATAAAAAAAAATCGGTAATAACTTGATGACGAGAGTTATTTGGTATTAATCTTAATTCTTTTGTTTAGCGTGATAACCCTGTTGGAAGTGCAACGGATTAGCAACCGGAGAGTTGCGAGTAGGAAACTAGATCCAGGCAAAGATCGGCGTGTACAATGGAGCGGGTGCACGTTAAATCTGTCATAGTCTCAAATGTCCTCACTTCGGTGTGGAGTGGAAATTTGAATGAGAGTGGGGTTCCAGTTCAGGGGTGACCTCGTCATCTGACAGTGGTTCAAAATTACGTGGTATTGTCCTCGATCTTTCTCTTTGTGTTTGATCCCGGACCGTCGCAAATAGTCCGTTGTGTTGCTCGTGCGACGTTAATTAAATACCTACCTACCTTTCGATTAGCGATTACTTTTATTTAACCGTACTGAATTCTCTCTACATACAAAATTCTCTAGCATACGAAACCTAAAAAACCATAATGGAAACTTGAATGACGATATTAGTTTCATATTTTTGAAGTAAAATTTGGTGATGAACCCCACAAAGAAATATAGGAATCATGTGTAAAACAGATTTGATTATTCAATCAGGAAAAGTATCAATACATAAAATATTTGTTGGTCATAACTATTAGGTTTATCAGTTTTACTATGTAAAATGTCGATAGTAAATAGACCAATGGAAAAAGCTGAATTTTCCAATGAACTGGTTATGCGCGCATCATTACCATTAATTTTTCATGAGAAGATAGAACACTTTTCTACTTTTTCAATTACATTTTTATTCGTTTTTTAGAAACAAATCTTAAACTTCTGAGGGGTTCACCCGAATATATCCATTCTGCAACCTGCACTCTTCCTTTCAGGACTTCCGATCAATTTTAACCGATAGAAAATAGTTGCATTCTTTTAACCAATCGTTGGTATTTTTAAGTTATTAAGCGTTATATAGCGCTATGCTACACTACACGAATATCTCTTGACGATGAGAGGGTTAAACTTTGAAAGATAACTTCCTCATGCTAATAATTTCAACCGTTATTTGTAGTATTTATAATTATTTTCAAAAACCTGTTATAGAAAACTGGATGCTGTAAACACTATTGCACATTAGAACTAACGTAGAATAGTGTTAAGTGTACAATAGTGTTAAGTGTACGAAAGATCTAATGTACACTTTTTAATTTTGAGTGCATTGGATTAGCTAATTAGAGTAAAGTGGAGATTATTCAAATGTTGAATAGTTTTAGGTGTGCCATAGTGTTAAGTGTACCTTAAAACAATAGTGTTAAATGTACCATAGTACAATAGTGTTAAATGTACCATATTACAACAGTGTTAAGTGTACAATAGTACAATAATGTTAAGTGTACAATACTACAGTAGCGTTAAGTGTACCATAGTATTATAGTGTTAAGTGTACAATAGTACAATAGTGTAAAGTATAAAAAAGAACTAATGTATACTTTAATTTTATGTGCATTGGAAAAGCTAATTAGAGTAAATTGGAGATTACTCGAGTTTGTAATATTCGAGTAGATTACTAAGCCGATTCCCACGCTTATCTGCAGAGCAATCTCTAAGATTCAAAATAATACAATCAACTTCTGCAAAACTAAACACAATCTTCAGGAATTACGGCTCAGTATCGGGAACTCTTAAGACTACCCAGATTTCTTCGTTACCTTTTAGTCGTAATTGTGCATAAATAAACGGCCATGGGATTTGACAAAGAAAATTACTACGACTAAATCCACCATCCAACGCTCAATTCGCTTTCGTAAGCATAAGATCTGATTAAAGTAGCAAAAGCAATCGTGTCTTTTCCAGAAATCGAATGATCTCCTGAGGAGTGCGAGCACTTCGGATAGATCTTATTAAATTTCCAACACCAGTTCTTCCAAGTCGCTCGGAAAACGCCCTGATCTAGAAAAGATCTTCTGGTGGCAGATGCACGTGTACTGGTGTCCTCCGACTGAAGCATTAGTTGCGATAGAACTCCGGCACGTTCTTTAATTTCCCCGTAGTCTCGTCGCTTGGAAATAGAAACGGTATCTGAGCAAATTAATGATGTTACGTGATTCCGATTTCTTATCACGCGCTAATAGCTGACGTGTAAACGGTCCCGAAGAGTTTTATCGCGGCCCGAAATCAAATGGAATTTCCGAGAGTTACTGGATGGAATAAAGTGGTTCTTAATCGCGTGTAGGGAGGAGAAAAATGTAGCACGGTACGATTTCGTTTTGATTGCGGATTGAAGGAGCTTTCGGTTATTGTGAATGTGTTGGAAATGCAGGAAATCTCAATCCTTTGTAATGAGAGACGGGAGTATTTCTCTTCCGTCCAGAAAATAAGTGTGCCTTGCTAGCTGATCGGAAACACAATCTTGTCATTAATGTTTCTATGAAGTGTATGGCGGATTGGTATTAAATCTGGACAGATAATATTATTTTAACCCGTTAGCACAGGAGTCAGATTAAGTCGTCTTGTTCATTGGTTCCTGGAAGAACCTTCAAGTGAATGGTGTAAAATGTAATTTCCCACTTACTGAACCTCCGAGCGGTTTAGACGAGATATCTCGTCCATCAAAATCTGACTAATTTTGCTAATGGTGAGATATCTCGTCCATCAAGATCTGACTAATTTTGCTAATGGTGAGATCTCTCATCCATCAAGATCTAACTAATTTTTCTAATGGTGAGACATATCATCCATCAAGCTCTGACTAATTTTGCTAATGGTGAGATATTTAGTCCATCAAAATCTGACTAATTTTGCTATTAGTGAGACATCTCATCCATCAATCTCTGACTAATTTTGCTAATGGTGAGATATTTAGTCCATCAAGATCTGACTATATTTGCTAATGACGAAATATCTCTCCATCAAGATATTTCCGATTTCTGAATGATGATGACGAGATCAATATGTGGTCAGTTTTCAACTAATGACGAGATATCTCGTCCATCAAGATCTGGTCAGTTTTGCTCATGACGAAATACCTCGTCTAGATAAGCACCAGGAGAGTTAAAAGTATGTAAGGTAGAAAATGTTGTCTGATTGCGGATTGGAGAACTTTCGGTTATTGTATGTACTTTGGACCTGCAGGAAATATCAATCCGTTATAATGAGACTGAAGCATTTCTCCTCCATTCAGAAAATAATTGCGTTTTATAAGACAATGGGAAACACAATCTTGTCATTGATGATTCTATGAAGTTTATGAGATTACTGGTTAATCTGAACTGATAATATTACTTCAACCCGCTAGTACAGGTGGAGTCGAATTAACGTGTCACTGTTCATTGGCTATGGGCAAAACCTTCAAGTTGATGGTATAAAGTGGAATTTCCGAGTTACTGGATAGAATAAAGTGGTTCTTGACCCTCGATATGGTTTTGACGAGATACCACGTCCATCAAGATCTGACCCATTTTTCTCATGACGAAATATCTCTCCATAAAGGTATTGACGGTTTCTTGAGGATGACAAGTTCAAGATCTGGTCAGTTTTCATTTAATGAGAAGATATCTCGTCCATGAAGATCTGGTCAGTTTTGCTTATGATGAAATACCTCGTCTAGACAACCACCAGGTGGGTTAAGCGTATGTAAGGAAGTAAAAAGTAGTTTGATTGCAGATTGGAGAGCTTTCGGTCCTTGTGAGTATGTTGGAAATCTCAATCTATTGTAATGAGAGACAAAAGTATTTCTTTTCCATTCAGAAAATAAGTGTGCCTTGCAGGCCGATGGAAACACAATCTTGTCATTAATGATTCTATGAAGCTCATGACAGATTGGTAAAGTTAATCCGGACTGATAATACTGCTTTAACCAGTTAGAAGCCGTCGAATTAATTCACCACTGTTCATTGGTTTTGGGTAGAACCTACAAGTTGTTGGAATTAAGTGGACTTTCCAAGTTACTGAATAGAATAAAGTGGTTCTTAATCGTATGTAAGGATGAAAAAAGTAGTTCTGAGCGTGTGGTAAAAATTTGTTCTTGATTTCGTATTGGAAAGCCTTCGTTTATGTGTGTCATTTTGTGAATATGCCTGGATCTGTTGAAATCTCAATGAAATGATGAGAGACATGAATATTTATTTTCTATTCAGAAAATAAATGTTATTTGCCAGCCGATGGGAAACCCTATATTGTCATCAATGATTTCATGGAAGTAATGATGTATCCGTAGTTAGCCTTCTGAGCGTCACCGACAATTGTAGCTTTTTCTCCACAATAAGCATAATATATAATAATAACATAGGAACCACATCAATTGTTTGGAAGAGTCTGAAGAAATATTCTATTAGACGTTCAATACTAGTTCTAAGTCATGTATTGAAGGTTGCAGAACTGATACATGCGTGTTTTCAGATGAGATCAATCTCAGAAGGTTAATCACGTCAGATAATATTATTTTAACCCGTTAGCACGGTTGAGGTTTTATAAATTAAATGCATGAAGAGGTAAAATAATAAAACTCAATTTTGAGATGAAGTTATAAAATTAATTTCATTTAGAGATAAAGATTAAATAAAAAGAAAGTTTCAGGTGTTGAAATATTTGGTAAATAATGGAACTCAGTTGACAAAGATTTGATGTCTATGGATGGGTTAATGCAATTTGAGTAAGATCTGAAAAATGGGAAAAATAACAAATTTTTCTAAAATATGAAATATACTCCTATAAAAATTCTAAAGAAAATAAAACAGTCATATGCTTAATTTACTGATTATTTTCGTATTATTACATAAGTGGCAATATAGAGTTGAGATCTTTCCACTTACAAGAACTACCAAAACAAGGTCATGTCATTTTGAAGTTATAATATCTTTGTCTTATAAGTGAAATACGCTGTCGAAATTTTCCAGATGATTTTTCGCTTTTCTTGACCAGAATATAGTGATTTTTTGAATGGTTAAGTGTTCTAAGCTATTTTTTCTTCCCATGAAGTTTAAATATCTTGAAAATTTCAGTGTGTTTAGCACTCTTAATAAAATTTTGTCCCCTTCGTTTTTTCAGAACTACGTTCTCTGACTTAGTGTGTTTCACTTGAAAGCCGGCAATATGGTAAAGGCATATGTTCATTATTGCATCCTAAATAACAATACATTTCAGTTATTTGGAACCAAATGGAGGTGCATTCATGTACATTGCTTACACATTATTTTCGTATCATTTGAACGTTTAGTAATATCATAGAATTGAGATCTTTCCACTTAATAAAAACTTCTGAAACAAGGTGATACACTTTTGAAGTTACAATACGTCAAATGCATTATCGCAATGCATATTATTGCATAAGCAATATCCACTCTGATAATTCATTTGATATATCACATTGCATAGCTAACGTGCCAAGGCAATTAAATTATTTGAAGCCAAGTGAAGGTGCAGTCATGTACATTGCTTACACATTACTTGGTATCATTTGAATGTTTAGTAATATCATGCGTTTGAGATCTTTCCACTTACAATGAAAACTTCTAAAACATGGTGATGAAATTTGAAGTTACAATACTACAAATGCATTGTCACACAATGCAAATAATTGCATAAGCAATATCCACTGTGATAATTCATCTGATATATCACATTGCATAGCTAATTTTCCAAGGCAATTAAGTTATATTTTAAACCAAATGGAGCTGCATATCAAGTTTATGTTCCACACTATAATCGACTCCATCGCACACTGGAGAAGGCGGTTTAAGATGCATCGAAAATCCTCTATTTTCTTGCCCCAGATCGGTCGCTCTATATCGCCTAATTTAACCCGCGGCGAGCGATAACGCGATGCAATTTTATTAAAGAAAGCGAATCACCTCAGCTGTGCAGACATCAAATTCGAGTCCCAAAAGCGAAAGAGGCTCCGGACGTAATGTCATCGATTCCGGGTAACAATGCCGATATTTTAGATAACACGAAAGTTCCCTCAAAGGAAATCATTCACGGAATTACCGATTGATGGAATGATGAATATTTATGGGAGAAATTTACCTTCAAAAATATTACGTCCCCGGAATCCCCAGATGTATTGACTCCTGTATTCGAGTAATGTGTTTTCGTAAACTATATACATTGCACGAGCCGTGTTGATGTAGATTATTATCGGTTACTTTTTTTATTTGTCGATAGTGGGAACATCGTTTATGGCAAAAAGAACACGTGTATGGGTTTCCATTGTTTGTTAAAATTGTAGTAGTCTCTTGTGATTTACAGCAAAGTGTTGAAAATGGATCCCAGAGAATTATTTTCTTTGTGTGAAGTGCTCTTTGGATCTCTAGGTATAATGGATCCGTGCAATTATTGTTCTTTCGTAGCATGATACGATGAAATTCTATTCACGTTCATTAAAGTTTCTTAATCTGTTAAAATTTCATCAGTGTGAAAGTTTTTTTTTATTGAAAATGCATTATTCTCTGCGTCAGAATTTTGTAAGTTTCCACTCTGGTGAATTAACAGTTGTATGTTTGTGATTGTATGCATTTTTCTTTAAAATGAGTAAAAGGATTCAGTGAATGATGCTTTATATCACGTGCATGTCCATTGTGAATTCATAACAATTGAAATATAAAAGCATCAAAACATACAATAAAATGTTCTATTTCAGTTTTAGGAGTTCTCAAAACTGATGCTTCTTCTGTCCCAAAATAAGTGTCACATTTAACGCTTGAATGCTATTCGAATATGGTTATCACATCTGTAAAACAGATGGAAAGAGAAAGATTTAAATAAAAGGTTCAATTTCCTAACATGGTTAAGTACTACGTATTAAGACAGTATGAGTTTAATATAGCTCCAGGATTGGAATTAATATTACTTGGAAGACGATTTTCACGTCTCCGTTTATCTTTCTTAATGCATACAATTGAGTAGACATTATTTCCAGATTACATCCATTTTCCATACATGTTTGTAATGTAAAGAAAGTGTTTCCTCGAATATAAAAAGATCCTATTTTCGATAAATATCTGCCTTTGTTTACAATCAAAAAAGACGATCGAGTGGAATTAAATCACCCCACACAGTTAACCCCCTAGTGGTTGTCTCGACGAGGAATCTCGTCATTAGCAAAACTGAGCATATCTTGATGAACGAGATATCTCGTCATCAGAAGAAAGCTAATCAGATCTTATTCTCGTCATCAAAAAATGGCAGTATCTTGCAGACTATTTATCTCATTCGCAAAAATAGGCAAATCTTCGTGGACGATATATCGTAGAAACCACTCGGAGTGATAAGATATGTTGTTCTCGCTTGTACAGTTCACTCCAAAATGGAAAAACTAGTAATACTCAAAACAAAATGGGCAAATATGACACTTTTTTTCAGGAGTATTTATTTTCATAAGTGAATCAGTGACGTGATTAAAACACCAAGACTCCATGGTTGTATATTATATTCATTTTTATAGACTAAAGCAATTAAAAACGTTTAATGCGTTAAAAAATAATTTCACAACATTTTCTGTGTGAATTGAAAATTGAAGGGTAAACCAAATTTCAAAACCCATATAAATTCTAAATAAATAGCCGTCGTGGCTCAGTGGGTATGCCCACTGCGCGAGCAACCTTCGAGTTGTAGGAGGCGCAGGTTCGATTTCTGTTAGGTGCATTCCCCCCTGGGTGTATTTCTATCTTCTGTGTCAGTAAAACTTTCATTCTGTGTGTGTCTACGTCTACTACACTGCTGGCCACCGTAAATGCAACACCCTGAAGGAAGCATGCAAATAATATGAAATTTACAACATGCATTAGCGGAGGTGAGATATGCAAATGATTAGAATTTCAGCGCAGACGCACATCACGCGCGCCTGTGGCGCCACTTCAAAGCGCTATTTAAGGCTTGGAGATTTCGACGATTTCAAGTACGGCAATTGTGTTTTTCTTGTGGTTTTTTCAAAAAAACGATCAATTATGCCTCGTAGAAAACAGCGATCATCTTTTGATCAAGTATCCGAGTTCGACAGAGGAAGGACAGTGGCCTACCGAGATTGTGGATAATCTTTCAGGGAAATCGGTAGTCGTGTTGGACGAAACCAAACAACTGTAATGCGGATATGTGATCGTTGGATGCAGGAGGGTACGACGGACCGACGTGTTCGATCGCATCCACCTCAGTGCACCACTTCACGTGATGACAGGCATATTGTGCGTATGGCAGTGACGGATCGCTCAGCCACATCACGAACCATAGCACAGCACATTCAGTCTGTACCGCATCATCCAGTGTCTGCGCGCACCATTCGACGCCGTTTACAGCAGAGTGGTCTGTCCGCAAGACGTCCATTGCTTCGTCTACCCTTGACGCAGAACCACAGACGTTTCCGCCGCCAATGGTGCGATGAAAGAAGGATGTGGACGGCAGAATGGAATGAAATTGTCTTTACTGACGAGTCAAGCTTCTGTCTGCAACACCACGATGGTCGGATTCGAGTCTGGAGACACCGTGGAGAGAGGATGCTGAACAGCTGCGTTATGCACCGCCACACTGGTCCTGCACCGGGTATTATGGTATGGGGCGGTATTGGATATCACTCTCGCACTCCTCTAGTACGCATTGCCGGTACTTTAAACAGCCAGCGCTACATCTCCGAGGTGTTGGAGCCAGTTGTCCTCCCTTGCCTTCAGGGCTTGCCCACAGCCATATTTCAACAGGGTAATGCGCGACCACACGTGGCACGCATTGTCCAAGGGTTCTTCGTCAATCGCCAGATTGAATTGCTTCCCTGGCCAGCTCGCTCTCCGGATCTATCGACGATAGAAAACATGTGGTCCATGGTTGCTCAACGATTGACCCAGAATACATCCCCAGCTGCCACACCAGATCAACTTTAGCAACGTGTGGAAGCTGCTTGGTCTGCTGTACCCCAAGAACACATCCAAAGTCTCTTTGAATCAATGCCGAGGCGTGTGGCAGCGGTGATCTCCAACAATGGCGGCTACTCTGGCTACTGATTTTGGCAGGAACCACACTTCACAGAAGTCTATAAATTTAATCATTTGATACTTGGTCAACATGTTATCTACAAAATAAATTTTGTTGTGATATCTCTTGTCTTTCTTGGTGTTGCAATTTGGGTGGCCAGCAGTGTACTTGATATCGTATGTCGTCTGGCGCACATGGCCAAATATGGCCCTTGCGCCGTAAAACCCTCAAACAAACCATCTAAATATAAGTTATTAATGTATCTGGGAAGAGAAGTACAATATTGTTATGTAGGGATTTTAATTAACGTCACACTGAAGCAACACAGCGGGCTATTGGTGTTGGTCCGGGATCAATCCCAAAGGGAAAGACCGGGGGGGGGGGTATTTCAATTAACGTCACACTGGAGCAACACAATGGGCTATTGGTGACGGTCCGGGATCAATCCCAAAGGGAAAGATCCGAGGACAACACCACGTAGTTTTGAACCATGGTCAGATGACGAGGCAACACCTGTACTGGCACCTCACTCTCCAAACTTCCACACCACGCCAACGTGAGGACATTTGAGGCCACGACAGATTAGAGTGCACCAGCTCCATGTACACGACGGTCTTTGTTTGGATTCGAACTCGCATCTCTCCTGTTGTAATTCCTTATCTCTCCAACCGGGCTACCTCCACCCTAAATCTTACAGGAATCGAACCTGCACTACCTACAACTCGTAGGTTGATAGCGCAGCGGAGAAACCCGTGAGTCACGGTGACTCTCATAAAGAGTATGAAGCATGGCCTCTCACCTGTTTCCTTCAATAATGTTTCAAAGAATAATCCATAATGGATGAGGCACAGAGGTCTACACAAGATTACTTATTTAAAGTATTAGGTGACTAAATGCTGTAATAAATATATTTACAGATAATTAAACATTAAATATTAAGATGGTGTAAGGATTTAGAAAGTGAGGGCTTATATTCTTTCAAAAGCTTTAAACCAAGTCTAGAACAGAAGCGAATATAAAATCGTAAACAGCAGTTTGCGTGTGTGTGCCAAACGTGGCGAGACATCAATTCTATGAGGATTGTAAACGTCTTCGCATCAATATTTTATATTTTATTTCTGCTCAAGATCATTTATTACGTACTTATTTCACACCTTGGATTAATGATATTTATCTTACGTTGTAATTCAATGTATTGTTATTTAATACTCATTCTTTTTAAGTTTAGGAAAACAATGAACTATTGTTTCTAAGATCTGTATAAGTGCTTAATTTTTGAATCGAAAAAATATATTTCATTTCATTTTATAATGCTAATATTGTCAAAATATTTTAGTTTTATAAAATTAATCATTTGGTGATATTTTTAATATAAACTCATTTCGCAAATATTTGTCTTCGCATAATCCTCATGAACATTTAAATAAAATATTAATTTATTTTGTCGCATAGGGATATGTACTTTTAATGATAAAAACAAAAAATTCCCCAAAGGTATTAAACATTCGTAAAATCATGAAAACATACTTCAAATTAATATAAACCCCCATAGCATTTACTGAAACCCATATTTATCTTACATTTGGAATGCTTTTTCATTTATTTCTTAAAAGCTTTCTAGTTTAGCAAAGAAATGAGACCAACTCTATTTACCTATTTATAACAAAAAGTTTACTTTGAGCATAAAAAGCTTTTAAATGTCAATAATTGCATTAACATGCGTTACTCTTACATTGAAAAAAATAACGTTCAATCCTCCTTTTACTCTTTAGAAAATGAATGAAATAAAATGAATCCTTTTTCTCTGTGGTTTTTCTATCTTTTTAGAATATTTGCCTTTGTGTCTCAAATTACAGCGCACTTTAATTTCTTTTTATTCCCATTTCAGCTCCTATCGCACCCGAGAAGAGGCTGTTTCTGTCTGTAAATTCAACTGCTGTAAACGTGAACCTGAACAGCTGGCACAACGGCGGCTGTCCCATCTGCTTTTTCGTCATCCAGTACAGACCCAACGGTCAACAGGAATGGACTCTCGTCAGCAATAACGTCATACCCGAGCAGAATAACATTACCATAACTGACTTAAGCTCGGGCTCGTGGTACTCGTTGCTAATTACGGCAAGAAACGACGCAGGCTCCACGGACGCTGAGTACATATTTGCAACCTTAACTTTATCCGGAGGTACGCTGTACAGTTATTTCATGTTAATTAAAACGAATGATATCGTTCAACGGTGTAATTGCTGTTGAACAAAGTCTGAAACGGCGTATCATTGCCTCACAGACATATAATTGTGTGCATGTTGTGTCCGTGATAAAGAGGCACATTAAGCATTCGTTTCTGTATTAAGCTCTCTTGGAATCAAGATGCGTCTAAATGTTTTTGGTGATTAAATTACGGGGATGTGTTCAGAGGAGGCTAGTTGGATTCGGGTATCATGAAATACTATTTATGTTTCAAAAATTAATGCCCAACCATCAGAGGGGTGCTTACGTTTACATCCATTCTGTAACCTGCAGAATTCTCTGAATGACTTGGACCGCGTTAACTCAGTTGATAGAGTAGCGGATTAGCAACTGGAGGATTGCTAGGTCAAAACTAGATTCAAACAAATACTGTCGTGTAACGTGGGGCTGGTGCACGTTAAATTTGTCGTGGCCTCAAATGTCCTCACTTTGGTGTGGTGTGGAAGTTTCCAGAGTGGGGTGCCGGCTCAGGTGTTGATCTCGCCATCTGACCAAGGCTCAAAATGACGAGGTGTTGGCTCAAAATGACGAGGTGTTGTCCTCTGATCTTTCCCTTGGGGATGGATCCCGGATCATCTCCAATAGGTCACTTAACCCTCCCAGTGTTTCGACGATATATCTCGTTCGAGGTCCAGCCAAATTTGCTGAAGATGAGGTATCTCTTCCGAGATCTAACCAATTTTCCGAAACAAGAGTTATCTCGTCCGAGGTCTGGCCAATTGTGCTGAAGACGAGATATCTCGTCCGAGGTCTGACCAATTATGCTGAAGACGAGATTTCTAGTCGAGACAAAACTATCCGATCACTCGAAGGGGAAATGAAGGTTCAAGTAGGAAAAACAAATTGTCCCTTTCCCAGAACTGGTGTCAGTTTTGAACAGGTTTTCGAACCAGAGGCTGGCCACTACAGGCTGTCGACACGAAAATAAGCCCCCAGGAGGGTTAAATGTTGAGAAACAATCAAAAATACAATCTACAACAAATTTAATCAGCGTAATTTGAATTCATGATTATCATACTAGTAAATTATGCATCGATCTGTCTGAAAAAGCAGGAAAACAATTTCCTAGAGATGAAATATTTATTGATCATTGCGATCTTTCAATTAGAATAGAAAAATGAGAAGAAAATTGGGCCCTCCAGTTCCTCGAATTTTTTTTAATACGTAGCTCTTAAAGTCCTAAAGGCGCTTGAACTATTTTTTGTTTGTGGTATATATATGTTGCATTAAAACGATACACGTGATGATTTGTTGAAACGTTGAGATTTGAAACAGATGTTTTGAGACATAATATGAGCGTGAAGTACAATTTGCTAATATGTGCGAAATGGTAAATACTGCGTGTGAAAGATGATAAGCAATTTTAAGGGTCGACTCACAGACTTCTGACATAGGGATGGAATGTTAATGAATTAATAATGAGAGTGCTTGGGAACTCGATGGAAAAATGAATGGAAAATATAGAGTACGTAAAAAGAGTGTTTCGGAGTGTTGTTGCTAACATATTTGCTTGTGTGTGCGAAGGAAGCGGAAGTTTAGCATGCTGAACTTCAAACTCAGACTTACATTTTAAAAGAAATTATGCTGAGGTTTTAAATGTTATCTATTATTCCACACATTTCTTTAAATAAAAGCATTTATGTGTGCTGAAGCTTGTATTAAATTATCAAAATTGCATGAATTCATAACATAATGTACATTTTATGGACAATATTCCTTGGAGTATGCAATTTACTTTGCATATTGCTGTTATCAATATTCAGTTTTTGTGCATTTTGTGAAAATAGATCTTCCTAGATGTCATTATTTGAAGCAATGTTATTCTTTTGAAATACCTTAAATGCATCAAGTAATGTAGGTAATCAGGCGTAATTTATTTAAAGTTTAAAAGCTGTATATTAAGTAGTCATATTTTATAGACAGTTGCTATTTTTTTTCTATACCCTCACGAATAACAAATATTCATATCGACTACATTAATTTAAGTTTTGTTATTGATTATATTGCGTAAGTACCTTTCTTTCCAGTGCTCTTCACAAGGAATCTATAAGCTGTTGATTGTGTAGTTTATTCTCTTGCACTTTACTATGAACAAAGTTATATTTTAAGGCCATTTTAAATTTTTCATTTAAAAAGTATTAATTTATCTCTCAACGCAACTTTATTTGGAATTAAAATAAAAACACCCCTATACATTGTTTTTTATGTGTTTTTTAGCGTTTTGTTTTAAGAATACCTACTAACATTTCTAAAAAGACATTGGAACTCAAATTAATACACACCCATTTCCCGATGTAAGTAGGAAAACTAAGTTTTCAATTTATAGACATACTTTTGCAATCGCATGTTATCAATTTCATATCCATGTTAACAAATTTTGTCCCTTTGATCTGCTAATTCTAAGACCACGTTGATTGGACACCAAGCATATTTGGACAAGTAGTTCTTTCTGTTGATATACACATACTCCAGGTTAATTAAAAGCACATTGTAGTTAAAACGTGCTGATTTATTTATCTCACCTTTGATTATTATAACTGATATTTGTTGACTCATTGTCCTACACTCAGTGTTACAAAATACATACATTACGACGGAATACAACCGGTATGAAATTATACAAATCTCATTGGATGTCTTGAAAAATATCATTTAAAATCTACATCAATTTTTCTTAAACCTTCAAGTGGTTTCGACGAGATATCTCCTCCATCAAGATCTGACAAAGTTTTGCTAATGACGAGATAGTTCGTCATCAAGAATTTACCGATTTTTTATAATGACAAGATCAAGATCTGGTCAGTGACGAAATATCTCGTCCATCAAAACCCGCTAAGGGTTTACTTAATGACGAAATACCTCATCAAGACAACCACCAAGAGAATTAAATTCACATGCCATCAATCCCAAACCGATATCCAGAAAGACACCTTTCCATACTGCTCAATCTAAAACACCACAGACTTCTCCTCAATGTGCTATCCATCATAATAAAATATTAACGGAGTGTGTGTTCCGGAATGATGTCTTTGTTATTTGCAGAGTATCCCCCTCGGCCTTCCAAAGTCAGCGATATGAGTGGTTCCTTCTACCGCCACCTGACAATCACAGTCCCAGTGGTCAGTTCCATCATTGTCCTGCTCGTCGTGCTGTGTGCAGTCTGCTTCATCACCAGACGCCGGAACTCGGGGACGGTACAGAGGGTCTCCACCGGTAAGCAAGACACCCTTCACACGGAATGACACTTAATGCGGGTCATTGATCTTATGACGTGCTGCGCTGTCTTTGCTATTACACCAGGGAACTGTGTTCCCATTAAGGTTCCTATCTGTTCAGGAGGCCGCGGTAGTCCAGTTGGGTAGATAGGTAGTTAATTAACGTCGCACTGGAGCAACACAGCGGGCTATTGGCGACGGTCGGATAAATCCCCAAGAGGAACGTCTGAGGACAATACCACGTAATTTTGAACCACGGTCGGTTGACGAGGTAACATCTGAGCTGGTCCTCCACTCTCCAAACTTAAATTTCACGCCAATGTGAAAACATTTGAGGCCAAGAGGTTGTCTTTTTAATTATTATAAACAACGATATTAACAAATTAATCTTACGTTAATTAGTACGTTTAACCTAATGATTTAAATAATGTACTACTTTATCATCATTTTAAGTACGTAAATTTGTTTCGAAGAGGTAACATCCAAACGTTTGGGCCGCTAATGTAATTTCGCGATATTGGCCTCATTTATCCCAGTACCAGAGGCTAACTTCACATTTTAGCAGCAAATCTCATTTATAAACGGAACGTTCACCCTCCAAATGGCCTCGACGATATACCTGTTGTATCAAGATCTGACCAATTTTGCTCTCGTCATTCATCGATGTGGCGATGACCATATTAAGATCTGACCAATTTTCTTCTAATGACGAGATATTTCGTCCATCAAGACTTGTTAATGGTCTAATGGTCATCAGGTTAATGGTCATCAGGTCCTGATAACGGATTTTGCTAATGCAAGATACCCCGACAGGGGTCCCAGAAGGGTTACCGTCATTATCAACAAAAATAAGTATTTTAATTCGTATGACCTAAAATGCGGAATAATGTAAACAGCAATCCATTTGCATCTGTCTTTTCAATTTGAGGGCCGCGGTAGCTCGATTTGAAGAGCATTAGTAATCTGAGAGTTGCGAGTTCGAATCAAACACCAAATACCGTCGTGTTCAAAGGGGGATGGTGCACATTAAATCTCTCGTGGCCTCAAATGTCCTCAAGTTGGCGTGGTGTGGAAGCTTGGAGAGGGGGTTGCCAGCTCAGGTGGACCTCGTCATCTGACCGTGGATCAAAATTACGTGGTGGTGTTCTCGGATCTTTCCCTTAGAACTTGATTCCGGACCGTCGCCAGCAGTCCATTGTGTTGCACCAGTACGACGTTTATTAGAAATACCATTCTGTAATTCGTTTCGCTAATAGCGGTTCTTTATGTTTGCTGTTTTTCTGGGTAATCGTAATTCAAAATGTTTACAGCATGTTTGCCAGACGAGGTTTAAACCATGTAGCAGAAAGGTTAGAAATAAAAGGTAAAGATTAATAGACCAGTATACCATTCTGTGATCCGTTTCACTAATAGCGGTTTTTAATGTATGCTGTGTTTTTGGGGAATGGTAATTCAAAGTTTTTACAGCACGTTTTGCCAGACGAGGTTTAAACCTGGAGCAGAAAGGTTAGATCCCAAGTCCTGTATTCCAGTCTCTCGGTTAGAATACTGTACTAGGAAAAAAATATAATAATCTCCAGCTTACAAGTGAAACAGATTTTGCCAAAAAATTAGACAATATCAAGTAATGAACATACACACACAATGACAGTTTTACTGATTCATCTTTCTTTCAGGCGACGCTGATGGGCGCGACCCGATAAAAGCAGAGAACGTCCCTCTGTCCGTGACCTACGACGCCGGACAAGAACCTACGTACCTGCCTGCCCCTTACGCAACCGGACGGGTGTCCGGCTACAGCAGAGAGCATTGCGTCTTACCTGGAACGGGGGGAGAGCAGAACGTTGGAACCTTTGGAAGCTCTCGAAGTGGTTATACCTACAATGTCCCCCATCCTCCAAGAAGAGTAGGTTCATTATTTTAAAGTAATAAATGTATTTTATAATGGTTTTCTTCCATCTAAAAGGATGTGACGCAATATTTTGATAGACTACTACGTGTTTCATGTTACATAATACCGCAGTCCCGGAGAGAAGTTGGAAATTTTTTATAAAAATGTTTTTGGATAATCTTGTAAGAAATATAGGTTGTCGAATCTCACTGGAAATGTTTTTGCCAAAGAATATGTGCCAGAAATGTCGTATTTAGATGGTAGAGGGTGCTGTGTAGGTCAGTCGATAACACCGTTTCTGTGGCGTAAGGCATGTGGTTAACGGCATGCATCGCCACACGAATTCGGAGTTCGCAAATGTGCATCTGAAGTAGGGAACTGCAAATGGAAAGAGATGATTGTTTATTTTGCTTATTTTTAAATGTTTTCAACATTTAAAAAAATTATTTTTAAAATTATTGAAATGCTTATTATGTTCTACCACTCCTTACAATTCGGCCACATATTTTCCAAACCCCCTGTATATCGAATACCCCTTACAAGATTTCACAACGAAATTAAGTCAATTTTATGTATTTATATGATAACGAATGCCCATATGAAATCCGTCCCCTTAAGATTTCCGTCACTCCAGTCGTGAGTTAAATATATGGCGAGTAACAATCGAACGATCGTAGTATTTCTTTCTCCGATACCAGCTTATGAATCGTATGATGCTTCAAGAAATGATTGTTGAAAACGTGTCAGTCACTGGGTTATGAGAAGTGGTAGGTGCTGCCACATCGCACCCATTGTAAAGTGTTTGGGGACATGTCTTTCTGGAAGAATTTAGTTGGGAAACGACCGTGTCCTCTCGAAGAAACCAGAAAAATTCAAGCAGCCAGCCCGACTTCAGCACATGCGAGATTCAAACAATCGATTCGCTTCCATCAACTTCCTAACCCTCCAAGTGGTTTCGACGAGATATGTCGTCCATCAAGATCAGATCGATGTTTCTAATGACGAGATACCTCGTTATGAAGATATTGTCGACTTTTGATCGCGATCAAGATCCGGTCAGTTGTTTTCTAATAACGAGATATCTCGTCCATCAAGATGTGGTCAGTTTTGCTATTGACGAGATATCTCGTCGAGACAACGAACAGGAGGGTTAAGAGAGACGCCCTTAGCCGCTCGGCCGCAGATGGGACGCAGTGTTTTCTATGATCAAAATTTTTTAAATGCTTCGCCAAAAGAAACGCACTTTTCAGTTGTGGTACTTTAGCAGTTGGACTGTTATCAATTTTAACCCTCCTGGTTGTCTCGACGAGGTATCTCATCATTAGCAAAACTGACCACACCTTGATGGACGAGATATCTTGTCGTTGGAAAAAAAGAAGATTGTGACATTGTCATAATCAAAAATAGACAATATCGTGATGGCAAGCTGTCTCGTCATTGGCAAAATTGGTCAGATCTTGATGGACGAGATATCTCGTCGAAACCACTTCGAGGGTTAACGTTATATAAAAAACTGTAATAGCGGGAGTGCGATTTTAAATCTTTACTGTCTATGTTAACGGTATGGGAGATAAAAACAGATACATATAATTTTTAAAAAATGTGTGCATTTACCTTACTAATCAATTCAATTCAAGTGAAATTTGTAACAGGAATGTTAATTGGCCAGCAGATTCTACTCCCTCCACTCCAACTTGTTTGTCACTCTTAATTAATCCGGTCGTTCGAGGCGCAAGTCAATATCGATTTTTCTTCCCTTCACCTCCGTTAATAAACATTTATTGAAATTTTTTTCCCTCCTCCCACTTCTCCGAATGAAGT
Organism: Meta bourneti; assembly: GCA_933210815.1. Taxonomy (NCBI): domain Eukaryota; kingdom Metazoa; phylum Arthropoda; class Arachnida; order Araneae; family Tetragnathidae; genus Meta; species Meta bourneti. Next base: position 13,816,959 of record OW119929.1, read on the forward strand.
GAAAAGTTTCCATTAACTTAATTCGGACGGGACACAAAGGTTGGAACAAAGGCGAGGCTAATTTATAGCGTGCCTAATTGACAATAAACAACACCGGATCGATGCGCGAGATATCGATGCTGTCATGAGCAGAAAGAGATACCGGGGCGGGAGGGAAAAAATGTACGAGCGGAAAATCATCGGCGGACTCCATTAAACTTAATCAGCACAAGTGATGCAATATTTATTTCGTCGTCAGATGAGGACATTCGGGGCACCGCTGGGACTTCCCTCTCATTGTGGCAACGAGCGACAGATTTCTGTTGGTAATTACCGGCGCTATTCCGCAGAGGAATGCGTGAATTATTGAGCATCAAGGTGACTTGAAATGGACTAATTTATTGCAGATCTCTTGAGGCCGCGTCGTGTATTCCAGGAAGAAATATCGCTGCGGTGTGGTTGATACGACCGAATGCGCAATATACGGACGGAGTGCGGATTTTTGATTATACTGCGGAAGGCGTTTTTGTGTTGTATCACACACGCTCTTCGCATTCTGTCCTACCAATAAGAGCGACGCTTTCTTCGGGGTGCTTTTCAAACATTTATTGGGCCGCGATAGCCCAGTTGGAAGAGCAATTTGCAACCGGAGGGTTGCGAGTTCGAAACTCAGCCCAGCCAAAGACCGTCGTATACACGGCGGCAGGTGCACATTAAATCTGTCGTGGTCTCAAATGTCTTCACGTTGGTGTGGTGTGGAAGTTTGTAGAGTGGAGTGCCAGCTCAGGTGTTATCGATATCAGACAGTGGTTCAAAATGACGATGAATTGTCCTTGGACCTTTCCCTACATGATTGATTCCGGACCGTCGCCAGTATCTCGTTGTGTTGCTCCAGTGCGACGTTAATCAACTACCTACTTCAAACATGTGTTATTATTTTTGAATATCATGCATTCTTTGTAGAAATATTTACATCTAAAAGTCCACGTCAAACCTTAATCACATGGACATGACACTCACAGTGACTCTTCTTCTCCGTGTCTGTCCCTCGAGTCATTCAATAGTTTTCTTTTCGCCTCTTCACCCGGATGACTGTTCAAGGACACACCCACCGTCGTCCCTCTGGATCAAATGATTCCTTCCGGCAAAACATTCCTCAGTGTCTGGCAGAGAACCTTACATGTTGGTTTTAATTTTTTGATTTTGTATCAGGTACCAAAATGCTTTGAAGGTGGTGGTAGCTCCCATGTTATAGAAAAATTCGAGTTGGACAGCTACCTCGAATGGGTTGACGAGTACCATCGATGCAGTTGATTTTGTCGCAAGCATTACAACTCGGCGACATCCTGTGCGGGTTATCATCAAGTTCTTGACAACCAATAGAGCAGACACCACAAGATGAGACATGGTGTAACGTAGTGGACCGAGTGGTGTGCCAATGTACTCAACGCACGTTAAGTCTGTTGTGGCCTCAAATGTCCTCACGTTTGAATTGAAAAATTGTCTTGGAATAGAAATTTATCACCAACAGTAGTAGATGATAGATTTTGACAATGAACTGAGAGTATCTACTTCAAAAATCAAATTGCACAGCTGCAGTCGTGTTACTTATATATTATCCAAGTTGTTATGGTTATTATATCGTATGCAATTTTAGGTGTTCCTGCAACTTCTTATAAATAGCAAAAATGTGATAACGAGTTTAAAGTTCGCAAATAATGTATATGCTATTAGGTTCAAACTGCTGTGTCACAGATAGGTCGAAAATCCATACATTCATAATTTAGTGCCCATTGACTAATCAAGTATCACAAATAGTAAGTAAAATGAGTTCGATGTTAAATGAATAAGTAGTCTCTCGAAGCTGAGAAATATGGTCATGAATTAATGATGGTTTTTCTGAAATCGAAATAGTGAATAAGATAAGAATATTATGTTTACATAATGTCGAGTTTGAGCTGTTGTAGAAGCAGTCTGAATGTTTTAACCCTTCTGGTGGTTGTCTTGACTAGGTATCTCTAGTCAATTTGTATCTCTAGTTACTAATATTGATAGGTATCTCTAGCCAATATTAGCAAAACTGACGAGATATTGATAGACGAGGTATCTCGGCATTAGAAAAAACTTGACCAGATCTTGATCTCATCGTTAAAAAAGAAATTGTCAATATCTTGATGACTGTTACGAAACAGAGAACCTAAGTTGATATACTCGCACTTTCGAGACAGGCAATTAACAAAGGGTACTCGATAGAACAGAAACTAAACAATGTCTACCCGACATTAGCCGTTCTGTGCAGGAACCTATATGATTTAAAAGGACACAGTGAGTCTACTATTCATTTCATACACCTTAAATTCACTATAAGGTTCAGTAAATATTCTTCAGGATCTTAAATAAAGGCTCCTCTTACCTGGGTAAGTGCTGTGTGCTGGTGCCGAGAGGTTAATCCTTACAAACGGAACTCGATGAATTAAAATCATCCGGTTCTTCTATATGAAACATTTATTAACAAACCTTAACTGTATACCACATACACACATATATTACATCAATGCACTTTTGTTTTGTGGGCAAAACCCAGGTAAACATAAAACCAGAGCAGAGAGCGTGAACAATTCCTATCGTCCACCTCCATAGCTCTCATACTACGCAGTGGGAAAAAACTTCCCAGCGACCACATGGCGCCACGAACAGACGCGAAGACACATCATTTGCAATTGCATCAATCACTGATACATACAGGGTTTTGAATCGCGAGAAACTTATTTTATGGACACGTTGCGTCATCTAGTTTCAACAATGACGATATATCTCATCGTTAGGAAAAGTGACCAGATCTTGATCTCGCTATAAAAATATCTGCAATATTTTGAAAACGAGATATCTCGCTGAAAACATTTGGATGGTTAAAAAATTGTATTAGTTCATATTTGAGACCAAATAATGTTGGTTCTAACAAACAAGGTTTAAACAAGAGTAAATATCTTTTGGTAGAGCAGGAAGTTATGGACTACCATCAATAGAAAATTGAATATTGTTATACAAGTACATAGAGAGGACATCCATGCATATCCTCTCTGAGATTCTCCGTCCAACGCACTGAGGAATGTTGGCCGGAAGGAACCATTGGATCCCCGAGGGACGTTTGCAGGTGTGTCCTTGAACGGTCATACTGGTTAGGAGAAAGAAAAAGTAAGACTAAGAAAGAGACTCGAAGAACAGAGGAGGACGCTGGTATATTGCAAGATATTCAACTGTAAATAGATTCATGTAAATGTAAATAAACTTATTGTAAATTTACCCATGAAGAAGGTACGTCCACCAGTGGGGCTGCGAGAAAGCATTTCGAGCGGTGCGAGAGAAGTTTCGATGGACAACAGCGATTTAATAAAAGGCGATCTTATTGAAACACGAGTCAATGCACGTATTCAAATAGAATTTGAAAAACTGGACTTAGAACAATTCTGGTGTACACAGTTGGCAAAAGCAGCATTGCAGACACTTTTATCATTTGTCACCACCTACCTGTGTGAAATGGGATATTCATCGCTTCTGCCCATAAAAATGAAAGATAGAAATCGCTTAAATGTAAGTGATGTTTTGATGACTTACGCGAGGCTCTTTCAAAAAAGGAACCTCGCTTCAAAAGTTTCATTATGAATACAGCAACAACGTAGCCATTAAAAATTGAGTTATTTTTTGTATGTAAATGTATGCGTTTGTGTTTCAATAAATAAATTATCTTGCAATAAAAGAGAAATTTCCTAAATAAAGAAATAGAAATACATTTTTCAAGGGGGTGCGAGAACTCATTTTTAGATTCAAGGGGGTGCCGATCACTAAAAAGTTTAAGAACCACTGATCTAGAATGTAATATTAAAAACCGTTAAAATATTACTTATGTACGTTTGTTAATATAATGTTGATGCTATAAAACTTATTACCTTTGAATACTATTGTGTCAGCATATAAAGAGGTCATTAATCCTCCTCGTGATCCGGGTAACTCGTCATTAGAAAAACTGACCTGATCTTGATCTCTTCATCATAAAAAATGGCAATATCTTCATTATTCGGCATTCTTGATGACGATAGATGTCGTCATTAGCAAAATCAGTCAGATCAAAATGGACGCGATATCTCGTTGAAACCACTTGTAGGGTAATGCAGACTGTTTACAGAATTAATTAAACAATTGCTGTGGTCTTATTTATAATCACCGTACATTTTCACTAAAATTTTAAATTGATTTGAAACACATTTATATACTTTTAATTACTTTTTTATATAGACATTGCGAATTAAAACTGTGTATACAGTAACGCCATAAATGTATTTTTTTCTCTAAATTGAATTCAATCAGGAATTGAAGAAATATACTGCATATATTAATTAAAATATCATAAAATAAACAAGAACACGATTTTAAAATAATCAAATTTCATTGAAATGCATTGTTAATTAAATGCACACATGTAGAAAATATTTAAATGCTCACAAATGAAATATTTATATTCAATATTTCTAAAATTAATTTTTTCTAATACTCTTCAAAGATGCATACATCTTTTTTGATTGGTAACGTGATCATTTTTTCCAAGTGCCGAACATCAACAAACATTTACCTAAACCTAAGTCTCACATAAAAAGCAAAATCTTATTTACATTACACTTGTCTTCATTGCTTAAAAAGCAAAATCTTGTTTACGTTAAACATTTCCTTTGGATAAAATATAACATTTCCTCTTAGATAAACTTGCTTTTTTGATGACATAAAAGCATCAATTAATTTCGACTTAAGATTTACATAAAAAGTTTATTTCATTAAATTGGATGACGGTGATTGAAACTACTGCTACAATTTTTATATTATTTTAGCCATACTTTGCATTATAGGAAGCATAAGCATATTTTTTCTATGTTCCTTGATAGAAAATTTACTTCCTTATGTCAAACATAAAGTTAAAGTATATCTTATCGCAAAATCTTTATATGTATTACGCAAATTTCCATTTGCTTAAGCTGACGTTTTTTCGTTCCATGCCCTTTTTTATAGGAAACGCATAAAAAATAGCGTCAATTAGAAATCTGTTTCTGAGATTTTTTTATTCCGCGAGTTCTAGCTTTAATTAATCCTAGGACTTTACCTCTGAAGAATGCATGTGATTAAATTTCAAGAGATTTTTTGTGTGTTTATTTCGGAAAAGCCCATCAAGGAAAAGAAAACGGAATAATGATCAACACAAATACTTCGGAGAAAAAATCCATTTAATTCCTAGGTGCTTTTCACTACTCCCAACAGGGAAATAACGCGATGCTTTTTATGCTATTTGAAGTATTTGAGGATTATATCTGATAGGAAGAATCTTAAGGACGGTCTTATCGAAATAGTTGTTTATTACAGAACTATCATTTAGCACTGAGTTAAATTTTAAATAAAAGTGCAATTGTTTCAAACTTCGAGCTTAAATACTATTAAAACAATGAAAGAAAATCTCAATGAATAGATATTATATTTATTCACTTTTCCTTCTGGTATCGTCGCCTTTAAGGGCACATCTTTTGGTGTGTATGGGCTTCAAGAGCCCGAGGTACTCTTGTGATCTTTTCTTTCCCCATAGGGCTTAATGTCTTTAGAAAACACAGATTTCGCGCTCCCTGGATACCCAAGCGATCTATTTCTACGTTCATCCCCACTAGTCTATTCCCAAATCTCTATTTTCCCCCTCGCCATCTGACAGTGATTCAAAATTCCGTGTTGTTGTCCTCGGTCTTTCCCTTCGGGTTTGATCTCGTACCATCGCCAGTAGACCGGTGTGTAGGTAGCTCCAGTGAGACGTTAATTAAAAGCCTACCTCTTTTTCCCCTTTCTTGGCATTTTTTCTTCAAGTTGTCTGTCTTTGTGTTTGACGCAACTTGGGCATGTGTGGTCCTTGTGCCATAAAACCCCCCAAACGACCAAGCAACCTTCTGGTTGCTCAGGTGTGACCTCGTCATCTAAAAAAATATGAGGTGTTGTCCTCGGATCTTTCCTTTCCGGATTGATCACTGACCGTTATCAATAGTCCGTTGGGTTGCTCCAGTGAGACGTTAATTCAATTAACAATTACCTTCTGGAATTTTCAAAAAATACTGTTTACATAATACATACTATATATAAGATTAACTTAACTTACTATATGTTAGATTTTGTTGTTTTTCACATTTATAAGGTACAGTACTCTTTATTTCATGAAATAAATATTTAAATTAAAATTTTGCCTGCATGTACAGTGTAGAAAGATTTCATGGTCAGTACCATTGCAAGGTGTTACGATTGCTAGCGTCGTTTTCTTCAAGTAAATCAAAAGTGATCAGAGCTTTTGATGAAGTTCAAATTGCTGTGTTCGGTTTTTCGTTCACCTGTGGATGAATTGAATCCTCTTTTGCGATATGAAATTTGAACACGTTTAGCAGTGTGATCCTTAAACATACACTGTACTCTGTATGTTTTCCTGCATATCTTTAAGTTATCCCTGTATTCTTTTAGATGTATGTCCTTTAACAACCGAGGGGTTCACATACATAATTTTATCTCAAAACCTGCAAAATTGCTGTGAAATTATTTGTGGATAATTACTTAACGAGGGTTAACACAATGATCAAAGAAGATCGACAAATTTTGGTGGGGAATCATTCAACTGTTGGGCACTAGAACTGAATTTGCCCATACAATAGTGCGAGGTGACCTTGCGTACCAGAAGGTGTAAGCAAGATGGGTACCCAAACAGATGGAGGTATACCATAATCAGCCAGAAACCCTTTCTCTGATTGAATCTCCAAGCTTCTGGTTAGCTGGTGTTGGGTTTTATGACGCAAGCGCCATATTTGCCAAACACAAGACAGACCAAACTGTGCCAAACACAAGACAGACCTATAAGCTTCTGGACAGCTGCAAAAATAATATAGCAGTAATGGGTGACTAACTATGTTGAACAAATAAATTAACTTCGTATATCAGGTCCGTAAAATTAAAATAGCCTTTACTTCTTGAATTGTCCTCGTATTTACAATTTTCAATTCGATACTGGCAAGTGCAATTATATTTAACAAACTCATATTCGTGTTTTAAACCAGTACATAATTTGAGCTCTGAGAACCAGAATGCAATTTTTAACCCCTCTTTAGGAAAATTAAAAGATCTTCCAAAGTATGATGTACGTGGAGAGAAAAATTACCATTTGTCGAAGCAGTTCTTATCATATCACTTCTTTCATTTCATTTTAATGTCCCTTGCGTAACCAAAGGGATCCGTTTCATCATTAGTAACTTTTGTCACGTATCGAACCTCACAGAAAATAAAAGAGTCCGTCATTTTTCTAAAATTCGGATGGCAGCGATATGATTGGGAAAAAAGAGGAACTTCGAAATAATAATTCCCATCCTACATTATTAAGCAAACGTCATGCATAATAAATTACGATGACTAGCCTTTCTTTTACTGCAACAGCGAGCGTATTTTGATTCAATTCAAATGAAAATAGAGATTCAAAACGATACATTCTAAAATGAATGATTTTAGAGGCAAAGTTTGATTTCTTTTTCCTGCCGTGATATGATTACTTCTGGCTTGCTAAGCTAAATTTTCTCCCATTTCTCCAAATCCGGAAAGTTATTTCGAAGAATTTCTTTTAGGACGTAATTCTTGGAATCATGATTGAAGACTGAAATAGTGTTCTTGGAGAGCTAATTAAGTAACGTCTCGGACGAAAAATCCGCACACTTCAAAAGTTGAACTCTTACAATGTGTATATAAGTATCATGATTATATGTGATTTGTTACAGTGCCAAATATTTTGTTTTAGAAATTGATACAGTATAAAAATTGCGTAAAATAACGACATCCTTTATAAACTAATGCACAAACGTAAAAATTCTTTAGCATATCTTGAAAACTATTCATGGGAAAAGAAGTCCTAGAATGCATGAAGTCCACTGGAAAGGCATTCGTGAACCCTCCAAGTGATTTTGACGAGATACCTCTTCCATCAAGATCTAACCAATTTCGTTGATGACGCAATAACTTGTCATCAAGACATTGCCAATTTTTAATTGGTGACGAGATCAAGATATAGTCAGTTTTCTTCTAATGACGAGATATCTTGTCCATCAAGATCTCGTCAGTTTTCCTCTAATGACGTGATATCTGGTCCATCAAGATCTTGTCAGTTTTCTTTTAATGACGAGATATCTGGTCCATCAAGATCTGGTCAGTTTTCTTCTAATGACGAGATATCTGTCCCATCAAGATCTGGTCAGTTTTCTTCTAATGACGAGATATCTGATCCATCAAGATCTGGTCAGTTTTCTTCTAATGACGAGATACCTGGTCCAACAAGATCTGGTCAGTTTTCTAATGACGTGATATCTGTCCCATCAAGATCTGGTCAGTTTTCTTCTAATGACGAGATACCTGGTCCATCAAGATCTGGTCAGTTTTCTTCTAATGAGGAGATATCTGGTCCATCAAAATCTCTTCAGTTTTCTTCTAATGACGAGATGCCTCGTCGTGACAACCACCAGGAGGTTTAAGACACTCCTAGGAGATAGAATGTACTATACCATCAAAAAACAATAAAATGCATTGCAATGGAAAATATCTATAAACAACAGCACATTAAACATCCCTTTAGTATGACTTGATAACTATTATTGGGCACTGACGAAAATCCTATAGCTTTAGGGAGAAAGGTTTCCTGACAGAAATTTACAAAACTTTAAGAATATTCCTCAGCGATGAGGGCCGTGGTAGCACGGTTGGAAGAGTAATGGATTGCAGGAGTAACGGATTAGCAACCGCAGGGTTGCGAGTTCAAATCCAACCAAAGACCATCGTGTACAAAAGGGGCTGGTGCACTTTAAATCTATCGTGTCCTCAAATGTCTTCACGTTGGTGTGGTGTTGAAGTTTGGAGAGTGGGATGCCAGATCAGGTGTGACCTCGTCATCTAACCGTGGTTCAAAATTACTTGATGTTGTACTCTGATCTTTCCTTTCGGGTATGATCCCGGACCGCCGCCAATAGCCCGTTGCGTTGCTAAAGTGCGACGTTAATTAAATACCTACTTACCCTTTGGGTTTGATCCCGGACCGTTGTCAGCCCATTGTGTCGCTTCAGTGCGACGTTAATTGCAATACCTACCATACCTGTCCTAAGAGATGTAATTTACTTTTTAAATTAGGTAAATTAAGAATTTATGCATTGCAGTTACAATATGTTACCGAAAGTGTATTATGGTGCCGAGCATGACTTTTGTGAAGCCATTTATCAGATAGCAATACTCAAAAAATGCTGACATTGTTTTCGTCCTCGTGTACAGCGTAAAATCTAACTATAATGGGCGTTTTAGTAATTCCAGCTTAGAAACTGGAGGTATGTTGTAACGTGATGGTGCCCAGCAATTTATATTAGTGTAGCTTGAGAGGTTATTGCGATTTTCTAAAACGCATTCTATGCAGTTTTGCTCCCTCTTGAATGCCGTTCTCTTATTTTAACTATCTTTTAAATCGTATCTCTGATAACGAAAGCTCAGTTTCGAGATTCGCTGTAAGAATTGTTTCTAATAAGAATTCCTACTGGAGCATTTTAAAAAGTACTTAAGCATTAAAATGGGCTGTAATACTTTTTATTTCGCTAAAAATATTTTGTTAAATTAAATTTACCAAGGAGCATCACATTTTACTTCTGGTTTAAAAAAAACCGTTTTCTCTAGAGATTTGTAGTAAACGTGAGACAAAGTAAATAGTAATCATTTTCTCATCCTCTTTTTCAGAAAAGCCCTTTTCTTCGAATTCTATCCCAAGATTACTTCTAATCGTAACACTTTCATTACCTCTAAATGTTCTCGTTCTAATTGCCTGTCCTTTCAATCGCCATCAAAGAGGTTTCAAAGATGCAATTTTAAATTTACAAGGTAGATAGATATTTAATTAACGTCGCACTGGTGGCAACAAAGCGGGCTATTGACGACAGTTCGGGATCGAACCCGAAGGGATTACGTGGCATTATCCGAGGATAATGCCACGTAATTTTGAATCATGGTAAGATGACGATTTAATTTTACAAGATTGAGGAGTGTTCAATCAATTTTTTTCTTTTTCATTCCATTGGGTTTTTTTGTGGATCTGAATCCATTCTTACATGCAACATATTTCATTATAAGCCTTACACTTTGCAGTGATGTTTTTTGCGCGTATAAGTGTTTATAATCTTGCGTTTGAAGCAGCATGTCTACTTCCAAACCTTACATCAAAATCAAATCCAAAAATCGTCCAATTGTTATCAATGATAAAAAAACGCACCAGCTTTGCTAAATAGCAGTTAAATTTTACATTGACACGATTTTTCTTTTATTTCAAAGTACCAGTGAAAGATACAAATAGATGAAATACAACATTACAACACAATCTACTACAATACAGCACAGACGAGTTCTACACCACAACATAAGCAAGAAAATACGGGGAAAAGAAATAACCCGAATCGTTTCCCTAAAAGTTCGAGCTCCTGGACTAGTGGAACGTATGAAATTAGGACTTACATAGAGCCGATCAAAGCTAATTAGTTAGAATAAGTTTCCTAAAAATGTTCAGGGGCCGCGTTATCCCGGTTGGAAGAGCAACGGATTATCATTCAGACGGTTGCGAGTTCGAATCCAACCAAAGACCGTCGTGTACGTGGGGGTTAATCTACGCACGTTAAATCTGTCGTGGCCTCAAATATCCTCACGTTGGCGTGGTGTGGTGGATAATAGGGTCAGGTGTGGTCTTGTCATCTGGCCGTGGTTCAAAATTACGTGGTCTTGTCGTCGAATCTTCTTTCCCTTTGGGATTGAACCCGGACAGTCGCCAATCTAAGCTCCTAGCACTAATGAATCTAAGGAATTAGGACTCCCCCGTAGAGCCGATCAAAGCTAATCAGCTAGATCAAGTTTCAATGTTCCTAAAAATGTTCATTCATTTGAGAAATTCGTTCAATAAATTTTAATTTTATGTGGAAACAGCTGTAATTTATATTCCTAATGTATTCCAATGTCTCAATTTCATTTAGGTTGACAAAAGTGAGTGCATCTACGCATCCCCCACCATCTACATTCCAGGATATCGCCACACAGGTGAGAGACTTTTTCCTCTAAGCTCGGTCACACACTGGAGCCACATACGATATGCGCATGCGTACTCCAATTCTGTACAGAAAACATGTCGCTACGCATGCGTGCTCCAAGCTGTTCAGCGTCGCTGAACTCATGTTGGACCAGTGTGTGACTTGCTTTAGAACGCTATCTCGTTTGAACTTGTATTAAAAATGTTGCATTGAAACATGTAAAACATTTATAGGGATGGAACTGAGATCGCATCGAGAGCATCCGATTTACGAAGTTCCGGATCGAGGTAGGATGAAACTCGATTCAAATCGATCTTGGAGGGAATCGGGGGACGGGTAAGTCTTGAAAACTTTAATGCATCGATTTTAGAGATTATATGTATTAACATCAATCTACTTTCAATAATTAGCCTATTTAATCTAAAAAAGCTTTTCAAATAAGTATTGCAATAAAGTCTACGAAACATGAATTAACGCAGTGTGAAGCTATATTCCAAAGAAAAACATTTCGCAATGAAAATATTTTGAAGATTTTGAAAAACTATTTTGCATCTAATATTTGAAGACTAGAAGACATTTTGATCTTAATTAAAATAATTATGTATCAGTCATTGACAATAACACATCATTGCACCATTATTTTATACTTAAATCAATACTAGTTAGCAACCGCCTAGGCGAGAAGGTTTATAAGGAATATAATTGAAATATTTTGAAAGGTTAACTGTCATAAGTTAATTTTAAAGTACTTTTCAACATATCCTCCCTCAAATCGTTCTTTGATGTTCCTTCAGTGTGTCTATCAATACAATTCTATACGACGTCTGTTTCCAAAGTTATGGGAATTGTGATCCGACCAAATAATGCAAAGCTAATGACAGATGCTTTCAGGTACAGGCAGGTTTTCCTAACAATGTTAGTCAATGGCGATCATTATGATTTAGCCCTTGGCGAATAGAGACGCGTTTTTAAATGTTGATTTTTCAACCTATAAAAGACTGAAATTCTCAAATAGCCATTATTTTCATAGAAGAAATATAAAAGTAGAATGAGGAATCGTAACCATTTTTACGTGCCCAGAATCATGTGATCGAAACAAATAGCAACGTGACCCTTAGATTACTTTCGTCTGCCAGAGGAAACGAACTATCATTACCTGATTGGTCCGCGCTACACAGTAGTAGACTGGCGATTTCACCACTTTTGTCTCCACTCTCTAGAAATGCGCCTTCATGCATCTACCCTATCATAGGATGTTATATCGTCAAACGAGGCGATAAGATGCCAAATCAGCCAACCAAGTCAATTTTTTAGGAGCAGTCACGTGACTACTAGTCCATATGTTGGTCACATTTTTTGAAGCTCCTCCTCTCCATAGCAATGCTGTCTACTTATATTTCATGTCTATGATTATTTATTTCTATTGAAAAATAATGTTGCAAGCGATATGTAAAACTGGTACCCAGCAACTATTATCTGTTTCCAGAATTAAAAAATAACTCTATGTAATGTGTGATTTCAGAATTTAAATACCGTTAACAAGCTGTAAACCAGTGGATTAAAGAGACTCGCATACGTTTTGTTAGGTGGCTTAAAAACAATTTTCACGCTCAGACAAGTTTAACATTGAACAATTACAATGTGAAATAGACGAAATTAGTAAAATAAAAAATTTATAGCAATTCCCAGTAATTAGAAAACTTCCTATAATATGCAATTATACATATAAAGCTTCGGGTTTTACTTTTAAATAAATTTGTAATTTATGAAATGTCTTTAAAATGATTTTTTCAATGTTTTCTTTGTTGCTTCGTAGTATGTACGAATGATATCCATGTTTGGCATTAAATGATAGTAACCCTGAAAGGGATTCACTCGTAAATATTCGTTCTGCAACTTGCATTCTTCCCTGCATGACTTTCAACCAGTTTTGACCTTCTTGACTAATAGAATGCTTCTTAGCATTCTTTCAACCGAAAATGTGGTAATTTATACATTGTATGTGTTTCTGAAACCATGTCCTAACTTTCTGAAAAATGTCACTTTCACAAGGCTAGTGGAATTGTGTACATTTATAAACGAATATTTCTTTGATCATCTTATTCAGTAAAAATATGCTTTTAGCCTTCCAAATTATTGAGGGCCGCGACCGAGTTAAATTTGGCATGGTCTGGAAGTTTGGAGAGTGGTATGCCAGCTCAGATGCGACCTCATAATCTGTCCGTGGTTCAAAATTACATGGTGGTGTCTTCGGATCTTTCCCTTCGGGTTTGATCCCGGACAGTAGCCAATACCGCGCTGTGTTTCTTCAGTGCGACGTTAATTAAAATACCTACCAAATTATTGTTCTGCTTGACTTATAACCTATTCCCTAGAGTAGCTATATAATTGGTTCACATCCATCAACGATTGTCTAGTTTAATTTAATTGCAATTTAAACCAGCTAAGTTACATGAAACACCTTTGTAGACCTATAACAGTTTTAATGGCGCACATTTTCTTTACAGTATAATACACACGGCTACTTAAACATTCCTTAAAATTATTTCGTAGTGGCATGTCATTAAATAAACTTCGGTATTTCGTGGACACAGTTCGCCCCTTCTCCAGTCATCATTAAGGGTGCAATTTAATTCAATCTCCTTTGCCTTTTACATTATTCCGCACGGTTTCAATTGAGTTATATTAGAGAAACCTTACGTAATAATTTGTTCCTGACGTAATTCTGATCCTTCGTTACAATTTCATGTTAGACATGTTTTGAGCATTGGTTTCGGAATAACTTATCTATTTATATACCAAGGAACAATGTCTTGAATAAGAACATATGTATCAGTGCACACACACAAATTGTTAACAAATTAATTCCCGCTGACAATTGAATTTTCACTTACCTTTCATCTTAAAGGATAAGCTTCATTCGAACTAACTTCTCTTCCTGTCTTCAGTTATAGATAAATAGTTAATTAACGTCACATTGGAGCAACACAACGGGCTACTGGTGACGGTCCGGGTACAATACCGTAGGGAAAGGCAAGGACATGCCTCATAATTTTGAACCACGATGAGATGTTGAGAACAACACCTGAGCTTTTGCACCCCACTCTCCAAATTTGACCGTGAAGACATTTGGTGACCCTACATATTTAACGTGCACCAGCCCCCGTGTACCCGACGGTCTTTGGCTGGACCGAGTTTCAAACTCGCAACCCTCAGGTTGCTGATTCGTTGCTCTTCCAACTGGGCTACAGCGGATCCATGAAATGAATATATTAATCTGTTTGAATTCCTCATCGAAATTTTCCACGTACAAAAATGTTATTGCATCAATATTTCGCTACCTACTACTGCTTTGTAGCAGGGTTGGCAGCGTCAATGCTTACAACGCCAGCGAGCACTACATTTTCTTGTAATGGAGTAGTTGCCAAACGCGTCGAGGGGGGTCTTTGAGATTTAGGAGTGCATTTGAGTGGTCTGAAAATATCAATTTTTTAGATTCGTGTAATTCGATGAAGATGCGTAAGTAGAAAATTTTTTATTTCAAAACTTTTTCCCTATTACATTAAGCTATTTATTCCATGGATGAATTTTGAGCCCAGTAGCGTTTCGATTGTAGCTTATTTCGTACTCGGAAAAATTAAGTATATATATTAGAAATTTCAGTAAATGTGACCCGAAATAAAAAAATTGTATGATTTGATAAAAAATAGCTTTAACTTTAAGTGTGTCATGCGTAAATTTTCTGCGCTACCGTGATTCTAGAACAGATAATTCGTCACACCCTTGTGTGTATATTTCAGAAATTTAAATGAAATATTCAGAAACATCGAGAGACTATAGATTAATTGCTTTTAGTTGGGCTTGAATGTAGTCGACAACCGTTTTCGTTTCACTCTTTGCAGTAAATGAAATTATTGTTAAATCTCAGAGCATACTAAAGTAAATCTAAATGAACCTAACTTCGAAACATTGTAATGATTTTTATTGACATTCAAAGCATAGTAACTTGATTAAAAAATTGTTCCAAGCATAGATGGCAGGTAAGTATTTTAATAAACGTCGCACTGGAGCAACACAATGAGCTATTCGTGAAGTCCGGGATCAAACCCGAAAGGAAAGATCCTAGGAAAATACATAATTTTGAAGGTTTTTGAAAATCATTTTTCATTAGACGCTTTTTATTCCTTATTTAATTTTTCATAAATTTTCTAGCAATTCAAAGCATATTAACTCAAAACTTTTCACGTTCAATGGAAAATCGTCTAGCTTGTGATATAAAACCATATAGTTCTTTATGATCATGCAGATTGTTAAAAACTGCTTATCAGCCGCAGTAAGCTTTAGAAACTTAGAGGTGTCATTCTAGTTTCACTCTCCAAGTGTTTCGACGAGATATCCCGTCCAAGATCTGATCACTTTTAATAAAGATGAGATATCTCGTCGAGATGAAACTGCCTTATTACTCCAAGGGGAATGAAGGTCCAAGTAACAAAAACAAATTGCTCCTTTCCCAGAACTGGTGACAGTTTGGAATAGGTTTTTACACCAGTGGCTGGACACTACAGAACAGTTTTTGACCCGAAGACAAACCACCAGGAGGGTTAAAAATGTATTTAGAATCCATTCTCCTGGGTTTAAATATTCCTCCCTGGGTGTATTTCTCTCTCCTGCGTCAGTAAAGCTTTCACTGTGTGTGTGTCAATTACTTGATATTGTACGTCTTGTGTCAGTTACTTGATACTGTACGTCTTGTGTCAGTTACTTGATATTGTACGTCTTGTGTCAGTTACTTGATATTGTACGTCTTGTGTCAGTTACTTGATATTGTGTCTGGCGCAGCATGGCCAAATATGGTCCTTGCGCCATTAAATTCCAAAAAAACCAACCTGGGTTTAAATAACTAAAAAATGCTAAAAATGATAACTTTTGAATTTTTCAGTAGTTGTATTCAAAGAAATTGGATAATCGTACATTTATTTTCAAATTTTTCTCCTTCATTCTCTCATCATCTGACCGTGGCTCAAAATTACGTGGTGTTGTCCTTAGATCTTTGTCTTGGGGTTTGATACCGGACCGTCGCCAATAGCCCTTTGTGTTGTGCTTCAGTGCGACTTTAATTAAAATACCTACCTACCTTCATTCCTGTTGCCATTCCTGTTAAAGGAACTTATGATCGGATTCCGGCGACGCCTCACTGCAAATCCGAACACTCACGAACAGCCTTTAAATAGTACCTTCCTACAGACAAATTTGTACGTGCCAAACACTATCAGCAATCGTGTCAATGAAATGATTTACCAATTGAGTTTTCTCTAACTGAACTTCACACGATTAGCCCTAACCCGCTAAACCGAGTCTTGATTATACAGGATAGTTTCGACCCCCCGAAGGCTGAAATCTACATCCGTTACACCACCCTCACAAATCGAAATCCGAATACATATCGAGCGGGATTGAGCTAATTTGCATTTGTTCTCAAACTTGAATCACTCGCAGGATTCTCGGAATTAATTCTGCAAACCGATCCGAGCATTTTCGTTTACAAATTTCCACGCTCGTGGAATGGGATCTGGTGGGTAATGATTAGGCATCAGTGCATACCACTACCCTGTAAAGTAAATGTTAGTCGGTCGGCAAAGATACCATTCCTTTGGGACTCTATTATTGTGGAATGGAAGGACTGCGCAGGTAGGGCATTATGCGTGTCTGCCCCACATGTGGTGCTCCCGGCAGGTGTTCGGGAGATATCCTTTGCGCCTGTTTGAGGTTATAGCCCACGGGGTTTAAGTGTGGTCAAACGTTAACTGCTGCGATTAACATCTTTTCGTGATGGCTGGTTGGTTTGTTGGAGTTTTAAGGCGCAAGGGCCATGTTTGGTCATGCTTCGCCAGATCCGAGACACACAATATTATATTATAGACACACACAATATTATATTATAGATACACACAATGAAAGTTTTACTGACACAGAAGAGAGAAATAAACCCAGGGAGGAATGCACCTGGCAGGAATCGGACCTGCGCCGCCTACAACTCGAAGGTTGTTAGCGCAGTGCTTATATCCACTGAGCCACGATGCCCCCTCGTGATGGATGGCATTGGAATATATCGATGTATCGCGATCTAGGGGAACGGTATTGAAAATGTCGAGGAAAATTTGCTTTTTTAGAAATGAAAACGCATAAATGATGTGTGCCCTCAAGGGCATACCCTATTTAGGTTTGTACGGGCTTCACAACCCCGGGGTAACTAAGTGATCTTCCTTCACTTTCACTTTTTTCCCTTCCCTACTTTTATCTTTGTCTTGGACTGTTATTTTTTAAATATTTTATATTTTTATTGGGTTATTTTGTCTGGTGTTTGGCGCAGCTTGTCAACTTTGCGACATAAAACCCCAACATCCATAAATGATGTACTAAATGGTGAGTTATTTACTTAGATTCATATAAAATTATGTTAAATAAACAATCAATGCTAGAGCCTTTTAATATGAAACTAAATACTATTGATTTTAAATTAATTTTCTCCCACACTTTCGAGGTACACAAGTTTTTCATGCCAATTCAGTTAACACTCCTGGTGGTTGTCTCGTCATTAGCAAAACTGACCACATCTTGATGGACGAGATATTTCGTCATTCTGACCTGACCTGATCTTGATCTCGTCGTCATAAAGAAATGGCAATATCGTCAGCATTCGGAATTCATTCGGCATCATTGATGACGAGATATCTCGTTATTAGCAAAATTGATCAAATCTTGATGGTCTCAGGGATGCTTTCATCTAACAGATATGGCTATTTAGTCATTAAATGGGTTTAAGGTACTTGACGTAGTTGAATACATTTCTATAAGCATCACATCAAGCTCCGACTCAACAATTTTTTATGTTATTGAAAAATATATTACGTACACCAAACAGAAACAGCAATAGGCATAAAAAATAATTTATATTTAGGACTGAAAGCATGGCCATATATACATTCTCATTCAGAGGCGATCAACCACTGAGTATCTGTTTTGCATTGAAACCTATCTGCAATCCACCAAGATCTACTAATCATAAACCGTATTGCAGAGTAGCAATCGTAATTAGGATATTGGACGTAATGTTGAGTGACACACATTAATGTAGCTCGTGTAAATTTCATATTGTTAAATTATCTCTGCGATATATCATTCCCTTCTTGATTAATGGCGATTAACAGCGATTAGATGGCTAATCGCATGTGATGATAGATTGTGATGTTTAGTATAAATCAGTTTGGAATCCTTGGCGTGTAAATAACTTGCCTGCAACATGTAGGTCTACGCTACTACCCATGCGTTACCTACATCTTTCTTCTTGCGTCATCAACATAGTAAGGTATTATATCATTTAATTCCATTCTTAGTAAAATTCTTGATACCAACAGTATGATAGCATTTCACAACTTTATATTTACTGCATTAATGATTGGTTGATATTTCTCCAGTAAAACAGTTGAACCGATGCACATTTTTATTTTCTATAATTGAAGGTATAAATGATTTTGAATAGTGCGCATTGCCTTTTATTTATTTGGAAGTCCTTATTTCATTACTCAACTATAGGTAAAAAAGCCATTCAGAAATTGAAACATTTTTAACTTTCCACTACACTGATGATTTCTTTATGTTCATAAAAATATAGAATTTTTACTTACAAACCCTAAATCATCACTCATACAATTAACACCAATTATCAAGCACTTTATTTACTGAACAAAAAACTGTTAGTGTGAGAATAAGCATACTATTTAGATAGTATACTTTAGAGAAATGAGAAATTATAGCAAGGCGCTCTACATTGCATTCTTCAAAGCACATTTAAAAAGGCTTCTAGTTAACATGAAACGATATAAAAGAATATACAAGTGAAACATGAACACGCAAATTCAGTTAAAGCGAGATGATTGGTTAGATAGTGTTATATAGCGCAAGGGCCATATTTAGCCTTACTGTACCAAATACAAGACATAGAACATCATGTAATGGACATATACAGAAGGAAAGATTTTACTTGCACAAAAAGAGAGAAATACACCCATGAAAAAATCGAACCTGCGCTGCCTACAACTCACATGTTGCTAGCGCAGTGGGCATACCCACTGAACCACGACGGCTATTCCGGTAGAGTTCAAATCATGCATACCATGCTGGAACACATAAGACAAGATGTCTTAAATGTATTATATTTTTTAATTTACTTTTGCAGTAATGAGCCGGATATTGAAATTTGTGTACACTCCCCGTTACAAGCAGCTCAGCTCCTCACATGCTGGTGGTCATGGCCAAAAATCTTATTTTAACACGTTATGTCTAAGGGGATGAGATTGAGTTTGAAATAAATTTGGGAACGTATTTGTGGATTTGATGTCGCGATATATTTCTTTGGAAATGGAAAAATGACAATAACTGCTTAGACAATAATATTCAACTGAAAGTCTTTCAACGGCTTTTGTGAAAGAGGAAATGAAAGACTTTTCCTATTACTATTACACTATGTCTTTCTCCAGCCTCTCGGTCATTAGTCGATGAGAAGCCTAATATAGATCTGAAGTGATAAAATATGCTTTAAAAACACTACATTCAGTATTTGCAACTGTAAACCTTGAGATGATTTTCAGTCATTCGGCCCAGTTCGCAAAGAGGACATATCTGCTGCTCCAATGCAGTGTAAGTGCTTTTGTAGATAGTCAAATCCGGTGAGAAGGCAAAAACAAGATCTCTGGGCAAGAAACCTGGTATACTTTTTATTTTCAATAAATCATTCCAGTTCTTTCCTGTTGATTCGTAGATTGAAAATCTATTCCTTATATAGATCAGCATTTTAACCTCTTTCCGTTACGTATAAGAAAGGGGATCTAGGTTTGGGTAACTGTGCTCCAGCCTTAACCAATTGATCAGTTTGTTGATTGCCATATACTATATCCATGCATTGTGCCATATATGTCCATGCCGTATATGTAGTACGGTGTCTAGGGTTTGATGAAGATGTGAAGCTGTATGACATGGAGATGAGGACTAACACAACATTCAATTATTCTAAAATTAAGTACAAAAAAGCTTACATGGATCACGGCAGATCCTACACTCTGACACATGTATGAGTTGTATGGACGGCGTGGAATCGCACACAGTCACCGTCACAACTCCAACTCTAACTGAATAAGGAAATTAAAGTTACGGTTCTGCTCCACGCGCTGGACGCGACCTCTGGTGGCGGTATGAAGAATGTATTCTACATATACACATGAACATATATGTCATTTCCATACATGCCCATGCGCAGTGACTTGGGATCTACTCGAAGGCAATTTTTTAATTGACTTTCCCAAATTGTCTTAGTTTTCCTTTACTCCGATTCCCAAACTCATATTCATCTTGACTGGAGGTGGTAAGAGCTATTATTAATGCCAGATAATCAATTAAAAATACAATATTGTAATAAATAAAAGGAGAAGAAAGATATAATACTAACAGATTTGAGCTGAATTAAAGGAGAAAGGTTTTATGGATACAATCTATCTAGCATAAAACATTCGAATTGAATTATGTTGATTGTGTCTGGAGTCTTCTACTTGTTCAATAGTAACACAAGCCATCCCGTCAGTTAACTATTCAAGAAAATACCATCTCCGAAATCAATTCCCTACTCAAATCTCCACATCTTTTGAAACATCGAAATAACTATTACACTTTGACGTTACGCACGTGAAAGGATTGTTATAGAATTTATCATCGCTGCTGCTGCCACCGTTCATTGGGTAATGATTGGTTTTTAATATTCTTCGCGTGGAGCCATGCCCAACCAAGATCAAAGCGTCTCACTACGCTTGAGAGAGCGGGTGTTCCCTTGCAGAAAATTATTTCTCATTTATTGATTGGCGGTGCTTGGGACTGAAACGACACGCTTCTCCGTGAGTATTTCGAAATTTTTAAGAGCCCTTTATGCATTCAAGACAAGAAATCCGATTTCGGTTGCGTTGTTTACAAAGAACAAAGTACTTCAACTGTGAATGGGAAATGCATTTGATGGTCTTTAATCCCCCGTTAAGTTTCGAGTAGCATCAGTGTGTGGATTGGTTACCGTAATTTTTGTCCAAGTAGCACCATTCTAATAACCTATTGTAGTTGAATACGAATTCCACTTATCTGAAACAGTCAAGTTCGGTATCAATTATTATGCATTAACTTCTCGTTACAGCATGTATTTGGTAGATTGATGTTTTGTTCTGCTTTTCTGGTCGTCAGTAAGGTGGGAAAGGGGAAAATTCTAGACAGTAGGGTGGGTAGATTTTTAAAATTTCTCTAAATCGACATCTGTAGTGGGAAAGTTGTGTATTGGTGAACGTTTGTAATCTTTTTTTAATTAAATTTTATTTTAAACCCTCGCCAAGCCCTTGCAATTTCGAAAAAATTTTAACTACTAAAAAATTTTGTTTTAATTATCTGAATTTATAATTGTCTGAATTTTAAATGGCTGTCTAATGATAACGTTTTTGAAAAATGTTTATTTCAAATAATATTTAAGCACTCCTCTATGCATTTGAAGGCATAGAGGAGTGCTTAAATAAAAAATGTATTATTAGTTGTTATAAGTTCATTCATTTTGCCAAAATTTTGCAGAGTAACCCCTAATTCACCACAATGAGGTGACTGCTGTCGACTTCCAACCGTACTCATTCAACTTGCCAACCAAATATGGACACAGTTTTCTATTTATTGATACTGGTATAATACTTTATATTTTGCTTTGTTATCGAAGTTGGGCATTAGCCCAAGGAGCGCCAATGTGTGAATACAGCCTTCACGATTTTTTGCTCTAAAAATGTGAAGATGCCTCTGCCACTAACTTGACTGCACTGCCCTTTCTACAGATTATGTATGGCAAGGAAGATTCCACAGCTGACTTTCAATAACATTTCCCGTTTTCGTCAATTTTTTAAGTTCTGTAATGGGTATATGCCAGTATCAATAGTAATAGTGAAATATGTTCATGTTGGGTTGAGTATGGGAGATTGGATGGGAGAAAACTGTCCATATTTGTTTGGTAAGTTGAGTGAACTCGGGTGGAATTCGACAGCAATCACGTCATCGTGGTGAATTCTGGATTATTCTGCCATAATTTTGGGAAAACAAGCATACTTTAAAACATAAAAGAATAACAAATAACAAACATTTCATAGGCCCTGTGGGGAGCTTAAACGTTATACGGAATCCAAATAGTTTATTTCACTAACAAAAGGTTCAATGGAATTATTTCCATCACAGGTAATTAAAAATTACGATAAATAAAAGACATGTTTTATACTTAATGATTTTTACAAAATTTCAAAGGCATGGTGAGGGTTCCAAATAAAATTTAATCTCATAAATATATTTAGAAACTTTTGATTCCTACACACAACTTTCACCTACTACATGCGAGTTCGATTTAAACAATTGTTAAAAATAGACCCACCCTAGTGTATTGACTTGCTTTCAAATTTAAATAGCTCAATCGGGATCTATATTGTAATTGTACGTTCGCGTTAAACAAAAATGATAATTTAGAAAATGAAGGAGGCGTATGATTCCATTCTGTCATGGATGGACACATGTCGAATGCGCTGGAAATGTCAATGAATATGAATACACGAGTAAAATTTGACTGCTAAGGTGTGAAGTAGATTTGGAAATTTCTGCGATACCTAAAAAGCTTAATCAAAGTAAAATTTTACATGCGTCATTTGTATCACGGTTTATCCGAATGTCTTATCCCGTTTTTTTGTGTGTGGATACAATTAGAAATTGGACGGGTTCAGGAAATATTTTTATCCGAAAGTATAATTTCATTCGAAATTCAATTTCAATTCGCTTTTAAGAAAACAATTTTAATGCGCTTTTGCACAATTGATGCAGTATCTTGAAAAGCTGTGAATTTTCCCTTTGAAAACTAATTTTACACGCGTTACATGTATTATCTTAAGTCACATTTATTAGAATGCAATTTTTCAGCAAACTTTAAAAATCAAGAGACGAAGATGAACTAATGCTAAGAAAAAGATATCTAAACAAGAAATGATTTCTGCGTCTAGCCCTATCTATATCTTATTAGTTGTATGTAATCTTGTAGTTGACATAAAACTATCTGTTTTTAAACTCGGGGATCTTATTCTTTATGAAAGCAGAAACTTAGTTTCAATGTGAAGTAACTGGCTGGTTTGATTCATTTTAAAGTTAGGACGTTCATTTTGGTCAGCTTCCTCTTCAACATGCATTGTTGTGAAATGAACGCTAAATCAAGGTCATAATATTACATACATTTTATCCCAAATTCAACGGCCTCTAAAAGACAATTATCCTTGAGTAACAAAAGGTATAACACATGGTACAAGAGAAATTCATATGGACAACATGCGAAAAACAGTACAGATAGAGGCTACAAACATAGCAATACAAATAGACGATACAAACAAGACAATACAAATAGATACTATAAACAAAACAATACTGATAGACGATACAAAGTAATACAAATGTACAATACAAATTGACAGTATAAAGAAAACAATGCATATAAATGGTATAAACATAATAATAATACAAATAGGCAATACAGACACAGCAATACAAATCTACAGTACAAACAAAGCAATAAAAATAGACTATAAACAAAATTATGAAAATAAAGACAATATAATCAAAACAATAAAAATAGAGATTACGAACAGACAATCGTACAATCAAACCAATGTATACAGTGATACAAATAGGCAATACAATCAAACCAATACAGACAGCGATACAAATAAACAGTGAAATCAAATCACTACTGATATTGAAAAATCATGTGTAGATGGAATCTATAATGACTAATCATGCTTTTCAGTGGTGTTTGAAAACGGATGACATTTCAAACTTAAAGCAATGCTTCACTCAAAGAAATGTATAAAATTACCCATCATGGAATTAATGCAAACCCCGTTCACTTCGCAAGCCTATGTGTCACACTAAACCGCCTTAATGCACCAATAAAACCAGCATCACGGACCAATCCCAAACCCATTTTCCGACAGGCGTAAAACATTGTGTTCGCGGACTTCACTCTCCAGTTTTATGAATGTAGCGGCGGCCGCATAATTTGAATAGTTAAGGTTAACGAGATTCTTTGTCCTCTCCTTCTCATTGTAGGGGTTCCAGCTCCGAGTCGGATAACGAAGACCTTTTGTACACTCTCCACTCGCCCGACGATAGAATTATTCGGGACGAAGCCAGAGAATCCGAAACAGAATGTGATAGGTTGTGTGAGTATCTTGCATTTATATTACTCTCATTTGAAGCCTCTGCCTTGAATTATTCCGCGCTGATGGGTAGGCCTACTTTGAATATTGCGCAAATAGGACGCAATTAGTGCCGAGTTCGGACGGACCGAGTATTTTATTCGGATGCTGTAATGAGGACTGAATAGAAACAAATGAGCAAAGTGGAAACGGGATGTCTCTGATGAGAACCCATTTCGCACCTAGTCTGATAATGCTGTTAACCCGAGGCATTTGTTCTGCGGTACTTCGGTAAAATTTCTATGGTTTATGTTGATGAACCATTTTGGTCCCGACACGTTCTTCCTTTCGGTAAAATGATTTGGACAGTCGAAATATACGATAATCGTGATTAACCCTCCTGGTGATTGTCTCGACGAGGTCTCATCGTTATCAAAACTGACAGGATCTTGATGGACGAGATATCTCGTCATTTGAAAAAAAAACTGACAATATCTTGATCTCCATCATCATAAAAAAATCGGCAATATCTTGATGACGAGATACCTCGCCATTGCAAAATTTACCAGATCTTGATGGACGATGTATCTCATCATTTGTAAAGAAAATAGACAAGATCTTGATGGACAACGTATCTCATCATTTGTAAAGGAAATTGACAAGATCTTGATCTCGTCATCATCAAAACATCGACAATATCCTGATGATGAGGTATCTCGTCATTCGCAAAACTGACAGGATCTTGATGCACGAGATATCTCGTCATTTGAAAAGTAAAACCGACCAGATCTTGTTCTCGTCATCATCAAAATATCTCCGGTATCTTGATGACGAGATATTACGTCATTAGCAAAATTGGTCAGATCTCTATTAGCGAGATATCTCGTCGAAACCACTTGGAGGGTTAAAATCGGCCAATTCAGAGGCAGTCTGCGGCTCTAACCAATGCGCACGTTGGCAGCAAAATATGAATGCGGAGAATTCAAAGAATGCGAAAAAAGTTTCACAAACAATAAGTTCGAAACCATTCCTAGGTACACTTAACAATAAAATACAGTAAATAACGTAGACCAACCTAAAATGACAAAACTAAACTTTTTTTTGTAAACATTACGAATAAAATCAGTGACAGCAGCGGTTAGCCTTTGATTATAGTGATCATCACTTTCAAATGTTACACCCATAGACGTGAAGTATATGTAGACTGAGCATTGATATTGACAGGTGCTTCAAAAAGTGTGACCGACATATCGACTGCAGTCATGTGACTGCTTTGTGAAAAATTGACTTCGTTCGCGATTTGGCATTTATCCCCTCGTTTGGCTATGTATCATATTATGACAGAGGGTAGACGTGTGAATGCTCATTTCTATAGAGTGGCTACAAAAATGTGAAATTGCCAAAGTCTATTGCTTTGTCGTGTGAGGTGATGAATGAATCAATGGAGTTTTGTCTTCTCTCGTCCTCGTCCCGTGGACCAATCAGATGATGAATGTTCGTTTCCTCCCCGCAGACAAAAGTAGTCTTATGGTCACTTTACTACTAGTGTTGGTCGCATGATCCTGGAAATATATAAGGGTTACTATCACTCGCTCTTTTTATATCTTATCCCCACGTTTGGCTATGATGCGTATTATAACAGGGGTAGATGCCTGAATGCTCATTTCTATAGAATGGATAATGGTAGTAAAATTGCCAAAATCTACTATGTCACGCGGACCAATCAGATGATGAATCAATGCATATAAGTCTTCCCCGTCACGTGGACCAATCAAATAACAAATGTTTGTTTCCATCTGGCAGGCTAAATTAGTCTGAAGGTCACGTTACTATTAGTTTCGGTCACATGATCCTAGGCACATAAAAATATTACCACTGCACACTCTACTTTTATATTTCCTCTATGGTAACATCTGACTCATGGGTTGGTTGGTTGGTTTTGGAATTTTAAGGCGCAACAGCCATATTTGGCCATGCTGGTCCAGACACAATAAATTATCAAATAATTGACATAAGACATACAATATCAAGTAATTCACACACACAGTGAAAGATTTACGGACACAGAAGACATAAATATACCCAGGGAGGAATGCATCAGGCAGGAATCGAACCTGTGCCGCTTACAACCCGAAGGTTGCTAGCGCAGTGGGCATACCCACTGAGCCACGACAGCCCCTCTGACCGATGGGACAATATTCCATACATCGCTAAACAGTCTATTTAGCAGGCATATCAGTTTTGAACAAATTATGAAATACATACTGACATAATAATGGTAGTTAATTAACATCGCACTGGAGCAATACAACGGGCTATTGGCGACGTTCCGCGATCAATCCCGCAGGGAAAGATCCGTAGGCAACATCTCGTAATTTTGAACCACGGTCGGGTTACGAGATCAACACTTGAGCTAGCCCCTCACTCTCCAAGCTTCCACGCTACGCCAACGTGAGGACATTTAAGGACACGACATATTGAACTGACATCAGCCCCCGTATACACGACGGTCTTTGGTTGGACCAAGTTTCGAACTCGCAACCCTTCGATTGGTAACCCGTAACTCTTCCAACCGGGCTACCACCGCCTTATATACGAATATGAGTTGGAAGGCTAGAAAATATGATATAATAAACAATATCTTTAAAGACCTTGGTCGAAAAGACATAAATCAAATTAAATGGTTGAAATACCTGAGATGTATTTTGTGGTAGAAAATGGTCTTTTCCTCGTTTTATTATGACTATGATTGATTTTTAGACCAATTAATGGAAGATTCAAGAATTTGACCTAGAAGTATAAACATATAATCTGAGATGATATATAAAAACGCATATTTTTTTAAAGTCGAAACGTATTAAATACTGCATAAGGAATATTTATCATTCTTTCGTGATCTCTAGAATTTGTTTCGCAAAAAAAATGGTAATGAAATATTAGCAAACATAGGAGCCAAAAAGGTGATGAAGAAAGAAAATATGACATTTTATAGCACTAAAAATTATCATTGAGTTTATCTGTTATTTTAAAAACTCGTGATAATTTCTTTTATGGAATAATTAATGTAGTATAAAAGAGTAATAAAAGTTAAATATTTGCATTTTATTCTTTTATCACTCTCTAATCCATTCTATTTTAGCAAATGGATTAAGCAAATTAATTTCGCAAAGTAATGGAATTTTAGCAAATTAATGGAAAATATTCCATTATTGCTAAAATTGAATATTTTCTTTTTCATATAAAGATGAGTTTTTAAAATTATATTGATTAATCCTTTAATATTTCTGTTTACTCTCATTAAGTTTATGTTGTTGATGATGGTTAATAAATGTACAAAATGATTAAAGAATAGAAATACTCGAGAGAAAAACAATATATTTATTTACAAAATCTCTATTGCATATTTAAACATTTGAATCATAAATAGCGTTTACTCAGAGGTAGCAGACCACCAGTAAAAATCTCTGGCTTAATACCACTCTTTCCGAATTTTTAGTTTGTCATCTGACCGTGGTTCATTGCACAACTTGTCCTACTTAGGACCTTGCGCTTTAAAATTCCAAATCCAATCCAATCCTGACCACAAAATGACGATATGTTTTCCTTGGATTTTTCCCTTTGGAGTTGATCCCGGATCGTCACCCATAGACCATTGTGTTGCTCTAGTACGATGTAAATTCAACCACCGAGGTTTTAGCAATCACTTTTTAGTTTTTTCAATTTTTGTCTTTGAGATCATTGCCACTCCGTAAATAGATATTGCAAATTAAATTATTTTAATGGAAATAATTTCGCGATGCCGTCATCGGTTGGATCTGGTAGTAGATCCCAAAACAATGAAATTAAATAGATAGCTCCCAATGTAAAAAAGAATTTTATGTTTCAATTCTGACCAAACTTTTCAGAATATCTTTATCAATATGAACCTTTATTCCTCCTTAAATTCTAATAATCGTTTGACTTCATTTTTCAAAATTTTAATAAATTGAAATGGGCAAGATCTGGAAAAATACGTGTAAAAATTATCTATTAAATAATCTAAAGAATGCGTAAAAGGTGTCCTATAAACTGGATTTCATCTTTCAATTAGCAACGGTTTTTAGACAAATGATCACAGACAACTGTATATAAAATACATATTTTCGCACATACAGATCGTCGGGGTTACTGTGCAAAAACAAGATAACTCCATTTGTAAGTACACTTTCACACATAATAAAATGCTGTAAACTATTTCTGTTGCACATGTACATGATAGGTTTCAGGTATTCACAGTTGATAGGCTAAGAGAAGAGTTATCTTGTTTTTCGCAGAACATACTGCACACAATTATGCGTGAAAGTGTACTTAACTCAAAAAAAAAAAGAGAAAAATGGAGTTATCTTGTTTTTGCAGTCACACGACGAGATATATCAGTATATCTCAGTGTCTCTCATACAAACTTCGAGTCTTGACAATTTAACCAAAACTTTGAGACCCTTGAAGTTAAAATTTCAAAGCGTTGTTCCAAAAGTTCAAAGAGATAGTTTTCTTGTAATAAATTCATTAAAATGTTATGACGAAATATAATTTTTAACCTTCACTTTAAGTAAACCAGAGTAAATTTTTGAAAGAAAGTTACTGACCAGAAGATATCCAAAGAGGTAAATCCTGTGTGCGAAAAATGTGGTGCGTTTGGTGTAAATCTAGAATCAAAATATCGCAAGCGTAATTTCTATTTATGCGGGAATTGTCTACGAAGTGCTGACAAAAGCTTACGCAATAACACAAAATCTGAACCCTGGTAATGAGATATGAAGTAATAAATAGAATTTAAACACTCAGCTTTACACTTGTATCCATCAATGAAAACAGTGAAAACCAATTATAAAATTGTTAAAACTGTTTCGGAAACTTTCCCCATCATACTTTATTCCCAAGCTAAGCCAATTTACCTCAATCCTTTTTAAAGCAAAATAAACTATTGCTTAGTTTGGGGCAGAACCTATCGCACAGTTCGCAAGAAAGAGATCGATTAGAAGAGCTTTGCGGGAGAGATAAATTGAAGAAGTAACGATTTAAAAAGTCAAGAAGGGATATCTTATAGGGACACATCGTTAAGTAAAAGCTCTTCGATGGAACACCTGCGCAGGTTTAAAAGCCACTCATCAATAAAGAATATCTTATCAGAGAAATCTTACTAAAGACCTACTCGAGCTTAGCCATTTCTTTTTTGATGAAAAAAATAACAGAGAAATCCATAAAGAATAATCATAAATCACGGTGTTTGTAGGAAATGCGTTAAAAACGACATTGCTATTTTTATTTTACCATCATTATTTGTCTTTATTTATGTGCTTGTCATAAATTTATTTTTAATAATTCAGCAGCAGAACATTTTGCGAATAAGAGTAGCAAACCAAAATAATAAGATATTTTTCTTATACATTAAAATGCGATGAAATATAATTACTTTTAACCTTCAGTTCAAATTAACCGAAGTTAATTTTTGAAGAAGCTGGTTGGGTTCAAAAAAGATCGAGGATGGTTGGAAGAGCATGACTAAGAGTATGATTAAAAGAAAAGTTGAAAGATCATGATAAGTAAAAATACTTTTCAATAATAAAAACTTCACTAACTCGGTAATTTATATTTAAACAGACAAATTTTCCTGCTAAAAATTTAATTGCGTGCGCTTTTAATTTCTTCTTTGCACTCAGTCTGATGATTTCAAAGAATCAGCAGTGCATGTTAGTCTTTTACATATTCCTAAAATAGTGTAAATGGTGTTGAGACTGGTGTGAAATACATGTTTAGACAATGATTCACACGAGACACGTCTACGTGTTTGATTCAAACGTGTTGTAAATATTCAATAAAAGCCATGTCATACACAAGAACATGTATTAAGTACATGTATGTCAGTAGATGTATTTTATAAGGTCGAGGTTTTTTATTTTCATGGATAATATTTAATCCACTAGAGTGAAAATGAGCAAAAGGAACTAAATAATACAGAAAGACTCCGAAAAGGAACACATAAAGTAGAGTCGCATTCAGTACCCTTCAAACGTTGATGAAAAAATATAAATCTTTACTCAGACAGAAATTTCATTACCAAGCGAGATGTACAAAAGAACATGGCACATGAAAAGTGTACAGAATTTTCTTTAGGAGCGGTAACAAAGACACATATATGATAAGAAAATAAATAATGGTAGAGCTTCTCTTGAAAATTAAATTACTTTTTTATTTCTGATCTTGTTTTATATCAATTCATTTTTCAGCTACCAAGTAGTATTATGTATCTTAAGTATTTTAAGCTTCAAATCTAGAAA
Source organism: Meta bourneti (assembly GCA_933210815.1). Taxonomy (NCBI): domain Eukaryota; kingdom Metazoa; phylum Arthropoda; class Arachnida; order Araneae; family Tetragnathidae; genus Meta; species Meta bourneti. Next base: position 13,847,685 of record OW119929.1, read on the forward strand.
ACATAAAAACTAAGTTGAAGTCTATTTGACCCCTTTGGCCATTCTAAGAAGTCAACATTTTAGTTCATGTCCGTAAGAAACGAGTTGTATGAGACACAAGTTCGATTCCTCCCTAAGTGTATTTATTTCTTCTGAATCTGTAAAACGTTTCTTATGTATGTCCATTACTTGATGTTGTCTGTCCTGATATTTAGAGGAGCATGGCCAAATATGGCCTTTGTGCCATAAAACCCAACCCAATCCTTGGATGGTGGAGTCAGATAATCATTATTAGTCAGATATTAATGAATGAGATATCTCGTCGAAATCACTTAGAGGGTCAAAATGAAGTTTAGAAACATACACCCTGCCTTTTCTCATGCCTCAAAGACCATAAGACGACAAACGAAACCATATCTCAGAGGAATCATGAAGAAGCAATGCATACTTGTACAATGTATACAATAACAATTGTTTACTTGCTTTCCAACAAGTAAAATTGGCATTACTTTAAGAAGACAATTTGTGTCTTGATAGTTTCGTTTTTCCTTTTTCAGGGAAGACATTTGAGGCTAACCAGTACGAAGGTAGTAAAAGATGGAATGGAGACCACGCGATTCTTGCGTGAAAAGGTCGAGATTGAGTCGAACAGTAGGTAAGTTAGAACATTTTGGAATGTCGTTTCTGTCGAGTTTGACATTATAATTTAATTTTAGTGCAACGCTCGCTATCGCTTTGCTGGAGAGTTCGTTACAAGATGAACTGAATATTTTAGTTTCAAAATGAACTTTGATCGTTCATCATAAGAGTTTGATTTGTATGCTAATGTGTATTTCATAACATTTATTTCCTCCTGACTACTAAACATATTTTAATTTAGTTTATCTCATGTCTTCTTACAGAAAAATTTAAAAGATCGAATACTAATTATTGTCATTTTAGTACTTATTTGATTATTTATTAATTTAAGCAATATATTTGTAGACCCTCCCTGGGCCGACTCACCAGTGGTTTGGAGTCATTGAATGACCCAGGGGATGCAATATACTTGTAAATACTGAGAAGAAACATGTTACAAATCTTAGCTTAACCCTCCAAGTGGCTTCGACGAGATATCTCGTCCATCAAGGTGTGGCCAATATGCAAATGACGAAATATCTCATCTTCGAGAAATTGCCGATTTTTTTCATGATAACGAGATCGAGATCTGATCAGTTCGTTTCTAACTACGAGGTATCTCGACCATCAAGGTCTGATCAGGTTTGCTAATGACGAGATACCTTGTCAAAGCAACCATCTGAAGAGTAAAGATATTAAAAACATTTTTGCTCTTACTGATAAAATATTAATTGATGACTTCTTAAGTTATTCTAAGAATTATTTCCAAACTTTTTGTTTTACATATACTTAACAATGCATATAGTACTTTTTTAATTCAACATTATTGTTCTATTTTACTATTTTCTATTCAAATACTACTTGTCATGTGTGTATGCGCTGAACTTTCTCACCTAAGTAGAGATAGTTTCCATTGAGCAGAAAAATAACACAACGTATTAAATAAAATTAATTAGGAAACTCGTGTATAATCATGTACCTATAGACGCATATTAATGCAAATAATTCAAGCTTAGTATTCATTTTGTTATGATGCCTGCAACTTTCGTACAATGCATAAAACATCCAATTTAAGCTACAAAAATAAATAAAAAATTGTAATAAATATTAATCCTTTCGAGGAAAGGTAATGAATAAATAATATAATGTATAAAATAACACACATTAATTAGGAAACTCGTGTATAATCATGGACCTATAGACGCATATTAATGAAAATAATCTAAGCTTAGTATTCATTTTATAATGTTGCAACTATCGTACAATGCATAAAACATCCAATTTAAGCTACAAAAATAAAAAAAATTATAATAAATATTCATCCTTTCGAGGAAAGGTAATGAATAAGTAATATAACGTATTAAATAAAATTAATTAGGAAACCCGTGCATAATCATGGACCTATAGTGGCATATTAATGCAAATAATCCAAGCTTAGTACTCATTTTGTTACGATGCCTGCAACTACCGTACAATGCATAAAACATCTTTAAGCTACAAAAATATAAAAAATATATAATAAATATTATTTCTTTCGAGGAAAGGTAATGAATGAAGAGCTATTTGCGGTAATTAATCATATCTTCAAAATTTCAGTATTTTATTCTTAACTACAAGGCAAAAATATACTTCAAATAAATACTTTTTCATCAATTTCAAAATAAAAGCTCTTCAAGATAAAGATAATTTTAATAAGGGATATTTGCATCTATTCCTGTTCAATAGAGATTTTAATGACTTGCATTTATTCTAGATATTATTGCCAAATAAGGAATTATGTTCTTAATTACGAGCTTTTTAACACAGTTGAGCAACTCTGATAAGATATTTTAGGGACTGCATTCTTTCTGATGAACATCAAAGTAATATTTTTTCTTCAGTAGATTTTCCTAGTTTCGTAAATAATTAGAAACTGAACTTTTTTACAGGTTAATTAGGACCAGCTGCATTCGGAGCTTATACGGAAGAGAAAAGATAAAAAACGGGATTTTGGAGTTTCTTTTGATTTTCTAATTACGTTAACTCACGGTGCTTCGGTTTTCAGTCGCTGCTGAGATTGCGACACAAGTATTCATGCTGTTTGTGAAATATGTATAAAGATTTTAATAAATTATGCTGTTTGAAATTCTGTTTTGTTGGTGCTTCTTTAAGTAGAAATTTTTTGGTGTAATTTAGTTCTGTACTTATGGTAGGGGAAGATATCCTTACAGCGATTACTTTTATTAAAGTTTTCTTAATTTTTTCAATTGTGGTGGGTAACTATTTTTTATACCAAAGGTTCTTTTTAACACATTTTGGGCTCTCCTTAAGATAAAGAAATTTTTAGTGCTAAAGAACACAGGCTTTTCTAATGCACACAGATAAAAACTTAATTAAAAATTAAAAGCTTCAGAAATGACCAATAAAGATTAAAACAAGGTGATAAAAATGTCGAGAGCTTTTTCGATGGAGCAAAACTCCCGATGGTGGATGCTTTACTCCATTCTAATAGCTATATCTGAATTTAATTATAAGAATGGACTAAGTGAGTTTTCGTAAGTGAGTTTTCGTCAATTTTTTTGTGGAGAAAATCGAAGATTTTCGTTTAAGAAATCACATTTTTAAGTACTTAACTTACTGTCTACTATCTACGCTTTACCATGATGTGTTCATACTTGGAATTTTTCTGTTTTTATGATTTTCTTAAAACAACAAATTATTAACCCTCCAAGTATTTCGACGAGATTTCTAAGATCTGATCAATTTTGCTGTGGACGAGACAAAACTCCAAGGGGAAATGAAGATTCAAATGGGAAAACAATAACTCCAAGGGGAAATGAAGATTCAAATGGAAAAACAATAACTCCAAGGGGAAATGAAGATTCAAATAGGAAAACAATGACTCCAAGAGGAAATGAAGATTCAAATAGGAAAAACAATTTGTCCCTTGCTCAAAACTGGTGACAGTTTGGACAATACAAGGAATTTTTCGTCGCGAAGATTAACCACTAAGAGGGTTAAAACGAATACATCGATTTATTAAATCAGGGTTCAACCGTGTATGGTTTTGCTCACATTGGATAGGAACACAGTATTATCTACGTACAAAGAAGTGACACTTATAAATTGCCAAATTAATTTAATACATAATAATGATAAGACCATGTCAAATTATTTTATTGACGATGTTATGATGTACTGTTGTGTTACAATATACATTATAAGTACAATTATACATTATTCTCCTTCGGTCTAATTACCCGTGAAACAAAACATGTCAGTAGAACGACATAGCAAACCTTTTTTTTTATCAACACAAGTCCGGCAATGAAAAGTTGTTTATGTGATTTTAATGTAATTTTGAATTTAAATTAGAACGTTTAAGAGACATTTTTCTCCATCACTTCGCGATTTTTCAAATAGGGAAAATGTTATTTGAAGTTATGCACTCCTTATTTAAGATCTTTGATGCCCATATGTATTGTTACATATAGAGTATGAAGATAATATCCGCCTGTTTGTATATGAGGCTGTCAGAGCAAGAGTGACTTAACCCACAAAAAACAGTAAATGCCAAAATAATTATTTTGATACCTACAGTGCACTTAAACTCATTTAATGAGTTTGCAGTATAGATTTTAACCCTCCTCAAAGCATATTGTGGATAAATAAAAATATATAAAAATGGTGTAAAAAAATCGCATTGATCTCCATTGGGTATGCTTATGGATTAGGCCACTTTTGCTGTGATAGCCTCATATAGTGTTAAATTATACAATTTAGGGAATGCAAATAATTTAATAAATAATCCTATATATGTAGTTATTAGCAGAATCAAAGTGTAATTATGAGTCAGTGCAGCATGTGTCAATGTGTCGCTCATAAGCAAGCAGGATCGAACAGGGACGTCTCAATTTTATTCCCTGAATAACCCAAGAAACATTTTCAGTATCACCCTAGCAGTTGATTTCTCTTCAGTGAAGATTTTTTGGGTTAGTTATTTGAAAAGTTGGGTTTGTTTTTAGAATTTAGAAATGATGATTTTAATAATGTTACATTTTAACAAATGCATTGAAAACTTAACCGGCTTCGTGCGAAAATGTGACGAGATAGAAATATTTGTAAAACTTATTACATTTATGTATGTAAAAATATCTAAATATTTTTCAAACAACTTTAAGGAAGTAAAATTTTGTAGTTCTTTACGTGTAATAGTACCTCATTTCCTTTTGGCTCATATATTTTCCAAAGTAAACATAATTAATACCAGCACGATAGAAGTATGTACATTTTCCTATGGATTTAGCCCTTAAATTTAAAAAGTAAATTCGTATAAATTCAAATAATAAATAAAATTAATAACTATTAAGCATATTTCAAGGACAAACCAAACGTATTTCACCTACGTATCGAAATTTTTGATTTAACCCTCTGAGTGGTTTCCACTAAATATATCGTTTATTAAGATCTGACCAATTTTTCTAATGATGAATACTCTCTCTCATCATCAAGATAATTGCCGATTTCTTTATGACGAGATCAAGATCTGGTCAGTTTTTTCCTAATGATCAGGTATATCATCCATATGGATCTGGTCAGATTTGCTAATGATGAAATACCTCATCAAGGGAACCAACTAACAAGAGGGCTAACCAGACTATGCAACTTTTCGTGTTAACCCTCCAAGTGGTTTTGACGAGATATCTCATCCATCAAGATCTGTTCAATTTTGCTAATAGCGAGATATCTCGTCTATCAAGATCTGACCGACTTTGCTAATGACAAAATATCTCGTTCATCACGATATTCCAATCTTTTTATGACTAGATCAAGGATCAGTTTTCTTCTAATGACGAGATATCTCATCCATCAAGTTATAGTCACTTTTGCTAATGACCATAATCGTCGAGACAACCACCAGGAGGGTTAAAAAGGAACAGCGAGCACTTATCCCCGAACAACCTCTTAACCTTTAGGAACCCTTCACCCTTTCATCCCGACACTCATTGAAAGGAATGGGCTCGCATTCGACATTTACTAGACGATATAAACTTTAATAACTGTCCCGAAATAATAACGCTGCTCCACTTTCATAGGGACACAAATTACGTGTATCAATTCATAGAATATTTACGTAGGTTACTTCATTTCGGCGGAGAGGCATTTGTATCACTAACATCAGCAATCAACAGTGTAATTTGGACTTGTAAAAGGCCCTTCATAACGATCAACAACATCATTAGAGGAAACAGCTTCAGGGAAATGTCTGGGCCATTTCATGGCCCTTTATTTACGTGGATAAGTAAGGGAACCATATCCATTGTCCCGAAATGACTCTTTCTGACGGCTCATGCATTTTTGCTGCATGTATACGTCTACTTCTTTCCTCAGTAGAAGATAAAGTGCAGATGTGTGATTATTTCCGGACACTGATTTCCTCCGTTTTTATGCTACACGCATGAAATGTGTATGTGCGACGGAACTGGGAAAATAGAGAAAACCTCTATTGCCATTCTTTTTCCTTAAACTATGATGCATGTTAACTATAATATTTGACAGGCTTTTAATGTTTGATGCTTTGTAAATGCCTCCAAATAAAAACAAACCAAAGAAAATAAATTTTAACTGAATAAGTTCAAAGCAATTTTTAGTGTGACGGGGCATGCAGAATCCAGAAATTTCGTCCAAGGAAAAGGTATGGTACTTCTAATTAATATCGCACTGGAGCAACACACCAGGTTATTGACGACGGTCCAGGGTTAATCCCGAAGGGAAAGATCAAGGACAACACTAATTTTGAAACACGGTCAGATGACAAGGCAACACCTGAACTGGCACCCCACTCTCCAAACATAAGCACCACGCCAACGTGAGGACATTTGAGGTCACGACATATTTATCGTGCACCAGCCCCCTTCGTACACGACGGTCTTCGGTACTGGCAACCCACCGGTTTCTAATGCGTTATTCTTCCTACCGCGCTACTGCGGCCCTCCCAAGGAAAAAAAGCCTAATTGTGAAATGAATTAAGTGGAAAATGCCAGTTTTGTTTAATGAATACATATAACTAAAACCGCAGATACAATAATAGTAGTTGAAGAAATGCTTCTATTAAAATCAAATAAGCGAATGACGGACATAGCATGGGATGGAATAGTATATCATTATAAATATATGAAGTATGTACTGAAAATAGCATGATATTAAAAACAAAGCTAAAATAATAATAAAATAAATAATAAATAAAATAAAAATATTATATAATAAATATAATATAAAAATAAGTAATTCATATAATAAAAATAATAAATATAATATAAAAATAAGTAATAAATATAATAAATATAATATAAAAAGTAATACATATAATAAAAATAATAAATATATATAAAAATACGTAATAAATATAATAAAAATAATAAATATAATATAAAAATACGTAACAAATATAATAAAAATAATAAATATAATATAAAAATACGTAACAAATATAATAAAAATAATAAATATAATATAAAAATAAGTAATAAATATAATAAAAATAATAAATATAATAAATATAATTTAAAAATAAGTAATAAACATAAAAATAATAATAAAAATAATAAAAATAATAAATGTAATAAAAATAATAAATATAATATAAAAAATAAAATAATAATAAAATATTGTAGCGAAGAAAATCGATGCTTCTCATTACCAGTTTTTAAATCATATAGATCATTTATGTAAGCGAAGCAGTATTGTATTTATAATTTGATTGTATTCAAAAGGATGTTTTTTATGTAACGTATTTAAAATGCTATTAATGAAAGCAAAACTTAAAGCAACACTTCCTAACATAATTCAATATCATAGAAGTGCAAATGTTTCTCCAGATTTTTGTATCTAAGAAAGTTTTGCATTTCAGCTTCATCGAAAATCTTTAGAAACTACAAAAAATATATCTAAAAATTATCTCTCGCTATTGCTACAGATTATATAAATATTATGTAAACTGTAGCAATCCCTATAGATATATAAGTTATTTTAAATATTGTTAATAGCCATTATGTTAAATTTTTTTTTAGTGTCATAGATGGGGAATTTGGGAAAAATGATTTAAAACTTCAGTGATTTCTTATGTACAGCTGCGAAAAGAAAAATTAATCACTCTTTATCATTTCAGTACCGTTTATTGAAGAACCAATTCAGAGATATTCGGTAAGAAAATATGTTCTGTAAATTCATATGGGCAAACAATTTGAAAACCAGACTTTGTTTATATAAAATATGCAGTTGTTTTAGAGTTTATTAAGGTAGCATCCAATTCTAAAGACACATTTTCAAAATGAACCAAAATAGAATATATTCCAAGTCATCGAAGGAAGACAAATCTGGATTTTATGAGTTTGGAACTCCCAATGTTAAACTGTTTTCTGAAACGTTCCAAAATAATTTTCCTCTTACTCTATTTTTTACTCTGTTAGTATTAAAGAACCCCCAGAAAATGTGTGTATAAATGGAATATTAATATCCAATATGGATTATAACAGTAATTATAAAATGTAGACAGTATTTAATGTCGCAATGTAGACAGTAATATAAAACAATGTGGACAGTAATGTAAAGCAATGTATATAGCCAGTAATGAAAACAAAGTAGAGACAGTAATGTAAAACAATGTAGACAGTAATGTAAAGCGATGTAGGCAATAATGTAAAGCGATGTAGATAGTAATGTAAAACTATGTAGATAGTAATGTAAAGCAACGTAGTCAGTAATGTAAGGCAATGCAGACAGTAATGTAAAGCAACGTAGACAGCAATATAAAACAATGTAATATCTACTTCGAAAGACATTTTATTACACAATGTCAAATTTCAGTTTTCTTTTCGGTATTTATTTCGCTAAAGCAAATTTTATCATCTTTATATTATCTTATTATATCTAACGTTTTGCAAATCTAATATTATCTAATATTTGTTACTTGTGCGATCTTATAAATGGGATTTGAAGCACTAATCTGCTTCGCGCAACTCAGTCAAGTGCAGTGTTCCACTCTTCATCTGCGTTAATTTCAGCTCTGCATGAGGTCGCGTCGCCGCAGCTCAGTGGGTTCTCCCACTGAGTTGTAAGTAGCGCGGGTGGTTGGAATCCAAGGAGGGTTAAAAACACAGATTGTGTGGTACATTCTCTGCTTTTTCTTTCATTGAATCAGTTACTGAAATGAAGGTATATATTGTAATTGACGTCAAACCCGAATGGAGAGATCCGAGGATAACTCCACGTAATTTTGAACCACGGTCAGATGACGAGGTCACACCTGAGCTGGAACCACACTCTCCAAACTTCCACGCCACGCCAACGTGAAGACATTGAAGGCCACGATGGATTTAATGCGCAATATCCCCCCTGTACACGACGGTCTTTGGATGGATTCATTCGAACTCACGACCCTCCGGTTACTAATCCGTCGCTCTTCAAATAGGGCTACCATGGCTCATACTGAAGTGAAATGTCTTGTTGCAAATAATTAGTGAATAGGGCTCATCTCAAATCTGGATCCGTTAAGCGTTCTTCAAGTACTTCGAAACACTTAGAAGCGTGGCCATCCTTCAGATATCGTCTTCTCTCCACGGATTGGTATGACTTGTCTGCGACAGCGTCAATTAATGACCGGATGGGAGATTTATGGCCCCGTTTGCACTGCACTTGGCTGATAGAGTCCGACCGCACATTTCGATCCATCTCCGAATGTCAGAAAAATAATGCTTCGGAGACGGAGAGCACCTTATTTGAAACTTTGAGTCGAAAGCGTCGGAGGGTATATTTCATCGGTCGTTTTTTATTCCGGCTACGTCTGGGTGATTTTGCAGACAGTTCGAGACTCGGAGGTCCATTTGTCTTAGTTATTGTTGAAGGGCGGGTGCGTCTTTGATCTCCGGAAAAGTGATATTACGGCCCCCCGGTATGGATTTGGAGTCGCCGCTTTTTTCTTCCTCCTTCGGCGTTTGAATAAGGAAATGGGAGAGTGCATTTTGTTTGGGAGATGGGGAAATATTTTATCACGGTGACGTCTCATGATAGAGCTGGGAATGGGATGGTGGAACTTACGAATTCGATGTTCGTTTACATGGGCGCGTATATTTTAATATTTAGTACGTTTTATTCAGATATGTGGATGCCGTATGCTACATATCTATTTTGAATAATATTTTCATCCTATTATCCACTTCCTCCTTGGGGCACAGAAAAGACATGGATTTGCATTACATTTTATGTGAAAGATCTTTTAACAAGCCGACCTGTTTTCCAGTCCTCTAGGTGATCTACCTTCATAATTACTCCAAAAACAGAGTAGGCAAAAATGTCTCAAAGCAAATGCAAAATTCTAATTTTACAGGTGTGTACATGGGAATCGTCGCCTACTCAATTGACAGTTGTGAAACCTAGACATCACTGATGGGAATTCGACTGTTTATATTTTCCAGTCTCTTTCTTGCATTATCTCTTTCAATTAATTGAATTTTATCATACAATTTTGATTAACTGTCAAGCTATTTTGATGAAATTTATTGAAAATTCTTGATTGCCCTTATGTATCGAAAACCATAATAAAAATGATAAAATAATTGTATACATTTCCTTAACCCTCCAAGTGGTTTCGGCGAGATATCTCCTCCATCAAGATCTGACTAATTTTACTAATTACGAGATATCTCATCCATCAAGATCATACGAATTATGCTAATGGCGAGGTATCTCGTCCATCAAAATATTGTCGATATTTTTATGATGACGAGATCAAGATCTGGTGAGTTTTCTTCTAATTACGAGGTGCCTCGTCCATCAAGATCTGGTTGGTTTTTTAATGACGAGACACCTCTTCGAGAAAACCACCAGGAGAATTAAAAATAACTTTGAATGTCAATGAAAATACGGCTTGTTTTCCCCACAGTTGTTAGGTTGAAATATTATATTGCTTTGTACACTCGTAAATGCTGAAATATCAGTAGCAATTTTACATTATTAAATGAGTTAAGATATAATAATTGGATTTTTCTAGGACGCAATAATTAATGTTTTTAACTTTTTATTTGCCTCTTTTAAAGCTTTTTATTTCTAAAATTATTTCCTTAAAATTATCTTAAGCCTTATTATGTGAAATGATAAAAACGTACGCGTTAATCTTCCAATCAACACATTTGTGACTTCGCATTTTAATGAGATTATGACCAGGCAATTTCCTGTTAACCCTCCTGATGGATGTCTCGACGAGGTTGTCTTGTCATTAGAAAAATTTACCAGATCTGGATGGATGAGCTATCACGTCGTTAGAAAATACTGACCAGATCTTAACTCGTCATCATCAAAAAATCCGCAATATCTTGATGAAGAGATTTCTCGCCATTAGCAAAATCCGTCAGATCTTTATGGACGAGATATCCCGTCATTAGCAAAATTGTAAGATCTTTATGGACGGGATATCTCGTCATTAGCAAAATTAGTAAGATCTTTATGAACGAGATATCCGTCATTAGCAAAATTGGTAAGATCTTTATGGACGAGATATCTGATCATTAGCCAAATTGGTCAGCTCTTTATGGACGAGATATCTCGTCATTAGCAAAATTGGTCAGATCTGGACGAGATGTCTCGTGGAAACCCTTTGAAGGGTTAAGGACTAAGTAGCAACGTATTAAATTGGTTGAGAATCCTTCGAAGGGTTACATTGGTCAAGAAGGTAGAAACAGGTTAGAAGTCATGCATGGTAGACTGAAGGTTGCAGAACCGGTATGTGCGTGCGTACAGAGGATCGCAATATGAAATCGATTCAAACAAATATGTTGCTTGCAGAAAAAGCAATTGCTTTACGTCTTCGGAATCGATAAATATCAATAATAATTTCGCCCACAGCGCAAATTACAGATTTACTTCTTTTCGATCACAATGCTGGAAACACTAGAGTCTAAGGTACAGCCTATTTCGAACCTCCCAAACGGTTTCCAGTCCACAGTTCAATTTAAGAGCTCCTCCGAACTCCTCTGAGAAGTAAGTCCCAGGTCGTTGAGCAAGGTGGCTGGAAGAACAATTGATTGATGACCTCAATATAGAATTTGTCACATTGGTGTCGATAAAGGATCTCAGGAGTGTTTTATTCCGCTATCCCTCCTCGGCCCTGGGGTTATGGGGCAAGGACGTAGAATCAATCATACTCAACTGTAGCTCAACTACTGACGAGCGACTGTATTGGCATTGTGCAGTAGGCAGTCTTGTGTCGACAGAAAGCCGATTTCAAACAAATAAAGCAATTTTGCTGGGCTACTTCACGGAAGTATACCTGTTACTCTGCTTTATAGGAATCCCATCAAACGTCTATATAGCAATATTATATAACAAGCTCAATGCCAAGCCGTTTTCGAGTATCATTTTCGGGCCATATATGCCCATACCGGTATACGCTATACAGTTTGATAAATATGTAAAAAAATTATCTATCTTTTCAAATTTTGAGATCTAAAAACATTTATAATTAAAGTAAACATTTAAACTATTCTATACACAATTCGGTTATTTCGAAAATATCTGACCAAGTTATAGAGTGGTAGAGAGGCCTAAAGTGAGCATTGATAGATAGGACACGAATTCATTCAGGACGGGCAAATATCTATGCCTTACCCCGGATTCAAACCAAGAACCTTTGAATCCAGAAGCAACATTATGTCCACTGTACAATCTTTTATCAGCTTGTCCGTTTCCGTTTGCAGACCCATACATCAGAAGCATATCTGCGAGCTCTGAATTCAAATGGAGATACATGACGTTGAAAATCCGAGCAGGGAATGACGCCTTACGCCACAGAAACAATGTTATTGACTGACCTTAACAGCACTATCTACCACTTAAATGAGTCATTTCCGAACACAGATTCCTTGACAAAAGATGTTTATTTTGAGCCCTTCTACCACCCCTTACAATTTAGCCAGACATTTTAGAAACACCCTGTATAACGAACAAAATAAGTTTATTTCATGTTGAAAAAATACAAAATCTTACATCACATGTCCAGAAAATGAGTTTCAGATACGGTACACGAAGCATAGAATGTGTTAAATACCTATCTTATTCTCGCACACTGTTTCTAATTTTGAAAACGTGTGTTAATAATTAATTGGCTCAACTGTTGACGAGTACTTTATTGATACCAAGTGAAATAGGGCAAGAAAACCTTAAGAAAACAAACAAATAAACGATAGTTTAAAAGTATCAAAAATATGTCTAATAAAGAAATGATGCAACTGATCTATAGCTATTTCCGTGGTACAAAATGTCCATCATCATAAGGACAAAAATAAACGCTAAGGGGAAACTTTTTTTAACTTATGAAACACTAGTGAATACTACGAGTGCGTCAATGCCTTCACAGATGCCCTGGAAGGGCTTGATTTAATAGTCAAGTGATGTTTGCAACATTCTCCAAAAACTGATATTTAAACCCTCAAGTTTTCCTCTTGTTCCTTTTGCTCCTGATGATAATACTACTGTGTAATAATGTTTTATTATTAAAAATTAACCAATAGAAGTTTATTGGTAATTGAAATGAAGTACATTTATTTGTTTTTAATGATAATTTTTTTATGAAACGTTTTTACAATTTGTCAAGCATACTATTAACCCCCTGGTGGTTGTCCCTACGAGGTATCTAGTCATTAAAAAACTGACCAGATCTTGATGGACATGTCATCTCGTCATAAGAAAACTGAGCAGATTTTGATCTCGTTATTAGCAAAATTGGTCTGATCTTCAAGGACAAGATATCTCGGAAACACTTGGAGGTTAATTAGTCTCATTGTGAAGCAGAGTGATTTCATGTTGTGTAACGCAATTTGTTTTTGCAATTTGTCCAGCATACTATTAACCCCCTGGTGGTTGTCCCGACGAGGTATCTAGTCATTTAGAAAACTGACCAGATCTTGATGGACATGTCATCTCGTCATAAGAAAACTGAGCAGATTTTGATCTCGTTATTAGCAAAATTGGTCTGATCTTCAAGGACAAGATATCTCGGAAACACTTGGAGGTTAATTAGTCTCATTGTGAAGCAGAGTGATTTCATGTTGTGCAACGCACACGCACTAGAAACCCAGTGCTTCGTCAAATGATATGTATTCCGCCAAATGTAAAGTCTTGGAAATTTCTAGGCTCCAATTGTCATGTGTGCCAACAGATGCATATTGAATATGTGATTTTCTATAACTCCAAATTTACCATTTTGAGTTATCTGTATATAAATTCTAAATTTACCTTTGATTTACAAATAAAAAAATCAGCTAAGAGTTATAAAAATTTGATTTAAAATTTCGGATCACTATTATGCGGAACATTTATTTGGAATTGAATAGAAGTTATTTATATTGGCTGAAGTGGATTGAATGTTATTTAAAATTGAAGATTTTATTCTGTACAAATATTTTGCACAGGTAATTAAAACAATTTTTAGGTAAAGCAAAATTTAATACTGAAATGAATTTAATAAATTGTGTTGATTTAAATCCTTTTGGAAAGCGCTAAACTTACGTGATTAGAAATCTTAACAACGTAATCGATCCTACACTATCTTCAAAACTAATATTTTTTCAAATGATATGATTGAAAATTTCCAATTAATCATTGGTAGTAGAAAATAAAAAAATGTTACTAAAGTTAGGGTTTTCCTTAAAAATCAAGAATTGGACTTTTTCTGTTTCGAACTGTCTCTTATACCATTATTTATTAATGTCACAAAAAATATAACAGAAATTCTTTTTTCTCCTAATCAAGTAAGTAAAAACAAGAAAGCTGAACAATGACAAAAACGCATAAGTTATCACACAAGCTCTATAATAAATTCAAATTATTCAATATTACGTTTGCTCATTATCAGCAAAAATTAATAATGCTCGGAAATACAGCTGTGAATAATGAGGAATGACGTGAATTTGGATCATCGTCCTACGTCCAATGTCCTGACACCAATATATCATCATTTTTACTAATTTTATAAAACAAAAAAGATTAGCCTCCGTCGACTAAAAAAGTGATGTATTACTGCACATAAAGAAGGGATTAATTGTATTAAAAATGAGGCTTTTTCTAGTGCACTTAACTGCTTAATTCATGCATGAAAAAAATATCATCACTTTTGATTAATTAAACCCTTGGAATTTCATAACATGATCCCTTAAGAACAACCACTTGAATGCGAAAAAAATTGAGCATGGCCAACGAAAAAATGGTAGTGAATTTTTCGAGCATCAATGTCCGCCCTATAATGGCACAATAAACCCTTTCGAAAATACTTCAAAAGTGAGAGGACATGATGTTAATTAATCTCGTTTAATCGATAATTTGTGAGGATGATCATTTACACGAAGGAAAATGCTTCGACGTGCCTTATTTTTCTGAAGCTGTTAAAAGAAGCCAACATCCAATGGGATAGACGAAGCTATTTTCACATTAATTGTCACCCTGAGAAAAAGCGAACAAAAGATACTATCTCTCCTTCCAGAATTCATAAATATGTTATTAACTTCTAATTGCCCTCACATGATGTGAAAATTAAAAAAAATATCTGGGCTTTCATTTCATCTTCTGGATAATGTAAAACGTATTTTTTTGACGTTATTACTCATTAAAAGGACATCTGAAAATGCCAGGTGATGATGTATTAGAGTTCAGTGAACCATTTGGGAGATAGTACGGTTCATTAAACCTGAGGAGTACCAGTTTAAGACAAAGATAAGTTTACAAAAATGTACTTTAATGAGTTTTTCGTCGCTTAGTTCAAATTGAGCGTAATCCGAAACATGCAGAAAGAAATTAAGGTGGTATCCATAGAAGTGTGAAACTTTTAATAATATGACGATACTTTTAAAACTTTGAACTTTGTTCATGGATAAATATTTAATGAAAATACGATGATTCTTTGTGTTTACTGTTTCTTATCCCAAGAATGTTTATTTTGTAAGTTTTAAGCAAAACTGAGCCGGGTATTTTTATGCCTGATCAACTAGTGTCTGTTATACTCTTTCTCTGAAAAAAGAAAGAGAATATGAACCCATTTGGGGGATTTAGCGGTCAATCTTATGATATTGAGAAAAACACCCCGAACGCCAAACAAGAGACACTATTGTTTGCTTTTGTTCTTGAACTATTCTTATTCTAAGAATCCTAAATCACTGCAACAGATGGAATATCAGACAACGTAAACGCAAAATTTCTAGTTAGATTTAAAAGCTAAAAATTAACAAACATGTTACTGGAAACGAAGTAAAACAATTAAAATCGCAAGTTATAAGGATTTGTGCGTCAAAAGGTAGTGCTAAGGCACTATTGCAGTAACCCTTTTGTTTTGACTGAGTGTTTCCTTTCACTTAACATACTGTACTCTTCTAAACCATAACTACCCTTTAGAAAGCATGTCACATTGCAGACAAGAAGATTTGTTCAAATTATTTAATTATCTTATGGCTGATTTCTCTTGTTTGGGATAAGATATCTTTTCCGAAGCTCACACGCTGAATCTGAAGTCTCCACGATTGTAAGCGAATATTCCGGTGGAAAGATAGAACCTGTCTACGTTTTGGTGGTTTGTTTTCCGTTGTCTGTGAATACATCTGACGAAATCCATAAGGCCCCGTTCACATGGATTTTTTCTAAATGGCGTTTGATAAGAATTGCGAGCGTTACCATGTGAACACTATTTGGGCGTTTTTCGAGGTCAATTTTCATTATGCATTAGATTGTGTTTTTATATTCCCCTAATCCAAGTTTCTATCTTTTCAATGGTTAAAGATAGAGTCAAAATTTTAACGGATTTCAAATCAGCGTAAAATTTTACGTCAGATCGATAACAAAAACATGATTATCTTTGAAAAATTATTTTTTTTCAGTAGTCGCAACTAATCTTTTTGCAGATATTCTTTTTATGCTAAGCGTAAGCGGAAGTATTGCCTTGTTTTTAAAGGAAATGTCACTTTAGTGAGATATTTTGTTGCCCCTTATCAACTGTTTTAATTTTACAGCCATTAAAAACAGGATGAAAATCTTTCTTTCCAAACCTAAATTTAAAATCCCTGTGTTCACAAGAGCCGGATTTGGTTAACTTAGAAATGCATAAGAATGACCAATTAAAATGTCTAAAATAATCTAAAAATATTCAAAATGACATAAAAATTTATATTCTTTCGATTTGTAAAACATCCGTTCCCTAATTGCCTGTGAATAAAGTATTTTTGAACTTAAATATTTATACATAAATAAATGCAATATAATCGACTTGCGGACCAGAAGTGACAACCTAAAAAGGTAAATCTTTCGTAACGTATAGTATACGATGCGTTCCGATGCAATGCCAATGCCATCAACCTTGGTTGTCAATTTTTGCACGTTAGCTTTTCGTACGTTTTCCAAAATTTTTCGAATGACGGGATTATTTTGGACCTAGGAATCGGTATGAGCCAGCGGATCACAGAGAAAGTGCTTTATGTAGTTCAAATTGTGGCACTATTAAACATTTTCATTAACTCTAAAATCCTAAAGTATTCGTTTCTTACTATCAAGACTAGAGAAAAAAAAACTATAAGCTAACTATAAGCTTCACTCTCCAGTGTTGATGATTCATCCACCAATAAAAAATAGTAAGAAGGATTTGTTTTGTGTTAAGGGGTGATCACGGACTTTTTGGGCTCTAGAAGCTAGCAGATAAGTCATTCGTAATGTGTTTTATCGTAAAAGCGAAACTGCGTATGAAAAATTGGAATCTTTCTATAAAACTTTAATTAAAACGAAACTAACGAGAAAAAAAACAATTTCCTTAAAATTTTAAAATTGACAGTTTAAAATAAAAATATATCCCTCAAAAAACTATATTTCTAAAACCTGGAAATTGTAAATGGAATTTCTGTTTATATGGCATTGTCTACGAAGTACTATTAAAAAGATGACTCGCAAACAAAATCCAGCACTGGTGATAATCTTTCTTTTCTATGTTATTTTTGCAGGTTTTATCGTGTTTCCTACGATCTATAGCCAATTTTTATTTAATTTTCCTTCAAATAAATCTATATTTTTTAAAACCTATCTCTTAACATTTTAATGTATCAGCACAAATAACACATATACAACAATAATTAGTTTTTTTAATTTTTAAACACAATTTTCCCTGAGTTCCGACTATCTTAAACGAAAACTAACCCTTCAACCTACTCTCTTTCAGGGGTTTTGTAGCACAAATGGAACCACAAATGAAATAACGACTGAGAAATATTTCAACTAAAATTTGATTAAAATCCACGATGAAACGAGAAAATTATGTTAAAACTAAAAAAATCTCAAAGAAAAACAAAAAAGCAGTATATAACGAAAACCAGGAGTTCGCCTAACAGAATTTGCGTCTACACGTACATATAATATAAAAATTTCGATTGAAGTAGTAATAACACTAACTGCAAGATTAAAATATAAATTCTATGAAAAATAAGCTCACAGTAAATTAGTTCATTTTCAAAAGTGATATCGAGTTCAATGTTACACGAGGATGTGAAAAATGAGCGAAAATTGAAACTTGTCCTACGCATTTCACGTTGAGAATAAATACAATATAACTTCAAAGTTTAGCTTTTAAATTAAATATTTAATTTTAGCTTTATTTTAAGGACGTTTGCCGCACATGAAAATTCAAACGGACAGTTTTCGGTATACGTTATCTCAGAAATAAAATTACTTACTATCCCCTTTAGTAGTAAACTATCACATTTTTTATAAGTTTTGTGTGAAAGCAGGGTAAATTTCTTCAATAAATCGAATACCATTAAATTTTCTCATTCTATTTTTAATGGCCATAAATATAAAGCAGTGGATTAGGATAAAATACTCCAATCAAGTTATATCTTTTCTATAAAAAGAAGATGAGTACTCCCTTTTGTGTTCGTAATGAATATTCGTCAAATGCATAACGCAAAAATATTAGTTACAGTTGTAAAATTATTTATTTACAGAAAATCACATTTTAGGTATCGATCTTATGTCAAATTTTCCACAGATTTGAAATCCGTTGAAATTTTCACTCTATCTTTAACGATCGCGAAGATAGAAGCTTGGAGTAGGGGGATAAAAAGCTCTAACGGCGTCAAAACGCATGTCATTTGTAAGGTGCAGTTCATTCCTATGCTTCTCCAAACGCCTTCTAATCGCTAGAACGACTGGAGATTATTGAAGCGCCGAAGCTATCTAGCGCGTGGATTCTCGCGATTTCTGCATGTGTACACACCAGTCTATGTACTTTGGCTACCCGCGATTTGCTTTGACGTAAAACGCGCATTAGAAAACACCTCATGTGAACGGGACCTAAACCACCTTTATAAATTACTCTATATTGGCTCTTCATTCGTCGATCGAGTTCCCAGGCAATGGCTCATTAAGTTTGTCCTTGCATTCTATATCAGACGTGTCTTGACTGAACCCGACGGCTTTTTACAATTAAAAAATCGACAATTTTACAATTACAATTTCGAATCTAAGTCTAAAAAAGTAGACACCTTTTATGCTACTTTTAGTTTACATAGTTCAATTTGAAATCCTGATGTGATACTCTTATAACTCACTTGCTACTGTCAGTGTTTTTCAACAAAAAAGTTTTATTTTAACGTTTCAGAGGTAAAAAAGGCGAATAAATCTCAAAATATTTTAGAGATTTGATTCAGTGACTTACTGCAGCTTTGAAATATCATCTTGGCTTGCATTAGCGGTTTTGGATTATACAACTTACTATGCAATCAAAAGCAAACAGCATCTAAATCTCTGATGTTTCCCCAACTCAGAAAGGCACACTCAAACCACGTAATTGAAGAAACCATCACCTATTGAGAGAGTGAAACAGTTCGGTAATGTTATATTTTTATTCGGATATATTTACGTTTTCTAACCTCGTGTGATACCTCACATGATACCGTTTGTGGTTTTCAATAAAAAAACATCTAAATTTTAGCATTTTAAACCTAAACTTTAAACGGTAGTCACTTTTTACACTACTTTTAGTTTACGCACTTAAATTTGAAATCCTTTTGTGATACTCTTGTACTTCCCGTCCTACTTCACTGCCTTTTCAACAAAAGGTTTCACTTAAAACCCTCCTAATCATTGCCTCGACGAGGCATTTCGTTATTAAAAAAACTGACCAGATCTTTATCTCATTAGCAAAATTAGTCAGATCTTGATGGACGAGATGCCTCGTCGAAACCACTTGAAAGGTTAATGTAAAAGAGGATAGATTTCAAGTATTTAAAAGTTTAATGATTCAGCGACTAGCTCGAGCTTTACAATGTCATCTTGGCTTGCATTAGCGGTTTTGGATTATGGAACTAACCCTATCCAATCGAGAAGGAACAGCCTCTAAAACACTGCCGTTTCCCCAAATCAGGAGGCACACAAGAAAGGCACACTCAAACACGTAATTGAAGAAACCGTCACCTCCTACCTATAGAAAGAGAGAGCGAAACACAATTTACCGTTATTACGCGGAGGTAATTTAAGTCCCTGGCCCCCGCTGTCGCGGTCATAAAACGTTTAAGAGCTATCGAAAATCCCGATAGGGAATGGTAGGAGAGGGAAAAAAAGAATTAGATAAACCCGCAACAACTTGTACAAGCAAATAACGACGTACCAGGAATCGACCGGGCAGTTTAAAATGTGTTCTGGGCGGTTATTTGGAGACTCATTCCGAAGGGGCAGATAGGACGCATCGAGGGAGGGGCGGAGGCAATGAGAAAAGCAGCAGAAACAGAGATTTACAGCCACTGCGTTCAATCGGCAATCGTTAGGACTCTTAACTGCCGTTGCTGGAGACCAGGAGCAGCAAGCCAATAGGACTGGATCATAGATCTGCTTAAACTATGACTTCTGGGGACGAGGTAGCTGTTTGGGAGACGTTCCAACCTGATCCCAATGCTCAACTTTTACACAGTACGATGGATCTATTTTAAGTAATTCATCAATCATTAAGTAATTCATCAATCATTAAGTAATTCATCAATCATTAAGTAATTCATCAATCATTAAGTAATTCATCATTTTAAGTAGTGCAACAATGTAAAATCAAATGTATCATGAATCCGATTTGGTAGAATTCAAGAAGTGTTTACTAGATTATTAATGGAAAGTAAACGGGAGGATGAACAATAGTTTTATTGGATATCACGTTATATGTATACCACAAAATACCTATTATTTTTTAATGCTGGTGAAACTACTAGGTGAAGCAAACATAAAAATCGGCGTGTAGAACATATTTAAGCTATGTGGTTAAGGTGTCAATAATCTCGGTAAATATTTAATATATATCACTAGATTTTAGTAATTCTTATTGCTGCTTAAATTGATTTCTGGGGTCGAGCAAGCTGTTTGGGAGGCTTTCGAACACGATCCCGACTCACAGTACGATAGATCCGATATAAGTAATTCGTGAATCAAAGTACAACACAGTTTTCACATTAAAATGTATCATGAATTTAATAGTGGGAATGATTTGGCAGAATTTTAGAAGTGTTTACTAGATTATGAATGGAAGTAACACGGAGGATCAAAAATTTTTATAGGATATCACGTAATATGAATAGCACAGAATAACTGTTATTTCCAAATGTTAATAAAGCTATTAAGTTATACAAACATAAAGCATCGGTGTGTAGAACATATTCCTTCCATGTCAGGGCAAAAGGGGATAACTCTGATTTTCGATGGATCCAAAGGAATCAAGTGCATCATTAATTTAAAAAATAATATAATATGCTTAAAATCGAAACTAAATTAATCAACGAATCCAAATTTCAATTATTTGTATTATGGCATGCTTCTTTTTCTTCCTGAATATTTGTGAGAAAGATTGATATATTCAACTTAAAGATTCTGAGCAGTAGCTACTTTGACCTAACTCCTTTTTAACCATGGAAGATTTAAACTATGTGGTTAAAGAGTCAATAATCTCGGTATTTATTTAATATATCAACAAGTTTTAGAGTAATTCATATACTTTAGATGCAATATTTAGTTGTAACTGGCATGTTTTCAACTCTCAGTGATTTAGTTGCTTTCGGTGCAATTTGTCCGTTATAAATAATTCATAAATTAGAGTATAATACAATTTTCATAATCATATAAATCATGAATACCATTATGGAAATGATTTTTCAGAATTTAGGAAATATTCAATGGATTTATGAAATGAAAATTAATAGGGACAGGTTCATAAAAATGTTATAGAGGGATCAATTAATTAATTTAAATTATCTACTAATATTTACAAAAAATGAGATATATAAATGCATAATTTTTTTCTTTCTTCATAATTAAAGATGAACATACATGAAACATAACTTGATTTGAGTGCCTTATTATGTTGAGAGCAGTTTAATATAATGTGGTACAAAACCATTGTAATACTTAATTCATCTAGAACTAAATATTGATGTAAGCAAACATTTTTATAAAAGGTGTACAGATATGATTTCAAATGAAATATGTTTGAAATGGCCATTTGTCTACCATTCCGAGTCCTCTAAACTCAGTAAGATTTAAGTAATGAAGTATCATAAGTACTAAATGGCAATCGGTAAGTGGTAGTTAATACATGTGATGCAGTTAAATGTCAGTAGTTTAATTTATCGAGGTAGTAGTAAATATTATCATACATAATTTTTGTATTTTGATTATAATACTTCGATTTAAATCAATATATTTAAATGACATACAAAATTCTTATCAATATAATACTATCTTATTGGCAATGATATTAAACGAGGGCTATTACGTAAACCATCAGATGGTAATTTTGCAAGGAATGATATTATCGAATAGTGAATCATGGAATGAGAAATTATTTCCAAATATATCTCTTCCAACGATTTGCTTTAACTTAGTTTACGACAATTTAAAAATAAACATTCTTAGGGTATTAAATATTATAATGTTTAATTGAACAATTAGGTTATCCTTCAAAGACGAGTTATGACTCAAATAAAATGAAAATTTATTTAGTAATTTGTTTTGGGATCAAACTACCATTCTGTATAAAAATTAGTTTAGTACTTTACTATTTATAAAAAATAAAAATATAATCTAAATACCCATAAGCATTTCTCTTTAATTAAACTTAAAAATCTCAGTAAAATGTGTTAATTTTATGATTTTACAAAATTAATGCACTCAATTGAAACTAACACACACAATACAAAATATCTTCAATCTTTTAAACATACACTTCATTGAGTTTATTTACAAGAAGTAATACTGTAATGCAAGTTAGACATTTTTGTTATTTCTAATGCCCGACCATAGACGTCTTCCACTTTTCAGGGGGCGCGAACTATTTGGAAGGTGTGGTAGGATAACCCTATGTGTACCTCTATTAAGAGTAATGGCTACTTACCAGTGGGTAAGTAGCCATTAGGACCATCACCAGCATCTATTTGTTTACAAATCGGGATTTGAACCAGGTCATAATCTGTTGCAGACAAACGCTATGACTAATAGACAAGCATTCAATAAGAAATTGAGAAGTATTTTTAAAGGCAATCAGTCCTCACTATCCAAACCACGGTTGGATGTAATAGGATTCATAAGCAGCACGGCTTTGATACTTATTTCATCCGCAAAAATATAGCAAAATACTCAATGCGATGTACTTCCTTTTTGAAGATAGAAACACAGATTCTGTTTGCTCGAATGCATAAACGATATTTTGCATAGAAATAGCGCTCCAAACTAAGTCCTCCCTCCATCAAGATTGAATAAAATATCGAAGCAAAAAAATTACATCCATTCCGAACTTTCCCAAGTTCTACAGAATTGAAAGTAAAACGCTCATTTTGAGCTCAATCCCCCTTAAAACTCTTCCACCTTAAATTGGATCGCACAGACAGTAGCGAAACTTTCCGTACGGCTTGCGGGCACAGCTAAGCTGGCACGGGGATAGTAGTAACCTAACTTTCTATCTGAGCTTTTAAATCCGTCTCTCTTTGACCCGTCGCCTTCCCCTCTCTCAAACGGGAAGTGAAACGATCGTCATTAAAAGACCTCCCTCCCCCCTCGTTCCTTTTCTCGCACAGGTTTCCATTCGTCGCTGGTGAAATTGAAAACCTTCGCTTTTCTAAATCGGAAGATTTTATTCTCTGCCGAAATTGCTCTCTGGGAGAGGTAGCCGCCGACTTTGCTTGCTTAGCGTTTATTTGCAGGAGGCAAAAAAGCGGAAAAAATAGAGAGTTGTAAGACTTGAATGAGTAATGATGGCGAAGGAAAGGGGTTGGGCTGCTTATCGAGGCAGACCTGGTGTGGGGAAGGAACGTCTTTAGAAGGGGAAATATGTCTTGTGGTTGGGCCGTAATCGCCGTGGCATCAAATTAGTGGTAGAGAGGGAAATTTGCGAGTAGTATAGGATAGAAAGTTCTTATAAAACTCGTTTCGAGAAGTTAGAATTATATGCGATGGATGTTTCTGTTGAAGTATCAGTACTTTGAAATGCATTCCAATAGTTTTATTCTAGGAAAGATGAGATTAATATTTTTTTACTCGATGATTAGCCCAAATTTGCTATCCCTTGAAGGAATTTCGACAACAAGGAGACTAGTTTATAGCAATTTTAACTAGTTTTATTTGACAAAATTGTGTATTTTTTTCTTTGCAGTAGTCATCTTCCTTTAAAACGCACTTGTACCACATGCGTTTATAAACCTCCAAAAGGTTTCGACGAGATATCTCGTCCATCAAGATCTGACCAACTGTGCTAATGATGAGATACCCAGTTGACCGCCATGGGATTAAAAGTCATCTTTCAACCCTATTAAAGCATTGGTTGCAACTCTGAAGGTTTTTAGATACTTATTTATAGAGTTTTTCTGCAATCTAATCTGGCCCCGGATTTGAATCTAGGTTTGTAAGTGCATGGTTGTCGGAGATTGTCTCTGTTAAGAGCATCGACGACTTACTCATTGGGTTGCTCTTCTCATAAAGACGTCAGCTAGCCCTTGTAGTGTCGAAGGCTGAAGAGCTCAGTAGTCGGGAATTAAAAAAAAAATTTCTTAATAATGTCCTTTAACTCTCCAAGGGGTTTCGACGCGATATATCGTCATGAAGATATGACCAATTTTGTTATGACGAGATATCTCGTCATCAAGATATTGCCGATTTTTTTTATGATGACGAGATCAAGATCTAGTCTCTTTTCTTCTCACAGATATCTCGTCCATCAAGATCTGGTTAGTTTCTTCTGCTTAAGGTTGCTAAAACATCTATTTTAAAGAGAACATGTCCTCTTTTTCCGCTCGGATCTTTTATTCACTCTCTTTTTTAAGTCAGATATTTTTTTATCCTCTTTTTCTCGGTTGTTCACTTTTGTCTTCTTTGTTCATCTTTTCGGATTGCGTTAAAAATATATTTCACTTTTCAAACTTTACGCGATAATATATTCACATCTACTATATCGAAATGTAAACCACAGCTATTCAAATACGTATTAGATCTAGTACATTGAACGAATATTTTCGATGATTGGTTCGCAATGGACAAAGGAGCGTAATCGACTCACCATTGATACTGTTAAAGCAATATTAATAGTTGCTTATAATAATAAGGATGAATCGTGCAAAAACAAAACAAGCTGCTGCGTGGCGTAATGGGATCAAGCAAATAGGAAAAGTAAAATGTTTAATTTCTATTAATTAGATATGTATCTACTATTATTTTGTTGTTATATGTTTGTTGTTTTAAAATTGGATTCTTATTTTTTGTAACGTTTTGAAAAAAGACTTAAATAAATGGTCAGTGTTTTCATTTATAAATTGGTTCTCGCATTTACTAATTTTTTTAAATACGTAAGTAATATGTTCAGCAGATTTTCTTCCAGTTAGTGGTTCATATATTCAAGATTCATCAAAGATGATCCTTTTTATTAGATACCTAACAATTATACACTAATAATGCGTGCTCTTCGTGTCCTTTTTTTTTAAATAATTTTACCAAATGTTCTCTTTTCTGATATTCATCTTCTGGCAAGCATACTTCTGCTGGACTTCTTTCATTAAAAAATTGGTTAAAGACACAAGGGGAAGGTATGGGCTATATGGTCAATGTTGGCTCATTCTGTCTATGGGTACCAAAAGATCTTTACAGATTGAGGCGAAAAACTGCATCGTCTCATCAGTTAGCAGCTCGGGGAAGCATCTGCGTGCAAATGTATCTTCATTGTTGATTTTCAAGTAGAATAGGATGGAGATAGTTTTTTCTTTGTGTCTAACTTTCTAAAATATCATTCGAAACCTTAGATGTCTGTTAGCAGTAATTTAAGCTTGTGTACAAACCATTAGAAATTACACACATTGTCACAAATTTGACGATCTTCTGCACTCTTATTGTTCTTAAATTGTGCCAGACCTTGAATCGCGGAGCCTATTTGAACTGCGGTCAAATAGCCCTCGTGTAGCAAAAAATTACCTTGGAACGACTAGCTTAACCCTCCAAGTGGTTTCGACGAGATATTTTGTCTATAAAGATCTGACTAATTTCGTTATGACGACGAGATATTTGCCAATTTTTTTATGACGACGAAATCAAGATCTGGCCAGTTTTCTTCTAATGACGAGGGACGACGAAATCTTGATTGACGAACTATCTCGTTCATTAACATTTGGTCAATTTTGATGATTCTGAGATACCTCGTCAAGACGACCACCAGGAGGTGTAATATCGTAAAATAAAAATGCACATTTTTAAAACTTTATGGTGCAATATTTGTTGATATGTCGGAGTATATGGTGTGCCGAAATCGGGAAACCGTGCATATTCTTACTTAGCTGATTAAATGATCCCGTTGAAGCCCCAGCGGCAATGATTTAAACTGTCAGCCCCGAACACATTGCAGGTCATTTCCCCAGGAGCGGCAATAAAATTAATCCTTTTTGTTTCTTGCCGGGAATCTGAAAGCGAGAGGAATTTGCCCATGCCTAATGATGTGTAACTGGAGTTTCCTCCTGAAAATTTACGTTTCGGAGGCATGGGCATTACTTTAATTAAATAGACACGGCGGAGGTGATTCGCCAGCCGCAGGGCAGAATGAAAAATACAAATCTGAAGACTCCATCGTACGTCAATGTTCGCATTTTGTGATATTTAAATTGCCTCCACCCAGAGACCTCAGATAACTTGCCCCGAATGTTCCTAACGAATGCAAATATGCATTCGCTTTTGGATGTTTAACCTCCGTCTATGCATGAGAGCGTCCATAAATTGCGGCATACTGTAGAAACAAATGAGGCTGACAGTTTGGAAACATGCTATAAATTTTCATTAGGCATATAGTGGATGATGAATAGAGCTAACTCAACGCTCTTTAAATCCCTGGACTAAGAATACACGTCAGAGTCGAAATTCGCTCCGGCCTCGGACTGTGACTAATGAAGTAATCATATTACCCATAGACGTTCAAATTAATTTTAAGATTAATCTCTTTCACTTGAATCGGTACGTCGTAAACAACGCATTATTTTTGCCGTAAAGTTAATTTGGGACGACAATTCATTATTGGCAAGAAGCGTTTGTGTACATTTTTTCAATACTAATATTTGCTTATCCCTGTCTAGAAGAGGTAGGTAGTTAATTAATGTCGCACTGGAAAACACAATCGGCTATTGACGACGATACGGGATCCATCTTTAAGGGAAAGATTTAATGACAACACCTCGTAATTTTGCACCATGGTCAGATGACGAGATCAACACCTGAGCTAGCCTCCTTCTCTCCAAACTTCTATATCACGCCAACTTGTCCCAAAAGAACAACGCGCAACAGCAAAATTGGTGTGAATTTTCGAGGTACCTGAATGAGTGGTATTATATAAAAGTAACATTTTTTATATTAACGCCCCACTTGTCATCAAAGTTTCTCACATATTGTAATTAATATTATTCATGAACCTTATTCTTAGATTTCAGGTGTTGACCTCGTCATCATACAGTGGTTTAAAATTACGAAGTTTGTCGTCGGATATTTCCGGATTGATTCTGGACCGTCACCAATAGCCTGCTGTGTTGCTCCAGTGTAGCGTCAATTAACTACCAACCTACTTTATTCTTAGATTTCTTTTTCTGAATGAATCGATGAATTACAGTTTCGTTAGCATTGTTCCGAAACAGCGATATTAGGTAGCATGACTCATAACGGCTATTTTCTTAAGTTTATTAGCTAAACTAATTTATCAACAGTAGTTAATACATATTTTACCAATTCTCAGTTTGACGAATTACGATACTGAAGTTAGAATAATATAAATAGTGTTTTACTGACGTATTATAAATATGTCTAAAAACATATTAACCTGTAAACTAAGTACAGGATCATTTTTTAATGGTAGAATGTAGTCATTTTTATGAATAATGAATATTTATAGTATTGAGATATTATTCTTATTAACCCTCCTGGTGGTTGTCTCGACGAGGCATCTCGTTATTTGAAGAAAACTGACCAGATCTTGATCTCGTCATCATCGAAAAATCAGCAATATCTTGATGACGAATTATCTCGTCATTAACAAAATTAGTAAGATCTTGATGGACAAGATATCTAGTAATAACCACTCTGAGAGTTAATGAATTATAGTGCAGCATTGGAGAGTTGGCCGTCATTTGACTGTGGTTCAAAATTACGAGGTGTGGTTCTTGAATCTTTGCCTTCGTGATTGATCCCGGAGAGTCTCCAATTGCCCGTTGTGTTGTTCTAGTGCGACGTTAATTAACTACCTACCCACCTGAAGAGTTACCATTTGAGTCGAGAGTCTGTTATTTAAATGAGGTGATATGGTGAAATGTAACGCTTGCACCATTGGCGTCTTATCACTTATTCTGGTTCTGAATCATTCCTTACGAAAGCAATAGAAATGATAATGATTTGGTAGTGGGAAATCATCCGCTGTGACTGTCAAGTATATTTTTGGGTAGGGCAGCACTTTGCCCTAGCGAGCTCGGCACCATTGGGCAAATAGAATCATCCGAGGTCATCTGCCTTCTGATCAGAGGAACACTATACCGATATTATTGTTTATAATTATCATTTGTAACAAAATTTTAGTTTTAGAAAAGTTGGATTTCTAAGTGGTAGTTTGTTAGCCGTGGAATTATAGAGAAAGAAGTTTTATTTTATTGGTACAGGAGGAAACCGCGTATTGTAATTCGCATTTCCAGTGGTTCAGCCCCCAACACTAAACCACGAATTATTGGTGACCATATATCGAGATAAGAAAGAAACAAGGCCTATCTCACATCGTTCCTTCCAGTCTATTTCTGTTCGACAAATAGAGAATACTATTTAGTACCCTCCGGGGGGTATCCCGTATACTATTTGGTACCGTCTGGAACCGGATCTGATATCAGGTCTGAACTTCAAGTGTCGGGGCCCTCTGTCAAAATTTTTCATTTCAAACTCTACAGTGCATACAGTGCGGTCTCAATTCCTGTAACTTTCCCTGAGTGTATTTCTCTCTTCTGCGTCAATAAAGCTCTCCTTGTATGTATCCATTACTCGACGACCAAGTATGCTCCTTGCGCCCTAAAACCCAACTAACCAAATTCTATAGACAGGGAACAGTGCTAGAATAATAGAACTTTAATATGTTCCATTTTTTAAAATTGAATTGAAATCTTTTGAATGTTTAAATTTTTTACGAGGCGTTTCAACTATAACCCTGAACAGAGGGAAACCTCTGAGAATTTTTATACCTATTTAAGTTTATAGTTCATTTTTTCCCGCTGCGCGTATCGCCTGACTCTTATCTTATTGATATATTGAAGCCAAATATCAATAAAATGGGAGTCAAAAGAAGATTGAAAATCATCAAGCATATTTTATTTATCAGTTTCAAATTTTTAGAATTCGTTCACTACTTTACTAAACATTTGCATCTTGTCAACTTAACTCGACATGCAGCAGGAGGTGAACAGCTCGATTCATCCGAAGTAGGAAGTAAGCAACTTAACTCAACTCGATTTATACTTATGTTTTTGAACTCGGATTTTCCTAATCATAAATTTCATTTATCATAAATGTTTTTTAAAATAGATAATTTTGCGTTCAATAAAATTCATTGGCTTGGTGCGGAAGTTTGGACAGTGGGGTGCCAGCTCCGGTATGACCTCGTCATCTGACCTTGGCTCAAAATTACGTGGCGTTTTTCTCGGATCTTTCCCTTAGCTTTTGATCCCGGACAGTCACCAGTAGCACGTTGTGTTAGAGTGTGACGTTAATTAAATACCTACCTACCTTAATAAATTCCGTACAAAATAAATTATTGAATAGATAGAGACATGAAACAAATTTCGTATGAACAGGTATGACATAAAAGTAATTTACTTCGTTATTTCCTTTAAAAAAGAAGCAATAATTTGTATAAGCAGGATTATAAATTAAATTGAAAATGAACGACACGTTATTGTAAAGATAAGAATTATGAAAGGAAAATGAATAAAAATGCCCTGTATAAGCATTCACATAGCGGCGATTATATATTCTTGCATGAGGTAATGGAACCAAGGGTTGTATAGTTTTAAGTGTAATATTTTCTATATGTCTCTCATTTTGGAAGGAAGTGCAGTTTTAAACCATTATAATTCTGTAAAATATATCGTCGGTTAGAGCAGAACTCATTAACTAACAAAAATTAAATTTTCAATCAAGCGATTTAAAAACTATTACTATTCAGGTCAAAAAATAAAAATAATGACCACTGATAGAATTTTTATATTTTTATATAACAAATTACAATACATGTATTTCACATTATCATGAAAATAAGCATTTAGGATCTCCGAAAAAATGTCAGTTAACGAGTTTCTGCTCTAAGCCGAAGATATATATTTAGTTCTTAACCCTCCAAGTGGTTTCAACGAGATAACTTGTCAATTAAGATCTAAGAAATTTTGCTAATGAGATATCTTCACATTAAGATGTTGCCGTTTTTTTATGACGGGATCAATATCTGGTCAATTTTCTCTAATGACGAAATACCTCGTCCATCAATATCTGGTCAATTTTTTCTAATGACGATATATCGCGTCCATCAAGATTTGATCAGTTTGTTTCTAATGGCGATATATCTTGTTGACAACCACCAGAAGGGTTAAGTTTGCGTAGGTTGATTTTAAAGCCCACTTAGAGTTTATCCAACCTAAAAAACTCGTATTACTCTTCAAAATATTAATTTCATAATATCGCCCACTTTTACAATTTGCTTAGAACATCCTTTTTTAACAAAAAGGAAAAAACTTTTCCGCAATCAGCTTAATGAATAAGCAATTAGTGAATAATTAGTTCCCTTGAAAATAACACGTTTGTCGAAAGTGATATATATAGGACTTCATAATGTTTGCATACTGCCTTACTCAGCAAAACAGAAAATTATGCGTCTATTTGCGTTTTCGAAGCTAAGGCAATGACGCAACTGTAGACATCATCAATTTTAAATCATCCTTTATTTGTTACGGATGAAAATGTTGAATGAGTGTTTTTAAAACTAATTCCTATTTCCCACAGAATACGTGATTTGTCTAGCCAATTAAAAGTGAAGCTTTCGTAGAATTCTGTTTAGAAGCACTCCCAATGTGAACCTGAAATAAAATTATAATTTTTGATAAATCCAATTATGCAGATATTTATAAAAAAATGTTCAGAACTCGTTAAACATTTAAACCAGTTTAACAAACCAGTTAAACCCATTTAACCGTGTAATTGTTATACCTGGTTTTTTTCTTTAAATCGTTAAATACCGAAAAGTGTAAAAAACAATTAATTTGAAGGATGTTAGCGATATAATTCCATTTAAAGAGAAGCACTAAAATACCGCTTGAACGAACCGAACTTGGCTGCGTTGAATTGTGTTTAAAAAACATCTCCGTTTCAAAGTGTATAGCTGAAGAACTATCACTAGTAACAAAACGAAAGCTGAAGGGATGGAAATAACAGCAGCGGATAGACATTTGCTGGTACTAAAATAGATATTTAAGTAACCCGTATGATATGTGGGACATTTGGAAAAGGTGCAATAACTGAAGGAACTGCATCGAAATAATTTCAAATAAGTTATTTCGATTGTGAATCACTTGGACTTTTAATATGTCTAGTAAGATCCAAAGTTACCTTATAATAAAGGTTTACGTTTCAACATTCCACAATTCTAGACAAGAACTTTCACAAATAACTCATAACCTACATTTTTGTAGTTGAGTTTTATTCATATAAGCGTCAGGACATTTCGGATTGGAGTAGTTTTGCTTTTTGCTTTAGGACGTTTCGATGGACCTGCATGGTCATTGATTATGTTTGGTGATTTTTAATACATTTATTAGTCATTTTTTAGAGTATTTATATCATTTACGAACTTCACTCTACAGGTAAATTCTAAGTACAGGTAGGGCCGTGGGAGCTCGGTTGGAAGAGTAACGGATTTGCAACCGGAGGGTTGCGAGTTGGAATCCAACCAAAGACCGTCGTGTTTAAAGGAGCTTCTGCACGTTAAATCTGTAGTGGCCTCAAATGTCCTTATGCTGGCGTGGTGTGGAAGTTTCGAGTGTGTGGTGCCAGCTCAGGTGTGACCTCGTCATCTGACCGAGACTTAAAATTACGTGATGTTGTCCTGCGATCCTTTTCCCTTTGGGTTTGATCCCGGACCGTCGCCAATAGCTTTTCGTGTTGCTCCAGTGCGACTTTAATTAAATACATACCTACCCAAATACAGGTAGGGCAAGGTAGCCCGGTTGGAAGAGTAGCGGATTAGCAAACGGAGGGCTGTTAGTTCTAATCCAACCTAAGACTGTCGTGTACAAAGGAGGCAGGTGTGCGTTAAATCTGTCGTGGCTTCAAATGTCCTCACGTTGACGTGATGTGGAAATTTGGAGAGTGGGGTGCCAGCTCAGATGTGACCTCGTCATCTGACCAGGTTCAAAATGACATGGTTTATCGTATCTTTTCCTACCTGTTTGATCCCGGACAATCGCCAATACCCAGTTGTATTGCCCCCGTGCCAAATTAATTAAAATACATACCTATCAAATACGGGTAAATATAAAAATAAAAATGCGTGGAAACAAACCATTAAAAGCCCAGAAAGGTGTCGCAGAAAATTGGAAGGGAAAACTCAGCAACAAGTAAAAGTTTCCTCACTCTTAACAAGTTCTGAGTGTCTGGACACTCAAGCCCATCGACAGCTTGTCTCGACCACTTTCGAAGAAAGTCATTCCCTTTTCTAAGAAAATTCTGCAGTTAAAAGTAAGATGGTCGTCGTCTGAAAGCTATTATTGCAATCACATAACACACCCAATGCAAGTTCGAACCTAATAAAACGTGTTTCCAAAATTTCGTGTCGAGGATATCTTCTGTACCTATCATATAAATTGATTCGTATAACTCTTATTTTTATCAGTTGTTTGAGTGATAAAAATAGAAACTGTTGAGGATGATGAAACAAATCCTTTCTATATACTAAAACTAATATATATCAGCTTCCAACACAGAAATATCAATTGGGCATTCAATAAATTTGATGAAATTTTCGAAGAGATTATTTTTAATACATAGGAAAAATTGTGAAAAAATATGTCGTAGAGAATTTGTTCATATATTTCATAGATAAATTTTATTTTTAGTCTTAAATGTTTGTGGAAAGGGTATATATCTTATGTTTATCCCTGTTATTATTCAAAATTATTTTAACTGGCAAAAAGATATGAACGAAATAGACAAAATCAGAATTATAGAAATGAAATTTTTTGCAAATGTTATTTTATTTCAAAGTATAGTTTGAAATAAGAATGCTGAAATATTCTAATTCAAATTTCTTCTAATGGTGGAACCCCTGTAAACGCCCAAAAATATTTAAAAGTAAATGTATGTTTTTCGAATTTCCTTTTTGAATCAGACAATCAGTAATTCAAAATTTACTTCTGTTATTACACATAGGCGTTATTATACATAAGTTTTCATCCAAAACGATCACCCATACTTCTTTATTCATATTATCCCATATGCATTATTATATCAGATCATTTGTAACGTGTGTTTTCCTGATTCACCTAGGGGTCTTGGTGGCTCAGTGGGAATGCCCACTTCGACCAACCTTCGAGTTGTAGGCGGTGAAGGTTCGTTTCCTGACAGGTGCATTCTTCCCTAGATGCATTTATCTCTTCTGTGTCAGTAGAAACTTTCGTGGATATGTCTATTACTTGATATTGTATGTCTTGTGTTTTGATCAGCGTGGCCAATAATGGCCCTTGCGTCATAAAATCCAAAAAACAACCTGATTCACTGAATATATTTCACTTATTTCACCTCTGATGCTGTTTGCTTCTTTCATTTGCATCTAATGAACAAGAATATTTCTGTGGAACAGGGACATCTGGAGAAGATCTTAACGCCATCCTCGAATCTCAAGTCCTTAGTGTGTCCACTTCTGAGTCTAGCTAGAGAAATCTGGAAAACTCTAGGCAACTTGCAATTTAGTGACGCTCCGGGAAAGCTGGCCGAATTCAATGCATGTAAGCAGGGGCCAAGTCTCTGGTTTTTCTGAACATGCCAAGTCTCTGGTTTTTGCTTTGAAAATTCAAAACATTTGCGTGGCCGAGAAGTTCTTATTAAGTGGAAAAGGAGGTACACAACCCTCCTTAGCCAGCTGGTCGTCAACCTCGTTACCATACACTCCAACAACCTTGCCTTTCTTTTAGAACGGCGAGGTCTTAAGGCCCTGGTTTAGGCTTATTCTGAACCTTGGGAATAAGAAACAACAGCAGAATATTTCTCACTTAATGCCATTTTCCTCCATATTAACCCTACTGGTGGTTATCTCGATGAAGTATCTCGTCGTTATCGAAACTGACCAGATCTTAATGGGATGAGATATCTCGACATTACAAAAACCTACCAGATATTGATCTCGTTATCATAAAAGTACTGTTAATATCTTGATGACGAGATATCTCGTCGAAACCACTTGGAATAAACGTTTATACCATCATTTCCAAACCTTCTAAATCTTAACAAAAATGAAAATATCAGTATCATTATGTTCTAAAATTCTTGTTCCGAACTGAATTCAGATATTTATTGCATCGCATCACCTACTGAAATAAGTGAACCTTCATAACTTAGCTAGAAAAGTCACAAGTATGGTATTGGACCCTTAAGTTAAATCTACATTCGAATACAAGTTAAGTGGAAACATTTCACTTTTCTTTTGACTTTCGTTTTGAGCAGTTAGATTTCTATCCCAAGCATAAAGATACTTCGTGGAATCAAAATAATAACTTGAACAGTCTTATGTTTTCTCGGTTATATCCTTTCAGGAAACAAATTTAGTCCATAATCAATACGCATTCAGTGAAACGCGTAGCAAAAAATTGGACACACGTACTTTATACCATTCCATCTTGCAGAATATTCCCAAGACAATTGGGTACATCCTATCTTGCCATTTCTTCCCCCCATCAAATCTGTTTTCTGTTTCGTCTGCCTCGCTCTTTCTATTTTTTATTTGAATGGGAAAAGGAAAAAATAGATTTCGTCCAACCTTTCTCCGAAAGGGGAGCATTGCAAGAATGTCGCACATAATACTGCAATTTTAAATGGAGTCGGATTTGTATTTGGTTGCTGAAGCTATTTCTATTCTTTCGAAAGATTTCAGGACAAAGGACTTAGTAAACCGGTCGGAACAACAAAGAAACGATTCGTTCTTGTATATAAATATGCTAGTATGCCGAATAAGTATTGCTAGACAAGTCTAGTTTAGTCCTTCGACCTTATAATCATATTTTAACTTTTTGAACTTTCCTTTTACGTCGTCATTTTTCATTTCTTTTCTTGTTTATTTTTTTTTAGTGCGTATGTGAAGAACTTAAATGTGAGCATTTAAATGCATATATTTCATGTTAAAAAGTTTTTCAGATTTAAATAATCTTTTTAAGGTATAGTTTTTTATTTAAAAACAGCTAGTAAGGAATCATATGTAGTAGGTCTTCTCCCAGTAGCAAAATTTCGAGATATGATGTTTAGAATAAGAAATTCAGTTCACTAAACTTTGTTCCGATATATAAATATATAAAAACTAGTAAAAACTGTAAAATTGTCAATTGGAAATACCTAATAAACGACCTTCATTTATCCTTCAAAAGTATATTTTATCTCCAACCATTTAATACTTTTTTCTCTCAAGTCTACCAATTCCATGCTAAACCTGCAATACTTTATAAGGTATTGTTTTCCCTTTATTCTTCTTACACATTTGATCAATTATTAGGGAGAATTCGGAATGCTAACAAACCAGCGCATCTTCGCTGAAGTATCTCAACCCTCCGGGTGGTTGTCACGACGAAGTATCTCGTCATTCATTAGATTATGTCGAAACTGACCAGATCTTGATGGACGAGATATCTCGTCAGTAGGAAAGAACTTATCAGATCTTGGTCTCACCATTATAAAACAATCGGTAACATCTTGATGACTTGATATGTCGTCATTAGCAAAATTGGCGAGATCTTGATGGATGAGGTATCGCATAGAAACCTCTTGGAGTGTTAATTGATATTATCATTCCATGGACAGCGTCGTTACTCACATTTCATACCCTATTTAAATCCATTTAGACTTAATACTAGCTGAATTACCCGCCGTTGCTCGGGTTGAATTGTTTATTAATCATCTTGATATACTCAATGTTATTCCTTTGGAGATTTCGAATGGTTTTTAGCCCCCTGCAGACCCAGGACAAATTTAACGGGGTTAATTTATAGACTATGTGTCCCGCAGAATTCTATAGTATGAATATACCAAATTTAGTGTGAATTGGTCTGATATTGATCGTATAAATACGCAATGTTATTCCTGTGAGGATTTCGAATTGTCTTGATTCCCCTGTACCACTTTCATATCGACGATAAAAATACCACTTTCTATAAAAATAATCTTATATTATAAAAATTTACATTCCAATAATAAAGCTACAGTTTATCAATTTACAGACGGGATACATAAACGATATGGTACTGAGCGGTTTTCAGCGCAACCGCACCCATCTGCGATTCACCATACTCTAAGACTCTAAAAAACTGCAAGTTCATGAAAGGCGACTCCTGTAAATGTTAACTCTGACGTCATCTGTACAGCCAAACCGGGAGAGAGCGCTCCCTAGCAAGTGCTCTGTCCAGGATAACTGGACATTACACCCTTCTGCACACCCAAGACAAATAGAATGGGGGTTAATATTTAGCCTATGTTACCCGCAGGATTCCAAAGAATAAGTGTATCAAATTTTGTGTGGATTATTCAAACGGTGTAGATTTGTATAGAGAACAGATAGATGCCAACTCTGCTTTATATGTATAGATAAGTATCGATATGCATGTTTAATACCTCCAAATGAAATCAAATGAGTCAAAAGTATAAAGCGGCATTTCATTTACATCTTTGAAATTCACTCTTACTTGTTTTAATTCTTTTTCCAATAAAGTTAATGGCAAGAAGTTCACACTTAATCATGTTACCACAATTAGCTATGAATGTCCATTTTCTTTGCGCCTCATTCACTTGTTCAAAGGCGATTCAACATTGGTTGACTTCTAAGCCTATTTTCGGATTGGCTCATATTTACTTTTCTGTGCTAATTTCTATCTTTCAGGTTTCTTATTGCCCCCTTCTGTCATCAGATTGCTAAAGAATTTCATTAGAGCGGCGAGAGCTCTTCCCTGCAGCTCTAGCAATATTTTGCATATCTTAGCTAAAATTAACCAGATTTAAACATTGGCGAATTAATCTTGATTGATTACAGAGTATTTATATCCGTCTGTTCCATACTCCAATATACAAACAACGCCGATTTCTGAATAACGAAACATTGACTATTGGTGACTATTTTTATAGTATAAATAGAAGCTTTGCTTTGAAACGTCATCAGGTTCCAATGTTTATTTTTATATTTTTCTGTATAATCAAGTTCTTCCCAGAACCCCGATATATACAGGGTGATTCATACAAAATCCTTGGCCACATTTTTAAGGGCGATAGGATGCATTCTCTAATAACTGAGTGGTTTCGACGAGATACCTCGTTCATCAAGGTCTGACTAATTTTGCTAATGACGAGATATCTCGTCATCAGGATATTGACGAATTTTTTATGATGTCGGTATCAAGATCTAGTCAGTTTTCACTTCATGATCGTGATTGCGTTTTCAACTAATGGCTAATTATGTCGTTCAACAAATCTGGTCAGGTTTGCTAATAACGAGATACTTGGTCGAGGGAGTCACCATGAGAGTTAAATAAATATTTTTTGTCAAAGAATGTATGTCCGCAATTGTTAGGCCTAGATGTTAGAGAGCACTGTTTGGAACCATTGCAAATTCTCTTTTAATTTTTTAAAAATTGCATGGTGGTGGAGCATTTATACCTGCTGACATAAAGCGTGTGTGTGTGTGTGTGTGTGCGCTCCGTTTTCTCAAAGCTGGTAAGCTGGCAGAGAATCGCTCAAGTGATTGACGATTCGGTACTCGCCTATTGGGGAAGATTTCATGGTACAATATTTCAACAGCTCTTCCGTTTCCATTGACAGTTCCATATGTTAAATGCATGTCAGCCATCTTGGAATTCGTGTAATGCAAGTGTGAAATAGGCGTTGTGAATGGTGAAACATTTTTTAAAAGACAGAACATTTTTCAAACGCGTCAAACAGCACTCTCTAGAACCTACGTGCAACAGTTGTGGACATATTTTCTTTGACAGAAAGTATTTATTTTAATGCACTCTTTAAAGTTTGGCCGAGGAATTTTGAATATTCCTCTGTAATGTCAGAAAGATTTAAAAATAATAATGTAACAAGGTCTTATATAAATAGATAAAGTGCATCTTTTCCTGCCAGATTTCCCATTTTAATGGTCGTCTGTTTCCAGACATTTGGCGTCTTGCTACAACAGCTAACTCCCCTGGAGCTAAGAAGTTCTTTCAACGTTTTATTCTATTGCTATAAGTATTTTTTTATCTATAAGGGTGTCCAAGTGCTCCTTCAGATATTTCAATATTTTTACTGACATATGTAACTTTTTTAGAAGTATTTTAAATGCTATTCATGTTTTGTTAGTCCCCTTTATGCTTTTTTGTCATCTTTTATTGTCCATTCCTCAACTCTCAAAATGTAAAATTTCGTTCTATTTTGGAATTTCAAGTTTTCTGTCACTTTTCCCATTTTGTTGGCACTGAATTTTTTCTTTTGATTTGTAAGGTCAACACACAAGAAAATCTTTTCCAAATATACTAATTTAATTTATACAAACAGAATATAAGTAGAAAATCTTGAAACTGATCTTATTAAAGAAAAAAAATCATAACTGTGAAAACGGTTTGCTCTGACTTTGTAGAACACTGATAAATTAAGTTTATTTGAACATCAACTGTTTCTTAGACTTCTTATTTTGAAATCATTTTCTATTAAATTGCGAAACACACTAATACATGTGAAATGTGACTTCAGGTAAGAGTGGCACTTTAAAATGTAAACGTGGCATATGTATGACACAAATTCTTTATCTAATTATATCTACAACAGATAATTTAGAAATTTCATCGATTTTTTTAAAGCATCCCTCGTCTAGACTGGTGAAAATTTAATCAAAATTTGAAATATTTTGTTTAAATCCTTTATAATTCTCCCGATACTTGAAATTTTGAGCTTTGGTTTAAATATGTACAGAACACGTACTAGCTTATATACAAAATATATTTATAGGTATAAAACTATATTTTAAATGTTTTCTAGTTTTCCTTTTTTTTCGTGGACAGATTCGTCAATTATAGTTAAGCTCAAAAAAGTTTGTAAATAATATCCTTCTGAGTGGTTCACACGCATATATTCGTTCTGCAGCCTGCAATCTTCCCTGCATGATTTCTAACCAGATTTAACCTTCTCGGACCTATAGAATCTTTCCTATGATTCTTTCAACCTATAGATGGGGTTATTTAGTCAATATTGTGCGTTCTGGGTGAAATGTAATACTTCTTCGCTACTCAGAAATCTATGCGCTAAGAGAGTTAAATGTACGTATTTTCTAAACATCTTTGCTATGGGTGAAAATACTAGATGTAATTATAAAGGTCTGTGACTCATTTACGACTTCATTTTGCCATTTAAAAGTGTGCTTATGTAAACTTTTATTAAACATACGCAAATATGAGTACATAATCGATTTCGATTCATCATGTATAGATTACAATTATACGTTTTAATAATAGTCTGTCTAGGAGACCACAGATCTTAAGATAAATGTAAATTATGCCGTAATATATAGAGGGATACAGACAGTAAGATTTAAAATTATTCAAACGTTGATATAATATTGTAGAGGATCTACAAGTAAATTGTAAATCGTTTTATTATTAAAATTCAAATTTCAAGGAGTGAGCAAAGAGTTTATGTCTACACCTTTTCGAAGCATTTTCTGAATGATCTTCAAAATTCCTTCAAGCATCTAACGTATTATTTTCTTTCGTGGTACAAGTCATAATATATCGACACTGAAACACATGAAGTGAGAAGAAAACATTTTTAACAAATAATAAAATTTAAAATTCATAAAAACTTAAACGATGTTTTAGAATGAAGCACATTGATCACTTTCAGAGTCGAATAGACAGAATCCAAAAAATTTAATATTAAATCGATAATATTATATATAGATTACCTGAAGACATCTCGTATACAGAAATATTCTTGAAGACATTAAAGACAGAAACTAAACTCAATGAACTTAAGCCAGTAGAAATCTGAAACGTCTTCATTTCTGGTTTGGCTTACTCTACGACAATTTTTTGCTACATGACGGCAAATAAGATCGAGACTAACAGTTTACATTAGACTCCACCCCATTACGAACATCCACGCCAATACAGGTATTACTATTCATTTCAAGAATACCATTTGGGTACATTGAAAAAACAGCTCTTTTTATTTTAAAACGCTAAAGTGTATTCATTAATTCTTGCTGTTGTCATTCAGCTACATCTTAACCCTCCTAGTGTTTTCAATGAGATGTCTCTTCCATCTGGCCAATTTTACTAATGACGAGATATCTCCTCAACAAGATATTTCCGGTTTTTTTATGATTACGAGATCAAGACCTTGCCAGTTTTCTTTTAATGATGAGATATCTCTTCCATCAAGATCTCGCTGGTTTTCTTCTGATGACGAGATATCTCGTCCATCCAGATCATGTCAGTTTTTCGAATGACGAGAAGCCCCGTCAAGACAACCACCAAGAGGGTTAACGTTTTGACTTTACGAAAGATGTCCCTAAATGTGTATATTAGGGAATATATTAAAAATGGGTCCCTAAATGTGCATATTAGGGACCCATTTTTTAATAAATATAATAAATTGTGTTATATTTGAGTCTCAAAGTACCTTTAGTAGCTGATAAAAAAGTTTTTGTAAATTCGTTTTTGGAACTGAAGAGATTAAACCTATTCCCCTCAAAACCGACAAAATTTCATTCCCACTGGATATGTGAACCACTTTATGTGTTTCAAAAAGAATTCTAACTTGTGTCAATACTTAAGCTAATACTATAAAGTCTCCATTTCTTTTCTATTTTGAAGGGCGTATCCCAACGGTACTAAGTGAAAATATAGAACTGACGGGTTTATATTTTCACTTCTTTCTTAAAAAATAAAAGCGAACTGGGCGGATTCTTTTGAAGATCCATCTCACATGACCAAAAGGTTTAATCCTCCCCTTCTTTCTGATTTTAGAGTGACATCGTGTCACTATTACTCAAGAAACAGAGGGAACCCAGGGGAGAAGATCCCCTCAGATGTCATCGCACTTCTGCGTCGAGGGAATGCTAAAGTTTAGGTAAAGGTGAAGACGGCATCAGCAGATTTTGGGTTTAAAGATTGTGGGTTTCTTCTTTCTTTCCTTGCGGGATAGCGTTGTAGGGTGGAGATATTTTTCTGTTCAATTTGTCGCCTATCAAGCGTTGAAATGATTGCAAGTAAAAGAAGGCATACCCTACAGCACAATCAGAGCTCGTGATATTTTACCCGAATTATGGTACCAGCTATCACAGATGTCGATAAATTATGTTATATAAAGTACGAATCGGGTATAAAATAACGTATACAAAAGCAGAAATAATGTGAATGGTAATTAACCCTCCCATTGGTTTTCTCGACGAAGTGTCTCATCATTAGAAAAATTAACCAAATCTTCATGGACGTTATATCTCATCATTATAAGAAAATTAACCAGATCTTATTCTCGTGAACATAAAAATGGACTCATTTTGCTTATGACTAGATATCTCGTCATAGGAAAAATCATTCTGATCTTAATTGATGAGATATCTCGTCTATCAAGATCTGACCATTTTTGCCAATGATGAGATATCTCGTCCATCAAGATCTGACAATTTTTACAAAGACGAGATACATCATAGAGATAAGACTGTCCTGTTCCTTCAAGGTTGATCCTTATTGTCTATGTTGATCCTTATTGTCTATGTTGATCCTTATTGTCTATGTTTATTCTTATTGTCTTTTGCCCAGAACTGGTGACGATTTTGAACAGTTTTGTATCAGAGGCTGGCCACAGCAGGACAGTTTTCGACACAAAGATAAACCACCAGAACGGTACAAACTGTATTTCTGACAAGATGTTTTAGGTAGTTGACTGTTCTATGGTCTCGTACCACTTATTTAAATATAGATTCCCTAGTCAAGAATTTATGTTTACGATAGGATGCCGAGTTGACAACACTTTATTACAATAATATTGTAAAAATAGAGTTCGAACTTTTAAGACTGTAGATGTGTATCATATATCGTACACTTATTTCATTAGCATAGCTTATGAGCTATCATTTTTCAATTTCCAACATTACCTGTTGATTTATAAATTTTTGAAAACTAAAATTTTATTTTATAAACAGCCTACAAAGATCTCGGGAAAATGTGGCATATTTCAAAGTTCATAACAAAGGCCTGTATGAGATAGAAACAACCATATAACCCAAATTTTGTTTTCTAACTTTTGTTAACCTTCCTGCTGGTTTATCATCGTGAGAAAACTTTCCTAGTGTCCAGCCTCTGGTGCAAAAACCTGTTCCAAACTGTCACCAGTTCTGGGAAAGGGGCCAATTTGTTGTTCCTACTAGGATCTTCATTCTCCTTGGAATAGGGCAGATTTGTCTCGATGAGATATCTCTTTCTTAGCAAAACTGACCAGATCTTGATCTCGTCATCATCAAGAAATAGGCAATAACTTAATGACGACATATCTCGTCATTCGAAAAATTGGTCAAATCTTGATGGACGAGATATCTTGTCAAAACATTTGTAGGGTTAAAATGTGTCTGCTTCAAAAATAGTTTAACAGACAGTTAATTCAGTAACCTCACTGCTGATTTGAAGCAAAATTCGATGTAAAATGTCTACTCCAACAAAGAAAGAAATATGCATTATTTTATTTTTCGAACCAACATCTGTCACCTAAATAACTGTCCTTCCACTCTTCATATATTACGCCTCTTGACATTTGGTGGCATGTGTGAAAGATCAAGTTTATTTTTTAGAAGTGCTTGTTGAAGAACTGAAAACTCTTCAAGTAGAACCAGTAGCTCAGT
The DNA here is from genome assembly GCA_933210815.1 of Meta bourneti. Taxonomy (NCBI): domain Eukaryota; kingdom Metazoa; phylum Arthropoda; class Arachnida; order Araneae; family Tetragnathidae; genus Meta; species Meta bourneti. The sequence continues at coordinate 13,890,967 of OW119929.1, forward strand.
CAGAATTTCGTTTCGGAGGGTGTCCAAGTATAATTTTTAGGTCAAATAAAGATGAGCCCTTATTAGATTTTTCAAATTTTCGTTAAAAGTCGGTATCTTATTCAGTTACCTGACTAAATTTTAAAGTTAGCAATCATTGCAAATATAGACATCAACCGATCGGGATAGTTACAAGTAGAGAAATGACTTTTACAATGAAATTCTTAAGAATAAATTATTTATAATGAGAATTACATAATACTAAGCAGATATATTGTTTTTCAAAGTTCACTTTTTATTTTTTTACTTCATTTTTAAAGAATTGGTAAGATACTTAGGTATCGTGGACTTAGAGCAGCAACACATTAACTGACATTTTTCGAAGACACTAAATGTCTATTTTCATGATAAGTACATAACTATATTGAAACTTGTTTAAAAGATATGTAACGTTATCAAAATACTTATAATTTTGATTTTGGACTTAAAACTAATACCTATTACTTAAACAGTTGAACAGTTAAAAAATTTGTAATTTAATGCGTTTTTGCTCTAAGCCGGCGATATGTGAATATAATATAATTTGTTACAGAGTTATGTTAGAGTTAATTATAAAGTTCAATTATTATCTCAGTTACTTTAATATTTTTTATCGCTATTTGAAGAATATCACAACAGTATCCTATATTCATGCAGAATTAATTTCTATGGATATATAAAAATTGCACACCAACACTTTCGGTAGGGCGTGGTTTGGCATCGAGAAGCCCCTAGCTGTGATCTGTCTACTTTACTTCAAGCTGAATAAACGCTTGGCAAGCTCTCAATAACAACTCTAGAGCATCAATTCAAAGTACTCAAAAATGTAATCTATTCATTTTCAGCTTATTTTTAAAATTCGGGGTAGCTTTATACAAATTGTAAAATTTTGAAGAAACAAATTGCGTCAAATCATAATGTAACTACCCTTTAATAGAAGTCATGAAATATGTTAATAAGTCTGACGACGTTGATTAAAATAACATCCAATTATTTTCATCACCACGGAAAGGCGTCTAGTTTTCCTATTTCAATTAAAACCCACTTTCGGATACATTTTCTCCCCCAGACACCCCAAGTTCTCTTAAATCCCCAGTATACATGTGGTGTGGGTTGAAGCAGTTAGCCTTCTTGCTTATTTTAACTTCATCTGACTTCCGTCTTATCCTAAACATAACAAAACAGTTTCATACACAAAACTGCCCGGGGGCGTCGAGGCTCTCGATAATATTGGGAACAATGGCCACTTAATGTTGCACTAATTAGGAATAAAATGTTTACCGAGATAACACTTCGCTTTAATTACGCGTTCAAGTAGGTGGAGGGAGGGGTCCTATTATGTGCTTCCAAAGACGCCTCTAACAAAGAAAACAACGACTAAGTATTTTGAATTTGTTAATTAAACATCTGAAGCATGGAGAAAATGCTTTATTCTCATTTACTATATTTGCGGGCGTCGTTTTTATTGAGTTTTATAATTGTTTACCTTTTTGAAACTCTGGAGTATTTTCTTTGAAGTTTCACGCTGGATTTTTGTTCCGGGCTTTTTTTAGTTCTTTTCCGCGTTGGAGTGTTGTATCTTTAGGGACTTTTCAATGCTTTAGAAACTTAATAAAGGTTGAAAGTTACGAAAGTCTAATTGACTTTTTCTTTTCGTTTTAATATGCGGTTAACTTCACTGCATTGACTTAAAAAATAGACCACCTTTGTTAATTGTTAAACTGGAACTTTCCTTTCGAAGCCATTTTTTTTTTCGTTTCCTTCCTTGAATGCGGCTTTTTTAGCGTGGTTACGGTTTGTCGAAATTAATTTGCTAATTTTAATTGGGTGATAGTTTAATTTGTTCTTTTGTTTTCTAACTTTGAGTGAGGTGAAACAAATTGGAGGTTCTATTTTGAATACTATTTCGGTGAATTAACCACCTGGGATCGACGACAAATCGATAAAAAAGCAACAAGAGCCATTTGTGTAAACATTTCAGGAGTTTTAACCCGTAAAAGGTGAATACAACGATACATGATGATTATATTGTGTGCATTAAAAATCATCCGCATCTTATTATTGAATGTCTTTTGTGTTGGGTGATTTGAAATAGATTTCCTAGCGGTTTCATCTTTAATGTTTCTCTTGTAATTCAAACTGCTTAAAAATGTTTAATTTTTTACAAATATTGTATATGTGCTTTTCATAAGGAGTTGTATGTATATAAAAGGAAAATCAAACTTTGTGTTAGATTCTTCCTCTACTCGTATAGTCCGACACTGGTAAGTTTGCATTTGAATAACATGGTTTACTCGTTAAATCGGGGGGAGGAACACGTTTAATCATCCTGGCGGTCGCCTCGACGAGGTATGTCATCATCATAAAAACTAAACAAATCTTGATGGACGAGATATGTCGTCATTAGAAGAAAAATTATCAGATCTGGTCTCGTCATCATCAAAAGGCAAGCAAAATCTTGATGACGAGATATCTCGTCCTTATCAAAACTGGTCTCTTTCCTTGATGGACAAAATGCATAGTCGAAACCACCAGGAGGGTTAATGCAAATTATTCGCTTCCACAATTTGAATCTTCATCGTAAATCCTGGCTCCGAGTTTCGGTGCCGTAAGTGATAGCACTCATTACGAGGCGAAGGTTGTTGGAAATTACAATCTATGGCGAAAATATGGAACTAACCATCTACGGTTGCCGCTGTATATTATTTTGAGTTCCACAGACCTTCCTCCCCGAGAGTTTGGGCCGCTTAGCCCGGTTGAAAGGTTAGCGGATTAGCAACGGGAGGATAGCGAGTTCGAATCCAACCAATGACCGTCGTGTACATGAGAGGCTGGAGTCCGTTAAATCTGTCGCGGCCTTAAATGTCCTTACGTTGGTGTGGTGGGAAATTTTGGAGAGTGGGGTTCAGGTGTGACCTCATCATCTGACCGTGGTTCAAAATTACGTAGTGTTGTCCTCGGTTCTATCACTTCGGGATTGATCGTGGACGATCACCAACAACTTGTTGTATTTCTCCAGTGCGACATTAATTAACTACCTACGTACCTTTAGAGTTTATCATGTTCCTAACAATAGACTACTCCATGTAGAAAATATAAGATTAAAGATAGCAATTGTAACCTTTTTATGTGCCCAGGATCCTTTGACTAAAATTAGTAATAACGTGACCCTTAGACTAATTTCACGGGTGGAAACGAACATTCATCATCTGATTGGTCCACGGGACGGGTGAATACACTCATCCATTGATTCCTCATCTGATTGGTCCGCGCGACATAATACTAGACTTTGGCGATTTAATCATTTTCTCCACCATTGTATAGAAATGCGTATTCACATAACTTATCATCATCATGAATTCTTTAGTGCCTATGGGCACATAAGGCCTTCAATCTAGATCGCCAAAGTTTCCTGTCCGATGCAGCAAATCTAGCTTCATACCAGCTAGCCACATCCAGCCTCACTTCTCTCTTGTTCCATCATACGTCACCAGCTCAAACGTCCACGCTTTCTTTTTCCATCAGGAGTCCAGGTCAATAATGTATTAGGAATACTGTCCCTGTTCATTCTTATCATGTGTCCTGTAAACTTCCAACGTCTAAATTTGATTTCATTTCCTATTTCACTAAATTTTGCTTTATTTAATAATTTTTCATTTGAAATGTAGTATGTCCAAAAAATTTTTATGATAATTTTTAATCATTTATTTTGTATCACATTAGTTTATTGTACTGTGTTTTGGTAATTTTCCATGTTTCAGAACCGTATAAGAGAACTGAAAGTACTCGTGATTTGTACAGATTTAATTTGGTTTTAACATGTTTATATTAGTTGCTCTCCACAATTTATTAAATTTCTTAAAACAGTTGCGAGCTTTTGAAATTCTAAGATCAATATCTTCATCAGTACCACAATTTGTGTTTAACATCTAACTTATATTAAGATGTTATACCACCAAACGAGACGATATGATGCCAAATCGGCCAATCAAGCCAATTTTTCACAGAGCAATCATGTGAGTACTAGCAAGTTGGTTTCACTTTATGAAGCTCGCCTTAATAGCAATGCTCAGTCTACTTATATATTTCACATCTATGGACTACTCCACTGTCATTTGTCTTCTAACTGAGTCGCACTACACCAACTTTTGACGACACACAAAGCACTGAAAAATATGTTAACCACTTAACGCATTTACCCGTGTTTGACACGGGCGAAAGTTACCGGCAAATTTGCACATGCCCGTGTTTCACACGGGCGCTCTTCCGTTCTAGTAAAAATAGATAGGCTAGATTAAACTTATACCAAAGATGGCATAAACTTATTTATCATAGATGATTTACCACTTATTTATAGATGGATATTAAACTTATTTACCGTAGATGGCACCACTATGCACCATTTTTCTTGTGTAAACCAAGTGGTGCATTTTGATGATTAGCTATAAGTTTGTTAGGAATTCTTTGTTATAAAGCAGTTGTTAGGTGTCTAAAAGGTAATATATCCATTTTTATTACGTTAAATATCATAAAAGTAAACAGTTAACCATAAATTAATTTTTACTAAGTGTTTTTGTAACTTGTTTAGAAAAAGTTATCTGATAATGAGCGACTGTGACGATTTTGAATATGCCAATTTATCAGAAAGTTTCAGCGATGAAAGTGATGATCTCTTGAGTGATGGAAGTGAATCTGAAGTTAATATTTTATTATTATTAATATTTTGAAATTCAAAATAATAAACATGTAATCAAATCGTTTACACTTTGTATAATAATTTTTTTATAACTTTTACCCCACCCCCCGCAACTGAAATCGCAAAAAATAACTTACACTATACCTATATATATATATATATATTCATTTTCTGTCAAAAAAAAACTCGATCATTTTTTACCAGTTTTTCCGAAAAAAAACTCGTGCTTTAAGTGGTTAATCAGAATAAATTCAGCAGATGTACGCTTACAGATGTGTGATTATATTGTTCTTCGATTTTTGAACGAATCGGTCATTCTTTACTAATTATAATCAATATTATTTACCCTCTGAGAGTCACGAGTGTACAGTCCTGTCCCAAGAATTTTAAGACATCGACAGCTGGCAATTTGTACGCGCCCCCTCGGAGAGGTGCCGAAGTACCAACGGGTTTTGTTTTTGAAGAAGGAGGAGTGCAGCCAGAAGGCAGGCCTTGTGAGGACGCTTTGCTTGGACAATAGTTTATTCTGTTAATTAATTCCTAAGTTAAAATTACCCAGTCCTTTTAAAACTTTTCTGTAACATATAACCTATCTGTAAATAAGCCTTAATTTACAGTTAATTAATCAGTTTCTGTTTGATTAACCTATTAATCAATGGATCTTTCAAAAAACTACAAAATGTCCACGGCGTGTTCATTCGAGCCCATTTGAAGGAGGTAGAGAAAAGTGTGACTAAGAGGTAGGTAGTTAATTAACGTCGGACTAGAACCACTCAACCGGCTTTTGGTGACGGTCCGGGATCAATCCCGAAGGGAAAGATCAAGAACAACGCGTCGTAATTTTGAACCACGGTCAGAGAACGAGAACAACACCTCACCTGGGGCCCCACCCTCCAAACTTCTACACCACGCCAATATGATGACATTTGAGGTACCGACAGATTTAACCATTCCCCATCTATACGACGGCTTTGGCTAGACCGAGTTTCGAACTCGCAACCCTGCGGTTGCTGATACGATCCTCTTCCAACCGGGCTACCACGGCCCTCTGAATGTCCCGAAATTTCTGAGTAGTGAAGTATTGTTTTTACCCAAATGACCTAAAACTAGTTAGACGCCATGGAGGGAAGACTGAAGGTTGCAGAACGTATATAGGGTGATTCTACGGTCATGGGACAAACTTCAGGGGGTGATAGAACACAACGAAACAAACACTTTTCACCATAGAATGTATGGTCGCTTACCATTTCGGCACAAACACACGGTTCGACGCAAGTTGGAAAGAAGAGGCATGAAATATGGAAACAACGCTTTAATGTCAAATAAACATCAATAACTGCTTGACAAATCGAAATAATACAATTAGATTTGCATAAATTAAAAATAAGTACAAGGAATAACGGGTAAGAAAGGAATGACATGTACAAAACATAAGAAACTTTTCACATGGAAATAAAACGACATGTACAAACATCAGTCGGTAAGTACAACGCAAATGATCAATTACAGAAACTGTTCAAAATGTCGACCACCACACCTGATGCAGGCCTCGCATCGCCGACGTAACGCTTTTATGCAAGCGTTTGACTGCGCTCTCTAGCGGCCAACCGCTGCACTTGCGACCCTACATTCTATCGGGAAAAGTGTTTGTTTCGTTGTGTTCTATCACCCCCTGAAGTTTGTCCCATGACCGTAGAATCACCCTGTATATGCATGTGGCATTTCTAGGAAGATTATAATTATTGAAATTTAAATCGTATGACTACAAACTGCATCTTAAATTATAATTACCTCTGCAGTTTCAATCATCAAAATCTCTCACATCACTTCAGAAAACTTTAGCTCAACTACAATCACCATAAACAAAACTAATCACTAAGCATAAGAAGAGAGATAATTACACTGCCATTAAGCAGCATTTACTAAAAGAAAGCACAAAGCATTTACGTTTGCTTTACCCGGAAAACAACGGAAAATTCATTACCATTCAAATCCGAACAAAAATACAACCGAAGATCTTATGAATTTTAAACAATCGCTTCTGCAACAGCGAATATTCGTGATTCCAATAACACTCGTTCAGGAGAATGTAACAGCGGTCCGTTTAAAGAATTCAATCTCTTCCCCTCAATCTGAGTTAAACGACCGAAAGTCTTGTCAAACGAAATGTATCCTTCAAATTACCTTCATTTGGAAGAGTTTTTCTGCCCCAAAAGTGCTTCGATCGACGCGTAATTAAACGTGAAAATCCAACAAAAGAAATTGCTGTTCGTTCTGGGGAGAACAAAACGCTAATAAGCAGCCTCGTTTCATTATTTAAAGTAATGACCGTAGCCCGATTCAAAACCGAGACGTTGCTTCAAGAAGAGATCTATCATTCAGGGGATAGGAAATTAAAACTTCGCAAGAGGCCGGGCCATTCATTCCTCGTTTGCTTCGAAAGATGATTAATGTGACTTAATTTCCTGAGGAGTGGAAGAGATTACAAGCGGCTTTTTCGGTGCAAATTGTGTCCTTGTAATTTTGGGGGTTCGGGTCGATCGAGATCGGCTCAGATGAGGAGATATCGATTATGAAATTAGTTACGGAATCGCTTTTTAACAAGATTCGGGCTTGTTTGGGATTATATGTGTTGTTGGGACAGCGTTCCTCGTAAAATTGCGTTAAGAAAATACTAAAATGAAACCGAGAACCATGTTTTGGGGGATATTTTGCACAAAATAAATAATGAATTAGGAAATGAAACATTAGTTTTGGCGTTGCCAGACAACAAGTAGTTAAATAACTTTTATAATTAATGGGTTTTTCGCTTGAATTTTCGCTTTAAATGGGCCGCGGTACCCTTATTGGAAGAGTAACGGATTAGCAACAGGAGGGTGGTGTGTTCGAATCCAACCTAAGACCGTCGTGCACATGGGGGCTGGTGCACTTTAATCCTCTGGATACGGGGACCGGCCCAACCGGCCGAAAGTTTCGAGTCCCCTCGCTACGAAAGGCTCAGATTCTTTCAGACCTCAAACACCTGAAGAATCGCCGAAGCCCATTACGATTTCCATGCCCTCTTTTCTGTGCTACAAAGAGACCCGCGCGTGAATAGCCTTATCTCCCCGTTGACAAAGATGTCAGGGTTCTCGACGGGGAGCCTCGCAAATGGTTTATCCTCAACCATCAACTCTGTGAGAGGTTGAATAAATCAAGAGATACACTTAGAAAATCACCGCCGCCCTTTCAGTTTACCCGGGAAGAATCTGTCCCTTCTAGGCATACCAACGACCCGACAATAGAAACCGGCACATTAAGTGTTAATGGGACGACACATATTCCTCTCCTCCTGGGGAAAGCATTCTAAAGGCCATTTCGGCCGATTTCAGTAAGTTGTCTGTAAAGCCGTTGGGACGGCTGCTGGAACCAAAGAAGGAAGCGATATTCTGCCCCGACGTATGCAGATGGTTAATTCTGTCATGGCCTCAAATGTCCTCACGGAAGTTTGGAGAGTGAAGTACCAGTTCAGGTGTGACCTCGTCATCTAACCGTGGTTCAAAATTGCGTGGTATTGTCATCGGATCTTTACCTTCATGTTTGATCCCGGACCGTCTCCGTAGGTCTTTGTGTTGCTCCAGTGCGAATTTAATTAAATACCTACCTACATTCGCTTTAAATATACTCATTTCCTTACAAAATGCTGTCATCTGACCGTGGTTCAAAATTACGTGGTGTTGTCCTCGGATCTTTATCTTTGGGATTGATCGTGGACCGTCACCAATAGCCTGTTGTGTTGCTCTAATGAGACATTAATTAATTACCTACTTACCTTACAAAATGTAAGTTATACAAAATTAAATGTTTTTAAATATTTCATATAAACTGTCAAATATTTATAAATTATTAATACTCGTATTTTAGAAAGGAATGAAAAATAATTTCAAACAAAAGTATTAGAATTTAAATTCCTTAAATATCAATTTTTGGAAAAATAGTTTTTCCAGCAATATTGGTAAAGGATTCCAAGTTGCGAACCACAATAGTAATAATACCCCAAATTATTTCTAAGGTGTTTTCGTATTGTTTGTACGCTTCTGCAAACCTAGGACAAATAGAAAGGGGGTAATATGTAGTCTATGGTATAAACACGGTTTTTAAGAACAAGTGTACTAAATTTAGTGGGAATTGGTCAAACGGTGTAGATTTGTGTCGAGTACAGATAGACAGACGCCAACTCTGCATTCAAAGATAAATTACCAGGTATGGCAATTTTATTGCAATGGGGATAAGGCTCTAAGTATGACTTAATGAGATTGGGAAGGGCTATTTTGGGGTAATATTTGGGTCAATTTTTGAATCAAAACTCACCTTTACTTTTGATCAAAATGATCTTTCAATTTGAAAAAAGTACATTATTTTTTCATGATAAAATGCCACGATTTTTAAAAAGTGGATTTGATTTCTAAGCTATTATGAATGTCACTTAGACCATTTCTGTAAAATCGTCGTAACTAAAATCATAAAAGGGATGCATCTACGGCAAATTAGTCTTAGATATACAATGTCTTATCTTTTCAAAAATGTTTAGTTACTTTTTGTGGGTAGGTAGTTGAATTTAAATGCACGATGTGGTTCTAACCGTGGTTCAAAATGTGGTTCTAACCGTGGTTCAAAATGACGAGTTGTCGTCGGATCTTTCCATCCTCGACTGATCCCGGACCGTCACCAATGGCCCCCGTTGTGTAGCTCCAGTGCTACATTAATTCAACTAACTACCTACATAACCTATAAGAGTCCATTGGCGTGGTGTGGAAGTTTGGAGAGAGGTTGGTTTGTTTGTTGGGGTTTTATGTCGCAAGGGTGATATTTGGCCATGCTGCGCCAGACACAATACATACAATATCAAGTAATTGACACACAGAATGAAAGTTTTTACTGACACAGAAGAGAGAAATACACCCAGGGAGGAATGCTCCTGACAGGAATCTAACCTACGCCACCTACAACTCGAAGGTTGCTATCGCAGTGGATCACTGATCCACAATGGCACCAGTTTGAAGAGAGGGAGTGTCAACTGGGGTAGTGACCTCGTCATCTGAACGTGGTTCAGAATGACGAGCTGTTCTCGAATATCTTCCTTCGAGATTAATCCAAGACTGTGGTCAAAAGTCCGCTGTGTGGCTCCACTGCGACGTTAATTCAACTACCTATCAAAACCTGTAATACGTTACTTTTTCTTAAACCTCTGCATACGTCAAGGCAGAATATCGTTTCCTTCTTTGGTTACGGCAGCCGGCCCAACGCCGTCAACTTACTGAAACCGGCCGAAACGGCCTTTACAATGCTTTCCCCTAGGAGGAGAGGGAATATGTGTCGTCCCATTCTCACCTAATGTACCCGTTTCTATTGTCGGTTCGTGGGTATGCCTAGAAGGGACAGATTCTTCCCGTGTGAACTGAAAGGGCGGCGGTGAGTTTTTAACCGCATCCCTTTTCATTTACTCAACCTCTCACAGACTAGATGCTCGAGGATAAACAATTTGCGAGGCTCCCCGTCGATAACCCTGATATCTTTGATAAGATAAGGCTATTCACGCGCGGGTCTCTTTGTAGCACAGAAAAGAGGGGATGGAAATTGTAATGGGCTTCAGCGATTCTTCAGGATTTGAGGTCTGAAAGAATCCGAACCTTTCCTAACGAGGGTACTCGAAACTTTTGGCCAGTCGGGCCAGTCCCTGTGTCCAGAGGGTTAAGCCCCAACAGTCACCAAACTCTCCTCAGTTAGACCGCCCGAAACGGCCCAACCTCAAACACCCAACGACGGCAAAAACGATTCCCTCCACTGTCCCCGCAGAACGTCACTCTCGAATTGAAACACAGCAAAGCAAATGATCCTCGTGACATTTACGCAACCGCGGGTTGGATACAAACAATCGATACCCATTATCGTCTCCGAAATGGAGAAATATCAATAGCGCCGGATGAATGATTCCATCGTTTTCGGTTTTAGCCCTCGGTGATCCCTCGATGAGATATCGCAGGGATGAGGACATAAATATTTGACAGTCAAAATCACATCCCATTCCGGATTTTGTTTCTCTCCGGGAGATCGATCCTCCCGGAAGGACAGCGTCCCGTCGGGACCGCATCACAATTAAAATAAGATTAATGCGTTATTAATGCGTCTGCCGTTTCTGAGTAATCGCATTTGTTATACAGTGGCGCTGCGGGTGAGTTACGGAGTGCAGTGGGTTAGTGGGATGTCCCAGCGTTTTATATTTCATTGCACTTGTACATTACTGAAGATTAAAAGTTGCGTTATATTTATATCACGAGTAAAAGCATAGAAGGCTGAAAATAAGTTTTAAATATGTTTTAAAGTGCGGCTCTTGAGACAAAGTGGTTTATTCCTCCCTGGTTGTGTTTTCTCTTCTGTGTCAATATAACATTCATTGTGTGTGTTTATTACTTGTTGTAAGTATTGTGTTTGGCGCAGCATGGTCAAATATGGCCCTTGAGCCATAAAACCCTCAAACCAACCAACCCGTGATAAGGCAGTTAACCTATAGATGTGAAATATAAAGTATGTAGTTATTTAATGTAGCATTGGAGCAACACAAAGGGCTATTGGCTACAGTCCGGGATCAACCCTCGACGGGACAGATCGGAGGGCAAGACTACTTAATTTTGAGCTACGGTCAGATGAGATTACACCTGAGCTGGCACCCCACTCCCAACTTCCACACCACGCCAGCGTGAGGATATTTGAGGCCACGACATATTTAACGCTCACCAGCCGCCATGTATAAGACGGTCTTTTGGTCGGACCGAGTTTCGAACTCGCAACCCTCCGGTTTTTAATCCGTTATTCTTTCAACTGGACTACCACGGCCCGACTAAATAAGTAATGTTTTAGTATTACCTTACTAATCTTCCTGTAGATAACTTAAACAGTTTCTAAAATTTTTGTTTAGTTGTAAACATTATATTAACTTTACAAAAGCTCAAATTTGAGCTTTCCTATCAATGGCAGATATTAATCAAAGGTCGATTCAGAATTCCGATTTCTTAACGAATTTCAAGCATCAAATTTAACTACTAACATTTCCTAGATATTTTAGACCAGCATGATTCCCCAAATCAGCAAACGGAAAATGTCCGACTGTCGCATAAATAAGCAAAGAACCAACTCTGCTCTGTGTGTATTGGTCTCTAAATCAGCACGAAATGAGATTTGAAGAGGTGAGCACAGTGACTGATTCTTTCATTAGGAGGCAGATAAAATAAGTCAGAACAGACTAAACAAGGAATGTTGTAGTATTACTTTACTTACTCTTGCTGTAGGTGCCCTCAGGGTAACATCTTTAGATGTGTACGAGCATCACAGCGGCGAGTTACCTGAGAGATCTTTGCTCCCTTTCATTTTTACCCTCGACTACCCTTCTACTTTTTAATCCGTTGCTAATCTGTTACTCTTCCAATCGGGCTACTATGGTCCCTGTTCATGTGTTGCCTGTCACAAACGTTTTATATTTTATTATTCTTCTATATTACTGAGCATTAAAATATGTTATATTTTTATATCATTGGTACAAACATAAATGGCTGAATACGTTTTCAATATAGACGTGAAACAAGTGCATTGATTATTGTTACTGAGAGAAGCTTCAAAAATTGTGATCAACATGTCGACTTGTAGTCACATAGAGGTTGATTTTATATGGTTTACATCCTTTTCTGGCATTCGCCGTTATACAAATAATGTCGGTTTTTTGTGCAACATTTGTCAATGAAAAAAATTTAAAATTATTTCAGGATTTAGTTTTGCTGTCGTGGTTTGAACATTGGAATGTTGGGATCACATCACATTGCAGCAAGCAGCTGGTCTCTGAGCTCATCACATGATGGTAGCTATGGCAAGATAAAAGCTGTTCTTACACGATGTCAAAGGGTTGAAGGTGTTATTGAAGGGAGCCTGAGAAAGCATCTACGGAATAGATTTGTTGTCGCTGCACGTCCTTGTTTATTCATCGAGAAGTGAAAATTATAGCTGAGACATCAATATTCAGATGAGAGGGTTCAAACGGGTTGTGAGAAAGTCGCATTAACACATCAAATTATCACCTGTGGGAGCCATCGGTGTTGAATAAACCCATATGGCTCTCCAGTGTATTAAAAAACTCGGCATCCATGACTAAACTTAAAATATGTATGCTGGCAGCTGGAGAGGTGGCTAACTGCCCGCCGCCCTCAGTTTGAGCTCTTTGTGGCATCCTGATTTTTAATTCCCCTATGCTAATATATTGAATTTTATTATTTTAAGAATCATATAACATTTTCACCCTCACGTATTTATATTCAGATTCGTAATTCAATATTTTAATATCTTATGTCACTTTGTTCATTTTTGTATTATATTATTCCATTATAATTTGTGTTTTCATATGTTTCAATCTGTGTGGTCATTATCGTCCCTGTAAACAGGTGGTTTGTCACCGGTCGTCTTATTATTTGATATTTATTATGTGTTATATGTTTTCACACTGTTGTCTGCCCTGTTGGCTTAGTTTGTAAATTTTAAAATTTTTGTTCAATAAGTGGTGGTGTTCTGGTTGCCGGGGCCGCACGTCGGCGTTGCTCTCCCCCGGGGGGGGGTTGGCCTGCTGCCCTCTTTCGTGGTCACGGTGGATGTCAACCCCCGCTTTCCAAGAAACAGCTCTAAGCCTTTTTTAGGCGAGCTGGAAGGCGGTGAGTCTGAAAAAAAAGAGGTGTCCTGATCAGCCACTGTGTGCTGGTGGCTGGAGGGGTGGCGGATGGGCTCCCCAAACCCCACAACGAAGAAACTGACACATCGGTCACCTGGTGGTTGCCCCAGGTAGGAAGCCTAGGACTAGGTCCGGCCTCATTTTCTCTATTTTATAGTATTTTAAATTTTTAAATAAAATGTTTAATTGTGTCCTTATCTTTTTTTTGTGTTGCCCAACTTCATTCAACTTGTATTTTTAAATTTTTATATTACTTTTATATTTTGTATTTGTTTTATAGGTTTTCTTTATATATGTTTTGCGTTTCATTGTTTATATGTGTTGGTATTGTTTGTGTTGGGACCTGTTGTCCCATTCTCGACCCTGTGAACCGGCGTTGTGCCGGTCGTCTCGTCGTTTTTATTCTGTTGGCCATGTGGCCTTTTATGTATATTTTGAAGTTTGGAAATAAAAGGTTCTGGGCCGTGCGTGCGGGAGCCCGCGTGTGCCTCTCCTGCCCGTTTGAGTGGGTCCCTCTTGGTCCTCTGTGCTGGAGGTCAATGTGCGTGCTGGAGGTCAATACCCCCTCCTTCCGTAATCCGCTCAAAACCTCCTGGTGAGTAGGGAGGAGGTGGGTCTCGAGTCTCGAGGTGCTGTCCTTGGATCCGTCCCATCGGGATTGATCCCGGACCGTCGCCAATAGCCCGTTATGTTGCTCCAGTGTGACGTTAATTAACTACCTACCTACCTATAGCTCTGAGTAAGGAACCTGGGATACGAGATTTATTCCCCAATAAAACTTTTCAGTTCTTTCCTGTAGGCATGTCTTTGTAGATTGAAATCCATTAGTCTTAATAGAAGGCAAATAAGCCTCTTTATGGGGTAAATGGGATTTTGGTTGGGGCAACTGTAAAAATACAAAGGGCAAGGTTTTAGGCTGCGTATTTATATCAAGGTCAATTAATGTAAATATACAGCTGTTCTTTTGAAAAAATAGTTTTAAAACGAAATTGTGAGAGCGTAATAATTAATTATTCTCTAAACAATTTTTCTCACAGTAAATCGTATTATCAACGTTCACTGCACACAATATAATATTGTTCTGATCATCTACACTTTCTAAATTCTTTGTGGACTGTCTTTATTGGTCAAGAATGGTTGTATCATTTAGATTCATGGATTGTTTAGAAGTCCATTCCGAATCAAACATCACAGTTAAGGGTTAAAACGTTATCTTTAGAACACAGAAAGTAAAATACACTAGAGAATATGGTCATTGATCCTATTGTATCATACAGAGCTAAAGTTTAAATCAAATACATAAAAGAAAATGAACAAAATAATATTAGTACACAAATTAAATGAAAACAAGAATAAATATCATCTATCTGATAGAAAGTGGCATTTAATTTAGGGTGAATTCGATCACAATATTCTTTTATGTGCGAGTTTATGGGTTTATATTGATTCATGCAATGACTATATATCTAACCCTCCTTTAAGTAAACATTGTTGGTTCAATGTACCTAATCCTTCCTTAAGTAGTCTTTGATGGGAAGAAGAGTGCAATTAATACAGGTACACATAAATTTTTGATCCTCAGGAGAACGACAAATAGAGATGCTCCTGAACTCTCTGCCATCATCAATAGGTGGAATTACTTCAGTGGGCAAAATATCACTGAACGTAATAGAAAGAGCACATCTATCTTATTATTGCCATTAGAAACAATCTGTTTAACCCTCCTGGTGGTTTATCTTGGCGTGGAAAATTACCCTGTAGTGGTCAGCCTCTGATGCAAAATCCTGTTTCAAACTGTCACCATTTCCAGGCAAGGAACAATTTGTTCTTGCTTCTTGTATCTTTATTTCCCTCAGAGCAGTGGTTCTTAACCTGGGATGTGTGCAGCTGGGGTGCGAGAGAAGTTTCGATGGATGACAGCGATTTCTTAACAGAAGATCTTATATAAATACGAGCCAATGCACGTATTTAAATATAATTTGAAAAACTGGAAGAACAATTCTGGTATGCACAGTTAGAACCTTATACCCAACTGGCAAAGCGGTTGCAGACACCATTTGCCACCACCTACCTGTGTGAAATGGGATTTTTATCACTTTTGCACATAAAAACAAAAGCCAGAAATAGCTTAAATGCAAGTGATGACTAACGCGCTGCTAAAAAAAAGAGCCTCGCTTCAAAGGTATTATGAGTAAATAACAACAACGAAGTCATTAAAAAATTGAGATATTGTTTTGTATGTATATGTAAATGTATGTGTTTATTTTTCAATAAATAAATTATCTTGGAATCGAAGTAATTTCCTTAATAAAGATGTAGCAACACATTTTTCAAGGGGGAGCGAGAACTTATTTTTAGATTCAAGGGGGTGCCGATCACTAAAAAAGGTACCTTAGAGTATTGACAGTTTTGTCTTGACGACATATCTAGCTATTAGCAAAATTGATCAGATCTTGGACGAGATATCTCGTTGAAATCACTTGGGGGATTAAATGTATTTGAGTAACTTCACGACTGTTTGTTCTTTAATAGTCTCTCTGATCTGTATAATCCCCAGTCTTGCTGAAGTACATCTAGAAATGCATAGCAGTGTTAACTCTCCTGGTGGTTTTCTCGACGAAGTACCATGTCATTAACAAAACTGACCAGATCTTGATACACGAGTTATCTCGTCATTAGAAGAGAGCTGGACAGGTCTTAATCTCTTTATCATAAAAAATCGGCAATGTCTTGATGACGAGGAATCTCGTCAGTAGCAAAATTGGTCAGATTGATTGACAGGATATCTTGTTGAAACCACTTGGAGGGTTAAGCCATCACCCCGCAGAGAAAGAATTGTGAATGGGAAAAGTACACTGGATCTATATTCAAGTGGCAGTTTATTTTATCTGGTCAGTTTTATGTAAATCCCTCAGCATGTAAACAAAGCTACAGAACAATGTATTTCGGCGTTGTGCAATACAAATACAATAAAATTTCTTGAAATGGCACGATTCATTCAGAGCACTGACTACAAATGCAATATACGCTTAAAGTACAAAATAATTTAAATATATGTGCGACTCGTTTAAGGGTGTCTGAGACTCAAAATATGAAAAAAGTCCAATTTTTTTTATTATCTTAAAAAATAATATAGATATTTCTGAATAAAATAGCACCTACATTTTGTTTCTACCATCAGTAGAACCGGAAATATTCGGCTTTTTATAACATAGCTGCAAATCAAACGAGCCTCACCCATCAGATAATGTAAACAAACTGTTTTGGAGTCTACTTTCTACTGTTTCAGCTCTATTTTTTCTAACTCAAATAAACTACGCTACGAACACTTTTGAAGTGATCTGAATTGACCATTGTACTATTTTCACTGTTTCTATTGTTGAATTTGCGCATTTTCGAATTTTCTGTACTATCAATATACCTTCAATAACGCTTTCCATAAGGACTGTAGGCGGTTCAGGAAAGCGACGATTAAGTCCACAAAATATTTTTAAAAGGTATAGAAAAAGGTCCAACTTGCTGAAATTAAATTAAATGAAGCAGTAAAACTAAGAAGTAATACACAATACTATCCAGGAGGATTTTAAACAAACATAAAGTATGCAAAAGTGCTTTTTAATAACTTGAATATTTTCATAATTTTAAACGCTCTTTTTCTCCTTTTCTGTTAAATGGGATTTCGATAGTGAAAAATGGATATAACTTAAAAACTACTTGTCATAAATGAATGAAATTTTCTACAATTACTTTTCAAATATATTTCTTTAATTTGTCTTCAGCAATTGTGTATATATATATATTATTATTTTTTCTATAATTTTTCGAACATTGTATACTATGTGTTTTATGTAGTTTTTGAACAAAATATTTTTTAAAATTTTTTCTAACTGTTTTAACCAAAAATCACGAAGACAGTTTAAAGTATGAACTTTCAGGAGTCAATTAGTGCAAAAATGAAGTGATTTGTTATAAAATATTTTAAGATATATCAATTTCGCCCAACGTCAAAATTTTTAATATTTTAAATTTTAATAAAAAAAATTTTGAAGTTTTGAAAATATAAAATAGTTATTATAATTGCAAAATACAATGCATACATACAGAAAAAATTTCAGAACAAAAACTTTAAAATTGAAGATTTTAGAATTTTGAGTCCCGGACCCCCCCCCCCCCCTTAAGAAATCTCGAAACAAAATTTATGCGTTTGACACGACTCTACAAAGTATTAAATAAATACTTCACAGCATATAATGAATGACACTAAGAAATTACTTTGAATACGCGATTCTATACTATTGCCGTTTATTGCAAAAGTGTGGAAATCACAAGGAATTATTTTCTTAGGTAAATATTAAGTAGTTTATGTTTACCGAAACTTACAATTTCTTCTAAGTAAAACCTTTATCCTTCATTTAAGAATGCATTATATTTCCTTCTTTAATTCGGTAATGCCTATTGTGTAATCTATTTTTTATTTTGTAAAAAATAGTTTCAGAAAATTGAGTTTAGTTTCGATTCTTGAGAGAGAAAGATTCCATTATAGGAGGATAGTTTCAAATACACTACTGTTTGTTAAAATTGCAACACTATAAAATGATCATCAGAAATAAATGAAATTTATTCCACGTATTACATATAGTGGTTTGAATAAACGATCAAATTTACAGAGCAATAAAACAAAAATAATGCCGAAAATCAATATCTTGTGCAGTCGCCACGCGTAGCGATGAGAGCCTGTACACGTCGTGGCATCGAATCATACAGATTCTGAATGTCATGCTGAGGAATGGCATTCCAGATGGCCTCTATCTGATGTAAAAGTTCAGCCATACTCTCAGCCTGACGAGCGGTACGAGCGAGTCGCCGTCCTATGTATTCCCAGATATGCTCAATTGGCGACATATCCGTGTAACGTGCAGGCCATGGAAGAAGCGGAACCTGTCGTGCACTGAAGAAGGCTTCTACATTCCGAGCAACATGTGGACGGGCATTGTCTTACTGAAATACAGCTCCACGAATACATTGAAGGAGGGGTAGGACCTCGGGCTCCACAACTTCCCTGATGTAGCGCCCGCTGTTCAGGGTCCCCACAATTTGGAGTAGGCGGGATCGTCCATGTTATCCAATAGCGCCCCAGATCATAACACCAGGCGTTCGTACATTATGACGCTGAATACGACACTCAGGGAAAAGGCGTTCACCTCTGTAACGTCTGACGAGTACGCGTCCATCGTTATAGTAGAGATTGGAGCGGGACTCATCTGAGAAGACGACTAGTTGCCATTCGGCACTACATTCCCTGTGTTGGTGAGCCCGTTGTAGCCGGAGGCGTCGGTAGTTCAGCGTCAAGGGAATCCTGTGCAGGGGGATCCTTGTACGTAGCCCATCGCGTAGCAGACGTCGACGAACCGTGGGGCAGACAATGACATACCTGTAGACGTGCTCCAATGTTGCGCCAACGCACGAGAGGACGCTGTACGGTCCGTCACCACCATGCGGATGAGGTGTCTGTCGTCCCGTGGTGACGTCATATTGCGTGGCCCACTGCCGGGGTTTCGACTTGTCCGGTTCTCCATGGTACATCTCTTCCACACACGCATCACTGTTGTGGCATTACGCCCCGTGCGAGTGGCGATCCGCCCTCTCGATGGCCGATCATGCGGCCCTGTTCGAACTCCGTTAGTTGCTCTGCGTTTTTGGTGAGGCATATTGTCTTCTAATCAATCATTTACAGCAGTCAAACGACGATACACACATTTTAACGTACCTTTACAGTGCTTTTTATACACGGCTCACTTGGAAGTTTAGAGGGTGTCTCTCGGCCCACACATACGTGATCGCTTTGTAATTCTAATCATTTGCTTATCCTAACCTGTTTTGCATTTCATGCAAATTTCGTTTAATTTGCATGATTCCTTCATGGTGTTGCAATTTTCACAAATAGTAGTGTATTATTTAATAGGAATTTAAGAAATGAAACATGTAAGATCTTGTTTTTTTCTCAACTGAGAAAAAATCTTTTATAACTAAATAATAGATTTTTAATGCAATTAAAATAAAATTGATTAATATTTTAACTACAGATTTAGCACATATATCCCTTTTAGCTGCTTAACCAATTTAATTTCTGAATCAATTCGTTTGAAGATATAAAATATGAAGTATGACACTTGTATTTGACATGTCTGGTATATCAATAATTTAAGACCATTATATTCTAATTTATACTAGTAATTGCCGAATGCTCGTGATAGAATTTATATTTCCCTAAATACAGCTTGCGAGGTAGCATCATCAATAGATTTTCAATAAGTATCCCCGCATCGATTTCTCTTTCCAAATTACCAGCACAATCCAATACAAGGACGCATTCCAAGCCTACAATCAAGTGCGTATCATTTCTCTTGTACGTGATCTTTCGGCAACAGAGAGAAAGCAAATGTTAGATGGTAATTATACCCTAGTTATATATATCTTTATCTGAAGTTAAAATTAATTAAACTAAATATTCTTTTAAGAAAAAGTATTACATGGAGATTGTTTTGAAGCTTGCCTGTCCACTTAAAATTTAGCTTTCCTTCAATTATTGGCGATTTTAAACATTACATACAAATACTTGAAAAATCAAAATGAGTAATGAACGCAAGATTTCATTAACATCAACTTGGGAAACTTTTTTTATATATCAAATGCTACATTTATAATGAACGTATGTTATCTATGGAAAACGAATGACAAGGCTACTCGGTGTAAACCTAAACAAACTACCGAATAAAACATACTTTTGGTAACTAATTCGATTAAATTACTGTTTTGGGGATATTTGGTGTTAATTTCTAACCCTAAAAGTGGTTATGACGAAATATATAGTCCATCAAGATCTGATCAATTTTGTTGAGGACGAGATATCTCGTCATAAAGAGCTTGCCGATTTTTTGATGATGACGACGAGATCTGGTCAGTTTTCTTCTAATGACGATATATCTCGTCCGGACAACCACCAGGAGGCTTAATCTAAGCAACATACCGAAATTGTATTCGAGTTGCATGCAAGTTTCGCCTCAAGTTACGAAAGAGGTTACTCAAATGCAAGCTCTCTACGTGTTCGCCTGAGTTATTTCAAAGATTTTCACCTCACCAAACTGACAGAATATAACAAAAGAAAATGATTTCTCGATGTTATGAATAACCAAATTTCCCTATGGTAAATGTACGAGTGTGCCCGTATAACCTCTCCGACAAAGAGGACGAAGTACAATAAAGTTAACTTTCGGAATGGTGTTAACGTTCATAGCAACGGCTCGGGGTCAAAGCCAACACCTGCACTTCTACCGGCGGTTGTAAATCTCGCAATATCAATCGAAAAGATCTCCTTCCCGCCCTTGCGTTTTTAAAGGGGGTACATGGCGACCCCCTCTTAAAATTAACTGTCCCCAGTGTCAACTGAAGGGATGCAATGGAGAGACGATTTTAAAAACTTCAACTTTGTCAGAGGTATTTTCTTTGGCTCGCGGTTTCCAACCGTTTTGGGTTAATCCCGATTGACCCTTCTACAGCGCCCACAACCTAGGGGCATTAATCCCTGATTATTTGTGTACATAACGTATATTGTTATACTAAAGTAGATACTTATTTTACTTGTACTTTGGCTTTCTTCGTTTTTTTGGCACACCACTCGCCCACTACGTTGCAATGTGTGTCCAATTTCGTACCCAGTTGGATATATGCGCCTTTTGTGTTTACAATATTGTGTTCATAAATTCAATATCTTTCTGAGTAAATATTTTATGTTTATGTGAAAAATTATTACAAACTTTCATTTTCTTGTCAGCCAATGCTTTATGTCTAGTGTAAGATGTTATATTTACCACGTTTTGCCTGATCTACTATATCATGTCAAGCGTGGAGTGTTTGTATCTCGCTCTTTTGTTTCACGTCTTTTGTGGGATGTTTTGTTTCATGCATTGTCTTTTATATACCCTGTCACCTACCTCTTTAGGCCACCCCTTGCTTGGATTTAACCCTTTGTTAGTAGGCTGGGTGGCTTCGGTTGCACAAAAAGCACTTGTACAACCGTCCTCTGTATTCAGCTTTACAGAAAAACACTCATACATCAACTCATTAAGTGATTTCGACGAGATACCTCGTCATCAAGATGTTTCCGATTTTTGGATTATGACCAGATCAAGATCTGGTCAGTTTTCTTCCAATGACTAGATGTCTCGTTCATCGAGATCTTATAAGTTTTCTTCTAATTCCGATATACACTGCTGGCCACCCAAATTGCAACACCAAGAAAGACAAGAGATATCACAACAAAATTTATTTTGTAGATAACATGTTGACCAAGTATCAAATGATTAAATTTATAGACTTCTGTGAAGTATGGTTCCTGCCAAAATCAGTAGCCAGAGTAGCCGCCATTGTTGGAGATCACCGCTGCCACACGCCTTGGCATTGATTCAAAGAGACTTTGGATGTGTTCTTGGGGTACAGCAGACCAAGCAGCTTCCACACGTTGCCAAAGTTGATCTGGTGTGGCAGCTGGGGATGTATTCTGGGTCAATCGTTGAGCAACCATGGACCACATGTTTTCTATCGGCGAAAGATCCGGAGAGCGAGCTGGCCAGGGAAGCAATTCAATCTGGCGATGGACGAAGAACCCTTGGACAATGCGTGCCACGTGTGGTCACGCATTATCCTGTTGAAATATGGCTGTGGGCAAGCCCTGAAGGTAAGGAAGGACAACTGGCTCCAACACCTCGGAGATGTAGCGCTGGCTGTTTAAAGTACCGGCAATGCGTACTAGAGGAGTGCGAGAGTGATATCCAATACCGCCCCATACCATAATACCCGGTGCAGGACCAGTGTGGCGGTGCATAACGCAGCTGTTCAGCATCCTCTCTCCACGGTGTCTCCAGACTCGAATCCGACCATCGTGGTGTTGCAGACAGAAGCGTGACTCGTCAGTAAAGACAATTTCATTCCATTCTGCCGTCCACATCCTTCTTTCATCGCACCATTGGCGGCGGAAACGTCTGTGGTTCTGCGTCAAGGGTAGACGAAGCAATGGACGTCTTGCGGACAGACCACTCTGCTGTAAACGGCGTCGAATGGTACGCGCAGACACTGGATGATGCGGTACAGACTGAATGTGCTGTGCTATGGTTCGTGATGTGGCTGAGCGATCCGTCACTGCCATACGCACAATATGCCTGTCATCACGTGAAGTGGTGCACTGAGGTGGATGCGATCGAGCACGTCGGTCCGTCGTACCCTCCTGCATCCAACGATCACATATCCGCATTACAGTTGTTTGGTTTCGTCCAACACGACTACCGATTTCCCTGAAAGATAATCCACAATCTCGGTAGGCCACTATCCTTCCTCTGTCGAACTCGGATACTTGATCAAAAGATGATCGCTGTTTTCTACGAGGCATAATTGATCGTTTTTTGAAAAAAAACACAAGAAAAACACAATTGCCGTACTTGAAATCGTCGAAATCTCCAAGCCTTAAATAGCGCTTTGAAGTGGCGCCACAGGCGCGCGTGATGTGCGTCTGCGCTGAAATTCTAATCATTTGCATATCTCACCTCCGCTAATGCATGTTGTAAATTTCATATTATTTGCATGCTTCCTTCAGGGTGTTGCATTTACGGTGGCCAGCAGTGTATCTCCTCCACAAGATCTGGTCAGTTTTCTTCTAATGATTAGATGCCTCGTTCACCGAGATCTTGTAAATTTTCTTCTAATACCGAGATATCTCCTCCACAAGATCTGACCATTTTTCTTCTAATGCCGAGACGTCTCGTCCACAAGATCTGGTCAGTTTTCTTCTAACAACGGCATGTGTCATCCATCGAGATCTGGTCAGTTTTGCTAATGTCGTGATATCTCATCAAGAATGACCATGAGGATTAAGAATAAATATCATTGCCATTTACTTTGTCGATTTAATCTCAAAATGAACACTTTTTTGAAGATGCATATCATTCAATTGCATAACACTTAAACTTGACATTCTTGGTTATTGTGTTTAAATTTATAGTATAAATTCCCCAATCAGTTCTCGATATAATGGATACTTCGCTAACTTACAGCCTCACAATGCCGATGGATTTTCAATAAGCATCCCCGCATCAATTCGTTCCCCAAATTAATTACCTCCATCATCCAAAACAAGGGCCCCCAGTCTAAACCTGCGTTCACGTGCGCATTATTCCCGTGTACGTGACCTTATTCCGAGACGGGCACAAGAAAGCAAAGGCGGGCTGCTAATTCCCCGCCACATGCGGCTTAATCTAAAGTTTGGGATGAATCATATTCCGTATCTGTGCTAACGATTAAGTTTCTGCTCCAGATCCTCTCGTCTAACTGCCCAAGGCGCAGATGCATCTGAGAGCCAATTTGTCTCGTAATTACATTTTGGAGCTTAAGTGATATCCACCCCGGCTAATATCGGCGAGAACGAAGAAACGGTCTGTCTCAAATGTTTTCTCTGGACCCTGAGGGAAGGATCTGTTGTTGCGGTCACTCGGAATCTTCAAGTCTCGCCTCGAGCTGATTTAGAGATCAACCTACACGGATAAGAATTGGTTCTTTGCTGATTTTGATTTGTGCAACAGTCAGTGCTGAGTTTTCAGCGCTTTGCTGATTTGGGATAATCATGATGGTTTAAAGTATTATTTAAGAAATTATGTATTTAATGAACGTCGCACTGCAGCAACCCAAAGGATCAAACCCGATGGGAAAGATCGAGGACAACGCAACGTAATTTTGAACCACGGTCAGATGACGTGGTCACACCTGAGCTGGCACCCAACTCTCCAAACTTCCACATCCCGCCAACGTGAGGACATTTGAGGCCACGACAGATTGAGCGTGCACCAGCCCCCTTGTGCGTGACGGTCTTTGATTGGATCCGTACTCGCAACCCTCAGGTTGCTAATCCTTTACTCTTCCAACTGGGCTACTATTGCCCATATTATCTAAGAAAGGTTGGTAATTAAATTCCCTTCACGAAATTCGCTAAGCAATCATAATTTTCAACTGTTCGTTCATTTTCATTAAAGCTCAAAATTTGAATTCTCTTTTCAGAGTTTTTTAATGTTTACAAATACCGCAATTGAGAAACTGATATCAAAGTTACCTGTAGCAAGTTGGTTGATTCTTTTCGGGTTTTATGGCTCAAAGGCCATATTTGTCCAATCCATGGCAAACACAAAACAATGAGGGAGGAAGAAAAAGTAAAAAGCAGAAGGGTAGGCGAGGGTAAAAATGAAAGGGAGAAAAGGTCATTCGGGTACCTAGTCTTTATTAGTCTTATTTATTCTGTCTGGCGTATTTTATCTGCCTCCTAATGGAAGAATCAATCACTGTGCTCACCTGCTTCAAATCTCGTTTCGTGCTGATTTAGAGATCAACACACAGAGAGCAGAGTTGGTTTTTGGGCTGATTTATGCGAGTCGGATATTTTCAACGCTTACTCATTTATGGAATCATGCTGGTCTAAAATATCTTGGAAGGGTTGATAGTTGAATTTCCTGCATGAAATTCTTTAAGCAATCAGAATTCTGAATCGACCTTCGATGAATATCTGTCATTGACATGAAAGATCAAAATTTGAACTTTCATAAAGTTAATACAATGTTTACAACCGAAGCGAAAAATTTAGAAACTCTTTCTTAAGTTATCTACAGCAAGATAAGTAAGGTAATACGAAAACATTACTTACTTAGTCGGGCCACGGTAGCCCAGTTGAAAGAGACGCGGATTAGCAACCGGAGGTTTGCGAGTTGGAAATTCGGTCCGACCAAAAGACCGTCTTGCACATGGCGGCTGGTGCACGTTAAATATGTCGTGGCCTCAAATATCCTCACGCTGGCGTGGTGTGGAAGTTTGGAGTGGGGTGCCAGCTCATGTGTTATCTCGTCATATGACAGTGGTTCAAAGTTACGTGGTGTGGTCTTCGATTCTTTAGCTTGGGGATTGATCACATACCTTCTCCAATAGCCCGTTGCATTACTCCAGTGCGACGTTAACTACCTTATCTAGTCTGTCTGAAGATTTTATCTGAGTCCTGTTGAAGGAATCAGTCAGTGAGCTGACTCGGCAGCTTCGAGTTTTGTGTCGTGCTGATTTAGATTTCTACAGAAAGAAGGATTCGTTCTTTGCTGATTTTGATTTATGGGGGCAACAGCCGGAGATTTCAGATCTTGCTGATTTAAAATCCTGGAAATCACCTGTTGGTGTAGTTAAACATTAAAAACTTAAACTAGTTAACAACATTAAAACAAGTAAACATTAAAACTAGTTAACTTCGTGTAAAAAATTCGATTCAAGCCCAGTTTTGAACCATTTTTTTGCGAACCGTGGACGAAAATAAGGCATTGACCAGAAAGCTGAAATTTTTAATTTTTAAATGGGCTTATATGGAATGTAGTGTTCAAAAGTACCGCATCTTAAAATTTTACACAAAAATTGTGCACCACTAAGAAGTAAGTTAGGTTAATACTTAACATTCTTAATTTAATTTGTCTGAAGGATTTTATCCATCCTCTAAAAGCAGAATCGGAAGGAAGCCTTAAATCTCGTCTTTTGCTGTTTTAGTGGTCTCTAGAGAAAGATGGCTTGCTTCATTATTAATCTCGATTTATGCAGCACTCATGGAGTTATACAGCACTAGGGTATTTTCAACGCCATCTGTATTAGAGATCATGTTGTTTAATCCTCCTGGTGGTTGTCTCGGTGAGATATCTCGTCATTAGCAAAACTGGCCAGATCTTGATTTTGCTAGATATATCGTCGAAAGCACTTGGAGGGTTACCTGTTAAACCTGTTTAAAAAATTAGTAGGTAAATAATTTTTTTCAGCTTTTGGTAAAATTCATCATCATTGATGTGAAAATTTTCATGTATCAAGTAATAGATAATTACTATATCAAATACAGGACAAACTAAGAAATTTTTCAAAAAACTCAAATCTTAAACCACACGACTCAACCATAGGAAAGAAAGATTTTTCATCGAAGAAAATGTAGCACATTGTTTCAGAGTTTGATAGAAGCATTTCTACGAACACTCTCTTGTCTATATATTAAATGAACACTTTAAAATGTATCCAAAGTATTTCCCCATTAAATCAAAAACATTTTAGCGCTGCATACATTTATTCTATTCTGAATATATTTCGGTTACAGTGGAGAAAAGAAATCAGTTTAGCATTTCTTTCGAATAAATACATACAGTTTTTATCGATTCCAAGTTACATTCATCTGATGAGCTTCCAATTCTATAAAAAGAAACCCCTTGAAACATTATATGTTTTGAAGTACTTCAAAAGTATCTGGTGACTGGCATCTACATCGCTTGTTTCCAAAGAATGTCAGAAGAAAAAGCACAGATTTCACATAAAAACGATACCATGTCACGGTTAAGCCTTTTTCTACTAAATTTCCTTCTCTTGTTACAGCTCCCCATTGTCAAAGTGTTAATTTAAACTTCGTGCGTCACGATCCAATTTTATATTGCATTCCTAGACCTTCAAGAGATGCTTTTTTTGGGAAAGAAGAAATAAAAAGCAGGAGACGTTTAATCAATATATCGGGAATTCCGCAGGGGAAATAATTTTTTTAAATGCTTTTTTGTAGGCGAAGATATGGTGGTTTTATTTGTGCGTTTTAATAAATATTTTTTTCTCATGGCTAAATACGTTGCTAGGAAAGTTTTTGATAAAATGATTGCAAAAAAGAGTCTTCATAGTTCCGGTGTTTTTCTTTTATTCTATGTATGTAGTTATAATTTTTTGATCTCGCTAGAAAGCAAAGTAGACTCCAAGGTTGTTAATTTAAGATTATTCGGGTTTAATATTTATTCTTGTTTGCGAAGGTAAGTTGAACCTTTTTCAGGAAATGAAAAAGTATGTTTTTAGTTATTTTTTTGGGCTTATATAAAATAAGTTTGAACAAAAAATACCGAAACTACAAAATGCACTGATTGAAGAAGCTTGCTTCCAATCACAAACATTTACTGGATAATGTATAATTATTGTAAAATTGAAAAGTAAAAACGATTTAAGTACAGATAGGAAATTTTCGCTCATACGTGTGACGCAATTGGAAGAGTTTGGTAATCCAAACACATACGAATCCTTTAATTAGTGTTTCAGTTACAAATATGTACTTTTCTAAATATTGAGATAGCCCAAACATCTTGTGTTACACAGAGTATATCATGAAGCTATGTATTTTACATTTTCAATGCAGGGATAAATGATGTTTTTCTACTGAGTTACTTGTTTGTGTGTTCCTCTAATTTGCTTTATGTAAATTTAATTATGTACTTGTTAAATAAACATAGTACAACACCTCGAACGGAGACCTTTTAGTACGCTTAACCACTTAACCATACTTAAACCACTTCTTCGTCAGATCATCTATGGAGAATTTAGCCAAAACAGGAATCTGCCAATAAAACATTTACAAGACTCATTAAACCTTTGAACGCAAAATAAAACTAAGCATATAAAGAAAAATGAGAAAAACTCATGAAAGCAATGAAAAAGATTATCTAGCAGAAGCTAATTCCAAATGTCTGGGAGCAAAATAGTTGAGAGCTGTCTTAACTGCTTTCTAAGAGTAATTCTCCTTTGGTAATATTTATTTGTAGAAGATGAGATGGTCCACTTCTTGGACAACGAACCAGCTTCGATACTTGACACAAGCGTAGATCTGTTCAAATAACTTTTGTTGGTACCATGTCCAGTGGTACTTTGGGGTAAATAAATACTTTGATGAAATATTTAGTCTGACCATACAGAAGACTTGACTACGACATAAAACATTGAATTGTGGCAAAGAAAATTCCTCAAGAAATATCTTAGGCAATGTTTCTTGAAAGGAGTATGGTAAAATTTATATATATATATATATATATATATATATATATATATATATATATACAAGATATAACTCAGGGATATCTTGCTTAGAAATAAAAGTTTCTTTCCAGAAAAATATTTTGCTTCTGAACAACGGCTAAGTTGATGATGTCATATTTTATAATGGTTTGTGTACAGAGTCGTTCCAGAAATTTAGTGTTGTATTATGCTTTGAAAAATTATCGTACTCATACCTTAATCTTTACCATGTATTAAAGCCAAGTGCGTAGGTTCAACGTTATTTTATACGTTCGTTATTTAGTACATAGTAAGAGTACTTATTATGTACTAAATAACGTACTACCATATATAATATTTTCATTTAATGCATTTACTTTTAAAACAAAAGCATGTAGATTATGGGAGCCAGAACTGAAATTGTTGTCTGTTATGTTTGAAAGTAATTATATGTATAATTATCGTATGTTTTGAAAACTATTGTCCTCATGTATCGTTCTTCACGATACATCTCAACCAAGTGTAATATTTTTGTTATAGTTATCTCTCGTGAGAATTAACATTATACAGAATACTTTCAACTGAACGCCATGTATGAAATTTTCATCAAATATATCTGAAAAAATCATACAAGTTATGACAACATGAATATTTACATTTTAGATACTTGCACATTATCGTTGTGTATGAAGACTTCTGAAGTTTATGTAGAATAGACATCATAGTAGAGTTCACTTGCAAAAGAGTCATAAAAGTTTAGATAGACTTACGAATTTCAACAACCTGCCAACTTATAATCACTCCCATTTTCCTCATTCCCATTCTAATATGGTAACATCCATCGTTTAAATGCAGAGCCCACTTTTATCACTTTATTTCCGTTTTATGTTAGAATTCTTCCTTGACCCTAAGAAACTGAACCAATAGCCTTTATTAATTTCCTGCCTGGAAGACGATCTGGTCCTAGAATAACCCTCCTGGTAGTTTATCTTGACGAGGTATCCCGCATTAGCAAAACTTACCAGATCCTAATGGATGAGATATTTCGTCATTAGAAAAATTGACCAGATCTTGATCTAGTCACCATAAAAAAATCTGCAATACTTTAATGACGAGATATCTCGACATTAGCAAAATTGATCAGATCTTGATGGATGAGATATCTGATCGAAATCACTTGGATGATTAAACATGACATTGGTTTGAATCCGGTGAAGGGCTGAGTGTTTGTCGCAGTTCGAATTTCACATTAAGCTGTGCAATTAGTTCAGTTCAATTTAATCTCGGGTACCATAACAATGACCGTAGAGCGAAAAATCCAAGCAAACAGTAGCCTTAACTGAAGTGGGTAAAAATGTTCGGTGCGTTGACCGGAGCAAATGCTACCTTGGTTACGCAGTAGGATATGGTAAAAGCTCATAACCTTGTTGTACCTACTCAGAAGTAATACAGAAAATAAGGTAAGGTGTATCATGTGTATTATAACCTCACTTGTCCCCCCAAAAGAAAAAACTTCATTTAGCAAACCATTGATTTCCTAACTTTCAATTTAAAACTTAAGTGCTAAGTAATTGAACTTCGTTGTATATAATAATATAAAATCTTCCATTCCTTCTATTGAAGCGATGCTGAAAAAAGAAGGGCAGTATCCACAGGTGAACAATTGATTACTTTCCGAAATTCGAAAGCCTCTTTCGAAATGCTCCCCAACAAGTGCTTTCTCCGGAATCCTTAATTTCAAATTGCATCCTGCTCGTAAATCAATTCCCGGATCCATTTTGTTTCAAATAAGTGTGCAGTATCGCTTCCAACAGAGCTTAATTTCGCCAACACGTCGAAGAATTTCTCACGAATCATTGCATCGGTGAGCTCAAATCAGCATATAAAACGATATTCTATTTTTCACGGCAAGAGGAAAAAACTAAAGAAATATTGAGTCTGAAGTAGAAGCAAAAAATAAGACAAAGAATGTTAAAGAACTTATCCCCTAGAGAATTCCATCTCCTTTCCGAATAATAAAACCTTAACGTCTTTTAGGAGGGAAAAACCATTTGCCGGCTGTATGGAGGATGATAAATTCCGACATTTTCTCTAGAAGAAAAATGGGAAAACGACCAGTAGAAAATCAGAAACTCTTTTGTCACAATCAATATGGCTGACTTGTATTTTTTGGATTCTTTCTCTCGAAGTCATTCCTATATTTTCGTCCTTTCGCAAAGGTATTTCTCATTTCTTGGGATAAATTATTTTCCTCAAGCTGTAATATAAAATGTGAGAAAAATCTCTAAATTTGCCGAACCAGAACTTGTTTCGAAGTTTCTCGATTCGCTCTACGTAGTAAGTTCCGACATAAGTTATTTTCCTTTCTCAGTGCGTGATTCAGTGCCCGTATGATTCGGGGTTTGGATACTTCAACATTTACTCGTTTCTCCCCGTCTGGTAATAAAAGAGGAGTTTTGTATTTCACAGGCAATTTCACTTCGATTTCTGCAGTAAATTAAATACGTAAATGCGAAGCATTATTTCGACTTTGAAAGTTTTACAGCACTTTTTTTAAGCTACACATAATGTTTCGAGAGAACAGAAAATACGAAGACGCCTATTTTTTATATTGTGACAACATATATCTAGAATTAATTTTCGCATTTCGCAATAAATCCGTATCCCCTTAACCCACCAAGTGATTTCTACGAGATATCTCGTCCATCAAGATCTGACCAACATTGCTAATGACGAGATATCCAGTCCATCAACATCTGACCAGCTTTGCTAATGACGAGTTATGTCATCTTCACGATACTGCCGATTTTTTTAATGATGACAATATCAGATTTCTTCTGATCAGATTTCTTCTAATGACGAGATATCTCGTCGATCAAGATCTGGTCAGTTTTAACCTGATCCAGTGATTGGCGAGATGTCTCGTAGAGACGATCACCAGGAGTGTTAAAAATTGTTTCATGCAATTCGTAGAATGTCAGTTATAGTTTTTGAGTTCCGTTTAAGTGTTCCATTTTGGGTACTTTTAAATCTCCTATTTTTAATATCTTCGTTTCAAATTCCTTCAATTTCTTTTAAACTCACAATTTTTAAATCCCTTCAGTTTCAAGAGAACACTTGAAACTCTACTAAAGGAGATTACATTTCATATTGAGGTTAAGAACATTCTTAACACACCAACAAATTAAAGATAATCTTTATTATTCTTTTAATTTTGAGGAAACTTTTTGAATGTTACTTCTAGTTTAAAATTTTAATTAAATCTCTTAAAATTGTCAAGTGGGGTGCCAGCTCAAGTGTTCCCTCGTCATCTGACCATGGTTCAAAATTACGTGGTGTTGTCCTCGGTCTTTCCCTTTGGGATTGATGCCGGACCGTCACCAATAGCCCGTTGTGTTGCTCCAGTGTGATGTTAATCAAAATACCTAACTACCAACCTTCTTAAAATTGCCCCTTCCTATTTTTCGAGTTATATACGAGCCCAAATTTATATTATCACAAATCACTCTACAAAACCGTTTTGAAAATATTTATGAACGCAATCTTCAAATTTATTAAATGTAAGTATTCTTTGCTTCTTTCTAAACAAAAAATTTTTAATATAAATTAATTAGTTCAATGTTTGGTATTATTGCTTAAAACAAAAAGCTGAAAAATTTTCACCTCATTTAAAATTCATGCTGATTATTGCTTTGATTTTTAAACTCGTGTTTTAATTCACTTCCTTAAAATATTAAAACTAAGGCTCGAGTTATATTTGTCCTGGCACAACGTCTGAAATTTACAATCAATACCCGACTTTCTGTAATATAAAAAGTAGTTAATGTTGTGATAGCTATAGGATGTTTGCCATCGTATGGTAATGAATGAAGCTATTCAAATAAATCGGGATTAATATTGAAAGGAAATTTCCATTCTCCCTCACTAATTGATTTTGTTTTCCAAAAGTATGCCCAGTGATAAAGGAAAAAGCAAGTAAAGTTTGATCTTGGCTTTTCAGCTTCAAAATTGTTTGTCTTCTTAAATGGAGGTGTTTTTAAACTCATTACTGTGCTGATGACTCCGGTTAATATACTTTTTTTAATTTCCAAAGACGCCGATGGACAAACGTCTTTAGGCAGAGAGAACAGATATACGAAAATACAAATCATGGTAGTTGAATTAACATCGCACTGGAGCAACACAACGGGCTGTTTGCGACGGTCCGGGGTTCGTCCCCAAGGGAAAGACCCGAGGACAACACCTCGTCCTCTTGAATCACGGTCATATGACGAGGACAACACTTGAGCTAGCGCCCCACTCTCCAAACTTCCACGACACGAAAACGGGAAGACATTGGAGGCCACGATAAATTTAACGTGCTCCAGCCACCACAGCAAATACAAATGGTCTCTAACCTCCCATTGTAGGAAGAAAGAGCACTTCTAAAAGAGCAGTGCACACAGCCAGATGAGAGAACCAGCTACTATACTTCTCAAGGAAGTTTCTAACCCTATAAGCACATGACATGGGTTGCTTTGCTTAGTGAATGAAAGGTTGGTTGTTTTGGCTTTTTATGGCACAAGGGACATATTTGGCCAAGCTTAGCCAAGCAGAACACAACGCCACGCATGTCGTGAAAGGGAAAAGAGGGATTGGGCAACAGAGTAGTGGGATGAAAGCAGAAGATCGCTTGGCTATCGTAGGAGCGCAAACCCCTTGTTTATTAAATATATTAAAACCCATGGGAAAAGAACAGATCACTAAAGTATCTCGGGTGTGTAAAGCCCATACACATCTAAAGGTAGGTAGGTAGTTAATTAACGTCGCACTGGAGCAACACAACAGTCTTCAGGCGAGGGATCAATCCCGAAAAGAAATATTCTAGAACAGCCCGTAATTTTTTACCGCGGTCGAACAACACTTGAGCTGGCATCCCATCCGACGCCAAAGTGAGGACATTTGATGCCACGATAAATTTAACGTGCACCAGCCCCTGTGAACACGACGGTCTTTCGGCGGACACATCTAAAGGAGATGAACACCAGAGCTCGAGTGGATAAAAGGATGCAACCTGTTAAGAACAACTATTTTCTTTCTAAGATCTTAAGATTCTGTAATACGCATGCAAGAAGGTGGAAGATAAAGTTAAACTAAAATGTTTGAAAATAAATTACTATACCGATAGATATCAGAAGCAAACGTATAAGAAATATCCACCTTAAAGTATTCACCTTCAAGACTTATCCAGCCTTGCTCAGAATCCTTTATCATAATTAATTCCAACCACTCATCACCCATTGACCCTCTGTGTGTCCCGCGAATTTCGAGTCTTGAAGTAGTGCTTTTGTCTCACAACGCACATAATGACTAAATAATCGTCTATTGGTTGAAAGAATCCAGGGAAAGATTATTTTGGTCAAGGTCACAACTGGTTCGCAAGTTGTCATGCATGAAAGACTGCCTAACCGTTGAGTGTGAACCCTTCTGAGGGTTAAATGAGAAGACAACAAGCTTTTCCGCCATCAAACATCTAGTACCTTACTTTTATGTTTAATCGTACTGCGTTAAAAATGGTTACGTTTATGAAAGAACTTTACAAACGTTAAATCAGGGACCTTGTGGGACAATTGAGGAACCGTTATATTTCAATTTATAACACCCTTTCCTTAATAATAAGCATTTCTCCTTATATCTTCCTTTCAGCAAGCTTCATTTCAGTTATTTCCAGGAAAAATTGTAGTCCTTACAATATTCGGAAACACTTGCAATAAATTTTCTTGCTTATGAATGCAACTTACTAAACTTGAATCTTTTAGATCACACTAAGACCAAACCCTCATGTAAGTATTTTTAATAACACTGAGAAATACTGTACCAAGTACCAACAGGGCTTATAGGGGCTAATTAACGTTCCCCAATGAGGGGGCACCCCTTAGAGCCTAACCATTCTCTAATTCATATTCCAACATTTTTTCGTGCGAGAAATTTATGTTGAAATGCATTACTTACCCCAAAACGTACCCTATTCGTTAATGCTCTCAACCGATGCGTTACAGTGAGACTTTTGAAACATAACGACTTACAGATTTCAAGTAGGCGCAAGACTTTCCAAACATTCTTTCCGAGGGAGACGAATTCCGAGGGAATCTTTTTAAGGGATTTGCATCGCGGCCGAAAAATGTTCCTAGAAATTCTAGGAAACGCTTTTCCTTTTTTTGTTTCCTCAACTACTGTAGTCCGTGGGGATGAAAAATGAGTTTTCGATTCTTTGAGGGCAGAATTTTGAAAATTAATGAGCGACCTCCTACTCGAGGTTCTGGGCCTCCGGAGAATCTGTTTTAGCGGGTTAGGAGGACTTGAATAATTGAGTTTTCAAATGGTGTGCCTAAGATTTCGTTGAGTTATTTATATGCTCCGGAACTCAAGGCGGTGATTTAGGAAGAGGGTGGCAGGGCCTGCTGCACGGTACGGATTGCGGACACTGAATTCTGCCGTCATTAATTTCCATAATGGGCAGAAAAAACACGGGTAGGATGTGTTTATCCAATAACTCGTGTGTGACTTTAGTACACTCAGATTAATTAGATTGTTATTAACTTCACTTTTCATTCGTGGACTGAGTAAGTAGGAAAGAACGATCGGGATGAATGATGATGGAGTTAGTGAGGTTGAGTGTGCAAGTTGACATGTATTTCTTTTTAATTTAGCGATATTAATTTTTTAACACATAATCATAAATTGTCCGTGTGACCAGTATACTCAGATTAGTTAGATTGTTGTTAACTTCACTTTTCGTATCGTGGATTCGGTAAGTAGGAAGGAGCGATCGGGATAAATGATGATGGCTTTAGTGGGTTTGAGTGTGCAAGTTGACATACATTTCTTTTTAATTTATTGATATTAATTTTTTAACTCATAATCATAAATTGTCCGTGTGACCAGTATACTCAGATTAGTTAGATTGTTGTTAACTTCACTTTTCATATCGTGGACTCGGTAAGTAGGAAGGAGCGATCGGGTTGGTTGGTTTTGGGATTTTATGGCGCAAGGGCCATATTTGGCCATGCGGCGCCAGACACGACATACAACACAAGTAACAGACATACACACAATGAAATCTTTACTAACATAGAAGAGAGAAATACACCCAGGGAGGAATGCAACCTGACAAAGGAGCGATCGGGATGAATGATGATAGCGTTAGTGTGGTTGAGTGTGCAAGTTGACATATATTTCTTTTTAATTTAGCGATATAATTTTTTAACACATAATCATAAATTGTCCTCTTCATAAATTAACTTAAATTATTTTCTCTGGAAACTTTTATCAACCAAGTTCATCAGTCTGTTGGAAACGTTTAGAGAATTAGTTTACGGGGCTAAAATATTAGTATCGTGGTTAGTTTGTGTATATATCATATTTAATTACACGAGAGTTAATTAAGCTGGTAATCCGAAATATTGTGTTCAATCACCCGTGTCAGGGTAAAAGGAGTTAAGTGTATTCAGGAAGGAAAAGAAGCATGCCAAATATTTGCATACAAATATTTGCAATTTATATTAGTAGACTAATTTAATACTGATATTAATAATGTTATATTATTCCTAAAATTAATGTAATGCACTTGTCTCCTTTGAACCCATTAAAATTCAGGCTTAACTCCTTTTGCCCTGACAAGGAAGAAATATTGTAGTAACTGTCGAGACTAGCTGACTACCTAGCTAGTTTAAAATAATATAATCGTGGTTTTTTGTTTATTATGGTTATATTTACTTATGTGAGGAACAATTGAGGCAATCAGAGCAAGAGTCCCATAAAAACCGGAAAATTCCAAAATAATTATTTTTGCATCAACAGTGCACTCTCTTGGCGCATTTAATGCATTATATATAGATTTTAACCCTCCTCAAATCGTATTGTGGATAAATAAAAATACACAAAAAATAGTGCCAAGAAAATCGCATTTATCTCCATTGGATATGTTGGTGGGTTAAGCTACTCTTGCTGTGATAGCCTCAATTAACCCTCCTGGTGGTTGTCTCGTCATTAGCTAACCTGACAGGATCTTCTTGATGGATGAGGTACCTCATGATTAGAAAAACTGGCCAGATCTTGATCTCGTCATCATAAAAAAATTCTGCAATATCTTGATAACGAGTTATCTCGTCATTATCAAAATTGATCAGTTCGTGATCGACGAGATATCTCGTCGAAACCACTTGGAGGGTTAAGCTGGTTTTCGGGCTTAGTGTAGATTCGGGCGATGAACACCGCAAAAACCGCAATAGAGCCTATGACCAGAATAATCTCTACTCGGTCATCAGATCTGAACATCAGCTTCACATTATTTTCCAAATGTGAAACGAAAGCTTCTGGAACCTTTGCTAGATGTTCTGGATTAGGTAAAAGCACTCTAGAATATTTTCTCGGCACGCTATTCTCGCTATAAATCTTTCCTCCTCAAGCCAAAAACTGTTTTCCATATCAATGCTAGATGGTAGATAGGTTGCATTTGCGTCGCACTGGAGCAGGACAGTGAGCTATAGGCGACGGTCCGGGATCAATTCCGAAGGGAAAGACCCGATAGTAACACCACGTCATTTTGAACTGACTTTAGATGACGAGGTCAATACCTGCGCTGGCACCCCACCCTCAAAATTCCACACTACGGTCAGCGTGAAGACATTTGATCCTACAACATGCGCCATTTAACTGCACCAGTCCCCATATGGTCTTGGTTGGATCGAAATTCGAACTCGCAACCCTCAGGTTACTAATCCGCGATCCTACCAACAGGCTACCGTGGTCCCTATCAATGCTATATTCAATTGCCTTTACATATGAAATACCAAGCAATGAAATTTCCTACTTAACGGTGTATTTACGGATAGTGATTGCTTAATTTCCCCGTTTCAGCTTAGCCAATACAAAAATATTTCTGACACAGCTAGTGTATTTCTACAATGACTAATAAGGAAACGTTAGAATTAAAACTTTTCAGAGTGTAGGGAAAGATAAATTAATTATAATTCATGTCGTGTCTGATAATTATTAGTCAACGTCATATTAATATTTAATCAGTAAAAATACTCTCAGGAAATTTCGTCCTGTCATTCCCTATTATCTGGCTAATACAATGCGTATTACGCATTAGTGTTTTACGTTATAAAACGAATCTGGTTCCAATAGATAAATCCAAACACTAATGGGGAAAGAAGATAGGTTTCTCAGGTAGCTTAAACGTTTGTGTATGTATTTCTACGATATAAATTTCAATTTTATTTGTCTTAGAGATTCGATATAATACTCTCTGAAATTGAAATTCTCTTACAATGCAAGTACTAGCTGAAAAAACTTTCTATGGATTCAATCCCTTAATTCAAGCAAATATTTTTGTTTCGTTCCACTTATTCCGTAGTTTAAATATTATTTCGGATTTTTGGCAGTATTTATAATAAAAGCAAAAGCCTATTCCAAAGATTTAGTAAAGGTTTTATATTTATCATGGCTCTTAAGAAGATATAGGTAATATTTCCTAAATCCGAAATTTAAAATATATAAAGATTTCATTTTGGTGGATACCGTCTAAGGTATGTTTCGCTAGAAAGAGGAAAAAAATTTCGTTACTCCACTGCAAACAAAAATCTCATACTACTTTTCCATTGCAATTTTCGGAAGTTTACATTGTCTGGGCGAATGTCTGGTAGAGAGGAAAATGTAATAGAAAAATATCGAGCTTATATTCTCTCGAGGCTAAACAATTTCCAGTCAGATAGTTTTCATTTGGACGAAAAACTAACCATTAAGCCAATAAAGCATTCTTTAATATTGTTTTTTTATTCTCTAATTACATTTCTAATGTTTTATAAAGTAATGCCTTTATTTAAATGCATACTAATTAAATTAGCAGTATCTTGCATTAGGAAGCAGCTGCAGTGTATCATTTATGGCGGTAAAAATAACGTTCATGCAAAGAGATACCTTGAAACTATTGGACGGAAAATCCTTTTTAAGTATTCATTTTCTACGTCGTCACGATTGAATTATAAGTATCAATATTTAATGAGGATACAATTCAAGGTTATGAGGTTGATACATAGTTTCCTGCTCAAGTTCTTGGATGTTTTTAAAAATAATTCAGCGAGCTGTGTCAAGTAAATATATTGAGATTTGAGCACTGTTAATCCTATTATACTAAACATTTTATAAAATGCGCGTAACCACTTGTTAGTTTTATGGCAGTACCGGTATTGTAAATTAATATTAGTAATCTAGGGTTAAATAGACCTTTACAGATTGAGGTACAGATGTATCTAGCGCCCCGTCTGATGGTAACTCTCTTGGCGCACTTTTGGTAGCGAGTTATGGCAGGTGAAGGTAACCCATCTGTATTAATGTTATTCCCGTTTTTATGGCAACCTCGGCAAGCGGAAAGATTTGTGAAGATATTATATTTATAAAGAAAAAATCTAAAATTATTTCTTTGGCGACATAAAAAGTGCGCCAAAAAACACGCCAAAAGCATTGCCACCA
Source organism: Meta bourneti (assembly GCA_933210815.1). Classification (NCBI taxonomy): domain Eukaryota; kingdom Metazoa; phylum Arthropoda; class Arachnida; order Araneae; family Tetragnathidae; genus Meta; species Meta bourneti. The sequence continues at coordinate 13,929,840 of OW119929.1, forward strand.
GACGAGGCGCTAAATACATCTGTACCCAGACTGATTTAAGTTCAAGACAAGTTGGAACTTCTGATCTTGCAGAATTAGATAACGGTACAGCTATTATTTTATCCATCACTGTAACAATACTAACAGTAATTAGAGTATATCTGAGAATTTGTTACGATGAAACTAAACTTAACTATAGTTTATTACAATATTGTCTCTCCGATTCGAACTTAAACAGTAACATAATACAGGGTGTGCACACAAACAATAAAAAGTGAATGCGGCATTACCGAGTGGCACGAGATTTCCGAGAAGAGTATCACTTTTTCCTCACAACACACATGACTAAATAACAACTACGCAAAACAACTATTGCATGTCGGAATCCTAGGAATTATTTCTTCGGGATTGATCCCGGACCGTCGCCATTAGCCCATTGTGTTACTCCAGTGCAAAGTTAATTAAATACCTACCAACCTACCTAGGAATTATTACATTGGTAAAGTGTGCGTAGTTGAATTAACGTCGCACTCGAGCAACACAACGGGCTATTGACAACGGTCCGGGATCTTTTCCGAAGGGAAAGATCGAGGTCAACAACTCATCATTTTGAACCAATGTCAGATGGCGAGGTCCAAACTTTCACTCCACGACAATGTGAAGACATTTGAGGCCACGACAGATGTAACTTGCACAAGCCGCGTTTGTACACGACGGTCTTTGGTTGGATCGAGTTTCGAACTCGCAACCCTCCAGTTGCTAATCCGCTTCTCTTCCAACCGTGCTACCGCTGCCCCCATTGGTAAAGAAGGTCAAAAGTTGTTAGAAGTCATGTTGGTAAAAATAGGTTGCAGAATGGGAACAGTGGTTCTCAACTGGTGGTACGCGAGTGCATTTGGGGTGGTACGCAGAAGGGCTCAATAATAATACAAACCAAAATTACTGAGTTAAAACTTACAACTTCCCGCACTGCTCTTTTCAGTCAAGCACTAAAATTTTTAACTCCATTTGTAGCAACGTATTTATGTGAACGTGGGTTTTCAGAGCTAGTGTATGTGAAAAACAAGTACAGGAATAGATCGCGTGGAAAACGATTTAAGATTAAAGATAAGCACTATTGAACCTGACATAGAAGCTCTAATAAGAAATAAGCATAAGCAACAGCAAGTTTCTCATTAAGCCCCCTGATAAAGACATTTTAGTGTTGGGAAATTGCATTTGCCATTTCTTAATAATAATAATAAGCATAAGCAACAGCAAGTTTCTCATTAAGCCCCCTGATAAAGACATTTTAGTGTTGGGAAATTGCATTTGCCATTTCTTAATAATAATAATAAGCATAAGCAACAGCAAGTTTCTCATTAAGCCCCCTGATAAAGACATTTTAGTGTTGGGAAATTGCATTTGCCATTTCTTAATAATAATAATAAGCATAAGCAACAGCAAGTTTCTCATTAAGCCCCCTGATAAAGACATTTTAGTGTTGGGAAATTGCATTTGCCATTTCTTAATAATAATTACATATAAACGACTTTTTCTAGTTTTATGGGTTTATTTTCTGTATTTTGTTTTATTTATACTTAAATACATTTTCTAAAGTTATTCATATGTGCATAGAATTTATTTGACCCCCTCAAAAAGTTACATCATAACCAGTACGCCACGACCCTACAAAATTCTTAGGTGCTACACAAGTATAAAAAGGTTGGGAATCACTGGATTAGAGGATTATAGCGAAACAAAGATTCAATTCAATACCACAAGGAGAAAGAAGCGCTTTTAAATGCATGTCATCGTATTTTCTTGCATAGTCGGTAATACTGCTGTTATTGCACTACTATTAATTATCTTTCATTTGTCAGTCGACGTTTTTTTTATATCCTGAAACATGAAAAAAATATCTAGCTGTTCTGTAATCTTTAACACAGGACAATAACTGGCTCTCTGGAGACTATATTAAAGTTCTGTAGGAATGTCGAAGCTTCATACCCTGTTCTTTATTGGCATACTTCCAGCCTTCTCCCAAGAATTTAGCCCGTTCTTTTGAAAAGATATGAAGACGCATTTATCTTCTGTTCAGATAGTCCTCTTCAATGTGTAAAAAGATATGTAACAGGAATTTCTCTCTTTGTGCTGATGCACTACACAGCCTTCCTTAGTAGAATAGTTCTCATAAAAAAGTATTTTAGGCTTAAGTACTGGGCTCGTTCTGGAGAATTATAGCATCCATCAATTCTCAATGGAAAACATATAAGAAAAACTAATGATTGTATACCATATTAAAAAACATTAAACTTTCAAAATCACCAAAGTCGATCCAAAATTCGACTTTTAAACATGAGCTTTAAAAATTAATAATAGAAGCTCTGAATAACAAAATGAATTTTGATTGTGATTATTTTTGACGGAGCTATATGGATGTCCACATGTAAGATGTATTACCCTAGTATAGTAGGTCTATCTACAAAAACATGTTTTTCAGAGATTCTTTAACATCTTTTCCGATTTCGAAGTTTCTTGCTCATCAATGTCACCTTGATTTCTTTGAAATTTTTTTTGGGGTAATTCATCTCTGTTGTAGATATTTAAAGGCAAATGAGACATTTATATATGCCTTCTAATATTTTAATTTTATATGTTCCTCAACATGTCATTGACAAAATTGTATGTTTGTACAAAACATTTTAAGCTTTAGAATTGAGTGATACTCCAAATCGAGTTAATTGATTATATGTATAAAAACTATTATCAAAAATTAAAATAATGAAAATACATGGAAAATTAATTGTCCAAATTAATCATAATTTGTACTATTTTAGCACATTTTTTTACCGCGTATTGTGTAAAAATTCCACACAATGCAATATTTTTGGGACTAAATTTCATATTTAGGCTTTTTGGTGGTAAACAAACAATAGGTGCAAATATGATAACAATCGTATAATAGCTCCAAGTGTTTTCTTAAAGTTTACTATTCGCTTTAAACTATTTATTTACAAAAATTTCGAAGTCTTCAACTTGCAAATTCCCTACTTTATAAGGTAATAAAAATCGAATACAAAAAGGACCGAACCATTTAATTTGAAAGATATTTTATTCTACAAAACAACTATAACTCAAATTCAATGTTATGTAATTAATTGCAAAATATTTACAACTGTTTCGAGCCATTTGTTGAAATAATTTTAAAATATAAATTAAAACGTCTAGGTTCGCAATCTAATCAGTAGTTAGTTCATTTACTAGGTTGAATTGCCATTGACCTCGAAACCACTGAATTTGCCTGAGCCTGCTTCTTTTTTCCTTTTCATAGACAACATTGAACTAAGCCTCCTGCTTATATTTGTAGACGATATTAGTCTGAGCCTCCTGCACATATTTCACATTTGTAGATGGCATTTGTCTGAGCTTCCTGCACATAATGCACATAGACAACATTGGTCTGAGCCTTCTGCATATATTTCACACTCGTAGACGACATTGGTCTGAGCCTCCTGCACATATTTCATACTCGTAGACGACCCTGGTCTGAGCCTTCTGCACATATTTCACACTCGTAGGCGACATTGGTCTGAGCCTCCTGCACATATTTTATACTCGTAGATGACATTGCCCGAGTCTCGTGCACGTATTTTATATCTGTAGAAGACATTGGTCTGAGCCTTTTGCACACATGTCATATTCGCAGACGACATTGGTCTGAGCCTCCTGCACATATCAGAAGAAAAGATAATCCAGTCTCACGATGCTAACTTAGTTCATTATTTTAACTATTGATATAAATGACCCAATTTATTTTTCCATTAAATATATTAAAATTGTAATAGATATATTAAATAAAAAATACACAATGATGCTTTGATATATTTGGTTTACTGTTCTGTGTAATAAGACAAGAAATTATTTGCGATAGTTTTTCAAAACGAATAACACTAAGTTTTGAAAAGGAACACATTGTAATGTCATATTACAGAACTTGATAAGGAACATGTTTTCATTATTCATGATACCTCTTCAGCATCAAAACGCTGGTTCTGTAACTTTATCCAGATTTCCCTGAGGAGACGGATAGAATTTCGCCGTCGGAGCCGCCGGTTTCCATCTCACTTTTAATTTCAGAAAAACAGTACGACTATGAGATGAGGTTTTACTTAGTTGATTAAGGATATTTACCTTCCAATAATAGAATGAAGGACAAGGAATACGAAGAACACGGACTTTGCATCTGAGAAGGAATTCATTTGATTAACTTTGCATTTTTATTTTATTTGCTGAAAACTAAGTATGATAATACAGAGCACATTTTCGAAATAGCACCAGCAACAATTTTTATCTTAGAATATGGTATAAGTTTTCTACATTTAATGCATGTAGCGAAACAATACTTTTCGTGGTAAGTTAAACAGCGGAGTAGAAAAATAAATTAAATCTTTGATTTTTTTTTTTAAATTTTAACTAATAAGTAATTAGTGTCTAAATAAATTAAGTGTTGAAGCATTTGAGAAAAGTAAGCAGTTAATTAACGTCGCACAAGAGCAACGCGACGTACTATTGGCGACGGTCCGAGATCAAACCCGGAGGGAAAGAGCCGAGGAGAAAACCACGTAATTTTGAACCACGATCAGATGACGAGGTGAACACCTGAGCTGTGGCACCGCACTCTCCAAACTTCCACGCCAACGTGAGGACATTTGAGACCATGATAGATTAACGTGCACCAGCCCGGTGTACACGACGGTCTGTGGCTGGACTGAGTTTCGAACTCGCAACCCTCAGGTTGCTAATCCGTTGCTCTTCCAACTGGGCTACAGTAGCCCCTTTAGAAAAGTGAAAATAAATTGCATCGACAGGAAACTACACAAACCACGCATTTCTTGGGACCAATCAAATCGCACAGAAGGCGGATGTTTATGCGAGTTCTGTTCGAAAACTGAAAAGGAAATGCAATGCACTAGAACCTTTCCAATTTCCTTAAACCACTTCCTGTTAGTGCTCGAGGCAGGGTGGATGTGTTGTCCCTCTCTCTCCTACTCTGTTATATTATCCCTACGTTTTCGTTTTATGTAAATACTAATTGTGCATGTAATGTAATTGTATTATCCTCGTCTAAAGTGAAAATAAACGTGTTTGTCCTACAAAAGCTCCCCTTTTAAATCTGGCACCATACATTATAACGAACCATAAATAATCTAATAGGGTGGATAGTAGGTAGGTATTTAAACATCGCACTGGAGCAACACAACGGGATATTGGCGACTGTGCTGGATCAAACCCGAAGGGAAATATCCGAGTACAACATCGCGTAATTTTGAACCACGGTCAGATGACGAGGTCAACACCTGAGCTGGCGCCAATGGGGTGGAAATTGGGTGTTTTGAAAGTATGGATTTTCTGTTTTCAAAAAGTACTGTACTGTTTATCATTGTTATGAAGAATTTAAGCATCGATTTTGGTTTTACTTGTATTTTATATAATTTTAAATAAATGCGTCATTTATTGTGTAACGTGTTCATTTATTTCTGATAGGTAAGTTTGCATTTACCTTAACGCAACCTTAGATGTATCGTACTTTCTCTTGTCCATCCATAAAACGCGATGCATCTAGAGGTTACTGTATATTATATCCCTCCAAATTCGTAAATTTAGAACTGAGCTTTTCTTGAATTGTGCTAATACAATTTTCAGCAAATGGATGATAACGCTGCGATTTAATATCTTCTCTAGTCCCTTTGTAAAGCACTAACGAAGCATTAGAATTCTTTCCATCAGTTTATCTTTTCATAAGTATTCATAGTTGTATAGTTTTCAATGATTCATTAATTAAGGTATATGTATACACTAGAAATTACGAAAATAGACCAGAATATCGGTATTTTGACGAGAATACGTCTTTAAAATCGCTATGGAGGTCATCGGCAGAAACTTGCGCGTCACGAAAAGTGTTGATATCTCAAAGCCCCATAATACTAAGGGGAATCAGCCAATGCTGACGAGTGTGTGCATAAATTGAAGAGAACGACGTATTCTACAATTCCATTTGACTAGTTGACAGTTTAAACCATTTGTGTGGAAATTGCGTGCAGTGGAAAGTGACGATCTGTCAAAGATTTCACTATGAAGCCAAAATATCACACTAAAGCTCATTTGCGGCATAGGAAATGTAAACAGGTTGAAAGACCAGTTCAAGATGAACAAAATGATACCAAGAAGTCTAAAACTGACAAGTGTGGAGAGATCTAGACGTTACCGAAGACTCAAGAAGCAGGCCAGTGATGAAGCGCGCGTACGCGGCGACGTCGCTGGACCATCTAACGAGCTGCCACCACGCTTAGAAACACCACCATTAAACCTTACCTTTGCCAGGAACACCAGCATCGACACTAAGCATAGCCCACACTCTAACACCACTGTTATACAGGGTGAGTCTAAACTAATAATACAAACTTCAGGGGGTGATAGAACACAACAAAACACTTTTCCCCATAGAATGTATGGTCGCAAGTGCAGCGGTTGGCCGCTAGAGAGCGCAGTCAAACGCTTGTATAAAAGCAGACCTTCCCACACAGACCCAAACATCAATGTGGAGTTTTTCGTTTGGACCCTGAGGCTTTCGACTTCAGTTCCACTAATCCCCCCCCCCCTGCAAATTAATTGCAATATCCAAATTGAATGGACCGCGATAGTTGTCACTCGTAATGTCGAGCAGTTAGACTCGACTGGATCCCTAATTATATCACAAAAACGTCAACTAGTTTTTCCTTTAATACCTTTCACCATGTTCTCTAAACAAAATATTGTAATCATGTCTTAAATTCTCTCTTTTTAGTTAGACTTCATAAGCAGACTGGTAAACCGCCTGCCAGCTGCACGGACCATCAAATGCTCGCTCCTATCGACAGCGGACGGCACTAGGAAGGATAAACCGACCGACCTGTCGTTCCGCTGCTAGGAGAGCCCCCTATATTTGAAAAGCTGATCATCTTCTTTCTGTCGCACAGCCTTTTTGATTTTAATAAAATAATATTTATGTAATTCTATTATTATGCACACATTATGATGGGGAGATAAGCTGTTTACAGCAGGTGCTCCGTAAGTGATATGTCCAGTCCAGTCCACCCAAAGTCAGTCGCGACTAGAAATGGCTGAATATTCGAATGCTGTGAAAGCATTCGTTTTTAGTTCGTGCATTTTGTTTACGGTCTGGCCGACGGTAATGGCAGGCATGCACAACGCCTTTACCGAGATTGCTTTCCTAACAGGCGCATTTCCCAACACGAGATTTTTGCTCGTTTGCACCGACAACTCTCGGAAAGGGGAAGTTTCCACGCTGACATGTATGAGACCCCATTGAGGATCATGAAGATCTTGTTGCCAAGCTTTCAGTAACTGAGGCAGAAGTCCGCAAAATGCCTGGTATTTTCCAGACCACACGGGAATCCTTACGTCGGCGATGCGATGCCTGCATCAGGTGTGGTGGTCGACATTTTGAGAAGCTTCTGTAATTGTGCATTTGAGTTGTAGATACCGACTGATGTTTATACATGTCGTTTCATTTCCATGTGAAAAGTTTCTCATGTTTTGTACATGTCATTTCTTTCTTACCCGTTGTTCCTTGTACTTATCTTTAATTTATGCAAATCTAATTGTATTATTTCGTTTTGTCAAGCAGTTATTGATGTTTATTTGACATTAAAGCGTTGTTTCCATATTTCATGCCTCTTCTCCTTTCCAACTTGCATCGGACCGTGTGTTTGTGCCGAAATGGAAAGCGCTCTCTAGCGGCCAACCGCTGCAACTTGTGACCACACATTCTATGGTAAAAAGTGTTTATTTCGTTGTGGTTCTATCACCCCCTGAAGTCTGTATTATTAGTTTAGACTCACCCTGTATATCCACCAAAACTGGCTAAATAAATAAATGTCAAATACCCGCCGTCCTCATTTCACAGCGACCCACTTACCAGGTATTCCGCCCAGAAGTATTCACGAACCAGACTTTATGGTACAGTGGGGACTGTGCCTACTCGCTTTTCTTATTGCTTCAAAGTATTTTCCAACTCCTTAGCATTCAAACGATACCAAGATCTTGTTAATATTCGAAATACTTTTCTACTTACCAGGGTTTACGTAAGGTACTGTCACCACGTACATACATGTTTCCAAAATTTTAAATTCAATTTCTTATGAACTGTGTTTTTACTATAGGATGTTTCGTTCAAACAGTGATAACTCATCAATGAATTGATCTATTATAATTATTTTTGCGTCATTATAATCTATTACTACAGTGGATGATTTGACCCTCAGACAAATTTAGTTAAGAAATAAACTTTTAGTTGATTTTTAAATGTTAAAATTCCGGAAAAACTTGATTTTTTTTAGACTTCCTTGGTGAATAGAATTGCAAAACCCCTATTCCCTCTAGCAACTTGATAGAAGGTCAAAACATGAAGTACGTATTAGGAATAATTTTCAACAGAAATTGTCTTTCGTAACAAATTGGAATTTGAGATATCGCTGTTCTAAAACATGTAAACAATCTAATTATATCTAATTAATAATTAGCTTAATCTGAATTTTTCACACTGAAATGAGTATAAGCACAAACCAATGACTTATTGTAAAAATCTGGATTTTTAAAGTCAAAATTTTAAAAAATCTTTTAGTGTATACGTACACCTTAATTAGTTTTTCTGTCTATAAAGCGCTTTAATTCGTGACAAACAAGTGTATTCTGTTAACAGACATTGAAAAGAAAAAGTAGTTTCATCATACTATAAGAAAAGTAACTGGACTTTGTATACAGAAAGCATACAATGCGGACTAATATAGATGCTATCCGTCAGCACCTGATCGTCCATTTCTTGGTCACAGGCAATTTATTCCACACAATTCCAGGAAGTTTTTCTGCATGGCTCATAAGCAGCTTTCGTGATAAATCTAAATACAGATTCTATCGACCAATAGACGTGACTGCACTGTCATTAAGTGTGTTTCCGGGTAAAAAAAATAACAGAACTCTTCTTTTATATCTCGTAACGCTCAGGACAGGCGGGGTATACTGATTGGTTTGTTCATGTATGATCATTTTTACAATGCGAAGACTATTTTAACCAAGCTTTAGTAAAACGTTATTCTTCAAGATTTTCCCCTTTTGCGAACATAAATGGGCCGCGGGTTAATGGGTAAATGGGTTGGAAGAATAACCGATTAGCAACCGGAGTGTTGCGAGTTCGAATCCAACCGAACACTGTCATGTATAAGGGGGCTGGTACAGGATAAATCTCTCGTGGCTTCAAATGTCTTCACATTGGAGTGGTGGAAAAGTCTGGACCTCGCCATCTGACATTGGTTCAAAATGACGAGGTGATGACGTGGGATCTTTCCCTTCGGGAAAAATCCCAGGTCATTGGTGATGGTCATTGGTCATTGGTCCAGGTATTGGTGACGGTCCGGGATCTTCCCTTCGGGAAAGATCCCGGACCGTCACCAATAACCCGTTGTGTTGCTCCAGTGCGACGTTAAAATACTCACCTACCTCGTAAACATAAATCTTGCAATATACATTACATCGCGATAGGTATTTTAATTAACGTCGCAGTGGAGCAACACAGCGGGCTGTTGGTGACGGTCCAGGATCAACCTGAAGGGAAGGATCGAGGACAACACCTCGTAATTTTGTGCCACTGTCAAATGACGAGGTCCACACCTGAGCTGCATTACATCGATATATGCGAGAGACTTTAATTGCAAAATTAAAATTAGTTGGTGCTGATGTAAAATCCCAAAATAGTTACCACAAAATGATGATTTCATTGAATGATAACGACACAATTTTAACCCTCCTGGTGGTTTAGTTTCTTTTCAAAAGCTGCCCTGTAGTGGCCAGCCTCTGATGCGAGACTATTCAAAATTGTCACCAGTTCTGGGCAAGGGACAATTTGGATCTTCACTCCCCTAGGAGCAATAGGACAGTCTTGTCTCAACGAGGAATCCCGTGGTTAGTAAAATTTGTCAGATCTTGATGGACGATATATTTCATCGAAGCCCACTTTGGGGTTAAATACTAAATTTATACAGTCACGCATTCTTGAACTGTGAAACCTGCACGAGCATGTCTCGGGAAGCTGATTTTTTTCTGACGTTTTTTCGAGATTTTGGCGTACAGGGATATGTGGTTTTTATATTTATCCATCGCCTCCGCCTATGACAACAGTCATTCGAACACCAGTATAGCCTGGTTGCTGCGAGCTAGCGTTTGAATCACGTGGTTTTGAACGAGTCTATTCATTGGATCAGCCGACTGGGCGTCACAAAACTTTCGAGAAGTGTAGTTCTTACCCCACGAAAGAACTAAATACTTACATTTACCAGTAAATAACCACAACTATTGGGTGAAAGAATACCAGACAAAATTATAATCGTCAAGAAAGTCTAAACTGGTTAGAAGTCGTGCAGGAAAGGCAGCAGGTTGCAGAACGTATATATGAGTGTGGACCCCTCAGAGGGTTATGAGGAAGGCTACAGATAAGTGATGCGAGATTCCACAATTGACGTCTCTAATATAGTTACTGATTCCGAGTTTATAGATAGCCCGTTGTGTTGCTCCAGTGTGACGTTAATTAAAAATGCATACCTCCCATACCTCTGAATTTATAGTTCGGTGCCGGAAGCGATAGCAATGATTTTGTGGTGGCAAGACCAATAATCACTTATGATGGTCGCCATATATTATTTTGTAGATCCCTTTGTCAAGTTAAACTACCTTTGAAAATGGACTTCACCAAAGTCATCTGCCTTCTTACTAGAGCCTTCCACAACTTGTAATATTCAAAAAAATTACCTCATTCGTTTTCTGGGCAGCGGTAGCCCGACCGGAGGGTTCGGAGTTCGAAAGTCGGTCCAGCCAAAGACCGTCGTTTACACGGGAGCTGGTGCACGTTAATCTGTCATGGCCTTAAATATCCTGAAGTTGGTGTGGTGTGAAAATTTGGAGAGTGGGATGCCAGCTCAGGTGTTGACCTCGTCATCTGACCATGGTTCAAAATTATGTGGTGTTTTCCTCGGATCTTTCCTTTGGGGATTGATCCCGGACAGTCGCCAATATCACGTTGAGTTTATCCAATGCGACGTTAATTTACTACCTATCTACCTCATTATTTGTCTTGTCCTGTTCAAGTGCTGGGCAGCCTAGATGCATACAATCCAAACCTACACAGCTGTAGATCATACACCCGTCAGTATAAACAGGAATATGTTGAAATTGTTATCTGTGAGGTTATTCTTAGTAAATGTATCCTCTATAATAAAGATTACCGTGTAGAGTAATGTAGACACCTATTTCTTTCAGTATCGGATGTTTTCCTTTTCTTGTTTACAAAAAGTAAAGTGAGTTCAAGCACCCAAATATACAACTTTTAAAGAATTACGTGATACAAACTGTATGTAGAGGTCTCTCCAAGACAGGCTGTTGGCAACTTCATATCAGATTGATTGTAATCAACCCAAAACGAAAATAAACACGAGCCTGGAGATACAGTGAGTAAAAGTGAATAGTAACTCTCAAACCTGTCAAATAAAAAAAATCTCTCTACTGCTCACCATTAAATATTTCAGCACTAGCCGCTGCATCCCGGATGCACTCCCTCATATTTCATCTTGATAAATCGACTTCGCGAGCGAGGTAACATTTCCACACCCTCTGCTCTGTTTTCGTCCCCTTCAACATCCAGCTCTACAGCACTCAATCTTTAAAAATTCAACACGCCACTTCAGTGGATAAATACCCACCCCACCCCTCACACAGAATACCCGAACCCAGATAAGACTCTGCCCGCTTTTTTCCCTTCTTCCTTAACGTTGATAACTTCACAAACTACTTTCCAGCCCGCACTCTGGAGAGCATATAACTGTTTTGATCGCTTCTTCATACACTTTTTTGCACATTCCCTTTTCCCAAACCGCCGGTTGTGTTCTTTCTGTATCTCGCTTTCTCCTTTTTTCGTTCTTTTAAGGTTGAGATTACGTTATATTCTTTTCCTCCCATTTTTTTTGCGATATATATAGATGCCCAGCAAATTTGTAACTTAAATGGGATTACATAAATGGAGCTTGTAGGCGTATTTCTCCCTCGGATGCCCCTTTTTCTTCTTCTGGGGCCGGGAGTTGTAAATCTTTTAAGGAGTTCGGAAACACATTTACGGTTCGTGAATGGTTTCGGAGTTATCTATTTCCACAGATGATACGCGGAGGCGTTAGTTTTGGGCCCGAATTAAACGAGTCGTGTCATAAGACTCTAGTGCTTTATGAAGAGTACTGATACAAGAAAAGGCATCAGCCCCAAAGCATGCGTTTTCTAACCTACGGGCTAATTCAGTTATTTTCTGAGCTAACTTTGTCCCTAAATAACTGAAGGGCTGGTATATAAAACATCACTACGTTTTCGAGTCTTCGACCGCTGATTACTTTCACTGATAACTACTAAACAATATTTTAATGAATTAAACGAGTCGTGTCATAAGACTCCAGTGCTACAAGAAAAGGCATTAACCCCAAAGCATACGTTTTCTAACCAACGGGCAAATTCAGTTATTTTCTGAGCTAACTTTGTTCCTAAATAACTGAACGGTTGGAATATAAAACATCAATAGATTTTCAAGCCTTGGACCGTTGATTACTTTCGTTGATAACTACTAAACATTATTTTAAGGAATTAAACAAATCGTGTCATAAGACTCCAGGGCTACAAGAGGCATCCACCCCAAACATGCGTTTTCTAACCTATGAGCGAATTCAGTTATTTTCTTAGCTTTGTTCCTATATATGACTGAAGGGTTGGTACATAAAACATCACTGCGTTTTCAAGCCTTCGACCATGGGTTACTTCTATTGATAACTACTAAACATTATTTTTAATGAATCGAATTAGACGTGTCGTAAGGCTCCAATGCTTCATGAAGAGGTGTATTGATACAAGAAAAGGCATCATCCCCAAGCATGCGCTTTCTACCATACGGTGCGTTCAGTTATTTTCTGATCTAACTTTGTTTCAAAGTATGATTGAAGGGTTTGTATATAAAACATCACTGGGCGTTTTCAAGCCTTCGACCATGGATCACTTTTTCGTTGATAACTAGTAAACATTATATATTTTTAATGAATTAAACGACTCGTGTCATAAGACTCCTGTGCTATATAAAGAGCATTTATACAGGAAAAAGCATTATAGCCAAGAATACGTTAAATCTATCGTGGTCTCAAATGTCTCCATTGTGGCATGGTGTGAAAATTTGGAGAGTGGGATGCCAGCTCAGGTGTTGCGCTCGTCATCTGACCGTGACTCAAAATTACGAGGTGTTGTCCACGGATCGTTCCCTTAGTATTGATCTCTGACCTTCACCAATAGCCCGTTCTGTTGCTCCAGTGTGACATTAATTAAGTACCTCCCTATCTATCTTTTTGTTAATATGCTGTGAGCCATTAGGGACAGCATTATATAAGCACCTATTTCCTTCTTATCGATACAACAGATAACGAATTTATCTCCACATTAGTGGCAGGGATATAATGTTTGTAAAATTTTCCCAATAAAGTACCTCAGAAATGTATAACACAAATAAAGTTCTAACCATTCTTTGCGTGTTTAGATTTTTAGACCGATCTGCGTTGTTGATACCTTTGAAATTATCTCACACCGAATCCATTGAAATAATTAAAATTTGTGGGACTTGATATCAAGAGACGCGCTTCCAAGTACTGAAGATGGTCCTCCATGAATGCTGAAACAATGTATAGATATGGAAGTAATTACGAGCCCAATTTATTGGCGAGCAGCTTGAACAACGATCTTGATGAATTCCTGGAAGCAGATAGGCCTTAAGATTGAATATATTAGTTCCCCGAGATGGAGGTCTGGTGATCCCGGCAATCAGGTATTGCAAATGATGGCCAAGGATAGTATAGCATTACCCCCAGCAGTATAGTCATGATTCAATACAATAAACCGCATGCTGGTAGGAGAACACTATTGACGAACATCAAAGTCTAATGATTCCAAGAGACATATAATAATGTGTAGTATGGAGAGTATTTTATGGATCAAGCTCTCAAGTATTTGATATTCTATGATGGGATTAAAATGGAAACAAGGGACGTACGGGAAAAAATTTAAAGATATGAGATGACTAAATTATCGGAATTCATAAGTAAATAATTGAGTAATCCAGTGATATATTGCGTCTGTAGGAGACAAGGAAAAATGATGATATAACAAGTGTTGAGGAATCTTACTTATTAGAAATAAAAAGGACAAAGCATATAAATTACGTATTTTTTATTTAAACTATGTAAAATCCTATAATTTAACCCTCCTGGTGGTTGTCTGACGAGGTATATCATCATTAGAGGAAAATTTACAAGATCTTGATGGACGAGATATCTCGTCATTCCAAGAAAACTTATAAGATCTTGATTTCATCACCATAAAACAATTTTACACATATTAATGACGAAATATCTCGCCATTAGGAAAACTGGTCAGGTCTTGATGGACGATGTACCTCGTCGAAACCACTTGGAGGGTTATAAATAAATGGTAAAACCTTTTAAAATAATACTAATATAGTGGGATATAGTTGAAAACAGAAAACTCCTTCTCTCCATCTGTAAACACCCGAAACTTTTTTCAGTAATTCAGTATAAAATAACTCCTGATAGCAGCGATTTTTGAGCTCTCAATTTTAAATAACCAGATGATTTCCTCTAATGTTCACAAATCGAAAATCTTTAAGATAGGTAAAAGGAGCCATATCGCAAGAGATTACTTTAATTTCTTAAAATGCATATGTTTTGTTAACGATTTACTTTTATGTATTATTATAGTATTAATTTGCATTTTCCAGTGTCTACATTGACTTCCATATTTTCAAGTGCAGAATTGTTTTCACAATAAGGAATAGTGACTTGTACGATGTACTTTTCTTTTGCTCAAAATCATTGAACATTGATCACTATTAGTGTTTAGAGAGTACGTAATGTTTATAGTACCAATAGTGAATAGAAAAGATCAAGCTTTATTGGACTAACACGTTTGAAGTGTGTCAAGTGCAAATATTTCAAATTTTCAACGAAAAGGTTGTGAGGTGTCCTCGAATCTTTCGTTTCGGGATTTATCTAGGACCTTCGCGAATAGCCCTTTGTGTTGCTCCAATATTTCAACGTAAATTCAACAACCTATCTACCCTAATTTAACAAAGAATTAAAAAAATGACTTCAAAATTTGGTAATTGTAATATGAAGGAGCACACGAGTGTTTAGACTGGATTATAACGATAGCCAAATTTAATATATGTAAAGCATTTAAATGCACATTAAATCACAGGTGTGAAAAACATGAGTTGTCATGAATTTGTCACTTTTTATCACTTTAATTCATGCAAATTTTTAATTTGTCGAATGTTATTATAATTCTGAAAATTCTGAAATAAAAGAAAATTATGACAGACGCTATATAAGTATTTTTAGAATACTGGAAAATTACAGCGAGAAAAAAAATGAAATTTATAGATTCGTATCTGTATTAAAGCTTTGTTCTGAGAGAACTATTTTCTGTATTTTTTATATAATTTGATTCGAGGCATATATCCATCGTTTGATATTAGAAATTATTTCACTTCGTATCAGATTTAAAGGCAAAATATTCACGGACTCATCATGTTATTTATAGATTGGATTGGATTGTATGGCGAAAGGTCCTAAACTGGACAAGCTGTGCCATATTTCTCTATTGGCATTGAGAAATCAAAAGTGTTCCAGATAGTCTGGATAATTATGCAAGGTGGTCAGAACATAGACTACACAGTAAGCATACCACACGATTCCTTGTTGAAAATCAACCCTATAAAATGTTCGTTTTTCGAATCTACTTCCCTTACCGGAAATATTTACGTCGAAAGTTTTATAGTGTGCATTCCGGTCATCTGAAAATTCTGCGCTAAACATGCAAAAAATCATTTCGGCGTTAATGGGGTTACTGGTACCTGCGAGTAACGAAATACAATGTTTTCGAAGTCCAGTAGGCATTAATTCTGAATTATGTTTCATTTCAAATTTTGTTCTTATTCGAAGTATTGAAATAATATTTTTAGACGAATGTATATAGGTTCATACAGAAACGGGTTCTTGTTAGTTACTTAATTTAACTTGTAATAAAAACACATGATAAAATGTATTACAATTAAAGTTTCGAGATTTAGTATAAATACACCGTTATAACAATTAGATTATACGTATTATACCCCATTTTTGTCACTGTATTCAATACGTTAATTCCATTTAATTACATTTCTTTATACTTGTAAGTATTTTTAGTTTAAAAGGAGAATAGCTCAATTATATAAACCAATTAAAATGAAAGAAATACTGGAATAATATAAAAATGAACAGTTCCCTACTTAAACTTCTAAAACTATTTCCCAATTACTCAAAATCACAAACCAAGTTATCAAAAATAAATCCCTTTCTAATCGAAGCATATTTTTGTAGCAACATCAGTAAAAAAACGAAAACATCTAAAATTATAACGACTGTTCACATGACAGAAAAAAACCACTTCCCCTCAATTAACTTTATTTGCAGTAATTCTGACTCGCAATTGGACTTTTTTAAAAACACGGATATATTTTTCACCTCATCAATTCGCAATAAGTCACGTCCTCACCGAAAAAATAAGAAAAGGTGGAACGGCATCTCCTGTCACATTGCTTGTTAGTGGAAAACTGTCCAAATATCCCGCCTTGCCTAGCGAGGAAGCAGCGGCTACTTTTCTGCTTTGTTACGAGTAGTTTCGCTCTAGGAAACAAAACTAATTTTGTGGTCCATGACTTTCGTTAGCGAAAGAAATTGTTACTTGCTGCTTCAGAGCGGGGAACCCTTGCACTCGGAAAACATTCACTCTTGTGTCGTTTTTAGTTTTATTGGAACTAATAAATTGACAAAATAAATCATTTCGCCCCAGAAGCTGAGCAGCAGGATAAAAAACAATCCTTTCGCTAGAAAAGAGCAGCTTTTCCTTCAATTTAACATCAATAAGGCTCCAATAAAGAGTTTAGCCACTAATAGAAATACAACAATAACTCGAGTTCCTTATTGTTTGAAAAGTACTTAAATCGACGAATCAATCGCTTCTAAGATGAATTTGACCCTTTCTGGGTCGGAAAGGCATCTGGCATCCCCACCTCTTTGAAATTGTTAGACTAGGTATATAAATATTCTAGGCATATTTACAGTCCAAGTCGTTTCGACGAGATATCTCGTCCTATCTGACCAATTTAAGCTTCGATGACGAGCTATCTCGTCATCAAGATATTGCCAATTTTCTTATGATGACTAGATCAAGATCTGGGCAGTTCTAATGACGAGATATCTCGTCCATCAATTTCTGGTTAGTTTCCTAATGAAGAGGTACCTTGTTTAAACAGCCACCAGCAGGGTTTAAGCTGTCAAGTTAGTACCTAAATATTCTCTCACTTGGTATTCTGAAGTCTATATTTACCTATAGATGAGAGGTGAGGTATATGTAATGGGTCGGGCAACTTTAACAAACATTTTGTTGGTGCAAAACGCATTCATATAAAGTAATAGCACTTCACCCATAATATTTTTTAAGTATTGTGTGCTTGTGTGCGATATAAAATCGGTTTCAATGAAAGAAAATGCTAAAGTTGAAGGTTGTGTAAAACACAGAAAATTATAAGGTAGCTCTGGCTTGAGATTTTACTTGAAAGACCAATATATATTTATTTCGCTCTTAAATACGTGCAAGGTAATAAAATGAAGAAAAAACTCTTAAAGGTACTAATAAATAATTCATAATTTTATGAGAAAATAAATAATTTTCAAAGTATTACAGAATGTATTCCATTTCAGGTTAGAAAAATACTTGGTAGACTGAAGAGATACAATAAAAATAAAGATTTGAATTTACAGTCATTGGTTAGAATTTAATAGAATATACTTTTTTCAAACTAATTTTTGGTGTTAATTTTAAATGATGCATTGAATCAACTGCAAATGACATGAAACAATTTGAAAGTTCTTTCTTTGGTTGATTTGAATTATAAATTAAATTGATCTGAATCTACTGAAATAATATTATCAACTTCAACTCCTGCTCGCTGTTGCTAGCCAAACTCTTATGTTCGTCGTGCTAACAATTTTCGCTCGCAATTCCCTTGGCATAAAAACACTTGACAAATATTTTGTTTTATAAAAGTGTCAACAGAGAATCTGAATATATATAGAAAGGAATCTATTAATGATACACTTGAGATTTCAAAATTTTGACAGTAAATCCAAAAAACAGTAAAGCCGTATCACAGGGGAACTTATGGAGGTAAAACTCATTAAAGTTCTATTTCTTGATACATTGCAGATAATTTTTGATAACTTCTGATTTCCCCTACCAGATTCAGACAATCCAACTATTTGGAAAGTACTTATTAAATTAATTTCTTCCCCCTTTACCAGTTAATTAAGCCTTTGCTCGTTATAACTGAATTACGTGACAGGAAACGAACTTATTTTTAAAATATGAATACGAAACTCTCATCTTGTTAGTTTAATTTCAAATCTGGTGAATAGGCAATTTGATTCATGAGCGAAATCGGTGATACTTGGTTTAATTGCTGCCATACGGTCGACTACATATTAGGTCTTTTACTGTGACACATAAGAGAAGAATGTATAGAGATGATTTCGTTCAAGGGAAATTTGAGGCTAGAGTAACAAAAAGGGTGTATATTGTATAAGTAATCTAACTTTGATTTCTGAACAATTACAACAGATCTAAAATTCATTGATACCTTCAGATATTCAAAAACGTTTAATTTTTTGGTTACATATATACATATTAAATGTATGTATGTAGTACGGTGTCTAGGTTGTGATGAAGATAAAGCTGGATGACACGGAGATGAGGACTAACACAATATTTAATTGTTCTTAAATTAGGTACGTCAGAGATTACATGTATCGTGGCACAGACTACACGATGGCACATCTATGAGTTGTATGGACGGCGCTCCATCTGCGCGTGGAGGCGTGTTTATCAATGTCACAACTCGAACTGAGTTCTCAAAAAGTAAAGTTGCAGTTCTGCTTAGCGCGCTGCGCGACCTCTGGTGGTAGAATGAGGAATGGATTCTATATGTGTATTAATATATATGTTAATAAATTATACTAAAGACAACATACACATATTAAAATTTTTTAATTTTTTCTTTAGAATATTATCGTAATTTTTCGTTTTATTACTGTATTTTACAGTTAATTTTACTTGTACATCACTTCCAATATTATTATTTACTAAATTACAAAACGATGCATTTGTTACTGAAGTAAATTGCTGACGAAACCGTTGCTGAAAAATAAGTTTTGTTGATCGCATGCATTGATCGATAAAATCATAATATACATATACCACAACTAAAACGAATAAACCATTACTTATACAAAGACAGTCAAACATATTAGTGAAAAATATACAATTGAAAATTCTGAGAATCCCGATTTCACTTAAGTTAAATTATATATTGGTGAACAAAATAAATCGTTAAGACACTGTTGAAATGTTTTCTGTACACGTCACTGATCAGACCCAGATGTTGCGCAAATAAAAACCAACCAACTATGCGCATGAAGTTTATACATGATTTTAATTACATTTTAAAAATAAAAACATTAAATTATTTTTCTCTATTAAAAACATCAGAAATCAATCTCCGTATTCATTTCCCAAAAATTCATATACCAATACGTTAAATTAAAACAAAAGGAATATTCATGCACTAATTCGAAAATTATTTGAATTGGTTTTATTATGTTGGTATTACATACTTTAACTATATGTTACAGAGCAAGCGAGTAGATGGCGCCACGAGGCAAATTACACCATTTTTTTAATCTCTAAAATTGTTTTTAAGGCTATTTTTCACAATGACGTAAACAGTTTCAAAATTTTTATTTTGTAAACTTTTACTTAATTATACTTGAAAATAAAAATAAAACGCTTGATATTTTTGATATTAGTTAGCTTTTTTAGCTACTGCATCATCAGATCACAAATTATCAGACTACATACTATATTAAATTTTGCAAAATAATATTTTTTTTAATTCCTATTTCCTCCGGACACGGATGCTGAAATTGTCCGAAAAAAAGAGCAAAGTAATACATTTTGATATGTATTACTTTGCTATTTTTATTAAAATATAGACACCTTGAAATTTTATATCTTATGTTAATAAATATGTCGTTAGATGGCACCACGAAAACTACATAGTTGCCATTTACCTTTTAGGGATATATTAGTGTTGAAATACTTTTTGCTTTAATTTTTTTTATGAAATTTATTTGAAAAAATATTGCAAATCAGAAAATTCAAGTTTGAATAAGAAAACTCTTTCTTTTTAAGGAATAAGTAAGGTGTTGTTCCTGTCATCTGACAGTGGTTCAAAATTACGAGGCATTGTGCTTGGTAGGTAGGCATTTTAATTAACATTTCACTTGAGCAACACACCGGGCTATTGGCGACGTTCCGGGATCAAAACCCAAAGAGAAAAATACGAGACAACATCACGTAATTTTGAACCACGGTCATATTACTAGGTGAACATTTGAGCTGGCACCCCACTCTCCAAACTTTCACACCACGCCAACTTGAGGACATTCGAGGCCACGACATATTGAACGTGCATCATCCCCGTATACACGAAGGTTTTTGGATGGACTGAGTTTCGAACTCGCAACCTTCCGATTGTTAATCCATTACTCTTTTCCAACCGGCCCTTTTGACCTGGAGGAGCGTACTCATAGTGTACGACACCTTCACAATCACAAAACGCAGTCAACATAGTCTTGATGTTGCTGGGACTTTGTCGGCGAAGGGAATTGTGTCTGTAGGTGTCTTCCATTGAAAAAACTTCATCTGAAAAGCTCCCACGAACGAATTTCCAAGTTTATAGCAATATTTGTTTCAAATTCACCACTCTACTCGGTCGGTCATTGTGAATGCAGCGGTCTTACAGAACACACGCTCACTCAAGAGCGTCTAGCACTCAACTAATTGGTCCAATAGGTTCATGACTTTTCACGCATGCACGTCAGTGTGCCTTCTGATTGGCTGGCAAGATACATAGATGTCAAACTGTTCTCGTTATATTACCTGGCTGTATATTTTCCGAACAAACCTCGTATATTTCTTTTTATATGCAGTGCAACTTGTGTGATATATATGTGGTGACTCAAAGTAAATCCCTGGCCAAGGTACTTAAGGGGAATACAGGACCCCAAAATAAAAATAAATCACAAATGGCATGTCAGCGACTTTTGCTCATAGTTGCTAGAGGTCGCTGTTTAGCAGGTTTGCAAATCATTATTTTTTTAAACTCTGCCATTAGCAATGCAGATTTCGTACGTCATGGAATATTATCCAAATTTCGGTATGACTGACATGCATTTGACGTATGGATTTGCCAAAAGCAACGGATGAGCCGCTCAAAGATTGTACCGCGTACCCTTCCCCAATAGGCAAGTGCCCGGATTGAGGAGAAATGGCTCTCTCACCCTCATCCACCTCTCCAAACCAACTTCATCCATAAGTATTGAAATGGAAATTAAGCGTCTACTATTCAATGCTTCTTTTAAATGGGTCAATTTAATTGAATGGAAGAAAAAATATAATTTTATATAAATTGAAAGACAAACAAAATGGAGGTTGGAAATTTATTGTTGCGGAATCAAAATTAATGTATGTGAAATATTAAAGGGTCTTGTTGATAATATTTGCATTCTATTGGTGCTTTAATGTGCATGATTAAGTTTCGGAAAAATTTCGATTCCTATATGAGGCTTGCGGTGAAAACAATGGTACGTCAAAATTGGTAATCAAATCAATTCCTTTAATATTATTTAAAATAAGCTTGAAAGTAAGAGGTCAGTGAGTCAAAGATATTAAAGTCAAATATCGGATGCCACAGATCGGTATGTCAAGATCAGGAGGTCAAAAATCCGCTGTCCTCACTCGCATTTAGAGTGTACCCATCATTCACTTCTCCTCATGCTATCGAAAACGTCGTCAGACATATCTGGCACAGTTGGCTATAGTTTCACGTCGATGTCTCAATGACCCTCCGCATACACTTTGAGACAGTCGTTGATGGAATTGACTCTGGCGCGGGAGTCTGTTGACAAAGTGCATACCTCTATTTCTTAGTGGGGCAGTCAGAGCTCAGGCACCAAGGACTCGACTCCCGTCTCGTACTTCTAGTAGTGGGAGTTGCAATATTCGTCATCAAAATCTGAGATTTCGTCCAACATATTGTTTAGGAATTTACTCTGGAGTGGGAGTCGACAACAAAGTGACGCCTGTTTATTGGTGGGGCAGCCAGAGCGCAGGCATCAAGGGCTCGACTACCGTCTCGTACTTATAGTAGTGGAAGTTGCAATATTCGTCATCAAAATCTGAGACTTTCGTCCAACTAATTGTTTAGGAATTTACTCTGGAGTGGGAGTCGACAACAAAGTGACATCTGTTTATTGGTGGGGCAGCCAAAAGCAGGCACCAAGGGCTCGACTACCGTCTCGTACTTCTCGTAGTGGAAGCTGTAATATTCATCATCAAAATCTGAGACTTTCGTCCAACTAATTGTTTAGGAATTTACTCTGGAGTGGGAGTCGACAACAAAGTGACATCTGTTTATTGGTGGGGCAGCCAAAAGCAGGCACCAAGGGCTCGACTACCGTCTCGTACTTCTCGTAGTGGAAGCTGTAATATTCATCATCAAAATCTGAGACTTTCGTCCAACTAATTGTTTAGGAATTTACTCTGGAGTGGGAGTCGACAACAAAGTGACATCTGTTTATTGGTGGGGCAGCCAAAAGCAGGCACCAAGGGCTCGACTACCGTCTCGTACTTCTCGTAGTGGAAGCTGTAATATTCATCATCAAAATCTGAGACTCTCGTCCAACTAATTGTTTAGGAATTTACTCTGGAGTGGGAGTCGACAACAAAGTGACATCTGTTTATTGGTGGGGCAGCCAAAAGCAGGCACCAAGGGCTCGACTACCGTCTCGTACTTCTCGTAGTGGAAGCTGTAATATTCATCATCAAAATCTGAGACTCTCGTCCAACTAATTGTTTAGGAATTTACTCTGGAGTGGGAGTCGACAACAAAGTGACATCTGTTTATTGGTGGGGCAGCCAAAAGCAGGCACCAAGGGCTCGACTACCGTCTCGTACTTCTCGTAGTGGAAGCTGTAATATTCATCATCAAAATCTGAGACTCTCGTCCAACTAATTGTTTAGGAATTTACTCTGGAGTGGGAGTCGACAACAAAGTGACATCTGTTTATTGGTGGGGCAGCCAAAAGCAGGCACCAAGGGCTCGACTACCGTCTCGTACTTCTCGTAGTGGAAGCTGTAATATTCATCATCAAAATCTGAGACTCTCGTCCAACTAATTGTTTAGGAATTTACTCTGTAGTCGGAGTCGACAACAAAGTGACCTCTGTTTATTGGTGGGGCAGCCAAAAGCAGGCACCAAGGGCTCGACTACCGTCTCGTACTTCTCGTAGTGGAAGCTGTAATATTCATCATCAAAATCTGAGACTCTCGTCCAACTAATTGTTTAGCAATTTACTCTGGAGTGGGAGTCGACAACAAAGTGACATCTGTTTATTGGTGGGGCAGCCAAAAGCAGGCACCAAGGGCTCGACTACCGTCTCGTACTTCTCGTAGTGGAAGCTGTAATATTCATCATCAAAATCTGAGACTCTCGTCCAACTAATTGTTTAGGAATTTACTCTGGAGTGGGAGTCGACAACAAAGTGACATCTGTTTATTGGTGGGGCAGCCAAAAGCAGGTACCAAGGGCTCGACTACCGTCTCGTACTTCTCGTAGTGGAAGCTGTAATATTCATCATCAAAATCTGAGACTCTCGTCCAACTAATTGTTTAGGAATTTACTCTGGAGTGGGAGTCGACAACAAAGTGACATCTGTTTATTGGTGGGGCAGCCAAAAGCAGGCACCAAGGGCTCGACTACCGTCTCGTACTTCTCGTAGTGGAAGCTGTAATATTCATCATCAAAATCTGAGACTCTCGTCCAACTAATTGTTTAGGAATTTACTCTGGAGTGGGAGTCGACAACAAAGTGACATCTGTTTATTGGTGGGGCAGCCAAAAGCAGGCACCAAGGGCTCGACTACCGTCTCGTACTTCTCGTAGTGGAAGCTGTAATATTCATCATCAAAATCTGAGACTCTCGTCCAACTAATTGTTTAGGAATTTACTCTGGAGTGGGAGTCGACAACAAAGTGACATCTGTTTATTGGTGGGGCAGCCAAAAGCAGGCACCAAGGGCTCGACTACCGTCTCGTACTTCTCGTAGTGGAAGCTGTAATATTCATCATCAAAATCTGAGACTCTCGTCCAACTAATTGTTTAGGAATTTACTCTGGAGTGGAAGTCGACAACAAAGTGACATCTGTTTATTGGTGGGGCAGCCAAAAGCAGGCACCAAGGGCTCGACTACCGTCTCGTACTTCTCGTAGTGGAAGCTGTAATATTCATCATCAAAATCTGAGACTCTCGTCCAACTAATTGTTTAGGAATTTACTCTGGAGTGGGAGTCGACAACAAAGTGACATCTGTTTATTCGTGGGGCAGCCAAAAGCAGGCACCAAGGGCTCGACTACCGTCTCGTACTTCTCGTAGTGGAAGCTGTAATATTCATCATCAAAATCTGAGACTCTCGTCCAACTAATTGTTTAGGAATTTACTCTGGAGTGGGAGTCGACAACAAAGTGACATCTGTTTATTGGTGGGGCAGCCAAAAGCAGGCACCAAGGGCTCGACTACCGTCTCGTACTTCTCGTAGTGGAAGCTGTAATATTCATCATCAAAATCTGAGACTCTCGTCCAACTAATTGTTTAGGAATTTACTCTGGAGTGGGAATCGACAACAAAGTGACATCTGTTTATTGGTGGGGTAGCCAAAAGCAGGCACCAAGGGCTCGACTACCGTCTCGTACTTCTCGTAGTGGAAGCTGTAATATTCATCATCAAAATCTGAGACTCTCGTCCAACTAATTGTTTAGGAATTTACTCTGGAGTGGGAGTCGACAACAAAGTGACATCTGTTTATTGGTGGGGCAGCCAAAAGCAGGCACCAAGGGCTCGACTACCGTCTCGTACTTCTCGTAGTGGAAGCTGTAATATTCATCATCAAAATCTGAGACTCTCGTCCAACTAATTGTTTAGGAATTTACTCTGGAGTGAGAGTCGACAACAAAGTGACATCTGTTTATTGGTGGGGCAGCCAAAAGCAGGCACCAAGGGCTCGACTACCGTCTCGTACTTCTCGTAGTGGAAGCTGTAATATTCATCATCAAAATCTGAGACTTTCGTCCAACTAATTGTTTAGGAATTTACTCTGGAGTGGGAGTCGACAACAAAGTGACATCTGTTTATTGGTGGGGCAGCCAAAAGCAGGCACCAAGGGCTCGACTACCGTCTCGTACTTCTCGTAGTGGAAGCTGTAATATTCATCATCAAAATCTGAGACTCTCGTCCAACCATTTGTGAATAGAATTGATCTGTATTCTGGATCTGGAAGTGGAGACCTCTGTTTATAGGTGGGGAGTCCGAGCTCAGGAACCAATCGCTCGGTGACTTTTGGTTTATTCTCTTAAATTATTCTTAAATTTATTGTTGCGGAATCAAAATTAATGTATGTCAAATTTTAATGGGTCTTGTTGATAATATTCGTATTCTATTGGTGCTTTAATGTGCATGATTAAGTTTCGGAAAAATTTCGATTCCTATGAGACTTGCGGCGTAAACAATGGTACGTCAAAATGGGTAATCAAATCAGTTCCTTCAATATCATTTAAAATTAGCTTGAAAGTAAAAGATAAGTGAGTCAAATATTGGAAAGTCAAATACCGGAAAGTCAAATTTCGGATGTCACAGATCGGTATGCCAAGATCATGAGATCAAAACACAGTTGTCATCTGTCGCATCTACAGTGTCCCCATCATTCGCTTCTCCACATGTTATCGAAATCGTCGCAGACTTATGACAGTTTCTATAGTTTATCGTGGATGTCGCAATGACCCTCCGCATACACTTTGACACTGTCGTTTAACCACTTGATGGAATTGACTCTATTGCAGGAGTTGAAATTGGAAACCTCTCCTTTCGGTGGGGCAGTCAGAGCTCAGGTACCAAGAGCTCGACTGCCTTGTCGTACTTCTGTTAGTGGAAGTTGCAATGTTTGGTTTTTTTATAAATCGGTAGTCAAATATCCTGATTCATAAATCGGTAGTTAAATATCCTGATTCATAAATCGGTAGTCAAATGTTTTGGTTTAGAAATTGAAATGCCTTGGTTCAAATATTGGTAGACCTATGTCTTTGTTTATAAATTGAAAGATATCTCTGTTACTTGGCAGGGTGGCCAGAGCTCAGACATCAAAGGCTCGACTGCATTCTAGTACTTCTGGCAGTTCGAGCTGGAATATTCATCATCAAAATCTTCCATCAAATTCTGGAGATCTATATCCCCGAGTTTTATCATCTTGCAACTAAAAATAAAACAGAAATTTTCAGCGGAAGCGTTAAGTTACATACTTTATTCTACTAATGATTTAGTTATACATATCCCTCGTACCTCAATGACCGGAGTGTAAATTATTACTAACGTGTCTTATACAATCGACTGTAACCAATAATGCAAATAGTGAATACTGAAAATTCCTAACTGTTGGAACTATTCTATTCTACTATCAATTTCCGGACTACTTTAGAAAACTAATATCGCTTTGATATTCTCTAAGAAAATTTCAAAATCAAACCCAAAAGAAAACGCTTTGAAAACTCTTTTTTAAGTTAATAATATCTAAAAAAATTGTTTCACACACATTTTGTGTTATTTTATTTTTTTAATGAATTAAGGATTTATTTCTTGAACCATCTTGCATTTTGCCTTTGCATTTACAACTTAAAATCGGCTATGTTGAAGCATAAAATTAGCCATTGTAAACAAATTTTAAGCAGATGTAAAGCTCTTAAAGTTCCATTTATGACTTAAAAAGAAAGATATTTCTTAGAGAGATTGGAAGATAATTCATACATTCTTATCCCATTGATGTTTTTAAAGTACATCAAGCGCTCTTGGTTGTTAAAGTAGTTCAAATATAAGTATTATATCATAAGGAGCAGAAGACATGGACTGCTTTTAGCTAACGTCTGTTCGGAATATGACTCGTGCTGCCATCTGCCATGAAACGTAAAAACTATTATACGTTAAGTGATATTTGAAGTATTAAAGCAATGGTTCGGTGTTACTCGTAATAAAGGGATAAAAATATCGAAATCAATGTGTCTTTTAATCTGAATCGGTTCAATGTCAATTCTTAGTATGCTAAGTTTATTTTTAAATGGTGTAGTGACTCAGAACAAAATGTGTACTTTTGATATATAAAGAACTCTAATATGTATACCTTCTTCTCACTGATTTGAATATAATATATGATGAAAATAGTTTTGATAATTTAAAAATTAAAGCTCCTGTAAATAATGTTATGTTAGTTCATTCATAAAAAATAGTGTTACAAAATCGTGTCAATAAGAACAAGTATTTTAGAATTTATCGTTTCATTTATCTAGACAAATTTTTTCCATTCAAGCGTACTTCTTGTTAACTATACGGAAGAAATCTTACAGACATATTGGGTATATCATCCATTTTAAATGGGGATACAAGTGTATAAATAAAAATAGTTATTTATTATATTGATCTTCTGTAAAGGATACTTCCTATCTGAAATGTACTCAGCTACATCATATAAGGAAATGAATTAACGACAAGGAACTCAAAATGAATTTTATGCAATTGTCCTTGTGAAAGGACCAAAATATTCAATAGTCGTGATATAATTGAAATTACAAACAAAAATACAATAAATCACCAAATAACTATTGGTAGTGCTTTGATATAAACAATTTTTCGTGGCAACACTTTTGGCTTGCTTTTTGTAGCGAGTTGTGGCAGGAAAAGGCAAACCCTCTTTATTATGATAATGGCAACCTTGCACCGTTAAAATTTTAATTTCCGGCCCTTTTTCGTTCTTCAATATCTTTTAAAATGATGAATATTTATTTTACTTCCGTTTTCTTGTTATTTGATTTAATTGGTTCTTAAAAAAATCCAATATTTCCGTTGTAACAATCTTTGATTTTATTGGTCCTTTTGAATTTGTTTCCTAAACTTTTCCATTTCCTGCAAATATGAATCCGTAGTTAAATCTTTCAGTTTGTATTAATGATGGGCAAAATCGAGTACTTTTGAGAATCGAATACTTGATGTTGAAGTACTTTTAAGTATCGAGTAAGTATTCGAATGCATATACAAAATGATTAATCGATAGTAAGAATAAGAGAACTACGATATATGATACTTATTTAAAAATAACAACTAGGTATCGTGTTTTTGGTTAGTGGTTAGAGCACTGGATTTGCAATATACAGGTTCACGGTTCGAATCCGCTACAAGGGGAATTTGATGGATTATTTTAATGCGAATGATAATTTTTGACAAGACAATCAAATTTATTCTATTTTTTTAATATTATGATCAAGCTGTGATTAAAAGAGGAATTTATTTTTCACAAAACTCAATTTTTTTTCTGAATTATATCTAATTTTTTTTCTTTTCCAAATTATTTATATAATTAAAAAAAAGATTTAAGTATGACTACTATTATCAATCCATTTGATTTAGCCAAATTGTATTCCGAAGAACTACAAAAATTAATCCTATGTACAAATTGCTGAATTTTCTGGTCACTCATATTTTCTGCAATTATAAATGTGTCAAGTATTTTTATCTTGATTTTACAAATCATGATTTTTAAATTTTAGTTTTCGTATTAGAAATATTTGATTTTCTACCATATTTTGAAGAAATCGTTAATAATCACTTTTAACAGGGAACGTAGCCAGAATTTTATTTGGGAGGGAGCCCCGAAGATAAGAATGAAACTTTTTATACAAAACTCTTTAAAAACACTTTTAAAAAGTTTGTATAAATGTAAAAATATTTATTTTGATACCAGAATCTGAAACTTAAAAAATATTTCTCTAAATTTATCATAAAATGTGACACATCTCGGTTGATCTAAATACAATAATGGTTCCGTAAATATTTACAAAATAAATTACATTAAATAACCAAATCTTGTTCCTGAAGATTTACTTTTTATTTTTGCAACTACTATTTGGAGTGCGAAGATGTGAGAAGAGGTAGAGTCAAAGCAGAAAAAAATATTCATAATCATTTTACTATCGTAATAAAGATTTTGTCAGATATTTTTAAAGAGAATTTTAATTATTGTCAGATATTTTAAAGAAAATAACAGCCATTTTAACAATAAAATAACGTAATTTTACTTGAAGGAAAAGAAAAGCATATCAAGCATTATGGATCTTATTTGCAGATTTATTTTAAATGTCAGAAGCAAAAAAGCTTGAAAATTAAATTAAATTAAAAAAATAAGTGTAAATAATTAAATTAAAAATATAGTTCAAATTAAAATTGAAAAATTAAAAAAACTTCTAGCTTGATTTTCAAAAATAAAAGGCAAATCATTGTGTAATTTACTGATAATTAAGCCTGCCTGTTCGGGAAATTGCTTCTGGAAAATTTCAAATCCAATCCCTTAATCGATGGAATTTTTCGACACTTCACGTGAATTTTCAGAACATGTAAAATTGGAAAAGCAAAATGAAGACAAGAAACATAGCCCTAACGAGAACCATGGATAACAATGCAATGTGACACTGCTACTTAAGATGAATACTCTAGTATTCGAATACACAAAGTGAGTACTTTTGGCATCCGAATACCTAGGATGGGTACTCTTGTAACCGAATACCTTGGATCCGAGCACTTTGGTATTCGAATACTTTGGAAAAGAATCGAGTACAACGATTACTTTTAAGAATCGAGTACATGAGTACTTTTGTATTCGAATACTCCAATCACTAGTTTGTATATTAAATCCGACACATTGCAGTCACTTCAGGTTGTATCGTTTCTTGTTTTCATTTGAATCTTATTAATTTTTTAAGCGAAATTTGCCGTTCTACGAGACGTTAACGAAATTTCTCCGCCGCATCGTAAAGGTTAAGGGTGTCCCTAAAGGCAAGGAAGGGATCGTCTTCGTGCTCCATGTAGAGCTCCACGTACCACTCCATTTGAATTCAATGAGGTAGGGAGACCCACTAATGGGACAACGGTTTTTAATTGGATCGGAAACGGCGGTGCTTACCCGTGTGTTTGGAGAAAATCGGTCGTGGACGAAGAATCGAGTGTGCACGGGATAGAGGGAATTGATTTTTTTATTTTCAGGATCGAATTTGCATCGAAGGCTTGTATTAGTGAGATGAAAGGTAGGTTGAAAACAAATTTGTTGAGTATGGAATCGATCTCTAAGTAACTGAAATCAAATTCATTTTTTGTCGGATGTAAATAGACTGGAGATCTATTTACATCGGGCAAAAAAGAAATTTGTAAAGTTAGAGTAAATAGAGCTGTAACCGACGAAAATAGGAAGGTATTTCCATTAACGTCGCACCGGAGCAACACAACGGGCTTTTGGCGACAGTCCGGGATCAATCCCAAATGGAAAGAACCGAGGATACCTCCACGTAATTTTGAATCACTGTCAGATTACGAGGTCACACTTGAGCTGGCACCCCCACTCTCCAAACTTCAACACCCCGCCAACGTGAGGACGTTTGATTGAGGCCATGACAGATTTTACATGCATAAGCCCCATCTATACACGACGGTCTTTGGTTGGATTCGAAACCAATCCTCCGGTTGCTAATCCGTTACTCTACTAACCGAGCTACCGCGACCCATTATTTATATAGATACAGAAAGGTATTATATTCTCACCATTTACTGAAAAAAGCTACTAAGACACAGTTGGATACCGATGAAGTTCAAATAAGTCTTAAAGATATTAAGATAAAAACAATGCACATAATATGGAGGGAGATTAAAATATTTTTATTGATTTTAAAATTCAAAATTTCATGGATTGTGCTTTTTTTAAAATAGAAATGTTAAAAGGAATAACTATGAAGTTCTCGTTCAGCCAAATGAAATTTCTAAAGTCAGTTTGAAGTTTTGAAAGCGGATTTCTGTGAAACATCGTTAAGTTCTATTTGTTGATTCTCATTAATGAAGATATGGAGTGCTGAAGCAACGTTGAACTTGATCGTTTCCAAAGATAGCATTGTCTTCCCATGGCTTGTACAACTCGTTGTCTGTCTTGACTTCTAGTCCCAAGAAAGTTTCGTAAAGAATGATGTATCCCACATGTCGGCGTTGTTGGTTACGATGGCATCGTTTCGTCCGAAAAGGAGAAGTCCACGGTTCATTCGATTCGAAATCAGATCCTGTTCAGAGTCTCCTCTTGTGAGACGGACAGAAGCACTGCGCTTCATCAGGACAGCATTTGGTGTCTTGTCACAGCGAGCCTTTTGACTTGAGCAGGGCTCTTCAGCATCTGTTGCTACGGTGATCTCATCCAACAGTTGGAGATCTGCGGCAGATTCTGCACAGTCAGCTTCGTTGGTTTTGTCGATGGAATTCTTTTGTGCCTCGAGTAGAGCCCTATCCGCCATTTCGTCTTCGATGGTTCGCAGACGCAAGTCCATGAATTCCTCGGGATGTTCGGCATTCCACTCTGCGAGGTAGTCGCGCTCGACGTATGGCTTTTCTTCTGCTTTCTGTTTCTTTGCCTCTTTCTTGGCTTGCTTCTTTTCTCTACGCTTCTCTCGAAACTTCTTTCTGAAATAGCAAATTAGAATAAATTATTTTACCTCGCAAGACACAGCAAAGGGAAACAGAAGTTAAATTTATGTTAAAAAAGAGTAAATAAAGTTTTAAGGACTAAAATGTATGAAAAATAATAAATTCTCAAAGAGTACGAGGCACACTTACATTTGTTTCCTGCACCAGTCCAGCATCTTGAAAGATAGATAAGTCGTCTATAATAATGACGTAAAAAGTACTGTTTGTAGGAAGCACTGAAAAGTACTGTTTGTAGGAAGCACTGAAAAGTACTGTTTGTTTGTAGATAGCACTGAAAAGTACTGTTTGTTTGTAGGTAGTACTAAAAAGTACTGTTTCTTTGCAAAAAGCACAAAAAAGTACTGTTTGCAAATAAGTTGCAGCGGAAGATTCCTCTACAACTAAAAATAGCTTTAATCAAACGTTTATAATCTCACTTGATCAAAGCTTTAAAAAATCGCCAGTCAGCAGTTTGACAGACAGAACATGAATGAAGAAATCTTTTTGTGAGCGATACTATTTACTTGCAACAATGCTTGATTAACTATCGAAAAGAAATACGATGATTTAAACCTATTTGTTTAAAAGCATTCTGAAAAAATATGCATTGTTATATAATTAGAAGCAATTCATTCTTATAAAAAAGAAGAGTTTTTATTTCCATTGTTGCATTTAATATGTACAAATTTCGCTACTTATTAATCTCTTGAAGAAATTACAATTTGCTTAGATATTTAAATGTTTATGGGGCGTAATTAAACTCCAAATTTAAGATAGAATTATTGTTAATATTATATATGTATGTTATAGTCTCATTTGTTTCATTTTATACTAATTGTATCCACTTCTACGGCTTAAAGTCCCTTTAGATTGGTAATACAAATAAAATATGCAATCGAGCATTAGTACCCAATCGACTGATGAAATGCTTTTGACCCTCCTGGTGGCTGACGAGGAATCTCGTCATAAGCAAAATTGGTCAGATCTTGATGGACGAGATATCGCGTCATAAGAGGTTTGGTTTGTTGGGGTTTTACGGCACAAGGGCCATATTTGGCCATGCAGCGTCATTAGAGGATAACTCACCAGATATTTATCTCGTCGTCATAAAAAAATCGGCAACACCTTGATGGGATACCTCGTCATTTGCAAAATTGTTCAGATCTTGATGGACGAGATATCTCGTCGCACCACTTGGGGGTTAAGTAAGAAAAGGGAAATAATCAAGCTTTTGTATCAATTCTAACGGTTGGACGTTTGAGAAAACTGAAGTCGTAAACAGTTACTCCATCTGATGGTTCCGAAAATTTCCAATATATATTTGCAAATTCTCTAGATGAGCTATCAACTACAAAAGTCTCTTGTTCGGACACAAGAGATCCGTCACAGGATGCTCAATTTCGCATTCTGAATCGCTATCAGCAAAATTTTCGTCGTATAATTCCTTCGTAATTCGATCTATTTCTTCTTGTGTTATACCTCTAGAACGTCGAGCAGTTTCCGAAGTAATATTTCCAAACTTTTATATTAAAATCTCAAAAACGCAGACAAAAAAATTCGGTAACGGTGTTATACCAATGGTACTAAGAATAGTGTTGAATAAGAAAAGCGTTCACTTAAATGACTTTGTACTTGGCGTATTTTTGGCGTGAGAGAGATATCAACTGCGCCACACTTTCTACCTTTCCCAAAGAATACACACAACGATAGACTGGGGAGGCATCGAACAAAAGGAAAGACACTCTTAAAAGCCAGTCGCTGACACCTCGTAAATCGTGATCGATGTCCGCGAGGGGAAAAACTCAAAACTACCCAAGCCGCTCTACGGAACAAACTTCTGATGGGAGGGCATTTGCTCTGCCGTTGTGAAAAGGTTAAATCATTAACCTTTATTTATTTTACCATGCTTTCTGTTGTAGACAAGCTTCAGCGTGTTCTTTCGTGAAATTTGAAGTTTAAGTTTTCTGGTGGTAGGGCAACTTTAGAAAATGAGGGAGTTGCTATACATTTATATCAGGATAAGCAGCTTTATTGAATTTAGTTAAGAAATCGGGATTAATAGTCGAAAAACTTTAAAAAGGATAAACAGTTGTGAATTCTTTTCTTTAATTTTTTAATAATTTTCACCTAAACCCCAAAAGATAGTTTCTAACGAAATAGAGAGCTTTAGCTCAGGTTCTTCAGTGAATGCAACAACCGTCAGGTGTTTCTAAGAAATTCTTTGGCGACATAAAAAAGCACACCAAAAAACGCGGCGAAAGTATTGCCACAAAATCTTTATATCAAAGTTGTTACAGTTTGTTTGAAAACTTGTGAATAAAACTGGAAAATCATGTTGCTCTCATTTGCAGAAAAAATTCCATTTGGAAATTCCTTACAAAGTTACCGATCTGCCCTTCCTAAAATCTGTGATTTTGGTGCTGCCATCTGTTGAGCTTCGTACGAAGCAAATATTTATTGATGTGCTGCCTTCAATTGAAAATAATTTAATAACGACAAAGTTGATTTGTTTTGAATTTTTGAAATGAAATTGCCATTAAATTCTTAAACAGTGTTAAAATTGTGAAAAATAAACTCATCGCTTTAAAATACAATATTTTTTAGATTATATAATGCTTCGCAAAGTAATTTATTAAACTTAAAGTGAACTTAATTTATTTCTAATTCAAATGCAAAACAATGATCAAACTAAAAGTTAAAACCCATCATTCAATTTCATCGGTGTGTTCATATGAGAAGCTTTTACTGTAAATCAATATTCTAAATGGCGTTTATTGTGCGAAAATATTCGTCGATAACACTTCGTATTATTTGTTTACACTGAAAATCTTTCAGAAATAAATTGTGGTTTATGGGTTCTTTCGTGTTTATGCATAAAATGTTTTGAAATCTATAAATACAAAGAGAGCAAATTTTATTATTTTATAAATTACTAAACGGCATGCACTTTGGGGAACACTATGTTAAATTTTTTTAAGACACGATATTACATCTTATAGGTGGAGACCAACCACCTTGCATAAATGTATTCTAGATTTCTGATTCACTTTAAAAGTATAATTTTTTTAGGAGGGGTGGGATATATTCCATCTCTACTCATAGAATAAGAAATTTGAAAATATTGACACAACCACATGAATGTGGTATTTTAATAAACAGAAGGATTATAATATGTCTAATTCAAATCGATGCTATTCATACATTCGCATAAGTATTAGGAATAATATTTTAAAACAACGCAATTGTAGTCGACAATACTATGTAATTCTAAAATTTAACATTACATTTAAAAAATAAAAGCATTTATGTGAAGTAAAATGAAAGTACGAGAATTACAATTTCTCTATCATTTTTTTACTACAAAAATTAACTCATGAAAGAGAATTTGAAACATAAAGTTCATATTTCTTAAAATAAAAATGCACGATATTTACGTGTTTGAACAAATTTGCGGATATGTCGTGCTGCCATCTATTGGTCAAAAACACTAGATCAGCGATGGGACATTCTTCTTAGACTTGCAAGTGAAAAACATTGTCACAAATTTCAAATTTTTTTAGTTTTTTGGTTGTACACCAGAACTGTAATCTATAGACTGATGTATACAAAGTCGTTTTTTCTTTGCATGAAAGGTGAGCAAAGGTCTAAGTGAACTCCTTCTTGAGAAGTTCACTTAGAGAACATACTTGAGGAAAACAAACAAATGAATAACTGTACATTATTATAACTTTATTAATAAGATACAATAGCAATACATAATCACAATGAAAATACTATTATCTGAATAATTGATGACTTGAGTAAAGACGAATCCATAAATAACTGTTAGAATGATAAAATTACACTTTTCATATTGCTTAACAATTAGATTGTATCCCCCTTTGCTTTCTCGGAACTATATATTTTGGCATAGTGTGTTTCACTTGCGAGCTGGCGAAGATTCCAATTTTTTTCTAAACCAGGATTCGAACCTAGAGCCTGTGGAATACAAGGACTTGGGCGCTAACCTTCCTGTTACAAGACCTCATCTGTCAAAACGCTATAAAAATTGAAATTATGTTTCCTCGAAACCAAGAAAACAGCGATTAGTGAAAGAAATTACTGGAATCTATATATTTAAGATAACTATTTTTAATTGAAAAGTGTTTTTTAATCTCACTAGATGGCACCATATACCTTTCCTTTGTTAGGTAGGTGGTTAAATTTACGTCGTACTTGAGCAACACAATGGGCTATTGATGATTGTCCGGAATCGATCCCGATACACGTTAACGGGATGCCCAATCGATCTTCTGCTTTCATCCCGCAACTCTGTTCCCAATCCCTCTTTTTTGCCCCAATCAAGACATTTTCTATTTCATGTTGTCTTGTGTTTGGCGTAGCTGGCCAAATATGGCCCTTGCGCCACAAAACGCCAAACAATCGACTCTCATGTATATTCGAAATATATCTCCCTACTTTTTAAAAAGGAATATTCAAATAAAATATTTCCACTGAAGTTATTGCTTACCAAATGAAGCGAGTACATTTTCTTATGTTGCACAAGGAATGTTTTGAAAATCCAGAATGTCCAATATATTTCAAGGAATAGAGAGGATTCTGTTCAGTAATGCAGAATGACAGAAACCGTATATTGGGGGAGATCCTGCGGTGGACAAAAATATAGGTTAAAAGTAACTATGTTTTTAACTATGCTTATTACTTGCGATATTTTTCCACTTTCAGAAATTTCAAAATGCCGTTTTGTGTGGGCCCAGCTAATAGACTTTTGGAGCAAAAGTGCAAAGTATGAAATGAAGTAATAAAAAAAGAGAAACATTCGTTTTCTTTTTCACAGTATTAGTGTAGTAGATATTATCAAAGGCTAAAAAATTCCTAACTTTCAAATTGGGAAAAAGTTGAATAAGCGCGTTTTGTTAAGCAGTACAGCCACCGGAAATAAAGGAAGACACATAGCAGTCTAAATATTGTCAAACGCTTGTCTTTCACAATACAACCTGTATATTAATTACGATTTACTGGATCATAGACATTCTACTTTTAATTTTTCAATCCGTAGTAGTAATGTTTTTCATTTCAGTTCTTAGTCGTAATTTCTAATTGGGGATTCATATGTAATAAATGTTTGAGAAAGCTCTGTTAAAAGTTCTATGGTGCAAGAATTTCTCCATTGTTATCACTTCTCTTCATAATTGCCAGGTGATTCAAAATTACGTGGTGTTGTCCTCGGATCTTTCTGGGATTGTTCCCGGACCCTCGCTATTAGTCCTTTGTGTTACCACAGTGCGACGATAATTACCTACCTACCTCATTATTGCCAGTCTTTTCCTAAATACTAAGATCTATCTACAGAATCTTTCACCTTCGCAAATTGCGTCACACAGTTTAAAATGATCGTTATAAAATTATTCATTTTTTATTGATTATTGGATTATCATATAATTACCAAAAATATATATAAACTGTAAAATAAAAATGAAATTGTAACAACTAAACCCCCTTGACACATATAAATGAAAAGTTTCCTCATAAATGTAGTAGATGGCGCCACGTTCCATTTTCTATACGATGTCAAGTCGAGTTAGCGTATTTTTAAAACCACCCGTCTACTTCACCTATTTCATAACTTTGAAATTAGTTTTAATAACAATGTGATGTTATTTAAGAGGGAGTTTTTCTTTCATTATATTCATTATAAATATTCATGGCTCATATAATATTGGTGGACTTTTTTTGATTTTTCTAGTTACCGAAACTTAATAAAGTTCCTCAGAACTAACTCCTGACGTCATTAATGCTTCACTTTGAAGTCGGAATTGGGTCTGTAAAAAAGGTCAGTTTTCTCGAATCAGATAACTTAAATAGTGTGAAGTTATTTTCTGGAATAGGTGCGTATAACACTACTTCTTGGGTTCACAACTTTCCAGAAATGGATATTTAACTTAGTCTGTGAAACGCTTTTGAAGATTTTTCATTTTTAGCAAATACGAAATGCAATTAAAACTTTACGGATTAGCCTTTTCAATTCATTCTAACTGATCTGTCGGAAAACATTATCAATTCTTAATGTATAAAATGAGACACTCTCATTTTAGATTCATCCAAAACTGTTTATTCCTTTCGGGATTGATTTCGTACCATCGCCAATAGCCTCTGTTATGTTGCTCCAGTGTGATGTTAATTCTACAACTTACCTACCAAAACTGTTTGAATTTGTACTTGTGATTATTATTTGAGAATAGATATTGGCATTTGGCATTTTTAATTAACGTTGCACTGAAGCAACAGGCTATTGGCGATCCGGGCTATTGGTCGGAATCAAACCCGAAGGGAAATATCCAAGGACAACGCCACGTAATTTTGAACCACGGTCAGATGACGACGCTACACTTGAACTGGCAGTCCACTTTCCAAACTTCCACACCATGCCAATGAGAGGACATTTGAGGCCACGACAGTTTTAACGTGCACCAGCCCCTTTTTATACGACTGTCTTTGGTTGGATTCGAACTCGCAACCCTCCGGTTGCTAATCCGTTACTCTTCCAACAGGGCTACCGCGGCCCTATTTGAGAATAGAAGATGCACTTTCATTCCACTACAAGTCTTATTTTAATACGGCTGTGTAAAAATGTGTATAAAAACTTTAAAATCTTTACACATACTTTCAGACTTTTAAGTTAAGTTTTCGGCAATTATTTTTTTACTTAGACTTCTTGTTTTTATTTTAGGTGATACAGTATCACTAGTTGAAACAGTATGTTTTAGAAAATATGCATAAAAAACTCAGATTCTAAAACTATGAAACCTCTTACGTTTAGTTGCATTTTACTTCACTTTACATCTCAACAGATAACGATGATCATCACTCAAAAATACGCAAATACGCATTTAGTAGCTCAATTTAGAGACAGTGAGTTATTTCACTTTCATTCTAACCTCCATTTATCAATTCTCATATCGCACCCCGGCTACAAAATTACCATAACTCAAAAGAAATGAATTTCTAGTTTTATGTGTAGAAAGGCTGTAAATACATGCTTATGCATGC
Organism: Meta bourneti; assembly: GCA_933210815.1. NCBI lineage: Eukaryota > Metazoa > Arthropoda > Arachnida > Araneae > Tetragnathidae > Meta > Meta bourneti. The sequence continues at coordinate 13,968,792 of OW119929.1, forward strand.
TGAGAAAGTGCCAGGGAATGGGAATTTCGAATGTTCGGAAGTAACGCTATAAAACGGGAAATATCTTCGGAATGCCAGATCCAATCGAAATAAAAGACATTTTTTCGAGTTAGGTTTTGACTAGGAATCACGTGGTACGATGATTGTGAGGTCTATTCTGACTACCTTGCGCCAAGTGAGTAGTGAATTTAGCCACCACTCAAAATTTAATAACAATATAATAGTATATATAACTATCTCTACCACAAAATACGTTTAGGTAGACAAAGTGGAACTGTCTTCCTAATGTCTTGCTACATTGGTGAACTACGGACGTGATTATGAACACAAGCAAATTCAAAACCAAACCCGATGTCGCTTCTGACCAACACCAGGTGGCTCCCATCACAATCGGCTTTCCTTTCGAAGGAATAAAACAGTTGAATTACCATTGCGATGCTAATCACTTCCAAAAACTGTCTGAAGTCTTGTGATAAAATTCACTGCACTTCACCTCTCCTATGATGGCTGCACTCTCCGCTTCTACTCAATCTTCACTAGGCTGCTTAAGGCAACACAGGGCAATCTACGATCGTAATCTTCTATAGCATGAACGGAAGTATACTCGTGATCTAAATACAGTCTCACGCAATTGGCAATCTCAATTAGTGGTGACATCTATCGAATTCAGTCACTGTTATATTCTGGAGAGGAAGTACTGTGGCGAACTTATTCACCACTACAAAATTAACTTACAAAACAATAGTATATGTATACAGCAGTGTAACCTTACCAGAAAATACGATTGGCAGACAAAGTTGAACTGTCTTCCCCGCGTCTTACTTAATTGGCGACCGATCTAAGTGATTATGAATACAAACCCGCTGGCGCTTCTGACAAAGTTGAATTATAGATGCAGTGTTAACCATTTCCAACAACTGGCTGAAGCCTTGTAATGCCGTTCACTGCACATATTCCTATTATGGCCGCACTCTTCTTTGCTACTGAGTCTTCACTCGGCGGCTTAAGGAAATATAGGATAGTCTACGATCGTAATCATCATCTATTGCATGACCACGCATTCGGAAGTACACACAATCGGCAATTGCAACTAGTGGTGACTTCTATCGAATTCAGTTACTGTTATATTCTGGAGGGGACGGATTGCGGTGTACTTATTCACAACTACAAAAATATTAACTTACAATACAATACTATATATAGAGCAGTGTAACCTTACCAGAAAATACGATTCGGCAGACAAAGTTGAATTGTCTTCCCAACGTCTTACTTAACCCTCTGGATACGGGGACCGGCCCAAACAGCCGACAGTTTCGAGTCACCTCGTTACGAAAGGCTCGGATTCTTTCAGACCTCAAACTCCTGAAGAATCGCTGAAGCCCATTACGATTTCCCCTATTTTCTGTGCTACAAAGAGACCCGCCCGTGAATAGCCTTATCTCCCAGTTGACAAAGAAGTCAGGGTTCTCGACGGGGAGCCTCGCAAATTGTTTATCCTCGAGTATCTAGTCTGTGAAAGGTTGAGTAAATGAAAAGAGATACACTTAAAAAGTCACCGCCGCCCTTTCAGTTTACCCGGGGAGAATTTGTACCTTCTAGGCATACCCACGACCCGACAATAGAAACCGGCACATTAGGTGATAATGGGACGACACATATTCCCTCTTCTGCTGAGGGAAGGCACTGTAAAGGCCGTTTCGGCCGGTTTCAGTAAGATGGGCCGGGTGCCGTATCCAAAGAAGGAAACGATATTCTGCCCCGGCGTATGCAGAGGGTTAATTAGCGACCGATCTAAGTGATTATGAATACAAACACGCTGGCGCTTCTGTCAAAGTTGAATTACAGTTGTGATGTTAACCACTTCCAACAACTGTGAAGCCTGTGACTGCACCTATTTCTTTGATGGCTGCACTCTTCATTCCTACTCAGTCTTCACTTCACTCGGCTGCTTAAGACACCACAGGACCGTCATAGGTCGCAATTATCAATTGCACGACCATGCATACGGTACGAATTACACCCGTGAGACTTTAATACAGCTCTCACAGTCTCATGCAATTGGCAATCTCAACTAGTGTTAATATCTAGCTAAATAGTCTGGTAGACGGTAGGTATTTTAATTAGCGTCACACTGGAGCAACACAATCGGCTATTGGCGACGGTCCGGGATGATTCCCCAAGGGAAAGATCGAGGACAACACCACGTAATTTTGAACCACGATCAGATGACGAGATCACACATGAGCTGGCGCCTCACTCTCCAAACTTCTATACCACGCCAGCGTGAGGACATTTGAGGCTGTGACAGATTTAGCGCGCACAATACCGCATCATACACGACGGTCTTTAGTTGGATTCGAACTGGCTAACTCGTTGCTAATCCGTTACCCTTTCAACCGGGTTACTTAATGTTCTGGTTAACTTGGTGGATTGTGGTTAACTTAGGGGATTGTGGTTAACTTAGACACCATTACAGAAATTAACTTAGACCACAAAAGTGTATATGTTACTGTGAAAGACCGATATCTGGCAAATGTCGATATTCTCCAGTGAATGTCAGCATTCACAGAATCGCTTGGTGTATGTCCGAAATATTTGCTAAATATCATTATTACTCACTTATGGTATCCGACTTACCTTTAAAACACGATTTTCGGCGGAAATTGCGATTTTCCAAATTTCATATAATATGAAAGCCCGATTTCTTATCAAGGGGGCTGGTGCACGTTAAATCTGTCGTGGCCTCAAATGTCCTCACGTTGGCGTGGTGTGGAAGTTTGGAGAGTGGGGTGCCAGCTCAGGTGTTGCCTCGTCATCTGACCGTGGTTCAAAATTACGTGGTGCTGTCCTCGGATCTTTCCCTTTGGGATTGATCCCGGACCGTCACCAATAGCCCGTTGTGTTGCTCCAGTGTGACGTTAATTGAAATACCCCCCCCCCCCCGATTTCTTATCTTTCCAAATCTGTTTAAATTTTGTTTTCCTACCTTGGCATAGAACGTAAGCTACAGGCCGACACTTTAAAACGGGAAGTAACTTTCTGCAAACTGGAAGTGAACGTAAAACTTTGTTTACATTCTTATTTTAACAAATTAAAGCGTTAAAATTTGCTCTGAAGTGTGGATTTTTTTTATTAATTAAAAAATTTAATTTAAAAACTACTTTTTACACAAAAATACATCTGGCAATAATGTTTAACTTCACAATCTGGCATCAAACTTGACTTTCAGTTTGTACACAATTTGAACTCGTGATTTTCGATCGTGCGTTCAAAAAGTTCTTACAACTTGATAATTATTTTTTAAAGTGATTTTTCTTTAAAAAAATGGGAAAAAGTATTGCCAGGAAGAAGAAACACCACTTCAAAGGTAATCTACACTAAAACACTGAAGACTAACAATCGTGAAGATCCAGTGTGCACAGCAAGTGCTTCAAAGCTGCAAGCCTCTAGCTCTTCCAAACTCGAAGTTTTGAATGAGGAACTGTGTGGTAATCGGATTTTCGACCTGGAAACTTTAATAAATAAATTTTTGGTGCTTCCATGTACCAAATGCTTTGCTTCTGGTTTGCGTTTAGTTGAAGACTCCTTGTATGGATTGTGCTCACACTTCTCTTTGAAATGTCACAATTTGGACTTTGTAAAAGACTTTGCCTCCTCCAAAAAAAAACAAAAATGTACCTGCAGTGAACTCTAGAATAGTTTATGGGATGAGGCAGATTGGAAAGGGATTTTCTTCAGCGTATAAACTGTGAACCCGCTGAATTTGCCACCAATTACTAAAGGTGCGTATAACATCCATGAAGAGAAACTCTTGAAAGTTGTGTCCGAGGTGGTTGAATCTTCAATGTTAAAAGCAGCTGATGAAGTTGGTTCAAAGGGAGAAGACAGTGAATGCGGCGTGTCTGTAGATGGAAAGTGGAATCGTAGAGGGTACACTTTCAATGGTTGAAAGAGAAACCCATCATTTGAATCGCAGAAAGCTGACCATATATGCCAGTGCAATTTTGAAGGGTCATCAGCAAAGATGGAAACTGTTCGTGTCGACAGAATTTTCAAGAGGTCTGTGAGCACTCGAAAGCTGAAGTAAACGAAATATTATGGTGATGGGGATTCTAAAGGCTATTTGTGCGTCCAAAGCACATATGGCGAAAAAAGTGTTTTGAAGCTGGAATGCATTGAGCACATTCAAAAACGGGAGGGTACACGTTTGCGAAAATTGAGAAGCAAAATCAAAGGTCTGTCTGGTAAAGATAAGTTATCAGATGTCTTTATCGACAGACTACAAAATTATTATGGCATTGGGATTCTCTCTAACGTGGGCAACTTATAAATGATGCAGCAAAATGTAATTGCAGCTTTGTTTCATTGTGCTTCATCACCAAAGAAACCAATGCATGGCCAGTGCCCTATTGGTGTAGACAGTTGGTGCTATTACCAGCGAGCTCTGTAAGCGAAGGGAAAGAACCCGAAAAACTCAAGCTTTCTGGTTTGCCCAACAATATTTTAAATGTAGTCAAACCAGTGTATTTAGAGCTCTGCACCAGAGAACTTTTGGAAAAGTGGCCTTTCCGCCTTCTCGGCTCTTTCGATCCCCACCAGAGATTATCTGGTCTTGTCGATATACACCGGCGATGGTCCGAATGTATAAGAATATAACCAAATATTCGGTCTTTCACCGACGTATTTGATATGTTTCGACATTCACCGGAGAATATTGACATTATCTAAGTTCGGTCTTTCACGGTAACATACATATAAATCAGTGGTATTTTGTAGACAAAGTTTTGTCCTTCACAGGTCTTGCTGAAAGTGTAACAAAGAATGAACGTACAAAGACAAACAAAATCTATCTATGACTATAAAACATTACGTGTACCCAAACACTACAGTTACGTGTACCCAAACACTACATTTTCCGATATTCTTTCCCAATTCCCCCGCCCCATCCACTGGCTCACTAACAATCAATGAGAAAAGAGTTTTTCCAACAACACTCCAACGTCATCCAACCCAAACTTCTCTAACAATGAGCCTCGAACAGCTCTCCTCCCCAGAGCAATGCGAGATCGATTTAGAACTCTGAGTGTGGATCTCCAGCGAACACCATCCTGGGGAATCAGTTGGACACGAAATCTCCTCCACTCACAGACCTGCTCTCCACTCCCTTCCAGAAGGACAACTCCCGATAACTCCGGCAATTTTCCCGGTCAGGGTGATCAGTCAACGTCAGAGGTATTCTTGAGGCTCATTGGAAAGGAGCTGATATATGCCGCCGGATTCCCTAATGGGCTACATCGCATTAATACGATAAACGCCATTATACTTTATAATGCGATCGCCCGCACACAACCTAATTAGGAAGGACCGATTGGTATCTTGGGTTCTCTCGGCTTAGTTCGGTCCGTAATGATCGGAATTTGTCCTCGAGGTGTCCTGAGGTTGTGTCCTTTATCGCGCACGTTATGAAGGTATACGTACCGAGAATCGGGTTTTGAATTAAATATAAATTTATTTAGGGGCGAGTTGTGTTAATTTCCCAGTTTGGGGTGAAATTGGGGATGAGATGCGAGCTCAACTCGATGAATTCGTTTGTCAAGTTTAGGATATTTGGTCGCATTCGGTTGGCGACTAAGTCATTTCGAGTACGAGTTAGTCGAATTTGGTATTTGAAAGGAATTCACTCCTCGAATCGATATTTCGGGTTATATTGGTGATCGATTCTGTTAGATTTAATAATACTAGTTTAAAATCCTTACGATGTTTGGGCCGTTGTAGCCCAGTTGGAAGGTAACGGATTAGCAACCGGGTTGAGTGTTCGAAACTCGGTTCAATCAAAGACCGTCGTGTAGACGGAGGCTGGTGCACGTAAAATCTAATGTCCTCAGATGTAGTGTAGAAGTTTAGAGAGTGTTATGTCAGTTCATATGCTGATTTCGTCATCTGACTGAGATTAAAAATTATGAGTTGTCCACCAGAATTTATTGCCAAGGCATTGGTTACTTTTTTGCAAACACCGTCTTGTACCAACCAAACAACTAATGCCTCTTCTGGGGATGAAGATGAGATATTCAAAAATAGATCTGTGCAAAAGGATATAACTATAAACTGAAGTAAGCCACCAAGGTACAAACCAGTCAAGGTTCGCACAAATAAAAAATGCTTAATAAGGCCCCTTCTATGTTTTAATTTATTTCTAATTACCGACCATCGACTCTTTGACCTTCGGTACTTTGCGAGTGGAAATGAGGGCTATTTGTGAGGTTAGGTAGGGGTAGTTGAATTAAAACGCACTAGAACAACACAACGGAATATTGATGTCTGTCCGGGATCTATCCCGAATAGAAAGACCCGAGGACAACACCTCGTCGTTTTCAACCACTGTCAGATGACTAGGTCAACACCTGAGCCTGGCACCCCACTCTCCAAACTTCCACACCATGCCAAAGTGAGGAAATTTGAGGCCACGGCAGATTTAACGATCACAGCCCCTTTGTACACGATGGTGTTTTGTTTGGGTTCGAACTCGCAATCCTCTGGTTGATAATCCTTGTACTCTTCCAACCGGGCTACTGCGGCCCCTCTCTTCTGTGTCAGTAAAACTTTCGTTGTGTTTGTCTATTACTTGATATTGTATGTTTTGTGTCTGGCGCAGAAGGCTAATTATGGGCCTTACCGCCATGATGCCCCAAACCAACCCCTACCTTTTAAAGAGTTTAATGAAAATCGGTATTATTATCAGACACATGAGCTGCTTAGTGATCGAGTGGAAGACATCTTGGATGACGTCAAATCCGGAAAACGTCTAGGATGACGGTAATTGCATCATCGAGTCAAAAATGCTTACCAAAACACCTTCTATAGGCACTTTTGAAAAAGTTCTCCTTCCTCAAACCTTCCTAGAAAGCCTGGACTAATTGGCTTAAGGGGACAAACTGGGAGTTCGAATCACTTATATTCTAACAGGGCTGACAAGTTATTTCCAATCACGAACATCCACGTGCTTACAAACCGGGATTCTAACCCAGGACTTTCTGGATGGCATACAAACGCTGTAACCACTATAGTTGTGTACCGCTACCTTTTGAAAAGATTAATGAAAAGTATTATCAGACACATGATCTGCTTTGATCGAGCGGCTGACATCTTGGATGACGTCAAATCCGGAAAATGTCTAGGATTGCGGTAATGACGTCATCAAGTCGAAAATGCTTACCAAAACACCCACTAGGCATTTTTGAAAAAGTTCTTCCTCGAGCCTTCCTACAGAGCCTGGACTAATTGGCTTAAAGTGACAAACGGAACTCGAAGTTCGAATCAAACTTATATTCTAACAGGGCTGACAAGTTATTTCCAAAGAGCTTTCCGTAACTCGGATCGTCGTATTGAAGGAAGCAAATATTGCAAAAGCCCCTTCTTTGAGAAAACCCCGCTGCCAACGAAGAGGAACACGGCGCGTTTCTTTTTAAATATTGCATTCAGTTCGGAAATGTATGGGAGAGGGGAAAGCGTCACGGCCCAGTTGAAAGGGAATGTGTAAAATGGGTTTTCTATCCTTGGCAGTGGCAACCGATCAAAGCCATAAGCTCTCTCACCGCAGCAGAATGGATGGCAGCAGTTTATAGAGTTTATAAGATTTGAACCTTTTTTTAGGGGCTTTATTTTAAAGCCTCCTTCCGAGTTTTATTCGGTGAGTAATAAGGCATTGTTTATACTCTGATGAATCCGAAAGTATGGAAATGCTGCCGGGATTTCTGGAGTGGGGGAACTTGTTCCCATTGCCGTTCCAAGATCAAATGACCCTGCGATGTATCCCTCTGCTTGGGGGGGGGGGTAAAATAATGCGCAATACAAAAAGGGGCGAGAAAGACTTGCGTATTGGAAATAAAATATACTCGCAATAACCTTCCATCCAACAAGGATAGTGTTTACAGATGATCTTGATCGTTTTGACTCCATTACTGTATATGATGTGTGTGTGTATAATACTAAACTTTATTGTAAAGCTTTTCCAACTTTTGAACATCGATACCATCTGATGGATGCTTGTGTACGAACTGTATAACCTTTTCACTCCGATTTTTTTAAAAATATAACACTAAAGGGCTTTATTGTTTTTGAAAGGAAATTATACTAGTACTTCATTTTGCATAATGAAATCTTAAAGATTTTTTGTTATTTATACATGTGTCGTTTGTGTGTGTGTGTGTGTGTGTGTGTGCATTGGATTATAAGTAAATGTTCTTTTTAGTTTCCTAAATGTCCACAATCCATACACATACTGAGTTTTCTTAGTTCATTTTCATATTTTTTTCTGCATTTGAGGTCCTTTTTCTAGACTACATTTCGATGCGAACTATATAACCTCTCAATAGAGGTGATACCATGGCTCAGTGGGTTAGTTAGCTATTGTGCTACCAACCTTCGAGTTGCAGGTATCACAGGTTCCATTCCTGTAACTTACCCTGGGAGTATTTCTGTCTTTTGTGTGTGTCCATTTAATTGACGTTGGTCCCAATAGAACTGCAAATATCATAAGGTAGGTAGTTGAATTAACTTCGCACAGTTAGTAATTGGCAACGATCCGGGATCCATCTCGAAAACGTTCACAGGACACCTCGAAAATTTGAATCACGTTCAGATGACGAGGCAACACCTGAGCGTGTACCAGCCCCCACGTACACGACGGTCTTTGGGTGCATCTACTCTCGAACTCCCACTCCTCGGGTTGCTATACCGCTACTCTTCCAACCAGGCTACCGCGGTCCCTCAATTCAATTGAAAAGTACAACTTAATGAGTAATTTGTACACATCACATACCCGCTAAACCCTATTTACATTTTAACATAAGCATTTAATATGTGGAACTGCTATTTAACATAGTTTCGAAAGGAAAGTATCTTCAAATAAACCACAACGCAACACAACAAATAGTTTTGGATTGCAAAAGTTTTGGGTGTAAGTGTCATTGTTACACCCTCTTGCGTTCATATAAACGTGTCATCATATAATCCCGAAATGGGTGTGATCATAGAGAATCATTATTTATACACGAGTCCCCTTCATAAACAACGCCCGAATGTGTCGATTTCCCCATACTGGAAATAGCCAAGATAAACGATCAATCAACGGGAAAGAATTTCAAATGACAGCTGCGAATTTTAGCTATTCTGGCACATCGGCTGTATAAGCTATTACATGCAGCGACGCTTTTCCATGGTAATTTTCTGCTACAGCTCTTCTCATAGAAATTGTGTGAAGATTGTATCAAATGCTGAGAGTGAGGCATTCATATTTCTTTAGTAGACAGTTATGCATTAGCACGTTGTGTTACTTGGTGATATTTGAAAGTGTATGGATTTTGGGGCGTTACGTTTTAGAGATGGAGCGAAGACTACTTATTTTGTGTCGTTATCATGTTGCATTTTAGTGGGTATGGTTATCATATGTCGTTAACCCTCCTAGTGGTTGTCTCTACGAGACATCTCGTCATTCATTAGATCAGGTCAAAACCGACCTGATCTTGATTGACGAGATATCTCGTCATTAGAAGAAAGCTGATCAGATCTTGATATCCTCATCATAAAACAATCGGCTGTATCGTGATGACGAGGTATCTTGTCATTAGCAAAACTGACGAGATCTTGATGGCCGAGATATCTCGTCATTAGCAAAACTGACGAGATCTTGAATGACGAGATATCTCGTCATTCGAAAAAAAAAACTGATCAGATCTGACTGATCAAACTGACGACTTGATCTTGTCAACATAAAAAAATGGCACTATCTTGATGACGAGTAATCTTGTCAAAAGCATTTGAAGGGTTAATAGAAAGAGTTTGTTAAAAATAAATTACTTACAAAGAATGGTTTAACCAAGGGAAAGAGGTAGGAAGGGTAGTGTCCCCTAACGCCAATACAAAGGGGGCATTTCAGAAATATTTATCAAAACGTTTTGTGGTTTTTCAAAGAGAAAATGTTTTGTAAAAATGTGATTTATAACATAAAGGACAATTTTTCGTTATAAGATGTTTTTTCTGTGTTCTGCGGGTGAAGTGAATACTTTCATGTGAACATGAAGTGCACGAAAGTATTTTTCACACGCGTCTTTAAAATACAACTCTAAAATGTCAATTCTTTCTTTCGTGTTCTCCCCTCCAAACATATTACTCTTCAGAAAAGGGAAAAGGTGAAAACCATAAAATTTCTTCTCGGTCTGGAAAACACAAAATAGACAAGAAAAAGGATGTTTTCTATTTCGTCCCACAAACCATTAACAATAAACATGAACAAAATTGGCATTTTGAGTTTTTATGTAGGCAATAATTAGATGAATCAACAATTATTATTTTAAACTTAATTTGTTGACTGAATTAATATTTACTAGTTATTTTATTCTATCCAATTTATTTCAATACACATGATTTTTCCTTATAATAATTAAATTTTGTTTTCAACATGGCCACATCAGCCTTATTTGCCCCAAGTCCCAAAAATTCTATCTTCACCTCCATACAAGGCTAAGTAGTTTAACTTAATCGTCAACTCTATCACTCTTAAGATTATGTCCTTAGAACAAAGCATTATACAAAAAGCAAATATTAGCATATCCTATTGACGATTTAGTAATTAGAATTTCTTTATTGAAATCAGTGTAGAAGGTCTAATATTGTGAATGTTTACTTGGATACCAATCTTTCTGGATTTGTCCTTTTACTTTGTACTAGTGGTCGCCCAGTGGTCGAAATTCGACCATAATTCATTAAATTTTTAAGTTTGAACGTTAATAAGGTTCTTTGTCAAAGAGTATACCTCTATATTCACTGCATATAATTTTTTTGAATTTTGTTCTATTATGTAAACAGCGAGCATGTACAAATACGTCATAGGAAAAATGCGGTATAGCTTGGTTAAGCCATATCTAAAAAACAATAACGCGTTGTTTGACATTTTCTTGGGTTTTTTTTATTGCTCTACTGGCCACAGGTTTCGCCAAGGCTACACAGTTAATTTGCCTATCTTTTTCAAATTATATAAAATTTAAATAAAAAATAAACCCAAAAAATGAAAAATGAAATAAGGAATACGTGCTTCGTATTTTTTTTATATATTTTTTATTGAAACAAAAAAAACGGGTGGTTAAAAAATAGATGTTGTTCATTGAACTTGAAATAGTTCAATAGAATAGAAATAGAACTTGATAAGACAGTAATAGAACTTGAAATAGACAATGAATTTAACGATTCAAAACTTTTGTGTAGATGATGTTTTTTGTAAAAGATCTTTCATCGTTTGCTAAATGCCCTTGACCGTCCGTTATATTCTGAAATATAAAATTTCAAACCATCGAATGATCGAACTCTACTTGCTGCGACGTACAATTGACCATGTGCAAAAACTGGCTGCCTCAATAAAATTCCAATTTTTTCGAATGTTTGTCCTTGAGACTTATTTATTGTCATCGAAAATACAGGTATAATTAGAAATTGAGTTCTTTGAAAGTTAAATGGTAAAATAGTTCCGGAATATGTTAAATTTATACGTGGAATCAAAATTCTCTTATGGCGTGCGGTTCCAATTAAAACTTCGCAATCAATAATATTACGATGCATAAATTTGATGCGCATTCTTGTTCCATTGACTAATGCTACCATTGTATTTAAGTTTCTGATCAGCAAAACGATGCAATTAACTTTCAATACTAACTTATGTGTGGCAAATTATGCCAAATCTCATACTCCTCCGTGCGCGAAATGTGCTTAAAAAGGGGTACAAAGTTTTTCCTCACGTATTAATATATAGATTACAGTATATGAACGTAAATAATGAATGTTTTATTTGTTTAATTTAATATATTTGTAACGCATATTATACATTAATTTTATCTTTCTGCACTCCTTCTCCATATGAACTTTAATTATGCCAAATCTCATACTCCTCCATGCGCGCAATGTGCTTAAAAGGGATACAAAGTTTTGCCTTCACGTATTAATATATAGATGTGTTAGCGATTGCTGATTTTTTATCCCATTTAGAATATGTGTGATTCCCCATTCTACGTGGGATTAGTCATAAAGTATCAACAATTTCAGGTCACCACAACAAAGGTACGGCAATAAGTAGGGGGAACCATAACTAATGGCGATAAAAGGAAAATATTTCAAATATTTGATAAAAGTCTATCCTACGTGAGATGGAAAATATCTATCCTGTAACTCACATCAGTTCACACTCGCTTACTTGCAATGTAATACTTGTTACTCGTAATACTTGCTCCATATCCAGAGTGACAGTCGTTGTAAGCATTTTTGAAATTCCATAGTATCTCAGACGGCACAAATGACTGATGTTAGAAATAGAAGTGGTGTTAAATCTAGTGATCAAGGCAGTCAGGGAAGATATGGTTGGTGGGCGGACTCCTCATGGTCAATCTATCTATTGTGTGCCATTTCAAGGTACTCAACAGATACATTGAGATAGGTAACCTATGAATGTACCCAAGACATAGATTGGGATAGATATCTTTTGAAAGAACCCAACAATTAGACTGACCCTTATAGAAGACAGATTGGCCAATATGATTCCCCCTGTATTCAAATAGGACGAATATCTTTGTTTGAAAGTGGGATGCTGTCCCCTCCTATCGGAAGATCGAAATTTGTATCGTCTATAAAACTTGGAGACTTTCATCTCGCACTGTGACTATGGATTGTGTTACCTTTATAGTATTATGAATCAATAGAGACTATTGTGATACCCACTGCATTCTTTTTGGATGAAAAACTTTAATAAAGACATCAATAAACCTAGACATTGACAAATGGCCTTTAAAAACTACAAATATTGAAAAAAATGACTGCAGACCGTTAATCACTACTGCTATAATTTATTTTCAAATCATATTGCAATATGATTCAACAAAGCTTAAGAGAATGAAGATAATATATCTGTGTGTGACAAATTACCAGGTAGAACTATTCAAATAAGAGTAGAAAACATACATATCTATATTATTTCTATAGTATAGATCACTTTTATGCCTCTTACACGCGACGAATCTCAATGAGTGAGGTATCAAAAGAAAGAGAATTTCCCTGAGCACTGACGAATGCGTTCTATTTCTCCAAGGTGTGCAGAGGGGGTAAAAACAATCCCCATAGGAATACCATTGAGTGTAAAACGATTGCGGTACGCAATTCAGTTTGTTTTACCAGTATTGATGGAAAACAACTTTTCCAATAGAATTGTTTTACCAGTATTACTCGGAAAACAATTTTTTTAATCATCTATAATATTTCGATGTATAGATCCCTTTTATGCCTCCTACATGCGACGAGTTATTTATTTATGTATTAAACTGGTTTTTCATTCCTTTCCATAATATCAATAATTTAGGAATATGTGATTTGATGATATAAGGATATTAAACGACGCATGTTTCACTCGAGGTTAAGATTTGAAAAAAAATGGAAAGTATACAATTTAACAAGTTTTGTGAATTATAAAGTTAAGATAACCTTATTAGGCCTTTTGGCGGAAGAATTACGTGCTTTACACAAATGCGTGCTTTACACAAACACTAACAGTGATCTCAAGGAGGAAATGTTGTAAATAGTGATTGAATAAACTTTTTTGATATTTTGGATATAAAATTTTGCTTACATCTTTCACCCTTACAACGGATGGGGGAGGTGTAATTGTTCATGCGAAAATTCTCGCACGGGCACGCTAATTATATATGTATTGTGGATAATACACTTTTAAACTTGAAAATTATTCCATTAATTATTGTATTGATATTAAAACTTTGAGGTTTGGAAAGTTCTTTAATGTTTGTACTACTGCTTCAGAGAAATTATCTGGATATAAAATTATGAGGAGAATTACACGGGCACACTTAGAAATAGAAATAGTTTAATCCGTCACTGGATGATTTAAGTTTCCCTGACTTAAAATACAGAGGCTGTTCGGACATTTTTCGAACGAATTTGATGAGCTGTAAAAAATTGTATTCTCGAAAGAATCTTATTTTTGCAGCAGTTAAATAGTTAAGGTATAGCTTATCGTCTGCTAACTCATAGTTTTGTTTACTTTCAAAATGGCACTTTTAAATAAGCAATGGATGGAAGGCTGTTTCCGCTCTTTCCAAAAAGAATTATGCTCATTCGATTATTCAAAAACGCTGTAAAAATCATGGGTTTTTGATATATAAAGGTACGATAAGAAATATTATTAATGAGAAGGAAAAAGTAAAAGTGGAAAAATACTTCCAAATATGTATCCAAAATGGAGAAGAATTTCTGAGAATATTTGTAAGGTCATTAATTTTAAAAGAGAATCCGCCAAGGCAAAGGACTATTGCAAAGTCATTAAAATGTTCAGTTTCAACTGTAAATAAAATAATTAACAGTGATTTGAATCTTAAAAAGGCCAAAAAATACAATGATCATCGTCTATCTCCACAACATATTGCAGAACGCAGAACTAGCTGCAGAATTCTGTATGAGAAATATTTAGCTGGAGAAATATGGAAAAATGTTGTGAATATAGACGAGGCGTGGGTGTATTTAAATGATTGCAATAAAATAATAACAATTTGTTGTAAAAGAGGATAAAAAAAATCTTAAAACGTGGTTCAAAGAATCTAAAGATACTTTCTCTAAGGGATTTATGATTGCTGCCGGTTTTGCATATAATGGAAAGTTAAAAGTAGAGAGTGGAAAAATGTAAAAATAACTGCATATATATCAAGACCCTATTTTATCCCCAATATTCGAATAAGAAATACCATATCTTTACCCACAGTGCCAACAATTAGTACGTCTGCATCAGGATAAAGCAATCAGCCACACATCAAAATCCAAAATTAAATTCTTAGAAAAAAATGGAACAAGAAACTGGTATCAATTAATACTATTTACTAATATTCCTGCTAAATGTCCAGATGTCTCACCCATGGACTTTTATGCTTTTGGACTTTTAAAAAGAGCATTATCGACTAGAAAACAATCAAGGACTTTGGAAAACTGTGGAAAAAGAATGGGACAAAATACCTCTGTCGATACTACAAAAATCATTATCGTAGAAATTAAGGTGCAGAATGATAGTTAACAATAAGGGCCTATCAATAGAACATTTGAAACATAAAAATTTCGTGTAAAAAATTGATCCTCAGTCCATTAAAATTGCTCAAAAAATGTCCGAACAGCCTCTGTCTATGTTGAAAGCAGGTAACTTTGCTTATATGTGTTTAATAATTAATATTATTGAAAAATAATTTTGGTGTTATTTATAATTTTAAAACTTCCACTGATTTCCTCAGAATAAAACAAAACAATATTCATTCGAATATCTCGAATGAATTTCATACAGAGAATATAAGTCAGTTTTAGAGCAAAAGAATAAGGTATGAAATATTTACATTTCCAGATATTACATATCATAAAATACCTTTTTAGAAACTACGTAAATTTTGTTTAGAATATATTTGAACTTACTCAAGGGATATTTCCTAGATCTAATTTTTTTCTCATGCTTTCAAAGAGCATTTATTATGATTTATTCTCATGAAATCGGATCACGTTAGAAACAGAATAATTTATCATGTTAAACATTTTTGAGAAAACTTTAAAAAAAGATGACACAGGAAAGGTTAAGAACAGTATCGAAGTATTTTATTTGAATACCATACTTGATTTTGAAGAAATTGGAACTTGGAGCAGAACGAATAAATCATATTTTAAAGTTTCTGCATTCCATAAGAATTTTTTGTATTCGACAGATTTTTGAACTCTTTCCAATTTAACGCTATACAGTCGTTTCGAAAACTTATAAAGGGGTTATATTTTTACCTCGGTTTATGGAAAATTTTCTGATTGAAGCCAAGAGTGAAAATAAATATATTTATGTTTAATGTATATCTATTGTACAAATATGTATTTGGCATTTGTTTTCTCTGTATACCAATGTTCAACCCATACATCGTTTCTTTTTCCTGCACACAGCCAGATGAGTTTGGCCAACAATAGGATTTGGGTTCAGACTCGATTTGGTCACAGCATTTGAAATGTTCCAGAATTCAATATAAATCATAGGCTCAGTTGAACTAGCTCTAGTGAAACAAACATTTGTATAGACAGACAAAACTAAGCCTTACCAATTTTTTTCTATAGTACCTAGTACAGGGCTGCAAAAGGCGACTTTGTGCTGTTATTTTTCAACATTGGCAACTAGGGATCTCTTTTAAAGCAAAATCACTTCGAAAGTTCCTATTTTCTAAGTGTTGACTTTTTGAAAATTTTGGCCCCTTTTTGAAATTCACCAAAGGCCAAATTTAAGTCCCCCTTTTTTAAACTAATAGCATGAATCTTTGTTTCCGTCTCAGATTTTCATCATTAATTACGGCATTGAGGCGAATAGTGAAGAATCCCACTAGATGAGATGAAATGGCGCACTTACCAAGTTGGCGACCGAAAGTCTTTTTTTACAAAACGTCGCCAAGTTGGCGCTTCATAAAAATCCAAAAGTTGAAATCCAAGTTTAATTTCTTTGCGTGAGTATAACGTTAATTATCACGTTTTGTGTATGGCCTTATTCATTTAGTATCTGGACAACTAAAACTGCTAATAAAATATTCTGAATAGAAACCTTATTTTGCTATTTTCAAGAATTTATGCTATAAAGTTACTTGTTTATTAATATTTTTTCGAAATAATAGCAATAACTTCTTAAAATTTTTCAGATATGCTCCTGACTGATAACTGTAGCAATTTGAGTACTTTGTAGCAATACGAGTACTTTGTAGCAAGCCATTAAAAACTATTTTGGAATGACAGTGATCGTATTGGATTGGGTGTTTTTAATCGAATACAATTACATGGAAAGAATTACATTGCATTTTTCTCTATATCAAATATAAGGTTTGCTTTGATTTGCATCTATTGAGTTATACAAAAACAGGAAGTAAAATATTAATTGATAAGGAACTGCTGACTCACAGTAAATACTTTTTTGTTTCACTTCAAAGAGAAAGGATTTTTCAGAAATCTTTACCTATTTTTTCATGGATACTAATGTAGCTATTGAAAATCACGTGATATATAGGATAACATTTACTGTATCGTATAACTGGAAACTTTAAAAAAGTTGGGAATTTTAAAGAAAATTAAATTATGGTTCAGAAGCATCATTGCTCAGGTACAGAATTGAAACGTTGTCTTATACACTCATGTCCAAATTGATCTTTACATACCAGAAATAATGATATTCCATGAAATATTCAATCGATATTATCCATTTTTGCAGGGAATGCGTGAAAGACAAGCCTAATTAGCATTATCCAATCAAAAGTGACCAAACTGTTTCTGATATGCAAATCAAGGCGTTACGTCATCCGACGGTGAATCAAGCGCTTTGCGCAAAGTGAATATTTGAGTGAATTTCTGCAATACAGCGTATGATTTCAGTATGTAAGGACTCAAAAAGGTTTGTTATGGCTCCGAAGTATCATTTGGAAGAATCTGTGAAGTGGCGAATTATCGGCCGTTTAGAAGGTCAGACAATCATGGAAGCAGCGAGATATGTGAATATTTCAAGACAGTCTCTTCGCCATGGAAACAATTTTAGAACTCTGAAACTGTTATAAGGAGGCCTGGACAAGGTCGTAAACGAGTAACAACTGCTTCTCAAGATCGATATCTGGCAATAACTGCCCGTCGTAACAGGAAGTCTATTGTTCGGCAGTTAAGTTCAGAGGTTGCGCCACTGGAACTGTTGTATCACGGCAAACTGTATACAGAAGGCTTAATGAAAAGGCCTTTATGCCAGAAAGCCAAGGGTATGTGTTCACTATCTTCACAACAAAAGAGGGATCGCTTTAATTGGTGCAAAGAACATCAGAACTGGAGTGAATACCAATGAACCCATGTTCTCTTTGCTGATGAGTCGAGGTTTAGTTTAACATCTGATTCTAAACGTGTTTACATCTGGAGGGAGTCAGGGACGCGAAATGTTCCTTCGAACATTATGGAACGTGACCGTTTCGGTAGTGTAGATGTGATGGAATGGGGAGGAATAACGATTGGTGACGTACGCCCCTACACGTTTTCAACAGCGGATCTGCGACCGGCCAGAGATATCGGGATGAGGTCTTAGAACCTTATGTAAGAATTTTCAGAAGTGCATATGGATATGACTTTTTATTTATGGACGATAATGCTCGTCCACATCGAGCAAACGTCGTTGACGAATTCCTTGAAATTGAAGCCATTGAGCGAATACCGTGGCCAGCAAAATTTCCTGGTCTGAATCCGATAGAGAACTTATGGGACTACCTTGGGAAAGCAGTTGCACGGAGACATCCTCCTCCTAGAGATATAAATGCCCTGAAGACCGCATTGCTGGAGGAGAGGAACTTAATTCCCCAAACTGTGGTTAACAACATTATTGCCAGCGTTAAAACACGTTGTGATATGTGTGTGCACGTCAGGGGAGATCACATTCCATATTAAATTCATAAGCCTTAATTTTTTTCTGAGTTATTCTTTTTTTTTTCTGAACTCTCCTTGTCACATATTATTGCTATTTTTTATTTTTTCATGCTACAGTTTTATATCATATGCAGTGCTCTTAAATTTTTTCCTTCGTATTTATGTGATATGATGTTATGTATCATTTCACAAATTCATAAAATTATAGTTCACAGTTTCTGAGAAATCCGTGATTTTATCCGTGTAAAGATAATTTTGGACATGAGTGTACTTGCTACTCAAACATGCAAACATCTATAGTTCATCGAGCAATAAAAAACCAGCGCGTGTTTTAAACAACAAGCACTTCATTATAATTTCTAAAAATACCTCTAGAACATTCAATATTTCTCGATTTCACGATAATCCTCCAACAAAGGAAAACAGCACCCAAAACGTTTTTTAAACTCCAGGTCTAAATCCAGCACGTATAGCAATTTAGCCCTTGAAATATGAGGCGGTAGTAAATATTTTTAAGCTGTAAACCACTTTGAGTAAACAGTTTTAAATTTGCATGTCGGGTACTTGCTTTAAAGAGACATCGTATTTCAAAACCGAAACTCCAGTACAGACGCACGCCCTGACATAAATTGCGTTTTGAGCCTTTTAATCCCGAAAGAATTTTCAATCTAATACATCACCCCCAAAGCACGCGACCTATTTTAAAGCAATTAGAGATCCTAGGCACCCAGAACTTAGCAGGGCAGCTGTCCTAGATTAAGTTTAAGGCGCCTCTAATTAAGGCAAGACGAAAATTACCATTCAGTCTAAGATTAAGTACCGAATTTTTGTAACTCGGGAGGGTCCTCTTTTTTCCCGTTCCTAGTTCCCCGCAATTAGAGAAAGGAACATCAGTTTTAAAATGCAACAGCCGTTTAAGTCCTTCACGTGATCTGCATGACACAATGGAACCCCAATCAATGGAGACGTTGCGAAGGAGACTTAAGTGTTTTGTGACCCTTCCTGTCGTTTGTTTCGAGAGCAATTCAATTTCGGATTCCGGTCATTGTTTTGTGAAACTGCATCCGGTGTCGAGCGACGTCCCGGGGTTCTGTTATTTATGAAGTGCTCTCTTCTCGCACTCTCTTGAATCCTTCAGTGGAAGAAACAGTCGTGGATGATGATATGCGTAAAAATGCACGTCTGGTTGAAATCGTGAGGTTTTGAGAGCATCCGCCGTTTCAAATTTGTTTTATGGTATGATGGTGGCCTTTTCCATCTTTTTGGTCCCCTTCTGCACAAATGTAAGCCTCAGAGGTTTCTTGGTACATAAGATTGAAGTTGAGGTATTGATGCATTGAATATTTAGCCCTCCTGGTTGTTGTCTCGACGAGGTTTCTTGTCGTTAGCAAAACTGAGCAGATCCTTGATGAACGAGATATCTCATCCATCAAGATTTTGTCTCTCGTCATTAGAAGAAAACTGACCAAATCTTGATCTGGTCAGCAACAAAACATCAGCAATTTAACGAAATATCTATCGAATCCCTATTAAACTATACACATAATAGTCATTCCTTGGTTTTAAAAGCAATGAATTTGCTCCTAACATTAACAGAAAATGATTTTCAGATATTCTTTTGTTGGATTCCTGGGCATGTGGGAATCCGGGGCAATGAGAAAGCAGATTTGGCAGCCAAAAACGCAACACTGATTATTAACTCCAATGTCCCGATCCACGACATTAATAGTGTTTTATCCCAAGCTATAAATTCATCCTGGCAATCCGCTTGGGATTTGGAAAATCATAACAAACTTCATGATATTCAACCATCTATAAAGGGATTCAGCAAAACAAACTTAAATAGAAGTCATCACGTAAAACTGACAAGGCTCAGAATTGGACATTCCTTTTTTATCCATAGACATTTACTGCTGGGAGAACCAGCTCCTTTATGCTCATCATGCAATAGTATTTTTTCCATAAAGCACATCTTGACGGAATGCCTGAATTTTAATGATCATAGACTAAACCGCTTTGGTACCTCCTTTATTACTTTAACAGACTTGTTGATGGACCCATATCATAAAAACGTATTTTTATTCCTTACTGACATTGGTTTCGTAAACTTTATTTAGATTTCATAATCGACAACAACACACGCAACTGAATTTTATTACGTGGCTTTCTGACTCGTTCTAACTAAACACCAGTTATGAACTAGTTATTGTTTGCCGCAGCATGGCCAAATCTGGCCCTTTTGCCTTAAAAAAACAAACAACCATTAACGAAATATCTCATCATAAACGAAATTGGTCATATATTGATGAACGAGATATCTCGTCGAAACTAGTTGTAGAGTTAAATAATTAAACAGTAGTTATGAAGTGCTCTTGTCACACGCTCTTGAATCTTTCAGTGGAAGAAACAGTCGTGGGGATGATATGCTTAAGAATGCACGTTTGGTTGAGATCGTGAGGTTTTGAGAGCATCCACTGTTATTTTCTTCAAATTTGTTTTATGGTATGATGGCTTTTTTTATCTTTTTGGTTTCCTTTTGCTCAATCGTAAGCTTCAGAGGGGACTCTTGGTACATAAGATTGCGGTTGAAGTACATCGAATATTTAACCCTTCTGTTGATTTTCTCGACGAGGTTTTTTGTCATTAGCAAAACTGAGCAGATCCCTAATGGATGAGATACCACATCTATCAATATCCCGTCGGCTCACGTCAAATTGGCCATATCTTGATCTCGTCATCATAAAAAAATCAGCAAATTATTGATGACGAGATATCTCGTTATAAACGAAATTGGTTATATCTTGATGGATGAGACATCTCGTGGGAACTACTTTGTGGGTTAAATAATTACACTGCTGGCCACCGTAAATGCAACACCCTGAAGGAAGCATGCATATAATATGAAATTTACAACATGCATTAGCGGAGGTGAGATATGCAAATGATTAGAATTTCAGCGCAGACGCACATCACGCGCGCCTGTGGCGCCACTTCAAAGCGCTATTTAAGGCTTGGAGATTTCGACGATTTCAAGTACGGCAATTGTGTTTTTCTTGTGTTTTTTTCAAAAAAAGATCAATTATGCCTCGTAGAAAACAGCGATCATCTTTTGATCAAGTATCCGAGTTCGACAGAGGAAGGATAGTAGCCTACCGAGATTGTGGATTATCTTTTAGGGAAATCGGTAGTCGTGTTGGACGAAACCAAACAACTGTAATGCGGATATGTGATCGTTGGATGCAGGAGGGTACGACGGACCGACGTGTTCGATCGCATCCACCTCAGTGCACCACTTCACGTGATGACAGGCATATTGTGCGTATGGCAGTGACGGATCGCTCAGCCACATCACGAACCATAGCACAGCACATTCAGTCTGTACCGCATCATCCAGTGTCTGCGCGTACCATTCGACGCCGTTTACAGCAGAGTGGTCTGTCCGCAAGACGTCCATTGCTTCGTCAACCCTTGACGCAGAACCACAGACGTTTCCGCCGCCAATGGTGCGATGAAAGAAGGATGTGGACGGCAGAATGGAATGAAATTGTCTTTACTGACGAGTCACGCTTCTGTCTGCAACACCACAATGGTCGGATTCGAGTCTGGAGACACCGTGGAGAGAGGATGCTGAACAGCTGCGTTATGCACCGCCACACTGGTCCTGCACCGGGTATTATGGTATGGGGCGGTATTGGATATCACTCTCGCACTCCTTAGTACGCATTGCCGGTACTTTAAACAGCCAGCGCTACATCTCCGAGGTGTTGGAGCCAGTTGTCCTTCCTTACCTTCAGGGCTTGCCCACAGCCATATTTCAACAGGATAATGCGTGACCACACGTGGCACGCATTGTACAAGGGTTCTTCGTCAATCGCCAGATTGAATTGCTTCCCTGGCCAGCTCGCTCTCCGGATCTTTCGCCGATAGAAAACATGTGGTCCATGGTTGCTCAACGATTGACCCAGAATACATCCCCAGCTGCCACACCAGATCAACTTTGGCAACGTGTGGAAGCTGCTTGGTCTGCTGTACCCCAAGAACACATCCAAAGTCTCTTTGAATCAATGCCGAGGCGTGTGGCAGCGGTGATCTCCAACAATGGCGGATACTCTGGCTACTGATTTTGGCAGGAACCACACTTCACAGAAGTCTATAAATTTAATCATTTGATACTTGGTCAACATGTTATCTATAAAATAAATTTTGTTGTGATATCTCTTGTCTTTCTTGATGTTGCAATTTGGGTGGCCAGCAGTGTAAGTTGTTTATGAAGTACTTTACTCGCACGTTCTTGAATCTTTCAGTGTAAGAAACAGTCGTGGGGATGGTATGCGTAAGAATGCACGTCTGACTAAGATCACGAGGTTTTGAGAGCATCCACTGTTACTTTCTTCCAATTTGTTTTATGGTATGATGGTGGCGTTTTTCGATTTTTTTTAAATCTCCTTTCACTCAAACGTAAGACTCAGAGGCCTCTAGGTACACAAGATTGCGGTTGAATTACATCAATCGCTGATGTCCTTAAAATCGGAACTGTTGTACTGGAAAGTAAGCATGAAACAAGATGAGCGTTACAACTGTTTTGAATTATGATTTCAGAGCTAGATGAAAGATCCGGAAGATAAGTATATCGTCGTGTAAACGAATGGTGTCTGTACCTGACATGACCATCGGACCGAATGCGCAGGCGCACTGAGAGCGGGGAGGGGGTTCATAGCATACCGAAATTTTACTGAGCTGGGCGAATTTTGGGACAGTGTAACTTTGGATTGCATGGAGTAACGACTTCGTAAGTGATGTCATTCAAAAGTTAACGAACTACGCTACAATCATAGGCCTTAAACCAATAAAATTATCCTTCAATATTATTATAAAACTGCTTTTCAATCGTTCAAACTGTAAATTAATTGTTGAACATTCACACAATGAACAATTGTTCAAATATCCTATGTATGCCTCATTCATTCCAACTTCAAGCCAGAGTATTCACGTCAAAACTACAGTTTGGGTCCTCGACATACCCTCTCACTCTCTACCAATTCTTTAAAAATAATTGCGGACGTACCTCAGATCTGAACATAAACCGTCGCGTGGAGTTAAGTCATACCTCACGCTTCATTTTTACTAAAAACGCTGAATTAGGTATATATATGTAATTGTTTATTTAATTAAAGCTAAATGTTTAATTTAATTAGTTAAATGTTTAATTTAATTAGTTAAATATAATAGTTAAATATTTGGGTCCTCGACACAACCTCTCTACCAATTCTTTAAAACTAATTACGGACGTACCTCAGATCAGAACATAAACCGTCGCGTGGGGTTACGTCATACCTCACGTTTCATTTGTACTAAAAACGCTGAATTAAGTATATGTAATTTTTTATTTAATTAAAGCTAAATTTTTAATTTAATTAAAGTTAAATGTTTAATTTAATTAGTTAAATATAACTTAAAGAGGTAGATAAATGGTACTTTGTATCTCCTTCACCTATTGTTACCAATCCTAAATTGCATTAGGTTACTTTATATTCAAATAGCTAGCATTGTTTGGCGAAAAGAAATAAAGTAATTTTTACCGAAACATAATCCAGTCATTTGTCTTAGGTTTCAAATGAAAATATGACAGAATTATTTCCTATTAATGTATCGGGTCTTACATGGGGTAATACCATTAATATATGTATTAATGTATTACAAGCATTGAGTATCAATAAAACACTGATAAATCTTGTATTGTTGAAATTCAAGTAATTGAGAAGAATACATTTTTTAATAATTCACCTTTTCTCTAAAGCTTAAGATGTTAATGTAGTAGCTTAAATTATTTATTATAACGCATTCACAGTAAATAAAGACCCACACAAGTACTTACCACTTGAAAAATAGTCCGTTTTAGAACACTTTCTGTGTCTCTTTTCGAAGAGAACTATCCTCCGAATAGAAAAACGTTCGAACGATTGCATAACGATCAGGTGTTTTAAAAGGAGACAGTACTCGTTCTTTTTTTTCTTACTTCACTTCAGTTTTGTTTGCGTCGTTTCTTCCACGGTATTTTTCCCCCCATTCTCTAGCGATTCCAGGTCTTTCCTGAGTTTTTCCCGTATTTCTTTGTAAAGAGCTGTTTTCCACAGGGCTTACTATTTCCTAAGAATTGGCTATACAGTTGTTTGAATTCGCTTGTGGGGCAGGGAGTTTTACCGGAACTCTGTACAGACAGATGCATTCCCATCCGTTCCTCTTGTGGGACTTACATTGGACTTTCCCGAAAATGTCCTTTTATAAAAGTACTCGCCGACAGAATTTTGTTTCGTGAAACAGGACTTATCATCACGGCGAGGGTCTGAATGACGAAAACTGCTAGAAATTTGTCCTATGAAAATATATTTATGTAGAATTCTTATTTGCCGGTAAATGAAAGAAAGGAGAAGCTCTTTGCAATTAAAGATGTTTCATTACAATGGATAGGGGAAGCTATTTACAGGGATCATCGTTATATCATATGGTCATTGTGCGTAGCCGTATTCCATCTCTTCAGGGTCTTTCTGCGCTTCTCTCTCTGATATTTAATTATCTCGCCTGTGTCTCATTATCTTGGCGTATGATAATTTCCTGCCTCACACAAAATGGCAAATGTTCTTCTCTTCCTTTATTCCTAGATACCTCCACCTATGACCAAAAACTACAATAAATGGCCTAAAGCAGTGTTTCCTAAACTTTTCAGGCCCAGTTGGAAGAGTAGCGTATTAGCAACCGGAGGGTTGCGAGTTCAAATCCAAGCAAAAGACCATCGTGTACAAGGGGGCTGATGCACGTTAGATCTGACGTGGCCTCAAATGTCCTCACGTGTGGAAGGTTGGAGAAGGGGATGCCAGCTCAGGTGTGACCTCGTCGTGTTCAAAACCCGTGATTCAAAATTATGTGGTGTTATCCTTGGATCTTTCCCTTCGGGTTTGATCCCGGACCGTCACCAATAGCCCTTTGTGTTGCTCCAGTCAATGTTAATTAAAATACCTACCTACCCAAACTTTTCAGTCCAATGACCCCTCTTGAAATTCAAACTTTTTAGCTGACCCTTTGAGATTTTAAAATTAAATGGGGCAAATGAGGACCTGCATAAGACGGCAGTAATATTTATTTTCACCTTAATCCTACTGGTAATTTATCTCTGTGTCGAAAACTGTCCTGTAGTGTACAACCTAATAGAAAAACATGTTCCAAATTGTCCACAATTGAGCAAGGGACAATTTGTTTTTTCTATTTGGATCTTCATTCCTATTAGAGTAATGGGGCAGTTTTGTCTCCAAGAGATATCTAGTCATTAGTGAAATTGACCAGATCTTTATGGACGATTTATCTCGTGCAAACCACTTGAATGGTTATTATTGGGAGTAAAATTAGATACGTTAAATTTAGTACAAAACGTTAGAATTTCATATTAAGGATTAGTGATGACAGTTTAAATTTCAGAAACAGAGATAAACTAGATTTCTAAAGAGTAAAACTAAAGTGTGTACGTTTATACAAACTCTTATTCATTAATTAAAATGAATTAAAAACAAAAGGGTTCTTATATGAACAATGAAGATACCTTTTAGCAATTAGCTCAGTAATGTGTGGTTTCAAGTCTGATAATTTCAATATTAAGCCATCTTCAACTTCACAACTTCAAATCCATTTCAAATAAATGCTAGAATCTGCTACTAATTATTTTGGATTGTAAAATTTAGACTTGAGAATAAAACTAATTGGTGAAAATAATGCAATATTTTATTTTTTCATCGATTTAATTTTTCTTCTATTTTGGCTAGTGAAATATTGCATTGTTTCCGCGAACCTCCTGAAACCTTGTCGCAAACTCCACTTTGGAAACCACTCCCTGAAACACACAGAAATTACCTACAAATTGCATTTCTTTTGAAAAATGCTTTAGAAAATATGGTTTACAAACAGCAATAAAGAATCTAAGCATCTCTGCAATGCTAAAATGTCTTTATTTTTTTAATAAAACATAGTTTCCTATAAAATTAATAAAAATACAGATATTACATCTTTTGATAACTCCTGTATAAAGTTGAAAGTTTAAATTTTACTAACAAACATATTTAATTTAATAGTTTTAGTTTGCCTTAATACACTATATTTCCTTTTCACTGCCTTGTCTTGTGGAACCATCAAAGGAGTTTACAGTTAAGTCTTGAAAAATTTAGGTTAAGGCAAACTTTTCAAAGTATACAACCTGAAAACTCTTTTATAAATTCAGTCATAGAGCAACAGATAAACATTTTGCTACATGTGTGATAAGAATCAACTGTTCCTTCGCCCAGTAATTGAATTTTTCTGCACATCACTTCCCTCTTTTTATATTCCATACCACGCAGTACTCTAATCCTTTCATCCATATATCCAACACTTTTCTCAATGGGGAAGTTGCTCCACTCGTAAATTGCTTTGTACTCTCCTGAAACGCAGGGTCATTGTTGAGACCTTTTTGTAAATGGCAAACCACGAGTCGACAGGATCCAGCGATAAAAGACCTCCAGATTGTTGAGCTTTTCTTTCAGGCGTTGTGCTTGAAAAAGTCCCAGAAAAGCGTGATAAGGGAACTCTAATTTACTCTGCTAAATAGTGTGAATTTTAAAAGCCTCCCGAATAAACTGTTGATCGGGTTTTGAAATGCGAATTAATTGCTGAAGACGAAGATGGACACTTATTTTAATGAAGTTTTTTTGGACGAATATTTCAATTGATTAGATATGCTTAGGGTTAATTTAATGCACGGTAAATACGTTTCCGTGACTTTTTGGTTTTGGTAATTAAGTGTATGTAGAAGTTAAAAACAAGAGTAAACACCCTTTTTTCATAATACACAGTTGTGACATGCAATTAAAAAGTATTTTTCTATTGAAATAGAACACATTTTTATGTAATTCATGAGTTTATGACATGAGATGAGACAGAAATACGTTATGGAATTAGAAGTTCCAATGAAAAATTACATTTTTGTTAACCCTCCTGGTGGTTGTCTCGACGTGGTATCTCGTCATTCGCAAAACTTGACGGACGACATATGTCGTAATTAGAAGAAAACGGACCAAATTTTGATCTCGTCATTAGAAAAATATTGGCAATATCTTGACTGGTTATCAAAACTGACCAAATCTTGATCTCGTCATCATAAAAAAATAGGCAATATCTTTATGACGAGATACCTCGTCATTTGAAGAAAACTGACGAGATCTCTTCATCATTAAAAATAGGCAATATCTTGAGGACGAGTTTTCTCGTCATTAGAAAATTTGATTAGATCTTGATGGACGAGATATCTCGTCGAAACCACTTGGAGGGTTAAACAGAACACATTTTACGTAATTCATAATGACATGAAATGCGACAAAATAATTAGAAGTTACTGAATGAAAAAGTTATTTACCTATTAAAACCGAACTTATTTTTATGTAATTTATGTTAAATGAATGAAATGGAATGAATTATTTAAGCACAGTGAAGTTACGCAACAAAAAATTACTTTTCTATTAAAATATAACACATTTGATGTAATTCATAATGGCATGAAATGTGTCAGAATTATGAGTTACTCAAAGAAAAATATATTTCTCTAGTAAAACCGAACTCATTTTAGGTAATGTATAATGTCATAGAATGTGACAGCAGAAACGTTATAGAATTAGAAGTTACGCGATGAAAACTTGCTTTTCTTTTAAAATCAAACACATTTTTACGTAATTCATGAAATGGGATGGAAATACGCTATAAGATTAGGAGGTATGCAACGCAAAATTACTTTTCTATTAAAGTAGAACACATTTTATGTAATTCAGAATGGCGTGAAAAGTAGCAGAAAATACGTTATAGAAACATCCAAAATGAACGTACAGTTACATGAACATTAAAGGGAAATCTAAAACTGTGTTAAAAGAATTTATTTAATTATATTGACGACTTGAATGATTCAGTGAACCAGCAATTTAGAGGCAATAGAAATTAAATTTCCTGTAAGCGTACTTATTCTGAGAATATCACTTCCTATTAGTCTCAGGTAAAATTTATTTGAGAAAGTTAACCGCAATTTTCTTTAAAGCGTTTTAAATGCATGATTAAATGATTAATTTGACAGGCAAAAGCAAATCAAAATGACAGAATGTAATTAAAATTTCATAAGTTTGCTTTACAATATAACATTTTGAAATGAAATTTTCGACACATTTAGAAGTTCCATTGGAGTATAGTATTTAAATTGATTACCTTTACCTGAGATAGTCTTTATCTATCTGTCGAAAATAAATCTATTTTTAAGTTCGTATATACTCTTACATTTTTATGATGATAGTCTTGGGGTCCTTGGGAGAAATATGTTTTTTCATTGTCAAAAACTACAAATGAAACCTTAATGTTCAACCAATTAAATAAGAAATTTTCAAACAGAATATTTTCATCGTGTTTAATTACAAGCGTAAATATGAGCTACAATTTGAGACCGAATAATTAAAAAAAAATTGTATACCCTCAATTAAGAATGAAACCTGATTTCGATTTATAGGTGGAAGGTATTTAATGCAAACATTAATTCCACGTCTTAAAACTTCTTTTCGAGAAGTCTTTTTTCAGTGATTACTTCGGGAAGTTCGAAAAGCAGAATAAAAGAAACACAAACTTCTTTCTCCCGGAATAAAACGATATATTTCCTTCAAAATATTCGAAGAAGTAAGAAATTTATTCTGAAATCGGAGTACCAATTGAAAAGACGAAGATAACGATTGGAAACTCCACGATGGATGTATTCAACCCATTCTTCTAAAAAAATACTCCTAAGACGTTAAAAAACGATCTTTTTTTCGCATGGAGCACTAAGAAGTACAGGAATAATTAACTGGGACTTTTGGAACTCATTTTTGAGCTAGTATGAGGGAAAAAGGGAGAAGAAAACTACCTTATCTCTCCCGTTCCTAATGGTGGCGCAGGGCCTTTCGAAGCTGTATATTGTTCTTTTTTCCGACGCCCTCGTTCCTTGATCTCCGAGGTCGTTCGTTAGAACGTCTGCAGACGATGGAAGGGTGTCCCAGGGGACGATCTGGTTTGATAAAGGCCCGCGATACTTTGAATCGGTTTCAAAGGGGGTTGTCGATAGAGTTCTAGGCTTCAAGTTTAGATCCCAAGAGCGAAAAACGAAGATTTTTTTAGAGTTATCTTCAAAACGTTTGTGACACAAAATTGTTTCACTATTACTTCAATTACTATTCAGAACAAATGCTGCTGTAGGCTGGTTAGGAGAGTAACGGATTAGCAACCGGAGGGTTGCGAGTTCGAAACTCGATCTAACCAAAAAACAGTCGTATACGTGGGGGTTGGTGCACGTTAAATCTGTGACATCAAATGTCCTCACGCTGGTGTGGTGTCGAAGTTAGGAGAGTGGGGTGCCAGCTCGTATGACCTCGTCGTCTGGCGGTGATTCAAAATTATCTGGTGTCCTAGGATCTTTACCTTCGAGATGGATTTCGAACCACCGCCGATAGCCCATTCTCTTGCTCCAGTGCGACGTTAAATCACCTACCTACCTATTCATACCTTATTTATAATGAAATATGAATACGAGACCCGGAAATAAGCTTGCACGTAAAAAATATATATTTCATTCACATATCAAGAGTTCATTTTTATTTTCATGGGTACTGCATTTTTACAAGCATCAAATGTTTTAATTTCAGAGTAGTTAACAGAATATATCTGATGGCTATTAATAGTAGGAACTCGGGACAATTTGTTTACATTCCTGTTGGCTTGCCATATCCGTGTCATTTCCTGTTATGGTTATTCTTTGGCTTCAAAGTTCAGGGTCGTCCAGTATCGCCTCTCCCCCATCTTCCCTTCTGGAATTGAATATACCCCTTTTTCGATACTTCTCTCCTAATTTTTTGATAGATTTAACCGCCACGCCATTTTTGAATTCACCATTCAACTCTTTGTAAGTAAAATAATCCTATAAATAGTACAACATAACGTAAATATTAATTAAACATGATCTTATTGTTCATATATATCATCTCCCGAAGGCCTTTTCTTTCCGTGCTATATTTTCATATTGTTGATATTTGATTTACAATGAAACGATTGGGATTACACTGATGTTCTAAAGGCAGAGAAGGGCATGGTAGCACGTTTGGCAGAGTAAAGGACTAGCAAACAGGAGGGTTCCGAGTTCAAATCCAACCAAAAACCGTCGTGTGCAAAGGAGGATGGTGTAAGTTAAATCTGTCGTGGGCTTAAATGTTATCACGTTGGCGTTGTGTGGAAGTTTGGAAGTGGTGTGCCAGCTCAGGTGTGACCACGTGATCTGACCGTGGTTCAAAATTACGTGGTGGCTTCCTCGGATCTTTCCCTTCGGTTTTGTACCCGTACAGTAGCCAATAGCTCGTTGTGTTGCTCAAGTGCGACATTAATTAAGGAAATACCTACCTACCTAAATGCGGAGATGAAACCAACCTTTTTTATTTAATGGCTTACATAAATTAAGTATTAAAATTCTATGGTATAATAAAAATATATCATATTTTTTGCTATCTGACAAAAAATGTATAACTGATTTACAAAAGAAATTAATTAACCATCCTTTTTACTCTGAAGTGGCTTTCGGAGAGTTGCGAGTTTGAAACTTGGTCCAGCCAAAGACAGTCACGGGGACTGGTGAATGTCAAACATGTGGTGGCCTCAAATGTCCTCACGTTGGCATGGTGTGGAAGTTTGGAAAGTGGGGTGCCAGCTCAGGTGTTACTTCATCATCTGACCGTGGTTCCAAATTACGTGATGTTGTCCTCCCTTGGTGATTGATCCCGGATCGTCGCCAATAACCCGCTGTGTTGCTACAATGCGACTTTAACTACCTATCCTAACTGAAGTGTCCTTTTCAATAATCTTTTTGAAACAATTTATTTGCGATACTTTCTAATAAATATAATATTAAAATAATTAAAACGGGTGTACTTAAAATTATGTGTCAAAAGTTCAAAATTAAACCATTGAAATTAAATAAATCAAATACAGTTTAAACGTTTCATCATCCGTATGGCACTTCAATGTGCCTTGGTAAGCTGGTTGTAAATCGCTGTTTTAAGCAGAGTTCGCAGCTTCAATATTTTAAGTTATCTAACCAATTTTGCTAATGACGAGATATTTCATCATTGAGAAGTTTATTTTATGATGACGGAATTTTTTATGATGACGAGACCAAGATCTGGTCAGATGTTTCTTAATAACGAGATATCTCGTCCTTCAAGATATCTGGTCAATTTTGCTAATGACGATATACCTCGTCGAGACAATCACCAGGAGGCTTAATGAATGAAATATGAGTGTATTTCGCTTAATGACTCGAAAGATGTTTTTGTATTTTATCTGAGCCATCCGCGGACACTCAGGAAACATTTATCATTATTTACTACGGCTTTCTTTTCCAAAATTAAATGAAGAGTATGGCAACTTGTATCAGGCCAGCTATATAAAAACCAAATCAAATCTCAGGACGAGACACAACATTTATTTGCAGAAAAGAAAACGGTACACATCTTTTCTGGTACCGGTTTTTTCTGGTACATTTTTTCTGGTACCGGCTTTTTTGGGTACACGGTTTGTACCCAAACGGACAACAAAACGACTGCACTCTCGCTGCTTCTTAACTGAAACAGACGCTAGCGCTTTCAAACGGGGCACATGCGCAGAAGAGAACACGATCATGCGTCCTTGGAAACAACTAATACACAGTTCGTCGGTCTGTTCGGGCTGGAGAGAAGGAAAACATCGCTACATATTTTTAATCTCTGTTGGAGTGGCTGGATGAAGAGTCTAATTCAATCTATAGCAGGTTGTTTATGACGCTCTTTGCGGCTAATACGGTTCCTTCATGACGTTTGGAAGTATGTAATCAGTATCTCCCTGCAGTTCAGAGAAAATGTTATTTTCTGTTTTGTCCAGCCCCGACTAATAATAGAAAGATTGAATATTCGATCACCCTCAAAAGAAATAAAACTTCCATACCTTCACGGACTGTAAAGGATTAGCAATATAGTCTAATTAAATCTATAGTAGGTTGTTTATGACGCTCTTTACGGCTAATACGGTTCCTTCATGACGTTTGGAAGTGTGTAATCAGTATCTCCCTGCAGTTCAGAGAAAATTTTATTTTCTGTTTTGTCCAGCCCCGACTAATAATAGAAAGATCGAATATTCGAGTCACCCTCAAAAGAAATAAAACTTCCATACCTTCACGGACTGTAAATGATTAGCAAACGGAGGGTCGCGGGTTCGAAACTTGGCCCAGCCAAAGACCGTCGTGTAAGCTGGGGCTAGTGCTCGTTAAATCTGTCGTGGCTTCAAATATGTTGGTGTGGTGTGGAAGTTTGGATAGTGGGTGCCAGATCAGGTGTTCACCTCATCATCTGAACGTGTTCCAAAATAACAAGGCTTTGTCCTTGGATTTTTCTCTTAGAGATTGATCCTGGGCCGTCGCCACTTGCCCTTTGTGTTGCTCCAGTGTGACGTTAATTACCTACGTCCTTACTTTAACTCTATGCCATTCCGAGATTGAAAGACATTTATTCTAAAACGTTTTAGTATGAAGTCTCTTGAGTGTACCTCAAGCATTCATTCTAATTTAATGTCTGAAAACTAGAGTACACATACAATTATACTCAATCCTTTTAGGAGTAGATGGAAGATTTAATTAGTAAATGCTACCCCGACTAATATCGTAGTATTCTGATATTGCGTTCAATATTTGTCAAAACTAACTTAATCTGTATGCAACTACATGTTTACACTACACATATACTACTTGTATGTTTACTTCAAATGGCTTCAAAGAGAATTGATATCCTCATACATTATCCCAGCATAAATTACGCTGATATTACACATTTTAGTTTGCACATTTTAGTTAAACTTCAATTATATAAGAATATTTTTAATGACGTCGCATCAGTTTCAAAACAATTTTAAGTACAAAAATTTCCTTTTGGGGATTAAATGCAAATTTTGATTAGCTCATTCAGTGAGATTTTGGAACTTGATTTCGTTTTTGAAAAGATTTATTCATTATTCAGTATTTCGTCTTCCAGAATTGCGGAAGCTAGTTTCAATTTCCTAACTGCTCTTAAAACAGTTCGAATAGCGCGACTTTAATTAGAGCACATAAAGTAAAGCTGATGATTGCAATTGAACTGAATTGGAAAGATTAAATCGGGAAGAGGATTGGAATTGCGATTGTTAAACTCTTAACGGTACCTATTTTTCATCACATTGGAATTTGAAAAGTTCATTCGTCGCAACCTACTTGTAAAAATTAGTCCTATGAAATTTATTTGATGCAAATTGCTTTCAATAGATATTTTACTTTTCTACAGAATTGATTTCTACAAGTTCCGGGGCCGTGGTAGCCCTGTTGGAAGAGTAATGGATTAGCAACCGGAGGGTTGCGAGTTCTAATCCAACCAAAGACAGTCGTATACAAAATAGACTGGTTCACGTTAAATCTGCCGTAGCCTCAAATGCCCTCCTTGGTGTGGAGGTTTGGAGAGTGGGGTGCCAGCTCAGGTGTGACCTCGTGATCTGACCATGATTCACAATGAAGTGTTGTCCTCAGACGTTTTCCTTTGGGTCGGATCCCGGACCGTCACGAATAGCCCATTATGTTGCTCCAGTGTGACATTAATTAAATACCTACGTATAATATTTAATTCCAAAGTGGAACTTGTACATAGGTATTTAATTAATGTCGCACTGGATCAACACAGCAGGCTATTGTCGACGGTCCGGGATCAATCCCGAAGGGAAAGGTCCGAGCACAACACCACGTAATTGTGAACCACTGTCAGATGACGAGGTAGCACCTGAGCTGGAACCCCACTCTCCAAACTTCCATACCACACCAACGTGAGAACATTTGAGACCACGACAGATTAACGTGCACCAGCCCTAAATATGATAGGAGTTAGGACTCAGACATTTTCTTATTAATCAACACTATTTAATGATTGAATGACTAAAAAATGGAGAATAGACAGTAATAAGTAGGACATTAATAAGTAGTAATAAATGGACAGTAATTCCTGAGCTCATCCTCTTTTTTAACTAAAATCTACCTCCACGGAACGTCGTTTGTTCTCTCCATTCATGTGATGCAGCTCAAGCCGGAAGCAGGATGAATGGGATGAAGGAGAAACAGGCAGGACGGTGAATGATGTGTTTCCAAGAGTGTCATTGAAATCAGCTAGTCGGACCAGGGAAGGTACACTCTTCTTCACAGAACATGACCCCCATTTCCATCTTACCAAACGAGGTTTAAGAAAATCGATTCAGATGGCAAGAGTGTCACTGAAATCAGCAAGTTGGACCAGGGAAGGTACACTCTTCGTCACAGGACATGGCCCCCATTTCCATCTTACCAAACGAGGTTTAAGAAAATCAATTCAACAGGCAGGACGGTGCATGATGGTGCCGCCAAGAGTGTCACTGAAATCAGTAAGCTGGACCAGGGAAGGTACACTTCTTCACAGGACATGGCCCCCATTTCCATCTTACCAAACGAGGTTTAAGAAAATCAATTCAACAGGCAGGACGGTGCATGATGGTGCCGCCAAGAGTGTCACTGAAATTAGTAAGCTGGACCAGGGAAGGTACACTTCTTCACAGGACATGGCCCCCATTTCCATCTTACCAAACGAGGTTTAATAAATCAATTCAGAAAATTGCTCCAGTGGTGAAATCGGCACACCTCTACATTACATCACAGTCTGTACCCTTACAGCATCATGTGAGGACGCCTGCCGACTGTCTTCAAATCGAATGGCTCTGGAACATCGCTTGTAACAAGGGCTCGAGGGTCAAAATTATTTAACAATGATGAGATACATTGAGGATCATCAGGACTTGATTATCCCAAGAGACTAAAGAAACCTACTTTTCTATGTTCTATATATATATATATATGAAACGATACCTAAAACTAACCCTCGAAGTATAATTCTCACTACAGATAAGTCCTTAGCGGTCCCCTTTTTCTCCCAGTCTTTGCCTCCCTATCTAAGTGATCAATATATCTTGCCACCCCCTTTCACCTTTGAACTCAAACCGTCTCGTTAACTTGGATCTCCCTCGGACTCTCCTGCTTTCAAATCGCATATGTAAGATCACATTCCTCCTTCGTTAAACCACCGATTTCTACCAATGAACTTCCTTGTTAGATCTCCTGGTCCATTATATTTCTCTTAATCCTAATCCCTCTATCGAGATCATTGAAAACTATTCATTCTTTCACGAACCTCTTGGGCTGAGGAACCCTCAGAACCGTTCCAAACTCAAAACCCTCGACAACCTTCTCGCCTTATGATGTTACTACTCATCTATTGAAATAATAAATAATTGTTATGGAACTTTCTGCCTCGCCATTTGTGGAGTCTGCATTACACTCGATACCAATGGATCATTCTCTCCGGTGGCCTTACACCACACTTGTCAGTCTCGTCACTACTGCAGACTTATAATTTCTATTATGACATATAGTGTAACCTTGTATGATGATATAGGTGTAATTGCTGTATAGATGAAATAATGTATAGAAGTAATGTTCTCTACCATTCTGGATAGACATGTCACCTCGGTGACATGCTCTATTCATCGCAACCACACTTATTTAAACTGATGTAGTGTATCACGACACTAGGCAAGGGATTCTGTGTTGGTGTTAGTTAGCTAAAGCCGGGAGTTCTAAATGCCCTTGCGCATTATCCACTTGTTCAGTCATTAGTCCTATACATATGTATATCTCCACAATGTATAATTTAAAGCATAACAATCTTTTTCAAAGAAAGGGACGAAAATACAATTGAAATAGACAAATTTATCTTTCACTAATTAAAATTGATAGTATATACTCAAATTGCTTCAAACTTCACATACAGACTTTAACTCTCCTGTTGTCCCTTTTCCTTTAACACTCTTGATCTCTTCATTACATCACGTCATTATCAAAACTGACCAGATCTTTATGGACGACATATCTCGTCATTAGAAGAAAACTGACCAGATCTTCATGGACGAGATACCTTGTCATTAGAAGAAAACTGACCAGATCTTAATCTCGTCGTCATCAAAAATCGGCAATATTTTGATGACGAGATATCGCGTCATTAGCAGAATTGGTCGAAACGTGATGGCCGATATATACCATTGAAACCGCTTGGATGGTTAAAGGGAGGTAAGAAACCCAAAATTAAACAATATTCATGCGGGGATATATGTCCATAAGCGCTTCACGGATGTGCTAGAGAGTACACTAAAGTGCAGAATTGATAAACAGACAATATGCGAACGATATTCATATTAACCCTAATTTTACAGTTTTTCAGTAGCTGTTCACTTACAGTTTTCGAGTAGGAGCACAAAATTGTGACCTCCAACTGTAATGTTAGCCTGGCAGCATCGACGCATGGATTGCCTTACAAACTTTCCAACTACCGAACAGCGCTTCTAGCAATAGTGAAACTTAAGTATATAAAAATACTCTGTTACGCATAAAACATGGTGGCGTTTGCATCCTTATCTAAATACGGTTTAATTTTAGGCTTCCTACCTTAAGGTTCGATCCTTCTCTGTGCTTCTCTCTTTTGTATCAATAACATTTCATTGTTTGTGTTTGTCCATTACTTGATGTTGTCTTGTTTGGCGCAGCTTGGCAAGATATGGCCCTTGTTCTATAAAATTCAACGCAACCAACCTCCTTCCCTTAATGTTTGCCAGCAAGTTTTGAAATACCTTTGTACCTAACCCAAACACCTTTACCCCTTTGAAACACCTTGTATCCAACTTTTTCAATCACTAATGTGTTAGTTTGTACAATACTCAAGACAGAAGAGTGAATTATTAATTGTAATATTTTCCTATTGGATTAATAAGTAGATTAATCAAGATGTTTTGTTTAATGAATATATAAAAATAATATTTTTTGAATGGAAATTAAAGTATACAAAATCAGTGTGGAATACAAGAGAAATATTTTAATGTATATATAATATTTTGATTATATATTAGGAGCAGCTCCTTTAATCATAATATTTGGAAGCGATAAATATTTGTTTATGAAAATTGAAATAACTTCAGTGTAAAAAGCCAGTATTTGCTATATGCAAGAAATGTTTCAAAATGTACTTTTACTACAACCATGTAGATGCTTAAAAACTTGTTATCCATCTAAAATATGTAATATTTAATTCAAATGAAAACAAATAGTTTCTGTAATAAATACATATTTATTCTGTGCTACGTAGACATTCAACAAAACAAGAAATATTCCGTTCTCAAAGTTTCACATTTCACTATGTAATCCTCAAAGCAAACGAGATTTCTCCGACAAAACTAATATTTGGTTATTTCGAATATGAAACAAAGCAATTCAATAGCGTAATTCACTTGATCCAGTTTTCCCAGTATTAATTTCAATATTTTAATATTTAATTCCAATTATTAGTTTTCCCAGAATGAATTCCCCCAATATTCCAAAAACATTTAATTCCAATTATTAGTTTTCCCAGTATTAATTCCCCAATATTCCAATAATATTTAATTCCAATTATTAGTTTTCCCAGTGTTAATTCCAATATCCCAATAATATGTATATATAAAGCAGAGTTGGCGTCTGCCTGTTCTCTATACAAATCGACATCGTTTGACCATTCCACACCAAATTCTCTCTTTAACATAGGTTTGAAGAGGTTAAAAACAATTCTAAATTGCAATAACAATGAGAAAAATAAAACTATTGAGGTACGCAGCTCCGTTTGTTTTACCAGTATTGATCGAAAATTAAATTTTCCAATAAAATTGCTTTACCAGTATTGCTCGAAAAGCAATTTTTTCCGAAACGTTATATTTAAATGAATTAATTTTTTATTTTCCTTAATGTAACTAATTTATGAATATTTGATTGAGACAAATGGATATTTAAAATACTTAATTTTACACAACTTACAATTTGTAATGGAACACGAAAAGCACAAGCGAAAAACTCATTGATCATAAAAGAGTAATTTTCAATTCTGTACCTGGCAATTAATGTTTTATTTTAGAAATTCGATTTAGAATTCCGTGTTTGTATTTGAGTTAAGACATCGATGTTGCGGTCATATTTCAGCATTTCTAAGTTGTGTGAATTTGTGTTCCTTTTTGTAAATAATTCATTATTGTCTATCAATATTTTTCTAACGTGTTTTTCGAATTTCTCTATTTCAGAATATTCTCATGACGTCGAAATTTGACACGCTTGCACATATCTTTCGTTTTCCTGAATTCTACCTTTTTCAATGAAGAATTTCATTTCTTTGTATTTGTATGTTTTGGTACTTTTCATATTACAGATATATTATTTAGGAGTTAAATTTTAATGAATTACTTTTATTTTCTGCAAAATATCACTAGACATGGGTAATTTCTTGGTGGTATATGTAGGTGGAATCGGAGTGTCCACAAGCCTCCCCATTAGATGGTGCTGATGATAAACTTGACCACACGTGCAGGTGTTGGCTGAGACTGAAACAAAGGAAAGAGTGGCACGCATAGGTGTCCACTGAAATCCGGTAACTTTGTATAAGAAGTGCGAGAAAACACTTGCTGATCTTCGAGCGTGACTAGTAGAACCTATTTTTCTGACTCAGTGAGAATTAAGAGTTGAACTAGTGACTGAAAGCTTCCACGCGCAGGTGGAGCGAGCGCCGTTTTATACAATTCATGCATGTGGTAGCGTGTAGACTGTTCCATCATTTTTATAACCGTTGGTGTATATAGTTTTGAAGTAGAAAAATTAAATGTTGTGTTAGTCCTAATGTCCGTATTATCAAGCTTCATTTCTTCACACCCTAGACACCGTACCTCAAGTGGGGGCTCGGCCGGGATGAAGCTGAAGGGTTACCTGTTAAATCACGGTGGGTCGTTCCATTTTTCAGCATGGACATTTGCAATTTTATATTGAAACATGTTCTCGAAAACTATAAAGGAGGATTTGATCCGCATTGCGGAGAAGAGTTGAATATTGTTCCTCCGGGTGATAAAGTAATTGAATTAAAGAAACTAATTGAGAGTAGTTATATGTTTAAAAATGATAACTTTCTCAAAAACCGCGTCGATAATGTAATTGAAGAAAGGCAGGCGAAAGCCGATGGAGAAAGAGCCGGAACCGAAAGTCAGCTTCAATTAGAGAAAATGAGATTCGAGACGGAAAGACTTAAGTGTCAAGCGAGATTCAATCTTGCATGTGTACACAGCCTTGCGAGAAGTTCGCAAATCACGCAGCAATGCTTGCGCGAGCCATAAAATTTCCCGTGTAAACAAGCTGCGCAATTTTTCTCGCCGAGTTCCAGTCAGTAGGAAATTTTGCGCTTGTTGCTGCGAGTTGTCGCTGAAATGGCTTCTACATCTAGTTTCAATGAATCGTTCGTGTGGAGCAAAGATGAAATTCTAAATTTGCTGGAATTCTATGAGTGCCAGCCTGAATTATGTAATCCAGGTTTGTCGGAATATATCGGAGTTGCAAAGAGAGCGTAGAATAAATTCTGCATAAGGAAACTGGTGTTTCTCTTCAAATTTTCTGTTATCTACTTTCATTTTTCATGTATTATAATAGTATATAGATATTCATTAGTGAGTTTCTGGGCAAAATGAAGTCTACTAAAAAATAATACAATGTTATTCTTAAAAATTTCATTCAGATTATCAATTACATCATGCATATTCCTCAACTATTGATAGTTAAATTAATTGTAATTTCATGTAATAATTCTGGTTCATGGGTATAAATATGTATCATCCGTTACAATAAGAATGTAACGGAATACAGATACATAGTTTTGTGCAATCAGAGTAATCGTTACTTTTAAAGTTGACTAATATTTGTAAGCAAGAACTATGGTTGCATGTGCTTGTTAAATTAACTTCTAGGATAATGGTAGACAACAAATAAAAGTAAGTTTTATTTAACAAGTTCAGACAAGTTTAATTTTACAAGTATTAATTGCCGCAACCTTTTATTTGTGAGAATCCATGTTTGGTACTGCTTTGGCAATGTACTCAATGATAACAAATTTCTCGCACCGCGCGGTTGGCGTTCGTGGACACAGCTATGCAAGATTTCCGAGCGTGAAAAATCGCGCTACCTTTCGGCGAGAAAAGTTTAGCATTATTTGCACGTCATGGACACGATCAAGAAAGCATCTCGCACGAAACTCGCGCAAATTTTCTCGCTCGTAGACTTTTTCAATTCTCTATTTCAGAATATTCTCATGACGTCGAAATTTGACACGCTTGCACATATCTTTCGTTTTCCAGAATTCTACCTTTTTCAATGAAGAATTTCATTTCTTTGTATTTGTATGTTCCAGTACTTTCCATATTACAGATATATTATTTAGGAATTAAATTTTAATGAATTACTTTTATTTTCTGCAAAATATCACTAGACATGGGTAATTTCTTGGTGGTATATGTAGGTGGAATCGGAGTGTCCACAAGCCTCCCCATTAGATGGTGCTGATGATCAACTTGACCACACGTGCAGGTGTTGGCTGAGACTGAAACAAAGGAAAGAGTGGCACGCATAGGTGTCCACTGAAATCCGGTAACTTTGTATAAGAAGTGCGAGAAGACACTTGCTGATCTTCGAGCGTGACTAGTAGAACCTATTTTTCTGACTCAGTGAGAATTAAGAGTTGAACTAGTGACTGAAAGCTTCCACGCGCAGGTGGAGCGAGCGCCGTTTTATACAATTCATGCATGTGGTAGCGTGTAGACTGTTCCATCATTTTTATAACCGTTGGTGTATATAGTTTTGAAGTAGAGAAATTAAATGTTGTGTTAGTCCTAATCTCCGTATTCTCCAGCTTCATTTCTTCACACCCTATGCACCGTACCCACATGTATATTTCGACTAATTTCCTTGAGTCTTTGCTTAAATATGTTATGGTTTGTAGAATTATATTTCATAAAAATAAATAAAATTATTTTTAAGTAAGGTGTGTAACTTCTTATTTTGAAATGACCGGTAAAGTTAAAATAAAGTTATTCTAAAATAAGATAGGTTACCTTTAATCTAAACGGGTAGCCTTACGTTTTATTTCAAAGATATTTCTAAATTTTGACAGATTTTAATTTCAAGATGATTAAAATAAATTAAATTTACATTGTTTTTTTATGCTCCATGGGTATTATTGAAAGCTGTACTCCATAGTCAAGTAACTACATCTA
The DNA here is from genome assembly GCA_933210815.1 of Meta bourneti. NCBI lineage: Eukaryota > Metazoa > Arthropoda > Arachnida > Araneae > Tetragnathidae > Meta > Meta bourneti. Next base: position 14,010,576 of record OW119929.1, read on the forward strand.
TCATTCTAAATAGGTACGTGGTTTCCATATGAAAAATAAATCTTTCAATTGAAAAAAGTACCATAAGGATTCGATTTAAAACTGAATTTTTATTGGAGTAAAGCGAATTTTAAATAAGACTTTGCTGATTTTGGAATATCACAATAAGGAAGTATTTAAACTAGGACTGTTTAAATATAGAAATGTTTTGTCTTAGTGACAGGTCGAGGTTGCTTTCTTAATGTTGAAACTGTTTGTATGCAACTTAGGTACCTGTAAAATATTCGTTAAAAGCAGTGATTTTGTAAAAATTGTAAGCCATTGAGTTTGCTTTGCTACACTGATGACATTTAGTTTTAAAATAAGCTCTGTTATTCTATGTGCCACTGAATAGAATTTTCAGGGAAAAAATGTGTTCGCTGCAAAATAAATTAATCACGAATGCCGTAACAATTAAATTTACCATCATTTCAGAAAGATAATGAAATTCGAAAACATCGAATCCATGGTGCAAGAGTACACAAGTAATAAATATCGATAGGGGGGGGGTATTTAAATTAACGTCACACTGGAGCAACACAACGGGCTATTGGTGACGGTCCGGGATCAATCCCAAGGTAATTATCGATAGGAAAACTGTGCAAGACTATACGCTGGAAGCTCGTCATTTTTACTGAAAATGAACTTAAGGGGCATTCGTAATCACTCCAAAACTCGACTTCTGTAGTAGTCGCCTTAGAAAAAACTTTTGTAGTTGGTTTTACAGCAAGAGTGCGATGTATATGAAATGTACGTTTTATATGGATGGATATATCATGTATACGTATTTGCGTTCGAAGTAAATTGTAGAAGCAATGAAAAAGTTAAAACGACATTGAAAAATATTTTCTGTGCACTTAAATGATGCTTGTATTTTTCTATGAAATAGAATCAAAATTAAATCAATTAAACCCGAGCAACGCTGGGTAATTCTGCTAGTAATAGTTTAATTCTAATAATATTTAATTACAATGAAAAAAGATCAGTATTCAATACCAAATTATTGTTACTACATATACATTCACTAAAACAAAAACTATTCAATGCTCAAGTTTTACATTTCACTTTGTAATCCTCAACGCAAACAAGATTTCTCCAACGAAACTATTTGTTGTTTATTACGAATATGAAACAAAACAATCCGATATCATAACTCACTTGATCGAGTTCTCTGAAAAATTACCTTTATCCTAACGGCACAAAAGGTTTGCTTGTACATTTTGTTATATGTGAAATGCCAAATAACTAACAAAAGAACCGCATTAAAAATACAAACTCGGGTGTAATCAACATTTTCATCCAATGCATGCTCAAGTTCGGAGTCCCACATAATGAAATCATAAAGTCAAAGCGTTGAGAGAAGCGACTTATTGCAAAAGCAAATAAACAACGCGATCTGAATGGAGCGAAAGCCGGCAACAAAATATCAAGTAGATCAAATTACTTTTTTTCGGGAAATGAACAAATGTCTGGGAGGGAAGAAAAGTTTCTTACATGCCCCCCGGGGGTGGAGAAGGAGGAAAAATAACTTAATAATAAAAATCTAATACGAGGAGCACTGTAAACAGGGGGCGTAGGGAGCGGAAAATGAAAAACACTCCGATGCCTGAGGGTTTGCCGAGATTGTGTCCCTTCTCTTGTACTCCCACAAAGAGAAAAAGTTCGCTTATCAAAAGATTTTTTCTCCTCTCTCTCTCCGGCCAAGTTTCATTTTGATTGCCGGTGCGAGGCTCTTCGTCAAGTATGAAAAGATTCCGCGAGTGGTATTTGATCTGGGAATGAAAAGATTTCCATTTGCAGGTCGAGGAGGAATTATGTGCAATATGAGGTTCGGGTTTGGATGTGAATGAGACAGTTTTTGGATTCTGGGCGACTTTTCTTCCAGTGATTGAAATCAATGGTGTTTTTCTATGTGGAAAATTCTAAGCGGCTCATGTCATATTGTGGGACTCGAATACGAATTGATTGAAATGCGGTGTGATTACGAATGAAACTATCGGATTTCTGACGGACTTGGGTTCCGTTCATTATTAATATGTTTCAATGTACAAAACTATATGGGGTTCAAGTTTGAATACGAATGAGACGGTCTGAATTTAGTCGGACTTTTGTTACAGTCATAAATAGTATTTTCATCTGCAAAATTGTATGGGGTTCATGTCATACTATGGGGTTCAAGTTTGAATACAAATGAGACTGAATTTAGACGGACTTTTGTTACGGTCATCAATAGTCTTTTTATGTGTGCAAAATTGTATTGGATTAATGTCATAGGGTTCAAGTTTGAATAGGAATGAGACGGTCTGAATTCAGGCGAACTTTTGTTACAGTCATAAATAGTATTTTCATCTGCAAAATTGTATGGGGTTCATGTCATTCTACGGGGTTCCAGTTTGAATACGAATGAGACAGTTCGAATTTAGGCGAACTTTTGTTATAGTCATCAATAGTCTTTTTATCTGTGTAAAATTGTGTGAGGTTCATGTCATACTATGGGGTTCCAGTTTGAATACGAATGAGACTATCTGAATTTAGGTGGACTTTTGTTAGTCATCAATATTCTTTTTATGTGTGCAAAATTGTATTGTATTCATATCATACTGTGGGGTTCCAGTATGAATACGAATCAGACGGTCTGAATTTAGGCGAACTTCTATTAGTCATCAATAGTCTTTTTATCTTTTCAAAATTGTGCGAGGTTCATATCATACTGTGGGGTTCAAGTTTGAATACGAATGAGACTGAATTTAGGCGGACTTTTGTTACAGTCATCAAGTCCGTTGTTTTTATATGTGCAAAATTGTATTGTGTTCATGTCATACTATGGGGTGCAAGTTTGAATGAGGCTATCTGGATTTTGACGGACTTTTGTTCCATTCATTATCAGTAGCTTGTTCAATGTGCAAAATTGTATGAGGCTTATGTCATACTATGCGGTTCAAGTTTGAATACAAATAAAGCGGTCTGAATTCTGAGACTTTTGTTCCAGAGATTGAAATCAATTGCCTTTTTTAGTATTGAATTCAAAGTAAAGCAAAATGAATACATAAAGGTATATCTCCCGTTGAGAACATTAATGAAGTATCTCCGAAATTTTCGATTTGTAACTCATTTGCACAGAGACACGCCTAATTTACCCCCACCTATGAGATGTATGCACTGCAGGCTACATTCCTGTAACTGTCCTTGAGTGTATTTCTTTGTTTTGTGCCAGTAAAACGTTTCTTGGGTGAATATGCCCATTACTTGATATTGTCCGTCTCGTATTCGGCACACCTTGCCCAAGTATGAACCTTGCATCATAAATCCCAATCAACTCGATTCAGCACGTAATATCGTGCATTAGGGTAGTTCCACTCGTTTCCGTCAGGTGGTGATAAAAATGAGAAGAAAATGACAGATTGAAGCTAGGTACATATGTACAAGGTTATATCAAAAAGTAAGGTGAATTTGTCACTAAAACTCAGAATTTTTTGTGTAGCTAATTAATTTTTTTATATGTTGCAAGTACCAAGGTGATAGAAGTGTGACGGCTTGAAGAAACTTCTAGGTGAACCCGTCTGGTGCTTAGAGCAAATCAAAGATGGAGCATCGACTTGAACATTACTCCAAGGAGGAGGTGCGCGGTGTCATTCGTTTTTGATGGGCCAAGGGGAAAAACGTGTGATATTCATAGAGAATTATTGGAAGTCTATGGAGAGAGTGTTATGTCGCAGAAACAAGTGTACGTGTGGTGTAACGACACGAATGTGGCTGTCGTCAATGCCATGATTCGTGAAGACAGAAGAGTGAGGTTGCATGATATTGCAAATGCGTTGAATAGCTCATATGGTTCAGTGAGCAGTATCGAAGTGGGAAATTCTTGACCATCCTCCATATAGCCCTGATTTAGCCCCTTCGGATTACCATTTGTTTGTCCCCCTGAAGAAAAACCTCCGTGGGCAGCGTTTCCATACACTGGAAGAGGCACAACAGGCTACAATTACCTGGTTAGGGAACCTGGAGCAAGATTTCTTTGCAAAGGGCATGGATGATTATGATTTGGTGCCACGCTGGAATAAATGTTTAGACCACTATGGTTCCTTTGTCGAATGATAGTGTGATATGATTTGTCAAACATAATAAATTTTCATATGTTTTTCTGTTTTTCTGTCAATCAAAAATTCACCTTACTTTTTGATACTCCTTTGTACTTGTCGACATACTTGGAGTTGTGTCGATACTTCTCAGCTGCCGATATTGTACCCAAGTTTAAATTCCATCTAGGATAAGCATTTAAAATGTTTTATGTTATTTGATTATATTTGTTCATATTGCGCCAGATGTTTTCAAATTGTGGACAGTACCCCAACCCCTAAATGGGCATAGAAGTTTCGTAAGGGGTTAATGTTTTGAGTATTGAAATCTTACTTTTATGGAAACAAAACTGAAGTAGTTGCATATTTAATACGCGCAACTGTACTTCGCTGGTACAAGTCCTTTTTCTGTAATAAAATCAGGCAGTTGGGTTAGTAATTTAACTGTTCATCGTGGACCATCCATCCAAGCCTGAGGACTGATCAAGGATCGTCGTCAATAGCCCGTTGTGTTACTTCAATGCGATGTTAATTAACTACCTACCTGCCATCCAAGTACATGTGCTAATATGACAGGCGCCATTTGGTGTTCATGAGAAAAACATCCGTATTACTTTAAAAATGGTGTGCTGTGTAGGGGACACAACTGCAATAGTTTAACTCGGGAATTCGTTTTTGTGTTAATAGAGGAAGTAGGATGTTAACTAACGTCGTACTGGAGCAACACAACGAGCTATTGACGGCATTAATAGAGGATGGGTAATATGTAAATGAATAGCCTTGGTGGTTTTAAGTGACGCATTTTATTTTTAAAGGTCAATGATGGAAGAAGTAAGAGCGTATGGCATAGTACTTACATCGTTGTTTCTCCCAAAGATGAAATTTATACAATTGTTGCCTAGAGTAGTGGGCGATGTAGAAATGTACTTCAAATTGAACTCACGTTGCATGTAGTCCATAAGCGATTTGTTTTCAGTAACATCAACATTGAAATCACCGCTAAGCATAATGGGTACGTTGGTATCCGGAATCATATTGGGTGCGAACATTTATTACTATACCACAGTTTCCTTCATAACGCATTCCTTATTTGCATAAATGGTAATCTTGGAGAGATTAATCTTTCGCTTCTAGGATCCAATGGTGGCAACCCATCGGACTTTGGAGAGTAAGCAAATTCATTTAACGTGGGCAAACAGGTACCTTATTAACATATAATGATTGGTGACAAGTTTACAAAACATGTTCGCAATCAGTGCATACAAGCAGTGTCAGTTATCACAGAATTCCAGGAAGTGGTTTGTATTGCACAGTAATTCAACTACTCATCGTAGATCATTCTTCGAAATGCATATACCACATCTGGTATTCGTCGGAAACGCCATCAAGTTTCTTTGAATTGAAAATGCGTGTACTCGTAATCACGTCCGAATAATCAACATTGTAGCCGAGCGTGGGAGAGGACGAAACTTAATTCTACCAAGAAATACCTCATTGTTAAATATCTTAATCATTTCGAGTCTTGGTAAGAATATTGATTACGTTGAACATCAGAGCAATAAGGTAATGTTTCGACACTAGGGCTAATTAAGCTGTAAATTTATAACTCGGAGATTGTTATAAATATTTCACACTATAAATTCTCTAAATAACAAGAGCAACAATTTGGAATACAGACGAGGACAAATGCCAGAAGATAATTTCATTAATTTCTATACAGCTAAACATGTGCATACAAACTTGGACGGACGACAAGGACAAATGCCAAAACTTAATTACTATACATTTGAAACTTGCAAGCAAAAATTTTGAGCATACAGCCTCGTGAGCTTAAAAACATACAGCCCCGATTTGAATCAGAGAGTGCAAACGTAGGTTGCGAACCTTACCAAAATTTCTAATTTCTCTCTCGAAATTAACTGCCATGTTGAAGGACTCTAATGTTGCGAAACATCAGTCGCACTTTAACAAAAACTGTTTATTCACAAGCCAAAAAAGACAAAAACACATAGAGTAATTATGGCATAAGATGTGTGTGAGCTGATATCTTATTGAAATCTCAATAAAGGTGACATTTTGTCCAATACTCTGGTAATTCAGAGACTTTTTCAACTCAGTATATTGCAGACCTAGTTGTGCATTAGGAATTTTCAGCTTGGTTCACTCGGATGCTATTTTGTATATAGATATCTGTGCTAGACACTGGGCATAATAGTAGGCATGCATATATGAAGTGGTTCACAGAATCTACTTTGCCCCTCCAAGTGTTTCGACGAGATATACCGTTCAAGATCTGGTCAATTTTGAAAAGGATGAGATATCTTGTCTGGACAAAACTGCCCTATTTGGTTAGCTCTAAGAGGAATGAAGATCTGATAGAAAAACAAATTGTCCCCTGCTCAAAACTAATGACAGTTTGTAACAGGTTTTCGACGCGAAGATAAACCACAAAAAGGGTTAATCCTCGAAGTGTTTTTCGTAGAGATATCTCGTAAATCAAGATCTGGCAAATTTTACTTATGACGAGATATCTCGCCATATGAAGATATCGATTTTTTGAAGATGACGAGATCAAGATCTGGTCCGTTTTTTTTTCTAATGACGAGATATCTCGTCCATCAAGATATCGTCAGTTTTGCTAATGACGTGATACCTCTGCGAGGCAACCACCAGGAGGGTTAAGAGCATGTTTCCTATCTAATTAAGTATCCTATAGCAAAAAAATACCATAGAGCGACGAGAATAACTAAATTGCTCTAGCAAATTTATTCATATAATAGATGATTTTCTAACTCTTAACAATTCATCGATACTTAAAAATGATTATATTAATTGAAAACAAGTCAATTTTTTTTTAAAGTAAATATAACGAACATTAGCCAAATTATTTTTTAATGAAATTTATTTCTTTAGCAAAATTCATTACATAGTAATTGCTGTTTTATTACATATTGAAACGCAACTTAACATTTTGCTCATTTATGATCGATATCAAAGTTCTTAAAATGTTTACTTACAAAATGTTGATAGAAATAATATTTTGAAATTTCGCTAATACAAATATTCTAATCATAATGTATTTAGAAATGAGATTCTATACCAGATCTACACATTTACGTTAAAATGTGTTCACTTAGTTTGTAGTTTGCTAGCGTTGTGCAATCATGAATAAACATGAAACATAGTCAACGCAACGTAGAAAGGCTTTCTCCTTGAATATAAATGAATCGATAAGAGTTTCTTTTCCACTTCAACGGACGACTTTAGTAGATAATTAATACCCTGATGTTCCATTATCATCTCAACGGCTGTTCCTTTCAGTTTCTACCCGATTTTCTCTCTGGAAGAAAAAAGCGCACACTTCAAAACATGTATTGATAGGTTTGACAGGTTTCCAAAGAAGCGCACATCCTCAAAGAAACTTTTTTGACGTTGAAAGATGCGAGGGAGCTTTAATGTCAGAAAGGGTGTCAGGAAGGGCATCTTAGTTGACTTCTTTAGAATCTGTAAGCTCCCTGCAGGACTTCTGTCACGCACTTTCTTAGTTGATGACTTCACTTCGAATTTTTTCTGCTCATTCTAACGGAAGAAGGAACGACGAGTCTTTAAAGAAACCGATTTCTGAATGGAAGCTCTTTGATGCGATAAAAGCATGTATTTACGTGTAAGTGAGTGCCTTAGTAAGCAGAACAGTTCGGATTATATTCTATAGATGATATGCTCTTAAAATATGAGTTTAAAGGTTTTAAATAAGCTCTCGCTTATGTGATCAATAACTGCACATTAATAAAGTTACCATCGCGCAAAAAATATAATATTTGTAAGGAAATTTTATAATATAAAGGTATTTTGAACAGAAGCCTCTTTGATGTGATAAAAATTATTTATTTGTGCCTAAGTGAATGGAATAGTAAGCCAGTACGCTCTGATTATATACTATCAATGGTATGCACTTAAAACTAAATTTTAATGGCATTAAATAAACTCTTGTGAAAGTATGTAACAAATACATGCACATTAAAAATGTTGATTCAATCATTGGGTAAAATAACAATATGTCTAAAGGGATTTTGTAAAGGTCTTTGGAATAGAAGCAAGTATTTTTTGCTTAATTACGTAAGAATGATTGGTAGCAAAATTAGTTCGTATTGTTCTCATAGGTGACATACATATAAAATACTGTTTTGAAGGTGTTAATGGAGCTTATTAATGTGTTCAGCAAATTTAATTTTGTAAGATATAGATTAAATTATTATTTAAGAGTTGTGAGATATTTGCAAAGGTAATGAAAGAATTCTTAAATGTAGTTACCATCCACGAAACAGTCCTCTTTACTGGTTATAACTAGTTATTTGCTGAAAATATGTTTTGGAAAGAGTTATCATATAGTTTGGAAACTTTAAGAATGGATTCGTCAGAAGATTGGTACTTAAATTTCAATCACTTGAACTTCAGCACTCCCTCGTGCAGTGGTGTGAAAATCTATTGTATAAAATGCATCCTGTAATACCAATAGGTTAAATGCATATTATTTTTTTAACTTTAACTCATCTTTAAATGTTTAACAAGAAATGACTCAGAGATATGTTGAACTCATAAAAGCTCATTTAATTATTGAACAGTTAATATAAGATATTCATGTTCTATGAATTTCAAAATGGGCATAAAGTTTATCCAGTTTGTCCTAAATGCACGAACTCACAGGCTTTCGTTTGTCTGTTCAGATTACCATGACCTTTTGCAGAATTCTTTGATGGATTTGAACTTCTTAAAGACTATCGGTTTCATGGAGTTGGTTGGAATATGCTGGAGTAAGTAATTAGAAACAACACATGTGTTGTGATGTCGCAAATCTCACGGGATCTCTTCTGAACATGTACGCTACAGTTTTTAAGAGCTGTGCACAAGTTTAAATTATCAGCATTGAAAGGAATTCACACAAGAAACAGGAAGTATTATTGGTCAAGCCCAGTAGAAGACAGTCATCGCACACTAATCTCCCTGGTGGTGTATCTTCTCTTCGAAAATCATCTGTAGTGACCATCCTCTGGTCCAAAAACCTGTTCCAAATTGTCACCAGTTCTAGGCAAGGGACAATTGGTTCTTCCTACCTGAATCGTCATTCCCCTTGGAGTAATAGGGCAGTTTTGCCGCAATTAGGTACCTCGCCCTTAACAAAACTGATCAAATCTTGATGGATGGATGCGATGTTACTTCTGCCTCAACAGTTTTGCCTCAATTAGGTACATCGCCCTTAACAAAACTGACCAAATCTTGATGGATGGATGCGATGTTACTTCTGCCTCAACGAGTTTTGCCTCAATTAGGTACCTCGCCATTAACAAAACTGGCCAAATCTTGATGGATGGATGCGATATTTCGTCAAAATCACTTGGAGGGTTAAAACTCTGAAATAGGCAATTGCTACATATCTTGAGGAATACTAGCCCATCTTCCTCTCGTCAACGAATGACTTCCATCTTTCCCAAATGCGACTACAGGAAGTTTAGATTTCTCCATTAGGTTAAAACTCCTAAAGGTAATTAATGTGGGCGAATGGAAGACAAATGTCTAGAAGGCTTTTGAAGAACTGAGTTTCCTTTTTTGCCAAAAGTCCTTCATTTCGTTGCCGTGGATAACACAACGGGTAGGGATGTATTGCAAGTGAAGTCAACTTGGTAAATCATATAACTTTCCTCCTAATACTGTGTCTATGAGCATGTAATACTCAATAACATAAGAACAGTGGTGTGAATACTCAATCAACTGTTGATTAGCCTACTGGTGGTAAATTCGACGAGGTATCTCGTCATTAGAAAGATTGACCAGATCTTGATAAAAGAGATGTCTCGTCGTTAGAAGAAAACTGACCGGATCTCTTGATCTCGTCATAAAAAACCCGGCAATACCTTGATGGCAGACATATCGTCATTAGCAAAACTGGTCAGTACTTAATGGACGTGATATCTCGACGAAACCGCTTATAAGATTACGTGGCTGCACTTTTTTGTAGAATTGGACAATGGTTTAGAAGGCTTTTGCAGATTGACGATTTATATATAGAGAGAACAGTACTATTCCTATATAAACACTATTCGCAACTACATACTACATACAACTATATAAAATTCAACAACGTACTGCATATAACTATGTAAAATTCAACTATATACTACATATAACTATAAAATGCAACAATACACTATATATAATTATAAAATGCAACAATATACAATATATGTAGAAGAATACCTCGAGTCAAGGAATTTTAGTATCCAAAAAAAGCACTGACTCAATTTTTAACACAAACATATATTGAGACGAAGGATTACATTTAACATAGAATATAGACATTAATTATTTCATCGTTTAACATAATTGTCCGTCGATAGTTCTACGTCGTACACAGTCTAACACTGTCTGCTACTCTAGCGTTGGCCAGCTGTATCAGATCTGGTGGCGGTAGGTATGACACCCATTCACAGCGGGTGTCATAGGCCGGTACCACAACTCGGCCCTCCTGACAGATGACGGTCCTCCGCATCCTAACGTCTAGAAGATTTAACAAACTCTGCAAAAGGAAGAAAACAAGCAGAAAATATCTATTAAAAAACAACTTTATATTCTGTTATCATCATAATTATTTTTCTAGGACGACATCGTTGTTTTATGGTCATCTCGTCGTTGATGTCGCCACAATCGTCGTCATTCGTGATGTTGCCATCCTCGTCGGAAATGAAGTCATCGTCGTTTTCATTATTATGGCCTATTCGTTGTTGTCATCTTTAAAATCAAGACCATGTCGTCCTCGTCTTCTTCAGTATTTCCGTAATTTTCATCGTAAAACAAAAAGAATAATTTTTAACACTTTTTTTCCTAGACAAAATCGGGGTGAAAATTGTCTAATTTGCTATGTGAACATCATGATATTGTTTAAACTTGGTTCCAAGGCTTCATGCAATCGGCAGCTGTAGATGTAAAATTTGAACCTTCATGTTTTCCCACCTTTTCAACATCATAGCGATCTTTGGGTTTGACTTTCGTTATTTTATAAGGACCAAAATATTTAGGCTTCAATTTTAGTCCTGTCCCAAATTGAGTTCTTTGAATAGCTACAAGTTGCCTTTGTATTTTCGCGATTCTTTACTTTTCCAATTGTAGGTCTTTTTGTTTTCCTCCAGAATTTTTAAAATGTTTTGCTTTGCTTCTTCCCTAAGTTCGTCTCTATTTTTCATGAAGCTTTTCTCATATTCATCTTCTAAAATTTCTATTATTCCACGGTCTTCTTTATTTTTCATCCGTACACCAATCTATAGTTCAAAAGGTGTTACTTTAGTACTTCGTGGCGATAGTATTGTTCATTACTCGTTGAACAACGTCAGTGTATTTAAACCATTTTGAAGGATCGTTAGAGGATAATTTTGATAATACTGGTATTCGAGTTTCGTGCATTCTTTCAACTTGACCGTTTGCTCGCGGAATTCCAGCTGTAATTAATAAATGTTGAATACCTTTGGCCTGGCAATATTCATCAAAATCTTTCGAGGTAAAAGCACTTCCACGATCACTGGAACAATTCTGGATGGGTTACCAAATGTTGCTTGTTGAACTTTCAGTTTGTCTATAGCGTCTTTGGCACTCGTGGACTTTACCAGGTAAATCCAAATAAATTTTGAAAATGCATCCACTATAGTGATTTTATGTTGGTAATTCTTATTTTTAGATGGTAAAGGTCCGATGAAATTAATGTGATATATACTTAAAGGTACGTTCTCTTTCGGTATAGGGTTTAAGAGACCTCCTTTTTCTCGCTTCTTATTATACAAAATACAGTCTCTACAATTTGCTATAACGCTTTATATCTTTTTCCTGAGTCCAGGTATGTAAAAATTTCTCTTAACCAGATCTTTTTTTGTTACAGCTAAATGACCTTTGTTATGATTTTCCTTAATAATTTCAGTCTGCATGGTTTCAGGGATCACTAATAAATTTCTACCAGCATCATATATATATATATATATATATATATATATATGATGCTGGTAGAAATTTATATATATATATATATATATATGATGCTGGTAGAAATTTATATATATATATATATATATATATATTATATATATATACAAAACGTTGTTCCTTATAAAATAATTTTCATATTTCCCATTCTCAACTAGATTTTACAATACTTTTATGTAATCATCATCTTGTTGGGCAGCTGCTATTTTAGCTGTCACGTAATTTTCGGAATCTATCATCATAACGGGATTTCTGCTCAAGGCGTAAACGTGTCGCATTTGCGTTCCAGACCTATTTTCAATTTCATAGTCGAAATCTTCGAGTAACAGCCCATCTAGCAATCCTTGTACAAATATCTCTTTTGCTCATTGTCATTTTGAATGCATTGCAATCGGTAACAATTTTGAAATGAAGACCTAAAACATAGGTTCTGAATTTTTTTAGTCTCAACAACCGCTAAAGTTTCTAGTTCATAACTTGAAATTTTTGTTGCTGATCCGTTGTTTTTCTGCTTATAAAATACACTGGGTGGAACTGGTTATCGTTTAGGTCGCGCTGCATTAAAATAGCACCAAAACCAAATTTGCTTGCGTCAGTGTGAATTTCAGTTTCGCTATCTAAATTGAAAATATTTAAAACTGTTTTTTCACAGAGTAATTGTTTCAGTGTGTTAAAAGAATTCCTTTCGTTTGCATCAAATTGAAATTTATTTTCTTTTTTCAACAAATCGCTGAGGGGTTTGGCAATTAAAGCAAAATTGGGAATAAATTTTCGGAAATAACTTGTTAGTCCAAAAAATGAATGAACTTCTTTGAAGCTTATCTAAAATATCTTCAATCAGTGGCAAAGGATACCTTATCTTTTATTATAATTTTGTTTAACTTTCTAAAATCGATAAACACGCGGGTTACCATCTTTTTTTTAACCACTACAATTTGGCTAGAATATTCCGAAGAACAAGATTCAATAATATTCATATGTAACCATTCCTGGATTTGATCATCAACTATTTTGCGTTCTGTAAACGGTAATCTTCGAGGTCTATGAAATACAGATTCCTTATGTTTGAGAACAATATTCATTTCAATATTTGATTTTTTGTTTTCAATCGGTTTATAATTTGACACTAAATTACTTATTTCATTTCTAACTGTTTTACTCACATTACTACAAATATTTAATTCGTTACATGTGTCTGAAATGTTTATATTCAAAATTTCGAATTCATCAGAGACCACATCAATTTCCGATTTGGTGACAGTTATACTATTTTTGCTTATCTTAACCTGCCTGTTTCAAAACATCCATTCCTATTCTAGCTTCGTAAGCCATTACACGATTACATACTACACATATTTTAGAATCGAAAATCTCATCATCTATTTTAACGAACCGTGAAAAAACTTAATGGTTTGATTTTATTTTCTCCTATTCCAGACAAAACAGAAGTAAAAGGATTCAAACTAGGCCTTCCTAACTTATTATAAACATTCTCTCGAATCAAAATCAAAGCACTTCCTGAATCGAAAAGTGTTGTAATCGGCACATCGGAAATGGAAATTAGTTTATGCATAGCCTCCAAAGGGTGTGAAGATCTCAAAACAGACACTTTGGCACCGCTGAGTTGACGAAAACCATTTTTGTTGTTGACACATTCGTTCGATTTATGACCGAACTGATCACAGCGAAAACATTTAAATCCTTTTTTCTTATTCAAACAAAAATTACTCATATGGCAACGGATAATTGTACAACGGATAGTTTTGTTTGCAGATAAAAATTTATGACGGGTAGGCAGATGGTTGCATTGAATCCTGACTTTTTCGAGCTTTCTTATAGTAACAAGTGGTTTCTTTAAAATTCTGATCCGATTTAATTTTAGCGTAGATTTTTAAGTTTTCTCTGAATTCTTTAATATTCTTACATCCATATATAAAATAGATTTATTGTTAGCAGAATCATTAATACCATTTATTACATAATGCATCAACAAGGGAAAATATATATTACACTTGTTAGCCAATTCTCGCATAACTAAGAAATATTCATCGAGTGATTCATTATCTCTCATTTTCCGATTCAATAACATTTCGTGAGATTCAGCAGTTAAAAATTGAACCAAATTCAGAATTTAACAGTTCTTTAAGTTTAATCCAAGAATTTATACTACTTTCGCTTTGTATGAATAACTTTGCTTTTCCAGTTAGGGACCGTTTAGCAAACAATAATTTATGCAAATCACTTAATTGAAAAATAAATCAGTAGCATTTTCAAAATCATCAATCCATTTATCAATATTTTGCCAAGAATCACCATTTAATGGAACAATAACATTTTCAATATCAGAAAAACTAATGTTAGGCCTGAATAATTCTTGAACGGAACTGTTGTTTTTATTTGGTTTGTTATTTATAGATTGATCATAATCTTCTAAAGAATCAGTATCCCTCTGATCAATTTCATTATCCTCATCTTCACGAATGATATTTTTATTCAGTAATGTAATATCGCAAAGAAATGCAAGAATTCGAGTTATTATTTCAGGTTTTGCTCCCTCATCACTTACACACAACAAATTACAAATTGTTATGGGGTTATTAAGAGAGAATTCTTTGTCAATAAACTCAAATTTCTGTTTATAAGCGGGTTCTTCTCGTTTAAAAGCAAAACCATCAACTTCTTAATACGCTTTCTGTTTCGACGATCACCTTCTGTTCCAAAAATAATTTTATGCAAACATCGAATTTTCGATTTTCAGTGCAACCTCCAATTCAGAAATGTCATTTAACTTCATCTTGAACTAAGAAAAAAAAGCTAACTCACCGGAGACGACTGGAAAGCTGCAACTGTTGCTTATTTTAAAAGATCAATTCAAACGTTAAGTCCATTCCGCTTCTGACACCATTTTTGTAGAAGAATACCGCGAGTCCAGGAATTTTAGTATCCAAAAAAAAGCACTCAGACTCAATTTTAACACAAACATTATTGAGACGAAGGGTTACATTTAACATAGAATATAGACATTAATTATTTCATCGTTTAACATAATTGTCCGTCGTTAGTTCTACGTCGTACATAGTCTAACACTGTCTGCTACTCTAGCGTTGGCCAGCTGTATCAGGTATGGTGGCGGTAGGTGGCGACTGAGGCGCCACTCACAGAGGGTGTCATAGGCCGGTACCACATATGTAACTATAAAATTCAACTACGTCTACGCATAACTATGTAAAATTGAACTATATACTACATACATCTATAAAATGCAACAATACACTATATGTAACTATATAAAATTGTACGTACTACATGTACGTACTACGTACTACATGTAACTGTAAAATTCAACTATATACTACGTACAACTATAAAATGTAACAATACAGGATTTATAACTATGTAAAATGCTACTACATATAAACTACATATAACCAGAAAATGCAGCTAACTACACAAAATTCAACTACGTACTACGTATAATTACATAAAATGCAATTACGTACTACATATAACTATGTAAAAGTCACCTATAAACTTCATATAACTATAAAATGTAACATACACTATATAACTATAAAAAATTAAATTATATAATACTGATAATTACGTAAATCTAAAATATTCTTATAGTGTATCACTATGTAGACCAACATCGGAAATTCGATGGTCTGCCATAACGTTTATCAAAACTAATATGAGAGCATTTTCAATATTCTATTTGATCCTCGCCGCATTCAACTTATTTGTCTCCATGAATGCAAGCATCCGTAAAATACAGGACTAAATGCAAAAGTAATGGCTTTCATGGAAACACGGCATTCTCGGAAATAAATTGAAAAATCTCCGTATGAAAAATTCCCCGCATCCATTCCATATATTTCCACGGGTGATAAACACGTATCTGTTTCACGTATTCCCATCCAAGGCGCTTCAGAATTCCTCGACTCGGATCCGCACTTTGCATCTGGAATTACGATTCTTTTCATTCCCGCTTCACAAACAATGAGCTAAAAAATACCCGCCAAACGAAGGCAAAACAAAATCAGCAATTTGTAAGCAGCGAACATAAAGTTACGCAAACAAAAAAGAAAGCAAAGCCTTTTTTGGAGAGCGAAAAAGCTTTGTGGATGTAAATGTACCGAGCCAGAAAAAGCATTTGATTTTTGCTTGTTCCCGTTTGCTTTTTTTTCTGCGTTCCCCGAAACTTGTGTGTTTTGCTTAAGCGCTCATTATGGGAGAAGTTGAGGTAAGGACTAATGTTATGCTTCCTCATCCAATTGGAGTATTTCTCCGACTTCGTTTTGGAGATTTGGAAATTACCGAGAACTGATCATAACTGGAAGTAAGATGATAATAAAATGATCTTTGGCAACAAGCGCAGGGCAGAGGGGATTATTTTAAGACCAGGAGTATCAGACGTACGACCTAATTGCCAATTTAGGTTCCTTCAATTTGCGTGCAGATTTTACGTCGTTTTACGACTGAGAGAAACATGCTTATGAGCTTTATTCCACTCTCTCATAGTTATTATACCAAAACACCGATTTTAGAATTGTTTCTGTCTATCTATGCCTATTAAAATATTTTCCTTTTTAAGTGGGGCAGCGGTAGCCCGGTTGGAAGAGTAACGGATTAGTAATCGCAGGGTTGCGAGTTCGAATCCTACCAAAGACCGTCGTGTACAAAGGGGGCTGGTGCACTTTAAATATCTCGTGGCCTCAAATGTCCTCATGTTGGCGTGATGTGGAAGTTTGGAGAGTAAGATGCCAGCTCATGTGCTACCTCGTCACCTGACCGTGATTCAAAATTACGTGGTGTTGTCTTCGGATCTATCCTTTCGGGTTCAGTCTCCAATAGTCCGTTGTGTTGTGCTGCAGAGCGACGTTAATTAAAATACCTGCCTACCTTTTTAAGTGATACTTTATTTTTACATCTCTCAAAAAATCCCTTGCTGCAATACTGCCATAGCTAAAAAATGAAATTCTAGTTTTATGTGTAGGAGGATAAATACATGCTTCTGCGTGTTGCAAAACTCGGAGACTCAATTTCCTTTTCTGCTATCTACAGTTGTGTGGAAGTTTAGAAACGTGTAGAAGCATGTATTTTCAGACTTTATACACAATAGAAACTACAAATTAACATTTTTGATTTATGGTGTTGCAACCGGGGTGCAATACATTTCTCTTACTTTGGGCGAAAAGAGTGTGTCATGTATTTACTATATAAAACTGATTAATTCTTTTCATAAAGTAGTTCCTTCTTCAGAATCCCTTTTTACCGAGCGAGCCACTGTAGCCCAGTTGGAAGAGTAACGGATTGGCAACCCAAGAGTTAGTTAGAAACTCGGTCCAACTAAAGACCGTCGTGTACGCGGGGCTAGTGCAAGTTAAATCTGTCGTGGCCCCAAATGTGCTTACGTTGGGGTAGTGTGGAAGGTTGGAGAATTGGTGCCAGTTCAGGTGCTGACCACGTCATCTGACTGTGGTTCAAAATTACGTGATGGTTTCCTCGATCTTTCCCTTCGGGATTGATCCCAGACCGTCGCCAATAGCCCGTTGTTTTGCTATTCTAGTGTGACGCTAATTAACTACACACCTACATACCCTTTTAAGCTATTAAAGATTAGTCCAAATGTAACTCATACATATCGTAAGAGGCGGCTTCCGTCTCCAGGGGATTTAAATAGGGAAGTTTGGTATTCCAAGTTAGGAGTTAGGCGTCCGTCTGATAACCCCTTTAAAAGACACTGTTACGAAATCTCATGAGGGTTTAAGAACATGATTTATGGAAAGTGGAAATTTCTTTTATACCGATGCAAAACGCTTCACATGTTGTCCAAATAAGTGGATAAATGCCAAATGGATTTACTAGCTATTCAAGAGATGAGTTGGATTTTTAAAAGGCGGCTGAACAATTAAGTACTAAAAGACATAGGAGTTAGGCTAGAGTTATATCAAGGGTTAGTTGGATCGACTGTATAGAGAAGGATTTGGTTTTTGCAAACCTACCGAACTGGAAAACTATTGCCAATAACAGGCTGAGATGGATGGTGATAATTAATTAACGTCGCACTGGAGCAACACAACGGGCTATTGGCGGTGGTCAGGGATCAATCCTGAAGAGAAAGAACCGAGGACAGCATCACGTACAGTGGACTCTCTCTTAACCGGCCACTTCGGAACTGGGACCCAGACCGGATAACGATTTGGCCGGTTAAACCGTCGTTCCCTTAAAAGCATTAAAATACACTCCCGAAATCGTTTTTATTAGTATAAAACTAAGTATATAGCCTACTTTATTATATGATACATATAATTAAGAAAACTTAATCTGGAGGAACTTCCTTTGTTGGAAAAAATTAAACACATGTTACTGTAGGCTACTGTATTTACAGTACATAATTGGCCAATGGCGGTCGGTTAAAACGGAAACCGGTTAAGAGGGAGTCCACTGAAATTTTGAACCAAGTCTAGATGAAACAGAATCATCGAGAAGATCTGGGAATGACTGTATTCATGTTCGGTCATATTTTAATTTGCGATCGAATTTTCAAATTCGTTTGTTTCTTTGTATTCAAATTCAAGACATTGCTAGTGGTGCCAGCTTAATAACCAACTGTTTAGCTATCTAATTTCAGGTTCACCATATTGCCTCGAATTTCAGCATAGCCATGCATATTCATAGTGGTTCTAATCTAATCTGAGCCACAGTCATCCATATAATTTATTGTCTCTTAGCTAGAAGATGAATACAGAACAATAAGCCAAACATAGATCCAAATGAATGTCCCTAGAGACAATGGCATTCGATATCGTTACCTTCGCTTTAAAAACAGTGTGTCGTACTGATCAAAATAATCACACGTACAACTTACCAAGATTTGGTTTGGTTGGTCATCTTAAGATCAATTAGTCCAGAGATCAGGATGCTGGCATCCTGATAGAATGGTTCCTGGTTCGAATCCAGGGTGAGGCATGGGTGTTTTTCCGCCTGGAGTGAATGTGTGCCCTCTCTATAAATGGGTTGTGCTAAGAGTGTGTGTACGTATATGGGGTGTAACGTGAACTCATCCCCGTGGCGCACCAGGGTGACTTCAATTCCCCCTTGTAGTGATGATCAACCCTCTGAATACGTTGGGGCAGAATATCGTTTCCTTCTTTGGTTACATCAGCCGGCCCAACGGCTTTACAGGCAACTTACTGAAACCGGCCGAAACGGCCTTTACAATGCTTTCCCCCAGGAGGAGAGGGAATGTCGTTCCATTATCACCTAATGTGAAGGTTTCTATTGTCGGTCGCCTTTAAATGGGTATGCCCAGAAGGGACAGATTCTTCCCGGGTAAACTGAATGGGCGGCTGTGACTTTTAAGTGTATCCCTTCATTTACACAACCTCTCACAGACTAGATGCTCGAGGATAAACAATTTGCGAGGCTTCCCGTCGATAACCCCGACATCTTTGTCAACGGGGAGATAAGACTATTCACGCCCGGGGCTATATAGATTTCCCATTACTATTTCCATCCCCACAGAAAATAGGGGACGGAAATTGTAACGGGCTGCGGCGATTCTTCAAGAGTTTGAGGTCTGAAAGAATCCGAGCCTTTCGTAACGAGGGGACTCCAAACTTTCGGCTGGTAGCGCCAGCCCCCGTATCCAGAGGGTTAATGTCCAATTGGCCGTGCATTGGAGAAAAAAAAGATAATTTCTTTACATATTAAGTTTAATTAGACAGGAACCTATCGTCTTTCAGTATTTTATGAAAAGTGTGCAATACTATACGCCTAGAAATCTATTTTTTTAGCAAAATTCGATACATACGCTGTTCGTCAGAGGGCCATGCAACCTAAAATTTTTCATGCATGACTCTTAATCAGTTATAGACTGAGTGGCCAATAGGATTTCTCGGATTCTTCCAACCATTCGATGTGGCTATTGAGTCACGGTGTGGTATTCTACTCGGAAATCTCGTGCCACTCAGAGGGCAGAGCATTTTCGTTGGTATGCAGAAGAATTAAAATCAGTTCTCTCATACGTACTTGATCATGTGTCGGGATAGTATGTCAGTTAGTGATAATAGTTTATCCCTGTGCTACATAGATCTGGGACACAACAGCCATAATTCAGTAAATGAAGAGATGAATTAAAATTAAGAGGAATTAGATATGAGCTAAATAGAAACTATATACAGAAATGAGATGAATTGACAAGGTTTTGGGTCTTCTTATGCCGGAACAATTAAAGTTCACATCATAGCAGCCGTCTGCTGCAACGTCTTTGTTCATCAACTGCCAGTCGTCGTCTCTGTCCTTCTGATTTTGGCTGGAAGCTCTGCTATTGCTGGGTGAGTCATGCGTGGGTATTTCGAGCACACGTCTGTCCGTCCAACATCTGCGTTCACTGGGCCATGAGGGATTTCCGCTATGCCACATGGATAATAGAAAAATTCACTTTTATTGAAGGGAGGATGCGTTGTATCTCATAGTGATGGGACCGTTTCTGACAGTTCCGCGAAACTGTTGCTTTTAGCTCGGCATTTCCACTTGAATCTTACGTCGATACAATTTTACGAATAAACTGCACTTTATTTCTTACAAGAAATACATTTAATTTATTTTCTAATTTTTCTACACCAAATTTATTACTTCATCTATATGAAATATGGGAAGCGTTTTCTGCCAAGTTTAATGTAGGCGGCGGTAGGGTTTTTCTGGTGGCACGTGTCTCCTGTACGTATTACGGACGTGACGTCACGTGCCTTGTTTTAAAGGTGTTGATGAGGTCATGGAGAACCTGGCCCCGAAGGGATCTCAATCTCCAGTAATGACTTGATAAATGGGCCTGCCTTGGTATTTGGGAATCCTAATAAATTGGTAGATTAAGAAAAGATCTAAATAAATATATAATTATAATAATAAATGTATAATTACTAAATAAATATATTATTGGCAGGTTTTTAGGTATTGAGTTTTTTTCTGGCTCTATGTTGACCAGCCCAAATTAAATTTGTTTTATTCAAATGTAGAAAAAGTTAAGCTTTGATCTGGATGGCCACTTGAGAGAGCTCCGAAGTGCTGATCAAGAGCGTTGAAATGGATAAGAGCTCCTTGTTTTTCGAATGCGATTTCAGCAAGTCGACAATAGAAATTTTGAAGAATGAATTGGTATATAATAGTTAATTGGACGACGCCGATTAGATTAAATCCCAAACGTCACCAAAACGGCCATAAACTACACAACCCCTGAATGTATCATGCCATGGCATTTGGAAAACAGGAAGTCTAATTTCGTCTGACCGCTGACTGCAAATTTCTTTCAAATATTTTATTTGTAACATATATCATAGACATACAAAGAAATAAATATAAAATTGGTAATGCTGGATACATATTATTGTAACACTATATTTTCATCCGAATGTTTTATAGGACCTCGGTAACCCGGTTGGAAGAGTAACAAATTAGCAACCGGAGGGTTGTGAGTTTGAATCCAATCAAAGGCTATCATGTAAAAGGAAGATGGTGCTCGTTAAATCTGTCGTAGCCACAAGTATAATCATGTTGGATTGGTGTGGAAGTTTGGAGAGTGAGGTGCCAACTCAGTCATCTCGTAATTTGATTATGGTTCAAAATTACATGGTGTTGTCCTCGGGTCTTTCCCTTGGAGATTGATCCCAAGCCGTCGCCAATAGCCCGTTGCTTCAGTGTGATTTTAATTAAAATGCCTACCTATGTTTATATTTTAAATTTTTGTACGAAAAAGTATTTAATTTTTTCTGTTTAAAAATAACCATATGTGAAAAAATATAATTCATCCTACAACAATGCGAAAAATACAAAATTATTCTAGACATTAAAAATTTATTTGGATCGGAGTTATTGTTTATAAATTTACTTTCGTTTCAAGGAACTTAGTGTTTGGAAATGCTGATTTTTGAAGTTATGAGTTCGAGTCTTTAACAAATTATGACAAACAAATTAACGTGTTTAAAGGCTAATGTCTACTGCTGATAATATGCAAGATTCTGCGTAGTATCGCTAATATACTATATACATGCACTTTGAAGTATGAAATAAAAAATAAATAGCGGAACATGTCTAGGATGCATATCTAATGACGCATTGTCGATTGAAAATATTCATATTCATGATGGAAAAAATTGCAACGCCTCAAATTTACTTCACCGGTAGCAAAAATATTATTATAAAGAAAGAATGTAGTATGAATATATATATTCATACTATAATGTATATATATATATATATATTAACTGATCAACAGAGCATAGTCATTACTTTCATACAAGATGTAAACACCCACATTTAAATCTAAAGTTTGGGTGGTCACAGTCTATCTTGCGTGATGATAAAATGTTCTACTTTAAAACTAACCACTAAACTATGCCCCACAAGATAAACATGTTTACCGTTTGCTCTTTTGAGCATGAGCATAGATAGGACTTTCCTCTTGCTTTCAATATATTATTTTTCTAACGACCGAGTTTCGAATGGTGTTCGAATAGAATTCATATTATATTGAGATCCTCCCAACGCATAGGATTTAAAATTTTTCATTCATTTTTGAAATGCTTGAGAAATAAATAAAACGAAAATACATGTGCTTCTATTGAGAGCGAGAACATCAATAAAAGTCCAGCACGCAATAGGAAATACTGATGCCATATTTAGAACCGAGAGAATATAGGATCAAAGGATGGAACTCAATATTAAAATATATTTCTGTAATAAATATCTATGAAGCGGATTTTCAGTGTAAACAAACCAGAATATAAGTGATTTTACTTCTTGCCTATCCAATTGCTATCTCGTGATACCTATCGGGGTTACCTTAACCTTCTTGGTGGTTGTCTCGACGAGGTATCTCGTCATTAACAAAACTGGTCAGATCTAGATGGATGAGGTATCTTGTCATTAGTAGGAAACTGAGCAGATCTTGATCTCGTCATCATACAAAGAAGGCAATATCTTGAGGACGATATATCTCGTAATTAGCAAAATTGATCAAATTTTGAAGGACGAGATATCTCGTTGAAACCATTTGGAGGGGCATCTGGTGGCTGTATGGACAAGATATATATCTTCATTAACAAAACTGACCAGATCTTGATGATGTACGAGATAACTCGTCCTTAGGAATAATCTGACCAGATCTTGATGTACACAATATCTCGTCCTTAGGAAAAAACTGACCAGATCTTGAATTCGTCATCATTAAAAAAATAGGCATTATACTGATGACGAGATACCTCGTTCATTAGCAAAATTGGTCAGATTTTTATTGACGAGATATCTTGTCGAAACCAGTTGGAGTGTTAAAATGTGGTTCATTTCTGTTCAGGGCATTTAGTCTAATTTGTGTTGACCAGTCAATTATGATTTATAAATTCGAATCAGGAATTTTCATAGGCAAAAGTGTTGAAATTGCATTTGAAAAACAAGGCCAGTGATGTCACGTTCGGAATACTTACTGGGTACACGTATCGCAGCAGAAAAACTACCGCCAAATACATTTATTTAAGTAGACAGAAAATGCCTCTCATATACAACATCCAGATATTCATATATTCGTATGCACTTGTCGATTGAGATTTCAGTCTTTGTAATGAATATAAAACATGCATATACGTCTTCGGTACAGTTTTTCCAAATGTCGATAATTATTCATGACTTCTAAGCTAAATGTAGAAATCCTAAAACTTTATAAAGTTGAATGAAAATTGACGTCAAAGGCAACTGATCCCTACATTAAGGAATAAAACGTCATTTTCTCCATTTCATCATTAAGGTTAGGAAATATGATTTTTTTCAACTTTAATGATTCCTTTAAAAAAGTGATTTATCTTTTTTCATTCTATGCGTATCCGGATAGGTAAATATTGACCGCTTTGAGTCAAGAACTACACTTCTAATGCTTTTCTATGATAAGGTTTGCTTTCGTTGGCTGTTTTTTCAATCTCGGGTGATTTTTTTAATGGGGCATGAAACTTAAGCCTCTTACGAAGAGGATAAAAATGAATGCTAGTTTTTTCTCCCCACGAAGTGAAAAATGCAAATGTGTACAGATGTGAATTTTTATTAATGGTTTCAGATACCTGAAAAATAGATCGACCGTTTTCGTATGAGGAAAACTAAGAGAAAACTCGTACTTGATAAAAAGATAATTTTCATGGAATGATGAATGGTGTTAATGATTTTAACAAAATCTTGAAAGTTCATATTCTGTATATGACTGAAAATGAATACACTTGGAATGACATATAGGTGTACTCAATATTTTTAGAGCATTTAAATCATTGAATTCGATGGAATAAGGACAATGTGAACGACAACAATATTCCTTTTTCCTTTCAGGTAGTAAAAAAGGTAGGTAGTTAATAATTATATGCACTGGAGCAACACAAAGGACGGTATAGCTTTGATATAAAGACTCTTTTGTGGCAACGCTTTTGGCGCACTTTTTATGTTGCCAAGGAAGAAATTCTTAGATGAAATATTTTTTCTTAAAGAAAAATGATTTACGGAAACAGTTTGAAAACTTCATCGAAGCGTTGCATTTTTCGCACAATAATTCCTATTTAATCTCGATTCCTAAAGAAATCCCAAAAAAACTGCTTATCCTGACATAAATGTATACAGAATAAACGATTAGCCATTCCCTCACTTCTTAAAGTTCCCCTACCACCAGAAAAGTCAAACTTAAAATTTCGCAAAAAAATACCCTGAAACTTATCTATAACACTAAATACAGAACACATGTTAAAATAGAAAAGATAACGATTTTCAAAAGTACGAAATTGCAAGAAACGATACAACCTGATGCTACTGCATTGGGCCGTGACTAAAATCCAACTGAGCGTTTTAATTCTTCAAATTTAATTCTTTAAATTCTTCAAACGGAAAAGAATTTGAAATTTGTTTAAAGAAACAATGAAATCAAAGGACACAATTTTTAACGGACATAATATGAACATTCCCCTAGAATATTCGGAATGAAAAATTAAACTCTCCGTTTGCCGAGGTTGTCATAAAAATGGAATAATCCTAATAAAGAAGAGATCCTAATAACCCGCTACAAAATAAGAGTAAAAAAACGGGCGAAAAGCGTTGCCACAAAAGTATCTTTATATCAAAGCTGTAATCAAAGGGCTATTATTTTCGTTTCAGATTTCCTTACTACATTGTACAATACGCAAACTTTTGAAGCAATCCCTGGTGTAAACATTTTGAATATACCTTATCTCATTTTTGGTGACAGAATTTAACCTCTCCACAATGGTTATTGCTAGAATCATGAAATAAAATCTGCTACAATAATTAATAAATTTCTCTTTCATCATGTAAAATAACTACCAAAATTAGTAATCATACTTAGAAATATAATTGTATGAACACCAGAATGGGCCCTTAAACACTAATTGTTCTTTAAATATTCAACTACACTGCTGGCCACCGTAAATGCAACACCCTGAAGGAATCATGCAAATAATATGAAATTTACAACATGCATTAGCGGAGGTAAGATATGCAAATGATTAGAATTTCAGCGCAGACGCACATCACGCGCCACTTCAAAGCGCTATTTAAGGCTTGGAGATTTCGACGATTTCAAGTACGGCAATTGTGTTTTTCTTGTGGTTTTTTCAAAAAAACGATCAATTATGCCTCGTAGAAAACAGCGATCATCTTTTGATCAAGTATCCGAGTTCGACAGAGGAAGGATAGTGGCCTACCGAGATTGTGGATTATCTTTCAGGGAAATCGGTAGTCGTGTTGGACGAAACCAAACAACCGTAATGCGGATATGTGATCGTTGGATGCAGGAGGGTACGACGGACCGACGTGTTCGATCGCATCCACCTCAGTGCACCACTTCACGTGATGACAGGCATATTGTGCGTATGGCAGTGACGGATCGCTCAGCCACATCACGAACCATAGCACAGCACATTCAGTCTGTACCGCATCATCCAGTGTCTGCGCGTACCATTCGACGCCGTTTACAGCAGAGTGGTCTGTCCGCAAGACGTCCATTGCTTCGTCTACCCTTGACGCAGAACCACAGACGTTTCCGCCGCCAATGGTGCGATGAAAGAAGGATGTGGACGGCAGAATGGAATGAAATTGTCTTTACTGACGAGTCACGCTTCTGTCTGCAACACCACGATGGTCGGATTCGAGTCTGGAGACACCGTGGAGAGAGGATGCTGAACAGCTGCGTTATGCACCGCCACACTGGTCCTGCACCGGGTATTATGGTATGGGGCGGTATTGGATATCACTCTCGCACTCCTCTAGTACGCATTGCCGGTACTTTAAACAGCCAGCGCTACATCTCCGAGGTGTTGGAGCCAGTTGTCCTTCCTTACCTTCAGGGCTTGCCCACTGCCATATTTCAACAGGATAATGCGCGACCACACGTGGCACGCATTGTCCAAGGGTTCTTCGTCAATCGCCAGATTGAATTGCTTTCCTGGCCAGCTCGCTCTCCGGATCTTTCGCCGATAGAAAACATGTGGTCCATGGTTGCTCAACGATTGACCCAGAATACATCCCCAGCTGCCACACCAGATCAACTTTGGCAACGTGTGGAAGCTGCTTGGTCTGCTGTACCCCAAGAACACATCCAAAGTCTCTTTGAATCAATGCCGAGGCGTGTGGCAGCGGTGATCTCCAACAATGGCGGCTACTCTGGCTACTGATTTTGGCAGGAACCACTCTTCACAGAAGTCTATAAATTTAATCATTTGATACTTGGTCAACGTGTTATCTACAAAACAAATTTTGTTGTGATATCTCTTGTCTTTCTTGGTGTTGCAATTTGGGTGGCCAGCAGTGTATATTACTGCATCAAAATAATGTTAAGAATAGGATTTTCAAATCTATAAATAATTGAAGAATATATTTTATTTAATTAGTTTAAGTTATGCTGTATCAAAATTAAAATAGTCGTATTATAATAAGATAACTAACTTTATGAAAAAAATATGTTTAAATCTGTCATGAGCTCCGAAAATTATTTTGTCAGAATTAATAAAATTTTCTTAGGTCAATAATTCAAGATGAACAAAATCGTTGTGAAACGAATTATTTTATTTCCTTTAAAACATTTTTGTACAGAAATGACAATGAATTCACTCCAATATTCTCATTTACATATCACATAGTCATGAGTCTAAACGAATTCTTTCAAATAACTTTTAAAAGTAACATGTTTTTCACAACAAACCAACTGTCTGTTTTGACAGAGATATATTCCACATTCTCCAATATTTTTCATTCTGCCGCTTTATGCCGGGTGATTTTTTTTCGTTTATGATTCCCGATTCAAACAAATAAAAGTAGCCCAGAGTGCATCTATTTTCATTCTTCATGAGGAGCATTTCATTGGCACACAGATCGCTTTCACCTGCAAGAAATAAAATTAAAGTAACTTTACTCTTGGTTGTAAATGCGATTTGTCGTGGGAGAGTGAGAAAAAGGAAAACGGATATTTCTGTTTCTATCCTATTATTCTCTTCTCAAATATTTACTCATCTTTCAAAAGCTTGGCGAAAAGCTCGTTTGTTTTATTTCTTTCCTTCTGCGAGGAAGTAAATTAGATTGAATATTATTTATCGGCAAAAATGTCGAATGCACATCGGATACTTATGGAGTTGTAACAATTGTTTTTGGTTTTTTAATTCTTTAATGGTCCAAAACGAAACAAGCCATAATTTAAAAGTACAGTAAGAAAAGATCAGTATTTACTAATACTTTTCACAAATCTAATCTGCATTAATATCGATCAATATTTTCGAAAATAATACTTACAATTTAAAATTTAATATGTGTTTATAAAGGCTTATATATATTTGACTTCGTATCTCATATAGGGGATCAATTATCTTATCTATTACTCACATATAACATAAATAGATAGAAACATTTACTTAGTCTTTAAATGTGTTAAATGCAAATAATACACTCAATATAAAAATACCAAACACAACAATTCAAGAGTTTTAAATTAAAAAATATAATTTCAATACAACTTTTGAAGGACTCTTTCAATAGAAATTTATTCCGTACAATGTTTATTATTGATCAAGTTAAAATGAAATGTAATTTGAAGAAAAGGAACTTAGCAAAATGGAAAAGTTTTTGATATAAACTTAGAACACTAATTACTATTATCTATATATATAAAATAGGATGTGTGTGTGTATATATGTATATTTTATATACAAATCTACACCGTTTGACCAATCCACACCAAATTTGGTACACTTGTACTTTAGAACACTGCGGTCAGCATAGGCTAACTCTTAACCCCCGTTCTATTGGCCCTAGGGTGCTAAAAACTATTCGAAATCGCCATAGAAATAACATTGAGCATAGATTGATTTCTTTAGGCAGCTATGGTTGCTTTACCCCAGTGTTGATCGAAAAACAATTTTTTCCGAAACAAATTAAATTACAATTTTGAACTGACTTTTTAGTTCTTCCCATGATGTAAATAAATTATAGATATTGTATTGATGAAGAAAGAATATTTTAAGATATTTATTTTTGCAAGGAAATTCAAGGAAAGGTTTTCAGGAGTTCAAGGATGATTTTCAAGGAAAGTTGGTGTATGTATTTCGACCAACTTTCCTTAAATAATTTACTGAATACGTAATGATTTGTAGAATTCTGTTTCATAAGCTTTTTAGGTAAGCGTGTAACTTATTTTAAAAGGTCCGGAATAGATACATGTGAATCCTCCGTTGAAAGCAGTGATTTTCTTTCTTAAGAATTCTGTAAAATCGACCTTCTGCTTTTTGAAAAATTTTTATCTATTCAGTTTAATTTGTCTACACCGATTACATATATTTCTAACCCAAGCACCGTTATTCCGAAAAGTACAAACGAAAAACTCATTGATCATAAAAGCGTCATTTTGCTACTCGGTATCTTGCAGCACCAGAATTAAAGTTTACTTTTTTTTATAAAACTTTGTTGAACGCATCTTTTCGTCAGAATTTCCTTTCTGTTTGTATTTATGTCTTAATATTTTACATATTGCAATATATTCAGGAATTAAATGTATATATTTGCGTCCGAAGTATATTGTAGAAGCTATGAAAAAGTTAAAAAGTATTTTCCGTACAACTTAAATGATTGAATTTTTCTGTGAAAGAAAAGTGATTATTCTAATTCACTTTTCAAGCAACATTTAACCATTTCAACCCGAGAAACGCCGGTTAATTCAGCTAGTATAGAATATAATATTAGAATGTAATACACTATCGATCTTCTAAATATTCAGGACAAAGTATCTTTATATAATTATTAAAGAATTGAAAGATTTTAAAGCATAGTACTACCATCACTTAAGGTATAACATAGAATATAACTGCTATTAAACATTTCTAAAGGAAATATCTCAAGATTTTAATTTATTCACAATATAACTCGAATTTGTGTTTTTTACCTATTTTTGGAATTTCACAAAATTACGATTTTCTTCCTACAACAAATAAATATCTTTAAAAATACGATCGAAAAGTTATCTCTTTTTATTTAAAATTTAATAAATTAACTTTGTTTTTAAGTTAAGAGTTCATTAATGCGTTTTTAATCTATACATATGATGAAAAATCCAATTTTGTTTCAGATGATACATATTTTCATTCCTGAAAAATATTATTTTCCTCGTATATATTAACAGGAATAGCGTGAAATTTTCTTTTGAGTTACACTTAAATTTAAAGAAATTCAGTTACAGATATATTTCTACACGTGAATAGATTTTAAATGAATTCAAGAATTAAAATTGCTTTTAAACCTTCGTGGGAATTATGCGGATAAACAAACCAATCTCTAATCCCAACCAATCTATAAATGAGATTACGTTTCGGAAACATTAAACTAATTTACTATTGAACCATCAAACCATAATATTTCTGCCCAAAGTAAATAATCTCTTAAGACTTAAGGATAAAGAGGAACGCCGCAATGTATATTTATCGATTAATATTTATATAGAAATTAAATATAACGATACTAAATCCGCCTTAAGTACATTTCATTACTTATTATTTATTTAGTAAAGATCAATGCTGTCGAAGCTTAAATTTTTTAATACAACTCTGAAGCTTTAAATATCCAATTTCATTATAGATATTAATTTCTGCAATTGCAATTCGTAGCAATCACATTTCGTTTATTGTAAAGTACATTGGGTGGGTATTTTTACCGAAAATTCTAGCTCAAGACAGCATGTTCAGCTTTCCATCTTTTCGTGTCTTCGTACTGGCAGCTTTCATATGTTTTCCCTGCAAATAAAACATATATTCTAAGAAATTTTAAATCTGTAATTTTGGTTTTACACACATTAAGAAGACGAAATTGTGAGACATCCTAGATTATTCCCCGCAATATACTTTCATAGCACATATACAGTATGTTTCAAAACTTCCTGCACAAACATTTAGGGGAGGTGGGACCACAAAATCAAATCGTGTTCGATTAGGGATACATATCACCCAGCGCCAATGGGATTTGTTAGAGGACGGTGTTCGACAACACGGTACTTGGCCGGCTTGGGCCACCATCATTTTAGATGCTAATTTCACACAGATAGCGTGTATTCTTTGACTGATGTCACATCTAACGGAAACAGACGAGTCACTGTGAATTTGTACTGTAAACGGTAACCCTACAGATGTGTGCAGAAATATCAAAGGTTTGTGCGTTTGTACTTGACTTTTCGTTTAACCTGCACACTCCAGGGAAAGTGGCATGATACTGGTCGGCGACTATCAATGTGCACTGCTCCTATGAAATTCCTTCTGTGTCATTTTGCTAGTCTCAACTTTGAGCCCCTACTGCAAACCTGTAAGTGTACAACTAAGGCTGAACTATAAAATTAGATAACAATGAAAATGTTGTTCATATATTTGCTGTGCTTCATTTTGGAACTTGTGTGTACCAACTAGCACATTGCCGACAAACACGTAGTTTAATTTTGTGTTTCCAACCTCTCCTTGGGCCGCGGTAGCCCGATCGGAAGAGTAGCGGATTAGGAACCGGAGGGTTGCGAGTTCAAATCCAACCAAAGACCGTCCTGCACAGAGGAAGCTGGTGCATGTTAAATCTGTCGTGGCCTCGAATGTCCTCATGTTGGCGTGGTGTGGAAGTTTTGAGAGTGAATTGCCAGCTCAGGTGTGACCTCGTCATATGATCGTCTTCAAAATTACGTGGTGTTGTCCTTGCATCTTTCCCTTCGGGTTTGATCCCGGATCGTCGGCAATAGCCTGTTATGCTGCTCCAGTGCGATGTTAATTAAAATACCTACCAACGTATGTCTCCTTACGTGTTAATAAATAGCCAAACCTCGTAATCTCCTTTATTTGAATACTACACCGAATAGTGTACAGCACATGAACAATTTAATTTATTATTGTGCGTTGTTTTCCAATTGTATAAGAGGACGCATGCGCTAGTATTGTACCACAGAAATAAAATGCCAAGCATCGCAGAAACGTGGATAAATCAAATAAATCTTAACGGAAAGTATTTTCTCATCTTTCGGTAGGTGTTTATGTTCACTGAAAAATGGTCTCGTTGGCGACTTTCTTGGCGAATTCTTAGACAGGTGCCAAGAAGTGAATGTGGCGAATATTCCAATTCGCTATTTGTTATTTTGAAGTTTCATGGAGCTTAGCCACATTTTGTATTTTAAAATAGAACCACACATGGCACCTTAAGAAAAGCACCAGAAAAAACGTCGCCCAGGTACCGAACAGTGAATTAATATATTTCATACATTCTCGCTAAACGGATGTTTCCGAAGCCAGCCATTCCGACGACACCCAGATTCAAAGCATCAGAACAAAAGAAAGAGGAATTTCGGGGAAATGAAAAAGAAATCCCAATGTAGAATAACATGAAACCAGAATTACATGCTGCATAACTTTCCCACAAAACTCGTTTCCGATTCGGAATTTCTGAAACACTTTCGCAGAAAAACTGGAATAATGCAAGAGAGCGGAAAACCCTCTTTTTCCAGTGCAAAAAAAGAAAGCGCTCAAAATATAAACATTTCGAATTTTCCAGAGAACAATATTAAAGCACCCCTCAAAATCTTCCCCTTCGCCAAGCGGCTTCGATTTTTCTGATGTTTATTGAGTCTTTTTCATCGGAAGAAGGGTATTTTATATATATATATAGTGCTGAAGTAAAAGAAAGGGGAATTGGGAAAGAAATAAAGATGCAAAATGGGGAGAACGTCGGGAGTAGAAAAAGCGACATCACATATTGTGGTTATGAAACACACTTGAAGAAGAGAGAGTCTGTATTCTCTAGGTATTGGATTGCTGTGACAGACCTGGTGTTGCAGTTACTGGTTCGTAAAAATTGCGCTCTTTCACGCATGACAGCTGATTTAAAGACTTTCGACTGAGGTGATTGATGATGGCGGAAACGTGTTCCTTTTTGGGGGGTGAAATTGAGGAAATTACTGCTTTTACCTGCACCTTTAGAAAGTTTTCACTGATTCACTATTGCGTTCTTTTCTATTAAAGACAATTTTTCAATGAAAAGCAGGGATGAAAGCAGAAAAAGGCTGACGTAGAGAGCTACGTAATTCAACTATTAAATTTATTACGTGTTTTAGAGTGGTTTTACATTCATTGGTTTTTATATTGCACATTAAAAGGCTGAATAAGGGTTTGGGTAGGTAGGTGGTTTTTTAATTAACGTCGAACTGGAGCAACACAACGGGCTATTGGCGACCGTGTCACCCAAGGACAACACCACATACTTTTGAACCATCGACGAACCAGATGACCTGAGCTGGACCCCACTCTCCAAAGTTCCACACCTCACCAACGTGAGGACATTTGAAGCCACGACAGATTTAAAGTGCACAAGACCCCTTTGCACCCAACGGTCTTTGTATTCCAACTCACAACCCTCCGGTTGCTAATCCGTTACTCTTCCAACGGGCTGCCGCGGCCCTTGAATAAGGGTTTGGAACGTATGAAATATTTTAACACAATACACATAGAATTACTTTTTACATTAAGGATTATAACCCTTCCATGTGGTTTCGACGAGATATCTCGTCCATCAAGATCTGGCCAATTTTGCAAAGGACGAGATATCCAGCTCATCAAGATCCGATCAATTTTGCAAATGACGATATATCGTCCATCATTATCCAACAAATTTCGAAAATGACGAGATATCTCTTCAAGATATTTCCGGCTCTTTTCTAACGAAGAGATTAAGATCTGGTTTCTGAAGATTCTGATCTGATCAGTTTTCTTCTTATGATGAGATATCTCGTCCATCAAAATCTGGTCAGTTTTGCTAATGACGTGATACCTCGTAGTGACAACCACTAGAAGGGTTAAATGCTTGTTGAAAAAATAGTAAGTTTTACAAAAAATCACGAATTCAAATCTTTAGAACGACTTTAATTTTTTGCTGTTTTCTGTGGTGGTTGCTAATTTAATAGAGTTTTAGTCTTTATATTTAAATTGTAAAATGCATTTAAAATTCCTATTTAGACACCCATCCACAGACTAAAACAGACTAAAACACGTGAGATGAAAGCAATATATGAATAACATTTATTTATTTTGGTATTACATCGTCTTACACTCTAATTATTTTTCTTATACAAACTTTTTCAAACGGCTTTCAACTTTATTATTTTATTTTTAAATCAGTTGTTTTTACTTGACTACAATTGTTTTAAAAGCTTTTTGGTAACGGATATTTTTTCAACGAATTAAATCAGAAAATCGAAGATTAAAGAAAACGGAAAAATACAATCAGGGGAAAATGCTTAGACGAAAATTACCAAACAAGATTTTTCACTGGAAATGAAAAATTATGGAGACTAACTTATGTGGAGAAAAGATAAATTAAAGCAAATGTTTGACAGGTTATGTTTGTACAGGAAAATGTTTAACCTGTGTATATAAGATTTTAAAATTAAAAAAAACCCGGATAACTTCTTATATTACAACAAATAAGATTTTTTGTTTGACAAAAACTAGTTTTGAGGTAAGCCGAAGTAATTGAACTTAGCTCAGGAGAGTGTGAAGAATAAAAGAACAAGCATTTTCAAGGACTTGTTCAATATATATTTATATTTTAAATTTCGAAAATACTGAAAAGCACATTTTTGATTTCTGTTTCAGTCTGTTAGGTTTAAGTTTTAAAATACTGATAATACACTTTACACTACGGAAAATGTATCGTTGTTTGAGATCGGCAAGTATTAGGATTCAAAAATATGATTTAATGTTTTTAAAATTGTAGTATAGCTAGATGCAAAGAGTTGTATGTTTCAATGGGTCATCTTATCGTTACTATTTCTGATTCTATGATCTACATGAAAAATAAATTTTCGCATGTTTTCAGCCACAAAATTTCATTTTCTGAACATTTTATGGATTTGATGTAAAGAAATTAATTTTTATAAATACGGATGGCAAAAGGGTCAAATACGGGGAGTTACAAAAATATCTGGCCAAATTGTAAAGGTGGTAGAGGAACATTTTTTGAAAATGAACATTTTTTGTCGAAGAATGCTTGTCTGGAACTTCTCAGTTGGTAGCGCCCCGAACAGCTAAGATCATTACGGATATACTAGGAATGGCCCAAGAAGGTTTGACAGTGGATCTCGTTTGTGAATTCGATATTCTCTTTTCACAACGGTCTTTGCGAAAACGAAAGGGCATTGTTCGTCAACCATGGGCTGGCAAGGTTTTGTGTTGAATATACCAGTATTCGGTCCGTGAAATGGATTGGGCTTTTCCCTTATTTCTTCCATTCTTCCATAACAGCCTGGTATGGCTTTCAGCTTGCAGTGCTAAAGGGAATATCTAGATAGGCATCTGTCTTATTCCTGTGACCTTCATTTAGACGTACGTGAACCTACACGCCTTATCTGGGTTCTGATGCCTGAATCGTTCTCCGTACCTTTGATGGGGGAGGCTTCGAGTAGGCGCTCACACAAATTTACCCAAGCCCACATAAATCTACCACAAATCTACCCCATCACTCGGAGACACTTCGGGGGATGCATAAGGTCGATTGGCCCAAATCTGACGAATTCAAGTCCAACTCGGAGGTGCGTCGTAAGCCTGCAGTCAAGAATGCAGTGAAGAGAATCACCTACTTCACAACATAAACAGGTGTCCGATGTCGGGTATGCCATGCGGTAAAAGTACTCCGGGAGCCTTTCGTTGTTTGTAAGTAGTTGGATAGCAAAGGGATCGTACAGATGCATTCAGAGATTCGGGATCGGGAAGGACTGTCTTGTCAATTGTCCTTCCGTAGAATTGCTCCATCTCTCTTCCCACATCTTTAGTAAGATGTCATTTAACATTGTTTTCATTGATAGAATTGATCTCTGCATCTCTAAGTGCACGACCTCACTCTTGGCGATCAATTTGGACGCCTCGGGAGCCACCGCGAGTTTTGATCCAACGCATTCGTTCCCCCTGGTATAATACGATCTTCCAGTACAAAGCCTGGATTCTTTGCACTATCGGGTGGGCATTATTAGGATCTTTTAGGAACTTTCGGAAAGACTGTCTGAGAAGACATGTGTGATCTTCTCTGAATTGTATAGTGGTCTTGACTCACACCATTCCAATGCTTTCTCAATTGCGAACAGCTCCAACTGATAGACTAAGCTGTTGTCACTTAGTTTATTTACATAGGTGACTCTTTAAGTCAGTCGATAACACATCGTTTCTGTGGCATAAGGCGTGATTTCCAGCTTAGATTTAAAACGGTAAGCTCTGAACTCGTGTAGCGATGCATCTATCACCAAAAAGCGGCATTTCCGGACACCTTTGACAAAAATATTTATTTTGGTCCCTTATACCACCCTTTACAATTTGGCCAGATATTTCCGAAACACCCTGTACATGTAAATGCGTATAAAAAGTTCACACACATGCTTATTAATCCAAAATGTTTGAGACAACTATTGCTCAAAACCATACCCATTCTCATTTGTTATAATTGAAGAATATATATCTTTACTACAACTAGAAAACTCTCTTTAATACCCGTTTCCATGTGTATATGTATAAAATGTTTTATCTTGAAACAAATATAACACCAACTCTCAGTTACTACTTACAAAGTCTATCACATTCAGTTTCTGATTCTCTCGCTTCATCTCTAAATATTCTATCATCTGAGGCGTGGACAGCATACACAACTTCATCAGTATCGGATTCCGTACTGGAATTCCTGTAAAGATGGATGGTTTGAGTAAGAAAAATATTAACATTATCTCTGCAAATATATCTATATGTTATCCCTGTTGCTTTCAGAAGAAATATAGTTAACATAGCATTTTATCATTTATAAATGTAACGGTTACTTGAATTACAGCCATACAAGGCGATATATGAGGAAACTATCATTTATCGTCGTGAGTACATGCAATCGATAAATACGAGTGATAATGTGATAGAAGAAAATATGTCATTAATTCTCCTAAGTTTGAAGTAACAGAAGTTGATTTGGGGTGTACTTAAGTATAAATATTATCAACAAATTTTAAAAATTAAAATAATTTACAATTACATACCATTGAAATAGTATTAATTAAATAAAAAAAATAGTAGATTCTTCACACAAATTAAAAGTTTTGAATTAAAATTTTAAAAATTCAACAGAAAATAATCTAGATGAATATTTTATTTGCACGACTTGCAATCGCATTTGTTTTCTTTGTCAACTATCTGGGAAAACTTGATTTTCGATACATTTTTCGTCACAAACTTTTATTTTTTTTGCAGTAGCACTTGAAATACAAGGAAAGGGACAAAGCATCAAAACCGCTTAAAATATCCCAGTTGGAGGAGCAATGGATTAGCAATTGGAGGATTAAGAGTTCGAAACTCGGTGTGACCAAAGACCATCATGTACACGGGGGCTGGTGCACGTTAAATCTGCCGTGGCCTCAAACTTCCTCACTTTGGCGTGGTGTGGAAGTTTGGAGAGTGGATTGCCAGCTCAGTTGTTGTTCTCGTCATCTGCCCGTGGATCAAAATTACGAGGGGTTGTCCTTGGATCTTTCGCTTAGGGATTGATCCCGGACAGTCGCCAATAGCCCTTTGAGTTGCGATGTTAATTAACTACCTACGTAAATCTAATATCGTCGGCTTAAGGCAGTAACTCATTAACTGGCATTTTTCGAAGTCACTAAATGCTTATTTTCATGATAAGTACATAATCATATTGTAACTTGTTTGCAAGATATGCAACGCTATCAAGATGCTTATCATTTTTACTTTTTGATTTAGAAACTAAAAGTTTGTTCTTAAACAGCTGTATAGTAATAAAATATCTTTGTCTGTTAATGGGTTGATGTATTAAGTTGACAATAGAGAACTAAACAGCAGTTAATCAGTCTGTAGGCTTCTTGCTTGTCAATATCTTCGAGAAATGGTCCCGGCAATTTTGGGCAAACTCGAAAATGGGTGGTAGGTATTTAAATTAACGTCGCACCGGAGTAACGCAACGGGCTATTGACGACGGTAGGGGATCAAACCCGAAGGGAAAGATCCGAGGACAACACCACGTCATCTTGGTGAAATGACGAGGTGACACCTGAGCTGGTACAACACTCTTCAAACTTCCACACCACGCGAACACACGACAGATTTAACTCGCACAAGCCCCCTTGTACATGTCAGTCTTTTTTTGGATTCGAACTCGCAACCCTTCATTTGCTAATCCAGTACTCTTCCAACCGGGCTACCGCGGCCCTCCCAAGGGGGGTGGAGTGAATATAATATCACAATTTATATTCGAATTTTGACTGTTGGAAATTTTGAACCCATATAGGTGTTTGGCTACGCAGTCATGTCCGGTCTCCAATCTGAAGGCAGCAACAGCATCTCGAAGAAGTCTTCACAAACTATTCATGTCACTCTGGGGCGACATGAATGAAAAAAGTGCGATGAAATTCATTCCTTTCTTTTCTAACCCCCAGTATCGATCGTTGCCTTCGAGAGACACTCGATAACATACTTATTTCGTGGCTCGGTTGCACTCCATTGCGATATGCACGCAAAAAAAATTCTCGGAACTCAAAACATATATTCCTGGAATCGTGAAGGACATCGAGTTGGAATTACCTCTCCTGTATTTCTTCAATAGAAACTGAATTGAATGGCTGCTTGAATACTCTCCAAATCCGTTCGTACCAAAAACACTCGCCAAGTGAATTAAGTTTTTTATATAAATGTGTTCCAGAATAAATTCTTTTAGGGAGTAAAAGTTTAGAATGTGAAAATAAATGTTATATCCGAATAAAAATTGAATATATTCTTCTGAATTTGAAGTAAAAACGTTAATTGCTTGCTTGAGTATTTGTTATCATACGATTAATAAATTTCAAATATTTTTTGTAAGAATTAGCATTAACTCTCCTGGTGGTTGCCTCGACGAGGGATCTCGTCATTATGAAAATTGACCAGATCTTGATGAGGTATCTCGTCTTTGTCAAAATTTACCAGATGTTGATGGACGAGGTATCTCGTCATTATCAAAATTGACCAGATCTTGATGGATGAGGTATCTCGTCATTAGAAAATGGACCAGATCTTGATGCCGTCATCTTAAAAAATGGTCAATATCATGTTGAGGAGATATCTCGTCATGAGAGAAACTGTTTGGATCTTGATGGACAATTTAACTCATCGAAACCACTTGGAGGGTTAAATCTGATAGAAATTAACCATCTCAGGTGTTCACAGGCATAATTCCACCTTGTAAACTAGTCTTCCTAGCATGACATGTCATCGGACCGTGGTTCAAAATTACGAGGCGTTGTCCTTGGATCTTTAACTTCGGGTTTGATCCCGGACCGTCGCCAATAGGCCGTTGTGTTGAATAAAATTAAATACCTACCTCCTAGCATGACTTTTAAAAGATTTTGATCTTCGTAATCGATAGAATCTTTTCAACGAATTCTATTATTAAGGAAGGAAAAATGGAATCTTTCCAAAGTATTCTGTTCTAAGGATAGGAGCAATAGAATATTTCCAAGGGATTCATTTATCAGGAAAGGATTAATAGAATTCTCTTAAAGGGTTATGTTGAAAGAATCTTTGAGGTTCTCCTGCCAGATACTGAGGAATGTTGGCCGGAAGGAACCATTTGATCCCCGAGGGACGTAGCGGGGATGACCTTGAACGGTCATTGGTGTCCTATGAAGAGGAAAGAACGGGAACTTGAGGGTTGGACACCGACCAGGAAGGACGTAGCGAGGGTCCTTCGATGTCATGCTCCAAAAGACTTGGAACATTTGAAATATAAAATATGTAAATAGCCTGTATGATACACGGAATTATAAATAAATGCTTGAAAGACACCCCCTGAAGAAGGCGACATTCTTAAAGGTGTCCTATATAGATGGAAGGAAAATAGGGTTAAAAGAGAAAATAGCTTTTGTTCACACAAAAGTTATTTAATTTTAAATGCTATACAAACAAGACATTACACAATATAAATAATTTATAATTTAAAAAGTAAGGAAGGGCACAATTTGTGATAGAATCTAGGGATGCTTTCAACGAATAGATGTGGTTATTTTGCCATTAAGTGTGTTGTGGGGTAAAACCTCGGAAAACCTCGCGACCCTCAGAGGGTTAAAATTGAAAATACACACACAAACAAGACATTACCGAATATAAATCATTTGTAATTTTAAAATTCAACAGAAACAGATCTAGAGAAATATTTTATTTGCACGACTTGTGCTCTGTGACCTGTGTCCCAGTAGACTCGATTTTCTCTTCACAAACAATCCACCCCACTTCGAGGTGGCAATAAAAAAAAGCGAGTTAAAATTCGTCCCTTTCTTTCTAGCCCCGGGTAGCGATCGTTATCTTGGAGAGACGACACCCGACAACGTACTTATTTCGTGTCCCGATCCATTCCGATATGCATGCAAAAGTTCCCTGGGACTCAAAATACATACATATATTCCGGCAATCGTAAAGGAAGATATAAAGTTGGAATTACCCGTCTCCCGAGTTCCTCCAAGATCTTTTTTTCTCGTGCTTCCTCCGACTCCTCTCCGAGACACTGTAAATAACCCGGTCCCTGTGGGATCGGAGCTCCACGCCTGCAGGGAAGATATCGATTTGAAGGCTAGAGAAAACACTTGTAAACTTATCAAAACAGTAAAAGATAAACATAGCCGGCTAATCGTTAAAGTAACTTTTCGTAACGGAAATAGATATTTTTCTTTCTATTATCACCTTCTCTATATATATATAATCTGAGAAGTGTTTACTTTTTGGGGGGGCTCTCTCTCTCTCTTTGGAGGGTGTCTCCGGCCATGACAGTTTTTGGAAAGAGAGTCGGTGTCTTGTTATTATTAAATCTTCGTGGGACGTTGGTGAGGGGTGTTTGTCTGTGATTGATTTTTAGGGAATTGGAAGAGGGATTCTAATAAGAGTAAAGTTTGATGTTGGGGACGTTGTATGTGATGTGGTATAAATATTTCCTTTTCAATCAGTCATGTCCTAATAACAATGCTGGTATTTTTAAAGTGTGAAGTGGGATTACAAGTATTGAATACTGAGTAAGTATGCTACCCACATGGGACTTTCAGTAAGCTTCTGAATGAAAGGAGCTGTATGGTATTCACATATGACATTAAATATGCTTCTAAATGCTAGGACTTATGCAGGGTGTTTTAAAAATGCCTATATCACCTTTTAAGAGAGTTAATGCTCATTTACACTGTCTGTCCGAATCCGCTTTCGGATCCGTCGAACCAATGAGCAAAGAGAACGGGATTGATTGATAGATTTAATCAATCCCTTTCTTTCTGTTCATTAGATCAATGGATTCTGATACGGAGAGCGGATTCGAAACGACGTAGAAGGTATAAATAAGCCTTTAGGAAACACAAACTAAATCATATTCATCTTAGGATGTATGCCCGCAATCGCCACCTTGATTTGATAGAGGGCGCTGTTCAGTAGCGCGGCAGGTGACGGGTTGTGGCAATCGTCATAAGAGACCCCGACCATCAAGCGGGTAAAATATAACATTTCACAAATACTGAGGTGACTGGTATGCATCTAGCTTATGGGGTGGCCACTTCTGTCGTGCCGCTGAGAGATTGTATCGTGAACAAACATGTGCTCAATTACTAAATGTTTGCACCAGATTTTGTGTGAAATCGGAGCATTCAAATAGGCATGAAATTGGTAGGCGATGATCGACGAGTACCCAGATTAAAAAATTCCTTTCTACTTCTTTCATGCGTTGAAGCTGTCAGGTGTGCATTGTTGGTAATGGTCGAAACTTTAAGCATCCACTGTGAAACTTAAGTGTAAAACTACTACCAAAACTTTTAATTTTTGCCTTATAAAATTGCTGTTCACATACCAGAGGTTGTCTTCCATTTCAACCTCTTAGTACCACTCTTGAAACCGAATTTGGTAGGTGTTTGAGGCAGTACATCTCTAAGTGAAAATGGTGTACCTTTGTGTTCCCTACCCTCACTTAACATTTGTACATGAAGTTCTGAAACAATCTGTATGTTTATTTAACCCTCGAAGTGGTTTAGAGGAGATATCTCGTCCATCAAGATCTAACTAAATTTGCTAATGATGGGATAATTCGTCATTAAGATATTGCCGATTTTTATGATGACGAGATCAAGATCAGGTCAGTTTTCTTCTAATGACGAGATATCTCATCCATCAAGATCTGGCAAGTTTTGCTAATGACGAGATACCTCTTCGAGACAACCACCGGAACTATTAAATACTGTGTTTATTGGATATGCTATGAAATGAGATCTTATAGTGATCTAGTAATAAATGCATAGCTTAATATTAATTGTTCTATCTAAAGTACAAAAAACAATTTTTTACATTTTCCGCAACTTGTGAATATTTCCCAACGCATTATGCGAAGAACTCTGACACGTGATTTAAATACTGTGTTTATTGGATATGCTATGAAATGAGATCTTTTAGTGATCTAATAATAAATGAATAACCTAATATTAATATATATATATATATATATATATATATATATATATATATAGTTCAATCTAAAGTACAAAAATTTTTTTTTTTCCATTTCCCGCAACTTGTGAACATTTCCCAATGCATTATGTAAAGAACTCTGACAAGCCCATCCGATGCTCAGGTGAAGAAAGAAATTGAAGGAAGAAGATAAACCGAAGACTATGTATATAAATTAAATGAAGTCATGAGGGATATGCTGGAAAATTAAAATGCTTATACATAGCATGCTTAAACACATAAGCCATGAATGCGTTTAAATATTTGATTTTCATAAAAACATTAGTTTTAGTCTTGGGTCAAACATTAGAATTGTGAGTCTACTTCGCATTACAAGAAGCAGACCGTCTCTGACCACACGATGGTGGTCATGGCCAGAAAGAATCGAATTTAGAACGATACCTGGCTGAGGGTATTGGAGAATTAATGAGAAAGTATTTGTGGTACGGATTTGATATCGATTCGACTTTATTTATGTCTAAGAAGTGACAATTATATCTGACACAATAATATTCAAATGAGAGGGTGGAAACGGGAGTGTGGGAAAGAAGAAATGGAAAGAAAAGTAGATAAATACTCAAAGATTTAGGCTCAATAAAAAGATATGGGCTTTATACATGATATATACCTTGGCCGATTTATATTTCTAGTATTTACATTCGAAGATAGCAGATCATTAACCACCCTTTGAATAAAAGGATAGATCTTATAATCTTATTCCGAGAAATATTTTTTTAAACCAAATTCTTTATGATTTTCCTAAATACCCCTCATTTAATTCACATCCCTCATCCTTTCAAATTTACACATTAAACAAATCCACTAACATTAAAAAACTCATTAGCATTAAGACTTCACAAAAAACCTTCACAAAGTTAAGAAAATCCAAAGTCCAAACATTCCATTTTGCCCCTGCTGCCTCCATCCGCAAATATTTGTTTTTGAATATTCCATGCCAAAGACCCGCATAAAGCTCATCCCGTGCCCTGGAAAGGAGAGGGATCGAGCAAAAGATAAAGCAAAGAAAGAGAATATGTATATGAAATACCTGTGTGATGATATGCTGGAAAATAAATGGCCGGCGACTCGTATTTGCTTTCGCCTTTCTCCGACTGAAAGAGAAGAAATATAGTTTCATCGACTCCTCCAATAAATCATACACACTGCTACAGCCGAGTTATTGTCAAACCAATGGAAATATTCATACATTATTCTTGTGAGATAAAATGTATCGGGGATCAAAATATTGGATCCCCGTTGAGAGCGTGGGCTTAATATATTACTTGCAATGGTAGGCTCTCGTCCTGCAGTGCGTTATTTATTCATTTAGTTCCGTGATAGGGCTCGCTTTAATCTTTTGTGGAGATTTGCTTAGCCCCGATGAGTTATAGGGAGGAGATTATATATTTCTGCCTGCCTTATATAGTTTTTTAGGCCTGGGAGGAATGAAAAACGGTAATCTTATTTCATGTAAATGTGTGTTGAGATTCGTATGCCAGTACTTAATTAATCAGGATGAGGTAATTAATTATTTCGTCTTTAATGAGAGTGATGGTGTTATGTATGACTCTCCAGGATTGGTTTTAAAGTTTTTAAATTTCCAAGCGGCACGCTCGAAAAGTACCCGCAAAGTTCTGTACTGCAAGCGGCGGATCTCAGAGTTCTGAAGGAGGAAGATGTCCCTTTTTGTGCCAAGTCTGAAGATCTTGGTTTGTGTGTGTGTGACTGGCTCTTTAACCTCGACCTCATGCATGTTGTTAAACGAGAGGGATTGGCTTTAGACTTTTTGTGCGAGAGGTCCTTAACCCTCCTTGTGGTTGTCCCGACGTGGTATCCGTCATTCGGAAAAATGACCAGAACTTGATGGACGAAATATCTCATTAGAAGAATACTGACAAAATCTCGATCTCATCATCAACTTTTTTTCAATATCTTGATAACGAGGTATCTCGTCGGTACCAAAATTGGTCAGATCGTGATGGACAGGATATCTTGTAGAAACCACTTGGAGGGTTAATAAAACAGAAAAAGCATTAAAAAACTTCATTTAACTCTGCCTTTAGCGTGTTATTTAAGTATCGTAAAATTGGTGAGCCATTCCTGAATCTGTTAACTTTTCACATAAGATAGTAAAAAATCGAAGGAAGAGCTTTTTTCCATAGTTAGTATATAGTCATTTTATGCAATTATATTATTGACAATTCAAAATAAAAGTGTGTTCAATGTTGTGGAAACCTTTTGCAATGTCCATAGTTTGATACTTCATATGTATCTGGAATATGATTAACTTATTGCAAAATTTTATGCCAACTGATAGATAATTTTAAATTTATACAAAATGAAATATAAACAGTAAGAAAATAGTTTTTGTCCCGAATCGTAACATTGAATTTGCCTTATGCCATCAAAATATAATTATTTTCAGCCGCTTGTTTCTCTTCTCATCCTAATATATACGGTTTATACATATACATCCACAAAAACGTAGCCTTGACTGCATGACATCGTAAAAATA
The DNA here is from genome assembly GCA_933210815.1 of Meta bourneti. Lineage (NCBI taxonomy): Eukaryota > Metazoa > Arthropoda > Arachnida > Araneae > Tetragnathidae > Meta > Meta bourneti. The sequence continues at coordinate 14,055,287 of OW119929.1, forward strand.
GTGTAATGTTTGGTGCTTCTATATGCAGCATACAAAATTTCTGGAGATAGTTTTCTTATATAAAATGCTGAAGTGGGGAAGTGGTACCTGATTTAGATCCTTTAATTTTGCCCAGTTAATGACTCTCTTTAATGAAAAAGTAGAAATAAAAGCTGGTATATTGAAGAAAATTTATTGGAACTGGGAATCGGTAATTTTCAAACTCTACTCCCAAGACTACTCCAAGACTTAATTATCTTTTTATCGCTCTTGAAATATACAATAAACTGGATACAGTTGACTGTTGTTGGTTTCTGAAAAACCTGTTTTTTGTTTTATACATCATTTTTATCTTTTGTCATCTCCCACTATATATATCAAAACATTTACAGTTTGACTTGTTTTTTATTAACTTCGCATATTGTGAAATAATATTTTTGGAATGGAACATAGTATTTTTGGAATGGAACGTTTATATTCGAAGCTATGTCCGTATTTCCTCATCCTGATATCTCTCTTAGATTTTTATATTTATACTTTAAAGTTTATTTTTATAGTCCCTTTTTCGAAAATAACATTTAGTGTAATTCTAACATATTTTAATATTTACGAGTATAGGAAGTAACAGGCTTTTATGCAGATGGTGAAAAAGGGAATTGTCGAAAGATTATCTGTTGAAAATAAGAAATTCAAAGTATACAGGGTGCTTCAAATTTTCTTGTTCAAACTTCGATGGGAGACATGAACAGGAAATTAAACCGTATTCACATAGAGATGTATGTCCTCAAGCGTCCACTGGATGTTCTAGATCTCCAGTGAACGTCTAGTAAGGTGCACAAATGAAAGATGGCAAGAATATGAACATTTTTATCAGTCCTAACTTTATAGATTTGCAATACTTGTAGACTTAGTTTCACAGTAAGTGCTCAAAATTGAAATCATCAACTGTAATACACGCCTGATTGTGCAGTAGCGTGCGTTGCCTACGAGAATGACCAACCGTACTCCTAGGCAAACATCACCTCCTATAAATACAGGTGGCGCTTGCGAACATACATGTGAATATAGTTTAATTTTGAGTTCCTATCTCCCTTTAAAATTTTTATAGGAATTTTTGAAGTACCTTCTATGCAGTAGGAAGTAAATCCATATATCGCCAGCTTACAAGTGAAAATCACTATGTAATTAGGTCGGTAGTTAATTACGTCGCACACTAGAGCAGCACAACGGGCTATTAGCGGCGGTCTGGGATCCGTCCCGAAAGGAAAGATCCGAGGACAGAACGTCGTAATTTCGAACCACGGCCAGATGACACGCCGACGGGAGGACATTCGAGGCCAGGACAGATTCAACGTACACCACCCCCCGTGTACACGACGGTCTTTTGTTGGATCGAGTTTCTATCTCACAACCCTTCGGTCACTAATCCGTTACTCTTCCAACGACCCCAGCACTATGCGAAACAGCATAAACCTTAGAAAACGAAAAGGAAATGTGCTATACTAACTAAGCTATATTCACTAAGGGTGTTTCTCAAGAACAAATCTAACTTCCATACAAAGAAAAAATGACTTAGTCTAAAGATCACCTCATTCTGGTCTAGAAAATCTACAGAAACATATCACGAAAATTTTGACTTAGTGCGTTTCACTCGGCCAGTCGACGATATGTTGTCACACCTCTTATTTGTGGTGCAATTTGTAAGGTAATGCAACACTAAGACAATATATCTCGACTGACAGTCTACAATGAAAAGAATATGCAACTTACCCTTCTAGAGGGGTAGGGTATGTCATAGGTATACCCTCCTCTGGAGCTCCCGAAGGTGCCCATATTTTTTTGGCTGACGTTAGTGTTCTGGATGCAGTGCTCGCTGTAACTGGGCACGCGGCTGCTGACGTAGGGGGCCGGATAATAGGCCGGTTCCTGAGTGCTGTCGTACGTCACGGACAGCGGGACGTTTTCCGGCTTGATTGGCTCGTTGCCGTCCACACCTGCAAAGAACGATCGTCATTCGGACAAAAAGCCCAACAGGGATAAAAAGACGCATTCATTTTGTCCTCGCCGATTCTTGACAACGCGATTCGGATAATGGTGCGGGGATAGGCTTCGTTAGACGAGAACGGTTGTTATCCCTTGTATAGAATCTTTCACATGCAGGGATTTATCATTTATAAAATACTAGGTTGCTCCACCCCTGTTTGCCGATCCCCAAAGATTCCTAAGCAGTCTTTATTGGTTCGCTACATGAACCCTCCTTCTCTCGTTACTGTGTTTCTTTTGACAAATGCATTTGTTGTATAAAAGGAAATAAAATTAATAAATATAATTATGCAAATATGAAAAAATCCATCAGTTACACACTTAGGATTTCAAAATGCTGACCATAAATCTAGAAGAAAGTAACACCCGATCCAACAAGATAGTAATGGAGGTTTTTCTTAAAATATTGACAGATAGTTTTCATACTTTCGATCTATCAAAACACCAGGAAATCCAAATATTTTGGTACAAGTACTAAATTAAGTAAATTATCTTATTTGTGCTTTCCATTTTTATCTCTCAGTATTACTCTGGAATTTCTCGGGTGAACGGGGGAGACTTTGAATGCATGACCTGTGATGCACGTGCTCATCGATAAACAAAAAACTTAAAGCAGCATCTTCCCGTTTCCCTGAGAAATCCCAAAATTCTCTTTCAGTCCCCATTCCCAATAAAATCCCGCTTTGTAATCAATGTTCTGACCAATGCCAGCAAGTCCACTTATCCTATAGTCAATTATTGTGGTTGTTTGACCCCTCCCAATTTATTATAGACACAGTGACGTACGTCCTTCTACTTTGTATTGAATTATGTACCATTATGAAGTAAATCCTTCTATTTGTTATTGTATCACATGCTGTTATGATGCAAGTCCTTCTATTTACTATTAGATCACGTAATGTCTTGGTGTCAACAAGTTAAACTTATTTTGTAAATACAAAATTGAAACTACTCATCACATTTGCTTCAAGTCCCGAGGAAAACAATTGTGTATGTTCTTTTGGCAGAATTGATTCCCGAACAGAATTACGTGACTCTTGATCTAATTGCTGCCATTAGGTGATTTCTAAGTGTCCAATGAGCCCACCTTGACCAACTTGTCCATAATGTGGTTCTCTATAGTATAGGGGGAGGAAATCCTGAAAATCGATATCAATATGTCCCAATATTTAGTGCTGATACATAATTTAAATTCATTAAAACGAACACAAACACAATTTGTTTGTTTAAACCGTAGTTCGTATTATCAGTACATCTTTATCTCACGAAGGAAAAAGTGGGTACTATCTGTTTAAGGTAATGATAAATATTTTTTAAAATTAAATACGGATGTAATTGAACAGTTTTAGTAATAGATTTGAAAAGAGAGTGTTAGTAATGTGAACATGAGCATTAGCACGCCAGGATCTGCAGAATACTCCAGATATTTCGTAGCTACTCTCGTATATTTATGAAAAATAACAGGTTTAATCCTTTTAAAAGAACTAACGTATTGCTACTTTATTGCATTAATAAAGCATTTTAAATATTTCCCACATTTGCTATTAAATTTTTGTACACTCCATGATATATTTGTAGAAGTAATGTATTTTCAACGAACTTTGCAATAAATATTAGATACGATGCTCTACAGAGCTTACGACGAATAATCCAAAGCTAACTTTACGCTCCTTTTACTACGTGCTATACATTAATTCTGTTTGAAAAGTACGATATTTATATTTACGTTCACCTTTAAATTTCAAAAACCGTTTATACCCATAATCAAAACACATGATTACTCATGTTGGCACTTAAAGTAATGACTAATACAAAATAAAGAAGATTTTTCTCTGGAATCAATTAAGGAAGTGTCATCTTCACTTTTCTCAGACACCTTCCTTATTTACAGAAGGTTTAAAAGAGCATAATAAATAAATATTATCTCTCTTTGGAGAGGGTTTTTAGATTTTCTTGTTGATTTATGAATTTAACACGTTAAAATTAATGTAATGCTTAATGTAAGGCACTAAATATGAATTTTCCAAAGTGGTGAAGTTTTGTCAGTTCATGTTTATTCATGTATGATTTCGTTAGTGTTTATTCAATTTAATTGGAAAGGAAGTTTAAACAGTTAGGAAATCTTGGTAACTCCTAAATAAGGATGCGCTGTTTTGTGTTGATATTTTCTGATTTAATAATGCTTAAAACGATGGGGTAAAGGAATTTATGAAAAAAAGAGTAGCTAGTTAAATCAATTTTTCACAGTTAATGGAGGATACTGAAGATTGCATTCCGCGCGCGCGATTTTCAGATGAATTCCAAATTAAATAAACCTATATCCATAGCATTGAAGCAAATAATTGGAATTTCTGGTTTTATGGTGCAAGGGCCAGAAAAGGACAAGCTGAACAAAAGTTGAAGCAAGATATTAGAAAGGAAATCCTAATTTCTGTATTTTATAATAAAGTTAAAATTTTATAACACATGGGTATCTTCCATCTTGCCACAATATTATTATTACAGCAATAGTTTTCGTTAACTCAAAACATGAATATTTGTATTTCACAGAAAATTTTAACATACAAATGTGGAACTTTTGTTCGATTGAATTTCATACTGTTTTTGTCACTGTAATTTTTAATTGTTGTAATTTGTTTAAAATGGATTTAAATTATTTTTAATGAAATTTACATCTTATTAAATTTTAGATTTGTTTAATGGATTATTTGTTTCCTTGGATTTCAAATTATATTTTGAGGGAATTTTGATCAACATTATACATTTTTAAACTACGTAATTTGATATGATTGACGGTCTCGCAGCGTGATAAACTAGGTGTGTAATTAGGTTACAAGTTTGATTCCTAACCCTTGCGCTTAAAAACCCAAAACACCAACAGCAATCGATTCCCAAATCCGATCTATCTTAGGTGCAATAAAACTATTTTTAGATTTGCCTAAGAACTGACAGCGATTTATGTATGGATTTCATAACTCAGACACGTTTCATAGCATGTGAGTTCTAAAATGAAATATTTGCTATAAAAATTGCCTTATGTCATGTCTTGAAAAAGATAACTTTTGTGATTCACAAGTATACACGTCGTATAAAAATACGAAGCATGGTTTAGACCTGTCCGTTTCCATCTGCGCTCCGAAACCATCGGACCAATGAGCGACGAGCACGCATCTGAGTGGCAGATCAATAAATTGTGGCCTGCGTGATTCTCAGTAAATGAGACTCGATGTTTTCGTGTCATTTTGACTAGTTAAAAGATACTGACACGAAAGCTTAAATCGCGTACGAGGGAATAAGGCGTTTACAAGAACTTTGCAGGAAGCGTATTCGTGGAACTTACCATCAGTCGTCCTCTGAGTTCTGTCCGTAGATCTCCTTCTGGTGATGAAACAGACTGCGCAGAGCACTACGATGAGCACGATGGCCGAACTGACAACAGGGACTGTGATTGTCAGATGGCGGTAGAACGCACTGTTCATCTCGCTCATTTCAGAAGGCCGCGGAGGGTGCTCTGAGGAGAAAACAACAATCATCTGCAAATACTGTATTAACCCAAGTGGTTTCAACGAGATAACTCGTCCATCAATATCTGACTAATTTTGCTAATGACGAGATAAATCGTCATCAAGATATTACCGATGTTTTATGATGACGAGATCGAGGTAGGTAGGTAAATAATTAACGTCGCACTGGGGCAATACAACGGCGACGGTCAGGAATCAAACCCGAAGGGAAAGATCGAGGACAATACCATGTAATTTTGAACCACGGTCAGATGACGAAATCAAGATCTGGTCAGTTTTGCTAACGATAAGTTAAAGACAATCACCAGGAGGGTTTACAAATAAGTATATACTTTTTATATAAGTAAAACGATAAACGAATTCTCCAAAGACTAATTCTTTGACGAATTCAGCGAATCCAACCAAAGACCGTCGTGTACAAAGTGGGATGGTAGATTTTAAATCTATCGTAGCCTCAAATGTCCTCACGTTGGAATGTTGCGGAAGTTTGGAGAGTGGGATGCCAGCTCAGATATGACCTCGTCATCTGACCATTGTTCAAAATTACGTGGTGTTGTCCTTGGATCTTTCCCCTCGGGTTTGATCCCGGACCGTCGCCAATAGCTCGTTGTGTTGCTCCAGTGGGACGTTAATTAAAATACCTATCAACCCCGACAAATTTAGTGAGCATCTATATAAACGCTGACAAATTCAGTGGGCAATCGTGTGAGCGCTTGCAAGAGCACAGCGAATTTAATTTTATTAAAGATATGAAGATAAGGTCGGATTACGAAAATTTAGAACCATATCTTGAGTTATGTTCAACAATTCATAATTTCCTTAAGATGCAAGACAGATGTGAAGTCAGGTTCGAAAAGAAACCTTAAAAAATATTTGCAAAAATTGTACAAGTGGCTATTTAAAAACTTAATTGCCCAAGTTTTTAAAACGTGTTTATAGCATATGGTTGCTACACCGACAACAAAATATAAATAATTTTAAAATGTTAAGTATCAAGTGGAACCCCCAAATATTTATACATCACAAAAAACACAAGAGAATAAATCACTGCTAACTATATCCCAAATATAAAATACAGTAGTATTTGAAGATTTAAAATAGTTTGCATTGTGCAGCAATATTTTATGGGAAAATCCGATCAAATTTGAATGTTTTACAGTAATTTCATCAATTGTAATACAATTAAAAATAACTTTAACTTTACACTCACTTAATAAAAGGATAATCATTTTATCTGTAGAAATTTTTTTTCCAGTAACTAGTTTTTGTTATAGCAAGTTTTAATGGTTGAGCATATTTCAAATGAACAACTACCACTCTCATTTCTGAACTGAAACTATTGGTTTCCTTTCTCCTCATATGGCTAAGGAAAGACTGACCCCTAAAGAGGTTCACGAAATTCGTCTGGTAGTCGTAATTTCTTTGGATGTCTCATATGGAATTGCATTGCCTTTTCATACTCGTTTTAAATAATGTTGCATTATCTGTTGCATCTATATGATATTGTTATAAGTAGGATTATTTTGTATTTCGATATTGTAAATACCAGCCTATACTCCGATAAGCCAATTCACTTCTTACCCCTCCAAATAGTTTCCAAGAGATATCCCGTTCAAGATCTAAACAATTTTGCGAATGACGAGTTATCTCGTCACCAAGATACTAGCGATTTTTTGATGATGACGAGATCAAGATCTGACCAGTTTTCTTATAATGACGAAATATCTCGTCCATCAAGATCTATTATTGGTTTTGCTAATGACAGGATACCTCTTCGAGATAATCACAGGAGAGTCATAAAAGTTCTATTGGAGCTGTTTTGAAAGCCAAGACATATTCGTTGGTCTTTCGGAAGTCAGCTATTAGTTAACTCTCCTGATGGTTATCTCGACGAGATATCTCGTCATAAGCAAGTCTGACCAGATTTTGATAGACGAAATATCTCGTCATTGGAAAAAACTGACCAGATCCTGATATTGCCATCATAACAAATCGTGAGTAACTTGATGACAAGATATCTCGTCATTAGCAAAATGGATAAGATCTTGATGGACGAGACATCTCATCAAAACCACTTGGAGGGTCAAGGGAATCGCTCGCTTGGTTTTGACGTCATCACAATACCGCCCAATTTGGTCAGGTGGTGCAATAGGATTTGGATAGTCTTAGGATTGTGATACAATGTAAGAAGCTCTGAATTCTTTTGTTAACTGTCCCCGTAGTTTCTTTAAACTGTGGAGCAATAAGGATTCTCTGTCTCCTTAGATTACATCCAGTTAAAAAGTATCTTGAACAAAGATTCCAAAGAGAGCTTGGAAGTTTCATTATTTTAGCTATCCGAAAATCTTGGATTTCAATGTTGCACTTTCAAAGCATTATTCAAATTAAACTGTAATAGACGATTCATAAATGAAAGGAAATTACAATACAAAGCATCCATCAAAATATACTCTGAATATCAAAAATGCACTGAAAACTGAAATAATGTCTGATTTCCAATTCTTATTAACACTACTATGAAATAAAATTATCTCATTTAAAATATAACTAAATTCTGCATTTTAATTAAAATATCAAAAAGTATAATTAAAGTTATATGAAATGCAAGAAAATTTCCAAAGACGTAAATATGTAAGGGAGTATGAGAAAATTTGGAACCGTCAGAAATGTCTGCTTTTCCTTAAACATTTCCAAAAACCCAACAAAACTGTCATCAATGTATCGGCCCTACTAATAAACGAAATAGCAGTTGTTTAAATAAACCCCAAAAGAGCAAACTCAGAATCTTTTTAGTGATGCAAATAAAGTTTGTTCACATACCTCCGGTTGGTGTCAATGTTGCAAATACGTATTCCGAATCTGTCGTACCAGCCTCGTTCCTTGCTGTCATGAGAAGATTGTACCATGATCCCGGGCTGAGATCTGTTATGGTGATGTTTTGTTGCTCTGGTATGATATTGTTGCTGACTAGAGTCCATTCCTGTGTGCCACTAGCTCTATACTGTATCACGAAAAATGTGATGGCACATCCGCCATTGTGCCAACTATTCAAGTTTATGCAGACACTCGTAGAATTGACTGTCAGGAGTCGGTCTTTATCAGGTGTGATGGGAGCTGCAGACAAATAGACCATATACATTAGGGTTTTGTGCTATTTTCTTCACAATTACTTTGGGTGTATTATCTATTACACTCCTAGCATTCCTATCCCATTATTAGGAAATAAATAGAATTCATTTAATTAATAAGGACTTTTTCTTATTTATCATGTCTGTGACGGATTTGATATTACATCTCAATATAATTTTTTGCATTATATTTCAAATTAGAGAACTCACGTCTTTTGTTTCAAACCCAATCCGATACTTTTAAACATTTGAAAATGAATGAAGGTGGAGAATTTATATAAACAAATTGGTGAATTTTGTGAGATTAGTGTAACTTCGACCGCCATGCAAGTACAGAAAATATCCGATTTCAAAATTATTCACTTGACGTTTCGCTACACTAGAAGCAATTGTAGCAATACGATTGTAATTTATTTGATACTTACAAACAAATGCGAATTACGTATATTTTGCAAATTTCTGTAACGTTATACAAAAATAAATGAATTTTTGATCAATAACGGTTTTCTCTCTCCACTTAGTAAATTACCGTCCTTGAATCAGTTCATGAGGATAAATTGACAAGCACATGTTCTAAAATAAAAGTTAAATCGCACAAAAGGTTACTAAATAGACATCAGAGTAAAGTAACATACTTTCAGAATGTATCTGCGTTTTGTGCGTCATTATACAAAAATAAATTAGTTTGCGATGCAACCATCATTTTCCTTTGTGAGATAATTCACGTCTTTGCATCAGCGCATTAGAATAAAGTGACAAGCACATACAATAAAATAAAAATTAAATAGCACAAAAAAAGTTTCTAGATAGACATCAGAGTGGATAAATAAAGCTTCAGAATGTATCCGTTCTTTTGTGTGTCTTACAAAAACAAATTAGTTTGCGATCCACCCAGATCATGATAGTTTTCTCCCCGTTCTTTATGAGATAATTCACGTCTTTGAATCAGCCCATTAGTATAAAGTGACAGGCACATATAAAATAGAAATTAAATACCTCAAAAAAGTAACTTGATAGACATCGGAATGGAGTAATAAAGTTGCAGAACGTATCTGCGTTCTGTGAGTCATTATAGAAAACAAATTAGTTTGCGATCCACCCAGATCATGAGCGTTTTCTCCCATTCTTTGTGAGATAATTCACGTCTTTCAGTCATTCCATTAGGATAAATGGAGAAGCACATATAATGAAATAAAAGTTAAATCGCTCAAAAAAGTTACTAGATAGACAACAGAGTGACAAAGTTTCAGAACGTATCTGCGTTTTGTGCGTCATTATACAAAAACAAATTAGTTTGTGATCCGCCCAGTTCGTGATAATTTCCTGCCCGTTCCTTGTGAGAAAATTCGCGTCATCAAGTCAGCACATTAGGATAAAGCAACAAGACTAATCTTGACACTGATGCACAATACGTCTATCATGGAAAAGCGCTGGAGAAGAAATGACCAGTGCACAATGGATGGCGATTTGCCATCACGTAGCTGGTCCGTGCTATGCAAAGAAGAGCCAGCTAATGGAACACTTCCTACCTAATAATGGACTTGTTGCGTAATTAGGTGATACTATCGGTACTGATAAACAACCCAGTCCTGTTGGAAACGATAAAATCTCCGAAGGAAAGGTAAGAAATAAAAGGCGAGAGAAAAAAAACAAGGGAGTGCAGCCAGAAAAGAAAGTTGGAGGGATAGTCTTCAGGGACGTATCTGATGTTCTCAGGGATAGTGATTGCAATTTTTTTTCCTGCGAAAAGTCTTGCTTTGGAACGCTGCCAAAGTATGATTCCTCTGGGGATAGTGCAAGAGGCTTTGACGCAAGACAAAAAAGATGGCCCTATACGTGAAAAAGGGATCTCAAACTTTGTCTGGAGAGCAGATCCAACTTGTCCCGTTTCGATATAGATATTGATCTGTATGTCGGTGATGCTCATCTCTTTACTTCAGTCTCGCTGTGTGTGTTTTGGCCGGGGAGTTTCTGAAAGACTTGTCAATTTCTATGCGATTTTCTGTAGCGATAGAGGTATCTTTCTTTGTGTTTTATCTAACATCCCGTCGTCTTTCCCATCGTAAACGTGATGGATTGGTGCTCATGTTGACAATTGGTTTTGGCGTTTACATTTCAGGATAAAAGGAGGGCTCTTACTGCTATGAATATAACAAAGAGCTTAAAGGGTTTTCTTTAAACTGCTTCTCTTATTTCGTCTCATATTACATCGGGCAACAAGTGAATTTATAAAACCATTGTTATTATCACGAGTTTTAAATCTTTTTCTTTGACGGCATTCAGATATCATTTTTAAGTATATTTATTATTAACCTGAATCTCATCATTTAAAATTTTGATTTATATTTTTTGGAAATATAAAACATTGTAATCTTTGAATACATATATGATAATTTATCATAATGTACAGTGTATTTTACAAGAATATTTTAAGTGGTAAGATTTGAGTGGAAGAAATATCTCCCTACGAGAATATTTCATGAAGAGTGAATTAAAAAATAGCTTTTTATCTTAAACGTTTGATCTAAGTTATATGATAAGAGACGGATTTACGATTTTCACATGAACAAACACATTAAAACCATTTTACTAGACTTAAAATCAAGTATTATTTCTGCATGAATGGCTGTATATATAAATTATAGTGTCTTCTATAGTAGTTTCTTTTTATGTATGCAATAACCAGACAAGGTGTTCACTAATATATATTCGTACGTAAAATATATAGATAGGTATAAAATTTAAAACGGAAATTTAAGAAATATTTTCCATGGTTAAAGTCTTTATTAATAATAAATTATACACTAGAAAATAATATTTTAATGAATTGAAATAACCCGGATATTAAAATAATCTAAGTCAGATTTTAGATTTTTGTTTTATCTAAGTAGTCTTAAGTTTTAAAATGCTTTACTGCTTATAGCCGATCGGGAAATATTCTTTTCAAACTTAAACGTTCTCATCTGAAGCATTTTTACTCCCTTTTAATGGCTGATTTCTCAAAAGTGACTTTTTGTCGCAGGTTATACCTTTTCACAATAACTCTCGTGTAAACGCTTGAAAATTGTATGAAGTATTATTAGGCCTTAAATACATGTTTTAATCAGAGCTTTTATGGATATTTAAATATGTATGTAAAATTAAAAAAAAATCCGTTTTCAAAATATTGGGCTTCGTATCACATATTTTAATCACATCAGCAGAAAACAAATGTTAACAGCAAAGAGGCCGGGGAAAATATCTACAACTAGACAATGCATGCTAGGTTAAAATAAAAAATGGCCAAGATGAAAAGATTCTTAAAAAATATTTAAATTACTAATCATTTTTAAATCAGAAGTAACGAGGGTGGATCTGAACTCCGGGTTACTTTAAGCGGAACCAAGCTAATGCAACTTCGATCATAATTTAAATACTCCGCAACGAGAGCCACAATTTTTATAGCACCGTGCCCCAGATTGCAAAAATGAATTGGTCACAGTTCGATCAAAACTTAATCTACTCCATCCTTCCTTCCAATGATCAATGCGGTGAAAAAAACAATTAGGGCTGAAACAATGGAAAACGTGACGCTCACGGAAGCAATAACTCTCGTTGCATCATGGATGGGGGTGACTACAAGGAACAAAGCAACGGTTTTCGATAACACATCCTTGCTGAATCTATTTTCTACCCTCAAGATCAGCCATAACCATTGTCTGACTCGTTCAATAAACATTACTCCAACGCATAAAAGAACCAGAAAGAGAACTGTAATAAGGTAAGGAGTTTATATATTTATGCAAAAGTCTGGGTTACACGGCTGTTTTCATCTCTTTCACTATAATCTCTTTCTAAACATTTATGTTTCTTCGTTTCGATAAATCGATGGAATATATTTTGTAAAATCGATATCGTCCTTTTGAGTTATAACTGTGGAGGGCAGGGTCTCTCCACGGAGGAACAAGGGGGCGTTCCGATATTGCGAGTCATCGAGTCCTTTCATCCGAGTCACTCGGGCGGTCTTCTTTTGTGCTGTGAAGCAGCTTTTTAAGTGGCTTCTTAATTCTCGTGAAAGGGGATTTAATGCGCATTTGAAATTGGAAAAATATAAAAACAAATACATTCCTGTATTCTAGTTAAGAAAGTATAGGAATTCAGGGAATATTTGGTTTCGCCAGTGGCGTTTTTCAGTTTTTCTTTCGACGGGGAGGCGATATATTTATGGGAAGATCTGATTCAATATATCGTGCCCCTCCCCCAATTCCTTTAACATGAATTTACATAAAATTTCAGTTTCCGCGCATATTTTTATTTCTTATCCTACATATACTTAATGTACATGCACTTGTTAATATGATGCACTGACACATTTTTTCTTTAGTACCACTAATAAATTACTAATTTTTTTGTCCTAGAGGGAAAGTCTATTGCCTAACTCTGACCTCCCTAAATGATAGTAGTATGAACAGCTATTGAATAGAAACAGCTATTGTCCAAGAATAGAATAATTATTGTTTTCGAAGCCTAGAAAATGGTTTTAAATGTTATGGTGTATCATGTATTGTTTAAAAAAAGAAAATAGCAGTGTATTCTACTACATAACGATCTATTATTGATGAGTAGGGGTGTATACTGGGGTTAGAGCCTACGTGGCCTTTTCAGAAGTATTTTGTCGTTAAAAACAGCAAACACACGTTCTGAAGATACATTTAATGAGCTATAATTGAAGAATCGCTGATCACACATGTAAAAAATACCTAGACGCGTCTGAAAACATAAGAATTACTTTTAATAATTACTAAACTATGAACTCGGAAGATTGATTTTTTGGTGGCATAAGCTACTTGAAATTGTTACCTAAGGCATACACATATCAAGGAAAAAGAAATTCGTAGGATTATTTGTTTACTGATTCTTTCGACCATTTCAGACATGTCTAACTTTATACAATTTGGGCGATCCATGAAATAAAAATTTTCTTTGATGTTTGCTTTAAAAGTGCCAGTGATATTGTTGATTGAATCTACAGCATTCTAGTACTTTATAAGAATGTAACACCAGGGAAATATGTCTGGAGTAAACACAGTTTGTGAAACTATCCTACTTACAATCCCAGCATTTCTAAAACCCTACAGTTACTTAAACAAAAATCTCTGACTACTTTCAAAGCTTGATAATACCACTATTACACAAGACCCCCGTGTGGAAAATAAATGTTTACTCAACAAGGCAGTTCACATTATTACGTCTAGACTTTATAAATTTGGTCATACAATGGTACAATCAGCATCTTTGAGCCCCGATTCTATATCTTTATGTACGTTTAGAGTCAATTTTATTCTATTAAACTGCTATTTTATTCTATTGACATAGCATACTTGTATAATAGGGGAGCCAGAAATTGTTTCAAAATTACTTCGAAATGGGATATAAAATTATAAAATAATATATTATAAAATAAAAGCTCGTATTTAGTGTTATCGAGTGCTAATTAATGGTAAAATGTGTTAAAAATAAATGAAACATACACTTGCATATACATATATAATTAAATAATTCAAAGCAAAGAGAAATATAAGAACATTAATTTAAGAATACCAAGAAATTTTCAAAAAAGAAGAAGCGGTGTTGGTCGATAAAGGTGTCATCAGGGAGGAGCTTGACCCAGTCAACACAATATGGCGTTTTCTGCGTGTGGGCGGCAGTTCACCAAAAGTAGCCCCAAAAACACCACAAGTAGAATGACAAAATTAGAATGGCAAAACAGGCAAAAGGTTAATCAGGCAAATAAGTCCAAGCATAACGAAATATCAAAGGACATACAAAGACAAGCACAATACTAAATCGTACGAAACTATAGAAAAGAGTATTGACAAACTTAATGTCGACAACACTGCCAACTCGCATGAGGATCACCAACAAATTCCATTTATAACACCTACAAAAATTATACTATGTAACACAGTTAAGAATCATACATCCAGTACACCAAAAGTATGTCCAAAGTGCCACTGTGAAAAGTGTTCTATTACATAAAAATAATAGTGCTCTAAAAGCTACTGCTATTACTGCTCAAAAAGATGGGAAAAAAGAAGATAGTGTTCGATTTCAGCCTTTTATAAGATTAATAGTCCGATTCTTGTTTATTTTATTTTTTTTTTTGTATTTCAATTAACGTCACACTGGAGCAACACAATGGGCTATTGGTGACGGTCCGGGATCAATCCCAAAGGGAAAGTATTCTTGTTTAATAGGATTGATAATAAACAGGCACGTCCCCAAAGTAATAAGCCATTATGGTTAATCATCAGTTAAACAAATACTAGTATTTTCAAATCTTTCAAAAATAATTCTATGAAAAGAGTGAGGGTATTTATTATTAAGAGGTGTGTTAATAAGATTATTACATTGAAAAAGTTAGATTTAGAGTTACAAATTTTATTGAAACGTACCAACTGACTAGCAATTGTACTATAATATTTTTTAGAAATATTTCACACAATCCCAATATATTAATTAAAAAACTGAAAATTTAAAATAATCTCTTTTGTCATAAACATTAATTACAATTCTGGCTTTTTACTTGTCTATAATTTTAATACACTATAGCTTTCTATGTTTGATTTTTTTATTATTTTATACACATATATATTTATAAAGTAATAAAATACACAAATATATATATATATATATATATATATATATATATATATATATATATATATATATATATGTATATATATATATATATATATATATATATATATATATATATATATATATGTATATATGTATATATATATGTGTGTATATGTATATGTATATGTGTTCAATAATTCAAAACAAAGAGAAATTTAGGAATTTAAATTTAAGAGTACGAAGAAAATTTCGTTTATTGACTTCTGTTTGGCTATGTTTATACCCCGGTATTTTGGCATTTCAGCCTTTTGACTTTTTACTTGTCTGCATTTTTGGCTTTCTGGCTGTTTAGTACACACACCAACATCGACAATTGAATCTGTGATAGGAATAGAAGCAGTGTCGTTTCAACTACGTATCAAGCCTCATTTTACAAGTCACTTCACTAGCAATAAAACACGAAAAAGCGGTCAATTATTATGGTTGAGTATAAACATGCATAAATAGTGTAGTAGGTTTGAGACATTTTCCATCGGTGACATAATACGCCACATTTAAAATGAATCTAATCTCGTATCCGATATCAAGGGCGAGTTTGTGTTGGGCAGCATGGGTGCTGATTTATTTTTCCTATACCATTTATTGCTAAGTAAGTAATCAGTTCATGACATGCGCTGAGAGATCTAATAAATAGTCTATGGGAGACTTATATATATTCACTTTAACTGACGAGAGGTGAATGGATTTTGCTAGCCTGGTTCTTAGGTGAATCTCGGCTTCTGTCCCTATTCATGTCAGGGTGATTATTATATTAAATGTATGGAATTATTGCAATTTAAATAAACGCAATTTATTTTAAATGTGGGTATTTCTTGAAATACCGTTCTCATCTGCAAATAGAACCTGACACAACGATGCACCAATTTATGGTGATGTTCAATAATTAACCTGCAGTAACAAAAATGATTGCATATTTGTTTTTCTGATTATTACAGCAATCATACCCCAACGAGATAAAAGATTGCATGAATAATTATGCCAGACCGTAGCTTTAATGGAGCCATCGATGAACATTAATTAAATGCACAGAATCTAATTAAATAAAGACATTATATAAGTTCCTTAACAACGTGAAATATATATACACTCAACCGCAACATGAAAATATGAATAAAAAACACAACGTAAATTATAAATGCACTCTCAAACATCTAAAACATATAAAACGTAACCAGGTACTCCGCAAATCAAATGACGTTTCACTTCGTAAAGGACCCTCGCGCACTTCCTTTAATCCATAAGATAATATTTCGCGATAATAAATTATTCAGCAAATGATATAAAATTTTTACGATCACAGCCAGCAGAATATCGTCTCCTTAACGTCCATATCTCACAGAGTGCTATTTTTACGCCCAGAGGTTAGTTTTACGGTTTGTGCCATGAATAAATATAAGACGCCGGGCATTTCCAAACAGCATGCAAAGGGCACCCACAAAGAGCGGAACTTAAAAAGCGCGAAGAAACAACATATGAAATGATGCATTAAAGGAAAGATGAAAATGTGACTCTTACGACCGTATTACTTTTTCACACGAAACGGCGCGGTTATCCCCCGGTGGATAATGTGGATAAAATGTCTTCGGATCTATATCTTCTTCGAGTTGAGTTAGAGGCATTGCAGACGTTAAATTTGCATTTTGCGGTATGTGGGACGCGCTCTGCCATAAAAAGTGTTACGAGCCGTTATATAGAATGTATGTTTATTTTTATTCCTCTACTACAGAATTTCTTGTAACTTGGGTGCCTGGAGGGCAGAAGTTGGAATGCGAATTTTGTTATGAATTGAATTTTTCATGGTTCGAAACAGACAAATCTAATGGTACGGATACATATTTTACACGGCTTCTGCAAGTCCATCGGGAAGAGGGTTAATTAACTCTACTTTTCAATACTTACTTCTAGGTTTTTTATTAATTCATTTCCATGCAATTTTAGCTATAATTTATATATACCTTGAGCGAATTTCAGTTTATATAGAAACACTATCTTGCAGCAAACTATTTGAAACAATTAACTAGTGAAAGAAGTCCGAGGATCCAGATATGTGTTCTTTCATAGCTATTTCACATATTTATTATTTAACAAAGGGATTTATTATTTAACAATTATGGAAAGAGACCAATACTTGGTCTCTTTCCATATTGTATTTTGTTATTTCTTTGAAGATGATTATTATAATATTGAAGCATTATAGATGCATGGATAATGGCAGATTTTGTTGCAAATTTTAGGTCTAGCCTTTTCTTGTTGCTGTTTTGGGACGTGATCTGCCATAAAAAGTGTTACGAGCTGTTATATGGGATGTGTATTTATTTTTGGTAATTTAATACAGAAATTTTTGTAGTTTGGGTGGCTGAAGGAAGTTTGAGCAGTTAGAGTGCGAAATTTGTTATGAATTGAATCTTTCTTGGTTCGAAACACAAATCTAATGAATGAGCAGACGTAGTTTATAGTGTCTGTCTAGTCTATGAATTGGGAAGAAGGTTAATCAACTTTAACGCATTCGATTCGAGTGACTAATTTTTGTTATTAATGCGGTTTTCTTCGCTATAATTTATAAATACCTTTAGGGAATTCGGTTGCCTAGAAAACACTCCAAACGTAAACACTATATTACAGCAAACACCTCAAACAATTACCTATTGGAAGAAATCCGTGAATTAAGGAATGTGTTTTTCATTGACAACTATTTTTATACTTTATTATTCGGCAATGCAGCATGCAATATATGGTCTTCTTCCGTTATATAATGATTGTCATTTCTTGATTGACAATTATTATCATATTGAATTAATATGGTTGTTTGGATGTACATGTTAATATTTTTATGCTTTTTATTCGGCAATAACAATAAAATATTTTATATCTTTTCTTATTATAACACTTTCATTCGTTCAAAGACTATTATCATTATATTTAAACAGTTTTAATGCATATAGATGTGACACTTTATTGCACATTTTTAATAAAACATTGCATAACTGTTGTGTTCCTTGGAACTAGAGTTCTTCCGAAAAAAATATTACGAACCTCATCAAGGGAAACATGTTAATATTTTTGATATTACCACGAAATGTCTTGAAATTTCAGAAACTGGAGAACGTTGTTTTTATAGTAAACGTATCACTCTTTTTGATGCATTAATTATTTATTCAAATAGTGGCTGTGTTTGAATATGATGCACAATGAAAGATCATAATGTTTTAAGTTTCAATAAATTATCGCACACCTCAATTAAATATTATCCGGAAACCATTACCGCAATCTTCTCTTAACACTTCAAGTGGCTTCGACGAGATATCTCGTCCAACAAGATCTCACTAATTTCGAAAATCACGAGATATCTCGTCATCAAGATATTATCGATTTGTTTATGATGACGAGATCAAGACCTTCAGTTTTCTTCTAATGAAGAGATATCTCGTCCATCAAATTCTGGTCAATTTGTGCGAATGACGAGATACCTCGTCGGGACAACCACTAGAAGGGTTAAATGAGACTTAGTTTTCAAAGATGTGACTTTTAATTTCTTCTTCATATTAACTCAACCATCATTAAAATGCAGTTTCTTTTATTTAAGTGTACCTTTAAAAATGCTTGTTACTTTAATGACTGTTTATTTAGATAAAAAGATTCTTTTAACTAATGTGAAATAGGTTCATAAAATTTTGCACGATAATTTAGTCCTTCAACATTTCTGAAGAAATTGTTTCATCCAAAATACATTTATTTGTTCACAAGGATTCGGATGTGTGAGAATATATTTCACATGTTGCTTAGTTTATTTAAATATAAAGACAGTTCTTTGTGATATTCTAAATCAACTCAAAAGATGTCTTAAATCATAAGTTTTGTTTGATTAAGCATTATTACTTTTGTACATTCTTAGAGTATAAAATGCTTGGAACTAAAAGTCTGATGCATTTAATCGTTGCAATGTTGTAATACGATAATACAGGCATTTAAGGTTAAGTTGTATACAATTTACCATTAAGTTGTATACGATAATACAGCCATAAACCAGTATGTAATACGATAATACATATTGGTTTAATACTGATAATGAGCTCAATTCGTGATCTAAGAGTTTAATTAAACTTTTAATTGACTTACATAAGCGTTACATTCTCGATTTCATGTTTCATCCATGTTTATTTTGTAACTGGCTTACTTTATGGTAACAAACCTCCCTTAATCAGCATCATTAATGGTAATGAAAATAGTTGATCACTAAGCAAAAGTCGATGAAATTTAATTTCGGAGGGAAATTTTGTAAATGCGGCTCTTTATATTTTACACAGAAATTACGGTTTCCATAATGACCCAAACATAAAACCTACCTTAAAGCGTAAGTAATCTGAAGAAAGATCAATTAGTTGAGCCCGGCAATTAATTAAGGCCAAAAGTTTTAATTAACGGGGCTATTCAGATTCCTAATAATATTCTAAAAGAGGACAGCAAGGAGAAGGAAAAAAGGTAGCCAATTGTTTATTCGTTATGTATCTGTATCTTAATTATATTTCCATCAGAGCCCTCTCGTTTCTTTGATGAAACATCAAAGATATTGGATCTTAAAACAGAAACTAATTACGTAATGATATGCGGCAGTTTTGTTTCTTCTATGCTTTGAATCTCGAGAACAAACAAAAAATATTGTATGGTATTTAAAGTCGTAATTATTATAATGCCATTAAGATAGTGGCTTTGTGTACACTTCATGGTTACTTTCAAGCTTTGCTTATTAACGGGTTACTAAGCTAGTGTCATAATTGAACACATTTTGGACATTTAGAGGGAATCTTATGAAGTTTCTTTTTTGAAGTTTAAATTGTTTGTTTATATAATTAGTAAATTAAAACTAGATTTCATCTGAATAGAAATATAAGATAAAAGGTAATAAGAGGTTTATGACAGACTATTAATGTTTTCCAAAGGCCCGAATCAGCTTCTGAAATTCTGAAATTTTTGTATGATAAATAGGGTGAATATTTTCAAATTCACAAAAAATTATTGTGTGTCCACTTTTCTGTGGAATGAAATAATACTTCCATGTCTTATTTCTTATATAAAATAATACAATTATGTATCTAGAAGTTCTAAGATTTTATTGAAATACAAGTAAAATTGTGAAACAAAATAATTTTTTAATGTACATTAATTGATGCTGTGCAAAAATATTTGATTAAATTTCATTGATTAAATAACGTATAGTAGACATTCATATTGCGTATCAGAATATTTAATATCCAGTAATCTGAATAATATTCAGGTCACTAGAGAGCGCTAGTGACATACTCTTAACCCAGTTTTTCAATTGCACTGCATTAAGAACCTTCTTCTGTGAATAGCTTTTACGCTCTTATATGCGTCTTTTCTGAGATGGAAGATATAATTATTGGTCTCGAACTCTTTAATTTCATTTTTTATAATTTTTTATTTAAAATAGAGTCACCCTCAAAGGGTCATGCACACATATATCCGTTCTGTAACCTCAGTTTCACTTCCAACAAGTTTTAAATTTTTTGACCAATAAAACCCTTTCTAGGATACTTTCAACCAATAGATGTAGCTATTTAGTTATTATGTGTTTCCGCCTTCAAAAAAATTCAAGGACTTAAGTGTCCTTTCAAAGTTCTTAAGTGGACTGTAATTCTAAATTGTGCATGTAGAAGTACTTCGGAATTAAAACTGCATTTTAAGACAAAAATATATTGTGATCACATATTTACATGACACCAATCGTTGAACAGATTCCACTCTGAAAACCAGGGTTTTTCAAATCAGAATATCAATTCCGGTTGAAGTTAAACTCAAATCTGCGCGAGAAAGTTGAGCAAATGCTTAATACAATCATTAAAGTAAAATGAAACTTCAAATCGCGAACTCGAATTCGCCCGCTCCAACAATATGTGTTATAGGGTATATAGGGCAAAAGGCAATAGTATATTACCTGTAAATATCGTGATACTTAGAGTTAATAGTGTTACTTGACAAAATTATTATTCAATAATCGAGGTCTTAGTTATTTGCAAATTATACTCACCAGTACCATCTGTTTTGGCTGAGATTATTTCACTTGTGTTACCGTGTCCCGCGCTGTTGAAAGCGACTAAATAAAACGAGTACGAAGTTCCACATTGGAGTTCGTGCAGAGTGTAAGAGCTGCGGTCACCCGTCAGATGAACTTCGTGCCAATCCCGTCCTTCCATCCTATGGTGCAATATGTAACCTAATGGACAACATAAAGCATCTGGTAAAATAAAAATTGAAACTCGTAACAAAAATATTTGAAAGGATGTTTTTAGTCCCATTAAAAGTTTTCAATACATTAGGACTTTCTCCGGAATATGAAGGTAGGTAGGTAATTGGCGTCGCAGTATAGCAAAACAACGGGCTATTGGCGACGGTCCGGGATCAATCCCGAAGGTAAAAATTGTAGGCCACCATGTACAGATAATTTTGAATCACGGCCAGATGACGAGGTCCTACCTGAGCTGGCACCCCACTCTCCAAACTTCCACATCACACAATTTTGGAGGACATTTGAGGTCAAGACAGAATTAACGTGCACCAGCCCTAGTGTACTCGAAGGTCTTTGGCTTAACTGAGTTTTGAACTCGTAACCCTCGGGTTTCTAATCCGTTGCTCTTCCAAGTGGCCCACCGCGGCACCCTGAATATGAAGGCAATTATTTATTTTATATAAGTTAGTTTAATGTAGTATAAGAAAGAAATTATTTGTCTCCCAGTTGGTTCGATTAGATATTAGCAGTTTTCAGCGACATTGCGATAAACAATATAAATTTTTTTTGCGAGGGTGCCTAACTCTCCAAGTGGTTTCGACGAGATATCTCGTCCATGAACATCTGACCAATTTTCGATAATGACGAGATATCTTTTCTGTCAACATCTGATCAATTTTTGATGATGACGAGGTACCGTCGATCAGCATCTGACCAATTTTTGATAATGACGAGATATCTCGTCATCAAGACATTTCCATTTCTTTCATGATGAACCGATATTTTTTTCTGATGACGATATATCTTGTTCATCAAAATCTGGTCAGTTTTGCTGATGAAAATATGCGTCGATACAACCACCAGGAGGGTTAACGTGCGATTAGACTACTTTATGTTAAGACCTGCGGAATGATATCTTTTCTTCAGAAATGTATGCATTTCAATGTAAAACAGCTTGGTGGAATTTATGTAGCAAAATGAACAACTTCTTATACAAGTACAGGTGGAAGTGATAGCATTATATAATTCCCATCCACCGAAACTTATAGTGGTGAAGCTATATTTACATATTTAATTTAGAAGCATAATGTGTGTAGCAGGAGAGGAAGATAATACAATGCAACTCCATGTCCCTAAAAGCACTAAATGGTCAAGATTCGTTTCACTTCGTACATAATTCTATAGTGCAAGTTAATTTTTATAATGGGGACTAAATTCGTCATTTTATTCTCCCTATAGAACTGAATAGTGACTGAATTTTACAGATGCTACCATTAGTTAATTGATTGCCAATAGCGTGAGTCCGTGAGCTGCACATTAAGATGAAGTTTTACTTCAGAGTGTTTTGTCGTGCAATGGAGGATCGCGTCCCTTTTGATCATCCTAAGTTAACTTAATAACCAAATAAATGTAAGGCCTTTTGTGATGTGAAGCCTGAGTGGAAAAGGAGAGTGGTGATGTGATAGGAGTACAGCCAGTGTCTGTTATCACGGGATTTCAGACGATTGTTAAAAGTGATTTTCATCGCATGGGTAGTTCGACTGTTCATCGTGAATCATCCATCCAATTGTGACTAGCACCATTCGGAATGAGTCTGACTTGGTTGAGAGCGCGTCCACCAGTCACCAATCGATCAGAACGTGTGGCAGACAGTGAGATTTCAATCTATTCAAAAGTACTTCTTGGATGAGATTCTTAGCAATTATACAGGGTGATCAGAATCGAGAGAATAATACTCATATTCCGCGATACCTCGTTAAAAAATAATCCTAAAATGTCTTTCGACTGAACGTGCATTCTGGAGATATTCGGTTGGAAATGTTTATGACATCTCTTCCGGTCATGCGAAATTTTAACGTTGAAAACAGTGAATGAAGTATCCTTGTGTTCGTGCAAACTAACATTCCTAGGTTTGCCGGTACTCGACAGGAAATCGAGACAAAAATAAAGCACCTGAATG
This sequence comes from Meta bourneti, assembly GCA_933210815.1. Lineage (NCBI taxonomy): Eukaryota > Metazoa > Arthropoda > Arachnida > Araneae > Tetragnathidae > Meta > Meta bourneti. The sequence goes on from OW119929.1 coordinate 14,078,846, forward strand.
GATTTAGAAATACCAACGTGCGCGTTAAACTATCAGTTGTAAGCACCTATCACCGAAATGTCACGTTCAATTGAAAAGCGAACATTTTGGGGTGATTTTTGACATATAATAGCATGGTATGATTATTGAACAGTCGAATTTGATTCTACTCTATATAGTACTATCTTAAATATTTATAGTGGTTGATGAATTCAACCCATGTGTAAGAGTTAGAGACAATTTTTTCATTTAATCGTGATGAAATATTTTATTCTTCGCAATGAAAATTGCTTAAGGTAAAGAAAATTAGAGGGGGAAATGTTGGAAATTTAAAAGCAGATCAAAATGTTGAAAGAAAATTTTTTTTTCAGCATGTTAAGTCTTATTGGAAAGTTGGAAAGCAGCATGTACAGATTTTGAAGGAAGATGTTCCTTGCTATATAAAGTTGGAGTTAATCTCAACTGTATTTGTGAAATTAGGGAATGTTTGAAAACGGCGTGTACTTTGATGTACGAATGAAGACTACAATTGTTAATCTGTAACTTAAGGTTCTTTTCTCTATCAGTTTGAAGACCTGTTACGTGGCATTGAGAGAAAGCACGAATCATAACGTAGGACTAATTGTTAGCTGGTGAATGTTATTATCACGAGTGATTAAAGACAATAGTTTTCGCTTTTTGTGTGTGATAACCAATCAACCCAAGTAAATTTCCAATCTCACATGATCTACTCTTCTGAGATCTTACGAAAGCGATCCCGCCCACTTGGTCCGTCTATTTTATTGGAAAGTCGATGTTCACTGAACCATTGCGTAAGATCTCTAAGTCAATAAATTGTATAGACTAGATGGTTATTGGGTAAAACATATGATACAAGAGATATCGAATTATAAACTTTTTACGTGATTGTAACATTTAATCAGCCATTCAATCATCAATCATAAATTACTATGTTTTCAGAGTAATGGCATGCTAAAAATCAAGTACAAAGTCAAATGGTTCACATTTAATGGATAAAAATCCATCTTGTTTTAAAATTCTTGCGAAATTCAGTGCTGGAAATAATTTTTGTAACCAAAACAGAAATATTTACAGCAAACTCGGTTTATCTTATATCTAACAAAAACACCCTTATAATTTTCTCAGAATTTCTAGATACAACCCGTTAGAAAAAAATGTTTCTAAGAGCTTGATTTTAAAAAACACAAAGCAGTTTGTTTTCACCCGAGTGTGTTTGAAGAACAAGAAACTTCTAACATTTCCATCCTGTTTTTTATCTGTTAATTACTAGATCTACATTGAAGTGATTTAACCTTTTTCAGAAATACATATTTAAACAGTAAAAAGTTCATAAATGGATGAAACAATAAATGTTTTTCCCACAAAGTTTCCGTATATAAGAACAAAACATTCTGTTTGCCTTCGTCAAAGCGTTAAGAAAACGTTTAAAACATTATTAGGCTTATTACTTTTCACGGAAATCCTATTAACTAAGATTTTACTTTGTCAATTTATAAGATGTAGTTTGGTAAAACATTTCAAACTTAAAGCACTTAGATTTGATTTAACCCTTTAAGACACACGATTTTAAAGAAAAAAATAAGTTGCACAGAATTGTTTATTCACTTATTCAGCTTCAAAATTAGTATAAAATATCAAATAACATGTTTCTAAATTATAAAACGCTTTATTCACTTATAAATTTTTATGGAAAAAACAACAACGTTTACCGTTATGAAAGACAAAAATTCACTGCACCACACAATTCACCAACCTTAATCACAACAGTGTCAACAACTTACTAATGCATTTTGACGTGTGTACATTTTTCTTTTCAGTTATTTACAAATTTAACGTTAGTTCATAGCATTGCCAACTCAATGAAAAACTTTAGATAAAATGTTAAACTGTATGGCTGAGTCATTTAAACTTTTTGAGGTGGGTTAAAATTATCCCACCATGCAAAGGAGAAGGTGTGACAGTTTTTAATCTACCTAACCCTAAAGAGTTATATTGTCTTTCTATAAAATTTGTGCGATATCGCTTCAATATTATTGCTACATTCTACATTCTACTTCAATGTTACATTTTAGCATAAAATGTAACGAGGGATCTAAAGTAAGCACTAATTCCTTGTCGAATTTTAAACTTATTAAATGTTTGCAACAATTAATCAACCATTCCTCATCAATATTAAATTATTATGTTTACAAATTAGAAGAAAGCTAATAACAAATTACAAAATCAAATAGTTCACGCTTAATATATAAAAATACATCCTGCCATACGCAGACACGCCCCAATATTTTACAAAAATAAATACTAAGGTTGGCTCAATCTATGCAAATCGAAGTTTTGTTAAAGTCATGAGGAGAAAAGTACACAGGTGTGAAAACATTTAAAAAAACACCCTTTACCACAATAACAATACAATCAGTTGCTAAACAAAGACCCAGGTATGTGATGTTTTATGGTCTTTTAATGGTTAATCCTCCAAGTGGTTTGGACGAGATATCTCGTCCATCAAGATCTGACCAATTTTTTAAATAATGGTATATCTCGTCATCAAGATATTGCCGTCTTTTGTATGACTATATCACGATCTACTCAGTTTTCGTCTAAAGCAAAGATGCCTCGTCGAGACAACCACCACGAAATTTAACCGTCCAAGTGGTTTCGAAGAAATGGCTCGTCCATCACGATCTGAACAACTGTGCTTATAACGAGATATCTCGTCGAAAAGAATACAGATTGAATTCCATTCGATGATGATATTGCCGGTTTTTTTATGATGACGATATCAAGATTAGGTCAGTTTTTCCTAATGACGAGATACCTCGTCCATCAAAGTCTGGTTAGTTTTGCTAATGAGAGCTTTGCTTTGCTTATCGAGACAACCACGAGGAGGATTGTGAATATAGTGAAGCCAGTATACATGAAATTGTGCGATCAGAAGTTACTCAGTAAGTGTCTTCATGGGAAAACCCAAAACACAAATGAAAGTTTCAATGGTGTTTTGTGGACAATACTACCTAAAAATGTTTTTATTGAAATAGAGACATTCCGCTTAGGTTCTTTTATAGCCGTAATCCTGTATAATGATGGATTTTATGGATTAGTGAATGTTTTTAATGAACTGGAAATTGACCCAGGCCATTACACCCTTATGGAGTATTGTGCCTTGGATAAAGAACGCATCGTTGATGCAAAAAGGCACTCATTACCAACAGCGAGATTATCAAGAAAAAAATTACGGGCTTCCAGAAAGAAAAGATGTGCAACAGTTGAGAAGAAAGAGGGTGTGTCCTACAAAAGTGGTGAATTTTAGACACTTCTGCTCATAACATCTAATAGAAAAACCCAAAGGTAAACTTTAAATGCTTTTTCTGGAAAACCCAATTTTTAGCAAATATTGCACACGCAAAACATGATTTCTCAAAAAGTTACAAAGATATCTCAATGAAATTTGACATTATTACTTATTAACATGTTGTGAAGGCAGTAAACTAAAGGTTTAGTTGTACAATGCATACTTTTTAATTTATAGCTGTTTAATTTGAACAACAAGCAGAAATTTTGCAAAATTTAAGATTAAGCTACATATAACGAGCAATAACTTCTTAACATTTCAATATATCTCTTAGATTTTAGTTCATTGCCTTCACTAATATCATAGATATATGGTGCTACAAGGAAATTAAAATTAATTCAACAGAAATTTATACAGAATGTTTGCGATATTGTGGTCATTTCCATTGAATTTTCACTAAATTTGCCCAATTTACTAAAATTTAATGAGTGAGTGCAATATTTTTTACATTTATTCATGATTTTGAACCATTATCTAATATGAAAAGTGTTTAAATTGTGCTTTAATAGTTATTTTCAAAAAAATTGTTCCGAACCTAGTCGGATACCTTAAGAGATGGGACAAAGTAAGATTAAATAAATTGATTCCTTATCCATTCGCTTAGGCCCAAGAACGTATAGAAGGGAGTGCACACCCTTTACCACAATTTGGCTCCGGCTTTCCCTGAAATATATTTAATGTCAAAAACAATAAAATCCGCTCTATCATTGGAAATCGAAATTTGATTAATCATATATGTAAAACACAGTGAGAGAGAAAACCCAAAACTATTATCTGAATATGTTTGGTGGAACTTTTTCACTATTTCAAAAACTAACTTAGAATATAGTAGTTATTATAAAGCAACTGTTTCCAATATGAACTACTTTTTCGGTTAACTGGACATCGTATTGCCTTTCCAAGCCTTACCACACCACAGATGGCGCTGGCCTCAATCCGCGCCAATCACACTATAGCACAGTGGGCCGAGTGATGTGCCAATGAACACAACGCGCGACACATCCTAAATTACAATAAACTGACGTTTATTTCACGATACGATATGTTACAGTATGCACAATGGATTTGTATCCCTAAATCGCGGCGCTGCAATCAGGGAAAAAAGGGATATACTCAACGGCGGGCTCGAAACGAGCACCACAAAAAACCTCTGCTCAGTTCGAGCTCTCCAACAGTTCTTTCAGTGTCTGTCGCCACATTTCACTGGGAGACAGTTCATTCCCAGGGATACGTCGTGCAACCCTAAAATCCATCTGGACGACAATTAGACCACCCCGATAGATGTTTTGGGGTTTTCGGCCGAAGGTCAATGGTGTTGACCTCTGATACCGAGCTGTTGTTAGGGACGTTACAATGGTCCACAATAAACAGTTAAACTGCCAATGAGATGCATATCAAGTCTCAACTGGCGACTCATGTTTAAATGTGTTTCTCCAGTGATTGAAGGGGTGGGGAATATAGCCACCACTACAAAATTTAACCTCGAATGCAGTAGTATATAAAACAGTGCAACATACCTCCACTATGAAGCACATTTTGGTTGACTTGCTCTTCTTCTCACACGCTCTACTAAAACGTTGACTCGTGAAGTGTATATTGAGCACAAACGCTTTCAAACAAGCCAGACGACGCTTCCGACAAATTCCAGATGGCGCTCACCTCAATCGGTGCGAACTTCGACGAACGGTGCAGTCATTATAAGCAATTGAGTTGCCAATGCATACAACAGTCTGAAGCTCTTTGATAACACACGCTGCTTTTATTCCGATCATCGCTTCACTCTTTGTTGCCGTTCAATCTCATTTAAGAAACTACAGGATTGCATTCACACAGGGTTGCTAAAGATAACATAGGACAGTCAAACGGTCGCAATCATCCATTGCACGAACACATTCAGAAGTCCATCCATTATCTTCAGAGTTCTCAAGTTTAGCGCAACTGAAAATCTGTGAACTATTGGTAGTATCTATCAAATCCATCCACTGCTAAATTCAGTGGAGGTTACCGATGTGAAGTTAGACACCACTACAGAAAGATAACTCATAGAACAATTCAGTTGTATATATAACAGTGCAACCTATCTCCACCATGAATTGTTTTTTGGATGACTGGAGTTACAGTCATTCCATGCGTTGCCACACGTGCATGATAAATATCCAAGAGAAGAACATCTTGCGTTTATCCAGCTTGCTTTCCTAGACATTCTATAAGTTGATATTTCATTTTAATATGCTACATAACTCAGGGTAAAAGGCTGTATAATCAGAAGCAATAACTCTTCTACTTCAAAGTTTTTTCTGTTGCTCGGTTAAAATGCCTCCTACTCTCGAAATCACTCACTTCCCTGTTGACGGAGTAAATATTACCCTTTATATGCGCACATAAACTGCGACATTGCGGAGTACACATCGATCCGGCGGAAGTTATTCTTGTCTGCTATATTTTCCATTGCATGGCAAGTGGAGTTGGGAAACGAGAAAACAAGACAGAAGCCCTCATGCTGCATTCGAATGGTTTTGTGTCCAAACATAACCCACGGAATACATAATATACGTCTGCCATTTACTTTTGAAGATCCCGAATGCAGAAAAAGAGATTCCCTTTCTTTTTCTATTGCGAAAGGAAATGTCAAAGATTCAACCTGAATCCCAAGAAAAAGATTGCCATAATAAACTGGGAAATTGAGTTTCCAGCTGTTTTTGGAATATTTTGTGCTGAAGTTATCAGCCTATCGAACAGTTATGAATATGAATTGGAGAGTAGATGATAGTGGGTAGATAGGTAGTTGAATTAACGTTTCACTTGAGCAACACAAAGGGGCTATTGGCATAGGTACCGGATCAGTCTCGAAGTTAAAAATCTGAGGACATCTTGTCGTTTTGAATGGGACTGTCAGATAACGAGGTCATATCTGATCTGGCACTCCCTCTCCAAACTTCTACACCGTACCATCGTCATGACATTTGAGACCAGGATAGAGTTAAAGTGCACCAGCATCCACGTTGGATTGAGTTTTGAAATCCCAACTTTCCGTTTGCCAAAAATCCACTACTCTGTATTATGTTATAAAATATATATGTAATGAGTTAACTTTCATTGTCTCAAATAGGCATCTCGTCACTAACAAAATTGATCAAATCTTGATGTCATCATCAAAAAATCGGCCATATCTTGATGACGAGATATCTCGTCATTAGCAAAATGGATCAGACCTTGAAGGACAAGATATCTCGTCGAAACCACATACAGGGTTAGTTATATATGTGTGTTTAGTGACGAAAATTTTATTTATTATTAACGTTAATTATTAAAATAGCAACAGAGCTTAGAGAGCGAAACTCGGTATACTGAAATTTTTACCTCTAATCTCTTGCTAACATGAATTTGGCAGTTCATTCCTCTTGAGGCTGTGGGAGCCCAGTTGGGAAGAGTAAAGGATTAGCAACCGGAGGGTTGTGAGTTTGAATCCAACCAAAGGCTATCGTGTACAAGGGGGCTGGTGCATATTAAATCTGTCGTAACCTCAGATGTCCTCACGTTGGCGTGGTGTAGAAGTTTGGAGCGCGGGGTACCAGCTCTGACCTCATCTGAACGTGATTCAAAATTACGTGGTGTTGTCCTCGGATCTTTCCTTTCGGTTTCAATCCCGGACCGTCGCCAATAGTCCGTTGTGTTGCTTCAGTGCGACGTTAATTAAAATACCTACCTACCTTAAGGCTGTGTACACCTTGAAAAGTATGTGTCTGTATTTCGTATCAATTGCAGCATTTTTTTGCCTAGGATGGGGCGAAAATTCCCGATTCCCTACGTATCGAAGGGGACGTAAACTATATTCACATAGGGGGAAGTCCCCATATGCGCCACCTGGATTTGATAAAGGGCGTTGTTCGGAAATGCGTCAGTTGGCGCATGTTCAGCAGTCCATGTACACACTCTAAGACGTATTGATGGCGGTTATAGCTGTGAATACATACTGTGAAATTGTACGTGTACAACTATTATCCAACTGCAAAATTAGGGCTTATAAAAATGTTCACAATCTTGCTATATTTAATTTCTTCACTTTATTGTACTACTTTATTGTATTAGCACACAGGTGGCGCGTGAGGACGTATAAGTGGGAATCTAAGGAGCGATCACCAGATGGCGTTATGAACCATTGGAAAAACACTTTTGTTCTGTAGAGTCGTGTCTGTATCTAGTGACTAGAAGTATGTAATATGTTCGGAGAGCACGTGCCTTCTCCTGGATTGTATTGTCTGTCCTATTTGTCTAATTAAATGTTTATGCACCAATGTGTAATAATTGTCTAGACACCTTCGCAAACCCATATATATTTCCTTCCTTATACATATACATATCCTTTTTGAATACGGCTTATTGTCTTCTCTTACGGGTTTTATGGATCATTTTGGAATACACTGTACATAAATTCCCTTAATTATATACCTTCCCCTAGAAGAATGGATGGTGAGAAAAAACAAACAAAATTATTTTCTATTCTTGCAATGAAACCGAAAATAAAATCTTTTCCATTATATGCATTAGTTTCCCCCCAACTAAAAGTATTTTAAAATCTGTATTCTCGAAAAATAATTCATAGGTTAAGAAATTAGAATAAACATTCAATTGATTTTTGAGGAAGTTAGATACTAGTCATCCTGTTTTTTCCTTCAGTCATAACGTTGAAATGTCAATCCATCTTTGGTTTCTCAATATTAATCAACGAATCAAAATACAACCTATTAAATTATGCGTTACAAACTTAAACATACATGTTTGTTACAGTCATATCACATGTACCACTTTTACGAATATATAAGCCTTACCTGAAACAGGAGAATTGGGTGCATTTGGAGGATCCCAAGAAAGCTTGATGGTTTTAGCTGTAGCGTAATACGTTTTAATCACAGGAGGAGCTGGACGATCTAAATAAGTACAGAAATTGTTTTCTGTTAATGAAATTCTAAGACACATTTTTACACAAATATGAGTGTAATAGATTTATACAGTTTGTTTTTTATGGATCGAAAGCATTTCAAACAATATAGTTAGGTACTTAATTAACGTCGCACTGGAGCAAAGGGCTATTGGCGACAGTCCGGAATCAATTCCGAAGGGAAAGATCTAGCATTTGGAATAGAGAAAAGTTGGAACGCTAAAGATTTGCAGTTCCATATAAATAGAAAATAGCATGTATTTAATTAAAATTATGTGGGCACGTAACTTGATTTCAAGTTCTTTCAAAGCATGATGTAATTGGTATATGGAAGAATTAAGTACTTTGAGAGTTCTTATAATTTTAATTATATTAAAAGAAATAGTTATTAATTTTTACGAAACATTTTTATGAAATGTTCAATTTTGCCGATAATACTTTCCCTGCAAAGAAGCTGAAAAAAGTTGACATTATTATATTTAAACAGTGCAGCAAGCGATTCCTTGACTAAAATCAACCCGAAAAAGTGTCTGTTTTTCGATTGGTACAGCTGTATCTAGAGCGTCGTCTGGTGGTAACGCTCTTGGCGCGTTTTTTGGCGCACTTTTAGTAGCGAATAATGGCAGGTGAAGATAACCCATCTTTATTAGGGTTATTCCCGTTTTAATTGTAACGTCTGCAAGCGGAACGATTTATAAAGATGTTATATTTATAAAGATAATAAAAAAGATTTTTCTACGGTATATTTCCTCGGCAACATAAAAAGTGCGCCAAAAAACGCGTCAAGAGTGTTGCCACCAGACGAGGCGCTAGATAAAGCTGTACCTGCTTACCTATAGGTGATAGTTTTACGTTTGATTTTTCATATCGATTTTGTGCATTTTTTTGTCTCGATTTACTCACAGTGACCCCAGGGATTCAGAAAAGATGTTTGTTTGATGTTTATAGCTCTGAAGTTTCGAATGACCGGAAGACATGTCGTAAAACTTTCGACGCGAATATCTCCGAAATACCGCGTCCAATCGAAAAACGTACATCACTTTTTCGGTATGGGTTTCGACAAAGAATCGCCAGGTGTGATTATTGTGGCGTACACTCTGACCTCTGTATATGTGGGATTAACTTGCATATAATCAACACAAAGGGATTAAGGCAATTTTAAACACGCACAGATAAACCTTTTCCTTGTAAAAGGTTTAACCACCTCCAACAGAATCTACATACAAGCGTCGAGTAGAGATTCAGTGTATTTATGTTTGAAATATTAACTACTAATAAGCCAATTTAAATTCATGCGCTCGTTAGCACGTAACTTCGAGGAAGTTAAACATTATACAGCTGGCGGAGTTGAATAATGTTTACTTGCATACTAGAGGCCAGGTAGGTATTTGAATTGAGGTCGAGCTGGAGCACCACATCAGGCTATGGGCCGACGGCCCGGGATCAAATACGAAGGGAAAGATCCGAGACCACTTAATTTTGAGCCACGGCCACATGACGAGGTCACACGTGAGCTATCACCCAACTCTCCAAACTTCCACACCACGCCATTGTGAGGATATTTGATGCCACGACAGATTTAAAGTGCAGAAGCCCCTTTTGTACACGGCGGTCTTTGGCAGGATTCGAACTCGCAATTCTCCGGTTGCTAATCCGTTTACTCTTCCGACCGGGCTATTGTATACTAGAAGCATTCAAATCAAGTTTCGTACAAGTTTTCCGTCGCGACTGGTTTCGCGTTTAACCCTCTTAGTGGTTTTGACGAGTTATCTCGTCCATAAAGATCTGACTAATTTTGCAATGATGAGATATATTGTCATCAAGATAATGTCGACTTTTTTATGATGACGAGATCAAGATGTGGCCAGTTTTTCTAAATGACGCGATAGCTCATCTATCTCAGATCTGGTGAGTTTTGATGTTAACGAGACAGAAATCAGCAGGGTTGAAAAGCACGCTCCCTAGCTACTAATTAGTTTAATAGTAAACCGGTTTTATTAGTTATTTATTCAAAGCGAATTGGCCATTTCGATCTGTTCAAAACCACCCTAAAACAAGGTATAGTAGCATCTCTGAAGAATAAACTCATTTCACTTAACGCGCAACAAAATCCGGGAATTTATTTCTTCCCGTTTCTTTAATTATTCAGTCAGCATCCATTTAACTGCAATTCACCAAATAATTTTTTTTACAATACTTGTAATTGATCCATCGTAATCCATTCGTCCTTCGCGATTTGGAGCGCTATTTCCAGAAACGAAAACGCAATCGAAATACCCCGTCCAAATGACGTTTTACTTAAGTTTAAGAAACGACCAAACTGGAAAAAACGCATCAACCACAGATTGCAATACCCGAGTGTAATTCCCGAAATATAATTGTCCCGTTCGGAAGTAATGAGGCAAGAGTAAATCTAAATTAAATTTCCATCTCTGCTTCCCTCCCAGGTTGCCGTGTGAAATACTAAGGAAACGGTGCGTATGATCTGGAGAATCTCTTAAGAATAACTCGATACCTCCTTTATTAATTACTGGAACGTTACTGTGACTCGTTAATGGCTAATTACAAGTTTCGTACCAGCGTTGTGCAATTAGAGATCGACTACGAACTTTTTCTAACTGACTAATTAAGGAAGGAACGCGAGTTTTTTCCTTCTTGTCTCTTTAGAAAGATAACCTGTTTGAGTAAATCTTTCTTTTCCTCCACCTAACTGGAACATTCACGCGAAGGGGATTTTTAATTAATAAGTAAGCATAAATAAGTAAACTGAGATGGTATTGATTCGAGACGTTTCTGTTCCCCGCTCTGAAATGTGATATTTTCTACGTAGTAAACAATCGGATGTTCTTTCTAACTTTCGGACTCATTAAATCGTAATTTATAATTAGATTATTCGAGTGGAGCTCTTAATGAATGCGGCAATCTGATTTCTACGAAGACTGAATGTTTGAAAAAGACTTAATAAATGTTGTCGGGGTGTTTTTTACTATTTGTACTTGGCCAATACATCCTTCACTTACATATGCAACCGTGGCAACTTAAGCACATCGAAATGTGGGACTCCCAATACCTAAATACACCAAAGTATTTCTAACAAGCTCTGGGGTATTGTCGATTCAAATCGTTTCATGTCTCCGCTCTGAATTTTCTAGAAGATAATTGATAGGAGGTTCTTTTTAACGGTCGGACTCATTAAATCGTAATTTTGTAATCAGTTTATATCTTAATGAATGCAGAAATGTGATTCCTATACAGATTAAATGATTTAAAAAGACTTAATAAACGGCGTCTTGATTCTTCTCATTTATTTGTCCGTGGGCAAACTTTACTTTACTCACATTTGCAATCGTGGCAACTTAGTACCGTGAAGTGTTGAACGAGCAATTAATAAATACAACCGTCACATAGAAAAAGTTTTTAAATTAAAGATCCGAGTGCGTTTCATTTATATAGGCTAACGATATTTATCTCCGTTTTCCTACCGAAATGTGTCAGATCGTTCCCGAATTACATAAAATTAATTATTTGCTACATAGTTGGCGTGCTTTGTGTCCCAAAACACGCGGAGATGCTCAAAGGGAATGAATTGTTTGTTCTTGCCGTCATTAATGATATTGTTCAGATAAATTGTATCATAAGGAATGCATAATGATTCCAATTCCAGTAAACCAGTAGCATGTGTATGTATGCTCATTGATTGATTGATATTGTATGCATGTTGTAAAATAGATTTTACGTTAAAATATTTCGGCAGGCAGGAAGAAAAGAGTAATATTAAAATATTGTTTGCAACACAACTTGAAAATATTTCAATATTTTATACATACTCAAAGTTAATTATAAACTATAACATAGCAATTTATTTTTAAGAACGCTTAGAGCACGAATAATTGTGAGCTTGTTGACTCCAACGGACTGTGCCTCCAGTTTTATTCTATAGGATTACTGTGTTACGTTCCTGTGTTATTTTACTGTGGTTTATAGGTTACTGTGATCCTGTGTTACTTTCAAATATAGATTAAACCTTTCTTTATAATTTTTAGAGACATTTAAGATACGAACATCTATATTTGTCCTTGTGTAGAAAAAGGGCCTATGTCCATTTTGCAAGTTTATTACCTTAATTTTTAATTTACATCGTACGAAAATCTTTTCCAACGTTTTGATTGTTTTATAGTGTAGAATTGATAGGATGACATTAGCACTTTTACTATTTAACTTTCATTGCGTTGAAGTGATTTGTGGACATAAATCATCAAATTTGGACATTGTTCCTTTTTTTACTAAGGTACAGATGTATACCCATACATATTACAAGTGATACGTAGATTACAAGTGTTCTCGAATACCTATAGACACTCTTTACAAGTACATAATCTATACATATAAAGCAGAGTTGGCATCTGTCTGTATGCTCTATATAAATCTACACCTTTGGACCAATCTACATCAAATTTGGTACACTTATTCTTTGGAACTCAGCGGGTAACGTAGGCTACATATTAACCCCCGTTCTATTTATCTTGGGTGTGCAGAGGGGTGTAACGTCCCGTCATCCTGGACAGAGCACTTACTAGGGGACACTCTCTACCGGTCTGTGCAGATGACGTCAGAGTTAACATGTACAGGAGTCGCCTCTCAATATGACCTTGAAGTTTTTTAGAATCTTAGAGTATGGTGCAATGTACAATATTTATCGTTTATGTATCCCTTCTGGAAATTCTTAAACTGTAGTTTTATTATTGAAATGAAATTTTTATGATTCTTTTTTTACAAGTGGTCTTTTTTATCGTCGATATGGTACAGGGGGATAAAGACAATTCGAAACCCTCATAGTAATATCATTGCGTATTTATACGACCAATGTCAGTCCAATTCAAAGTAAATTTGGTACATTCATCGTGTGGAAAACATAGGATAAATATTAACCCCGCTCGATTTGTCCTGGGTCTCCAACGGGGCTAAAAACCATTCGAAACTTTCATAGGAATAATATTGAGTAATATTACGATGAATTATAAACAATTAAACCCGAGCAACGCCGGGTAATTCAGCTAGTAAATTATAAATTAAACATTTATGCATTCAATTTAATTGTCCAACTTAAATTTTGCATATAACTTTCACTGATAACAAAACCTTTTTATATACTGGTAATAGAATCTCTCTGTATTGAATGTCCTAAATTAAACTGATTATATATGCCATGGAGACAGAGTAACACTCGCAGTTTGATTATAAATAGTGAAACAACGCATATATGAGTCCTAAAATTACGAGTCATTCCATAATCATCGAATTCGAGATATTTCCAGACGCGCATAAATATCCAGCATCAAATATAAGCTACAATTAAATTATATAATCGCACTCCAAAGAGCATTACAGATGTTGGAAATTAACCGTCCGGGTTAACGAAACCCAGACCGGACGCTCCGTCTGCAAAATTACCGTCAGGTTCTAAGGGCGAGACCGTACATTATCTGCGGAATGATGGAGCGTTTCGCCATCGATGCTTCTGAAAAACGCCGACCCTACCCCAGTAATTAGTCGCAGTGCAAACAAATCGCTCCGCATCCTGCAGTTCACCGCGCAAGGCAGTTGCAAATGGCGAACGGAAGGCATTAATTTGCAAAACAGTGACTCGGGATATCAGCAAACCCGGGCCCTTTCGTAAAGCAAACAGGAAGCTTTACGAAACCATCCATTCTTCTCCGTCTTCATCCCTTGATAGTTATCTAGTTACTGGAACGTTCAGGGCGACGTTCGTAATTGTAATTCATCGCTTTTCAAACAGGGCTGCCTGTTTGCTTAGCGTATGGACTAGAACTATGGTTCAGTGAAGGAAGTGGACAAAAAATGTCTGAAGTTTTGCGAGTTGTATGTGAAATCCTTCCGTTTCGATTCGCTGTAACAGTTTTTTTAATCTTGTTAGAATCATGTTGGGTAATAATCGATTTAATGTCATTATTGTGAGCATGCGGGTAGTTGATGGATGGTACAAATGTGCTTGTTTATTCCTTTTGGTATGTAGTTCAATTAACTCCCTCCAGAGGCCGAGAGATTAACCCTCCAAGTGGCTTCGACAAGATATCTCGTTCATCAAGATCTGACCAATTTTGTTAATGACGAGATATATCGTCATTAAGAATGCCGATTGAATTCCGAATGATGAAGACATTGCTGTGTTTTGATGATGACGAGATCAATATAAGGTCATATTTCTCTAATGACGAGATAACTCGTTTATCAAGATCTGGTCAGTTATGATAATGACGAGATACTTCGTCGAGACAACCACCAGGATGGTTGCAGGCGTTGCTTTTAAAAAATTTGGTGAACTGAAGTTCTTGGTTACGAGTTAGAACCTTGTAAGTGCCGAAGATCTGCGTTGTCTGCTTTCTTCGCGTAAATGCTGGCTAGATTTCATAGTTTTCCAGGAAGGAATCCCCACCACCAAATTCAAGGTGGGTGCGTGGTGGTAGCACTTCCCATGGCGTCCCGGGTTAAAACTGAGACTGTCACGTTCTCGCCTAATAATGTTTGAATGAATATGCATGCATAAGCTGGCATTCGAAAAAATGTAGCCGGATCATTTGAATTTTATTCATTGGAATGAAATAAGTGCAAGAAATCAAAACCCTATATCTATACTAATAAGAACTGAAACTAAGTGATTATATATATACATATATATAATCACTTAGTTTAGATTATATACACTGCTGGCCACCGTAAATGCAACACCCTGAAGGAAGCATGCAAATAATATGAAATTTACAACATGCATTAGCGGAGGTGAGATATGCAAATGATTAGAATTTCAGCGCAGACGCACATCACGCGCGCCTGTGGCGCCACTTCAAAGCGCTATTTAAGGCTTGGAGATTTCGACGATTTCAAGTACGGCAATTGTGTTTTTCTTGTGGTTTTTTCAAAAAACCGATCAATTATGCCTCGTAGAAAACAGCGATCATCTTTTGATCAAGTATCCGAGTTCGACAGAGGAAGGATAGTGGCCTACCGAGATTGTGGATTATCTTTCAGGGAAATCGGTAGTCGTGTTGGACGAAACCAAACAACTGTAATGCGGATATGTGATCGTTGGACGCAGGAGGGTACGACGGACCGACGTGTTCGATCGCATCCACCTCAGTGCACCACTTCACGTGATGACAGGCATATTGTGCGTATGGCAGTGACGGATCGCTCAGCCACATCACGAACCATAGCACAGCACATTCAGTCTGTACCGCATCATCCAGTGTCTGCGCGTACCATTCGACGCCGTTTACAGCAGAGTGGTCTGTCCGCAAGACGTCCATTGCTTCGTCTACCCTTGACGCAGAACCACAGACGTTTCCGCCGCCAATGGTGCGATGAAAGAAGGATGTGGACGGCAGAATGGAATGAAATTGTCTTTACTGACGAGTCACGCTTCTGTCTGCAACACCACGATGGTCGGATTCGAGTCTGGAGACACCGTGGAGAGAGGATGCTGAACAGCTGCGTTATGCACCGCCACACTGGTCCTGCACCGGGTATTATGGTATGGGGCGGTATTGGATATCACTCTCGCACTCCTCTAGTACGCATTGCCGGTACTTTAAACAGCCAGCGCTACATCTCCGAGGTGTTGGAGCCTGTTGTCCTTCCTTACCTTCAGGGCTTGCCCACAGCCATATTTCAACAGGATAATGCGCGACCACACGTGGCACGCATTGTCCAAGGGTTCTTCGTCAATCGCCAGATTGAATTGCTTCCCTGGCCAGCTCGCTCTCCGGATCTTTCGCCGATAGAAAACATGTGGTCCATGGTTGCTCAACGATTGACCCAGAATACATCCCCAGCTGCCACACCAGATCAACTTTGGCAACGTGTGGAAGCTGCTTGGTCTGCTGTACCCCAAGAACACATCCAAAGTCTCTTTGAATCAATGCCGAGGCGTGTGGCAGCGGTGATCTCCAACAATGGCGGCTATTCTGGCTACTGATTTTGGCAGGAACCACACTTCACAGAAGTCTATAAATTTAATCATTTGATACTTGGTCAACATGTTATCTACAAAATAAATTTTGTTGTGATATCTCTTGTCTTTCTTGGTGTTGCAATTTGGGTGGCCAGCAGTGTATATATATTGCGAAGTTATTTTAGACATAATAGCGTCTTTGAGTGAAAAATAAGTAAAACTGTGAACTACAGTGTATACAATTTGAAATTGTGTATAACTAACGCTACAATAAATTCTTGTGAAAGAAAGTTTTACAACTGTTATTTTCCCATGACAAGATTGGATTTTTTCTAAGAAATTCCTATCAAGACTATCGAGTTGTATTCGATAACGTATTTCCCCTACAGCAATGAGGTGAATGATCCTTATGTGGTAAAATATAGAAACAATACTGATACAAATGATTAAAACATTGCATCTTTAAGTACAGCAGAAAAAATTTAAATTATTTACAAATAGTAAGATTTTTAAGAGTACGAAAATTTGTGTAAACTTATATATTATTAAAAATTAAAATTTACAATTCAGTAATATTTTATTTTGTATAATTTCTACAATGCATTACATTAAATTGGTCTTTTACTCCTTAGATTTCAACTCTTAACATACAACAATGTTTTATGTCATGCTATCACTCAAAAAGCGGGATTTCTGAAAGTCTCTTTAAAAGTTGCAAAGATTTATAAGGATTTTAAATAAACATTCCTCTTTACTATTTCTGTAGATAAAGCGGAAAAAGTTGAGATATATCTGATTTTGCAGAATACTGCTTTCTATTTTCTCTTCCAAATAAACAAGCAATAGGTAATACAACAAAATACACTGCTGGCCACCGTAAATGCAACACCCTGAAGGAAGCATGCAAATAATATGAAATTTACAACATGCATTAGCGGAGGTGAGATATGCAAATGATTAGAATTTCAGCGCAGACGCACATCACGCGCGCCTGTGGCGCCACTTCAAAGCTCTATTTAAGGCTTGGAGATTTCGACGATTTCAAGTACGGCAATTGTGTTTTTCTTGTGGTTTTTTCAAAAAACGATCAATTATGCCTCGTACAAAACAGCGATCATCTTTTGATCAAGTATCCGAGTTCGACAGAGGAAGGATAGTGGCCTACCGAGATTGTGGATTATCTTTCAGGGAAATCGGTAGTCGTGTTGGACGAAACCAAACAACTGTAATGCGGATATGTGATCGTTGGATGCAGGAGGGTACGACGGACCGACGTGTTCGATCGCATCCACCTCAGTGCACCACTTCACGTGATGACAGGCATATTGTGCGTATGGCAGTGACGGATCGCTCAGCCACATCACGAACCATAGCACAGCACATTCAGTCTGTACCGCATCATCCAGTGTCTGCGCGTACCATTCGACGCCGTTTACAGCAGAGTGGTCTGTCCGCAAGACGTCCATTGCTTCGTCTACCCTTGACGCAGAACCACAGACGTTTCCGCCGCCAATGGTGCGATGAAAGAAGGATGTGGACGGCAGAATGGAATGAAATTGTCTTTACTGACGAGTCACGCTTCTGTCTGCAACACCACGATGGTCGGATTCGAGTCTGGAGACACCGTGGAGAGAGGATGCTGAACAGCTGCGTTATGCACCGCCACACTGGTCCTGCACCGGGTATTATGGTATGGGGCGGTATTGGATATCACTCTCGCACTCCTCTAGTACGCATTGCCGGTACTTTAAACAGCCAGCGCTACATCTCCGAGGTGTTGGAGCCAGTTGTCCTTCCTTACCTTCAGGGCTTGCCCACAGCCATATTTCAACAGGATAATGCGCGACCACACGCGGCACGCATTGTCCAAGGGTTCTTCGTCAATCGCCAGATTGAATTGCTTCCCTGGCCAGCTCGCTCTCCGGATCTTTCGCCGATAGAAAACATGTGGTCCATGGTTGCTCAACGATTGACCCAGAATACATCCCCAGCTGCCACACCAGATCAACTTTGGCAACGTGTGGAAGCTGCTTGGTCTGCTGTACCCCAAGAACACATCCAAAGTCTCTTTGAATCAATGCCGAGGCGTGTGGCAGCGGTGATCTCCAACAATGGCGGCTACTCTGGCTACTGATTTTGGCAGGAACCACACTTCACAGAAGTCTATAAATTTAATCATTTGATACTTGGTCAACATGTTATCTACGAAATAAATTTTGTTGTGATATCTCTTGTCTTTCTTGGTGTTGCAATTTGGGTGGCCAGCAGTGTATATAAAAAACGCTTTTTAACAAGAAGTGAAAAACGCAATGTTTCGAATTGAAAGGAATGTAGTAAATGAATTGAAAGCAGGTTAAAAAAATAAATCCCCGTGAAGGAATAGTTTTGAGCGAGAGGAAAATGAAGAGTACATTACTTATTCATTAAATCCAAAGTCGACATTTCAACTAAATCTTAATACATTCAAACTGTCATTCTATCTACAAAAGCTGTAATTGCAATGATATCAAGTTGTACCATTCAAAAAAACATTGCTGTTAATATGAAGCATGATGACAAAAATAGGAGAGTTCAGACAGAACAACTGTAATTGCAGAAGAAATGGAGTTTCGTAGATCACATAGGGTTGACATTTAGAGATTAGTAATCTGATATGCAGGAAAAATAGAAATACAAAACTGCTTTTTGACGTTGAGCAGACATCGTATGATATTTTTGGCTGATTACAACAGGGTTAATGGTCATTGCGATTTGAATTTGCTTCATTGTAACAAGATATTTGCGGAACGGAAAGTAATTTGGAAGATATTTGATAGGCTGGAAACGTTTGTCGTATTTTATACATTGAATAAAGTCTAGATATTTTTGAACGACTACACACAAAATTTAGTATGAAACAGAGATAATTTATAAAGCATACGAAAATAAATAATACTTTGTATCTTAAATTAATATTTTATAATTTAATCTTTCAATTTCTATAACTCTAAAGGATTGTTAACGTAATTATTTCCTCATGCAAGTGCATTAGGAAGACTTACTTTGGATGATAATAATAATAATACTATATATATCAAGATCTGACCAATTTTGCTAATAACGAGATATCTCGTCCATATATATATGGTCAATTTTACTAATGACGATATCTCGTCCATTAAGATTTGGTCACTTTTGTTGATTGCGAGATATCTCGTCAGTAAGATATTCTTGATTTTTTGATGATGACAAGAACAAGACCTAGTCAGTTTTCAATTGACGTTTTTATTTGTTCAACATCTGGTCAGTTTTGGTAATCTTGAGATACTTCGTCAAGATAACCACCAGGAGGGTTAACACACTTTTATTGGATATGCTGTGTGTTGAACATCTAAAAATCAGTATTGTGTTGGGTTAAAAAGCAATAATTTCTCCTTGTTAATTACTTTTTGATTCTTCAAAATTAGAACGCTAATCGTCTATCTGCGTTTAATCAATGAACTATCTGTACTTATTTGAACTTTAAGAATCTAATCTAAGATCTAATATAAGAATAATTTAACCTTAAGAAATGAATTTACATACTTCGCAACTTAAAAAATGCTAATTATATCAGGAAAACTTAAATGAAATCATGGTACTGTTAGGTGATAACAAGCTTATAAAGGTACTTAGGTACATTTAAGGATTTACTAAAATTATTTTACACGTAAACTTTCATACTTCAATTGATATATTTCATACATTTTTATGGTTTTTCGTTAGCGTTTAAGTGATGCAAAACCATTAAAATATGATGAGAAACATTTTAAGTTTTTTGTATACGGTACTAAATCATTAAAGTTTAAACCCATTATCGTTGAAAATAATTTCCGATTTTAAGATCTCTATTCTGACCATTATTAAAAATTATGGTTAGTTCTGACTTTTATGGGAGAGCCGCTTCTAAAAGTTTACGCTAATATTTGTTTGCTTTAATATTTATATAATAGCAAAAGACGTTCATAATTCAGTTATAAAATACTTTTTTCAAATACAAACTTAAAAATTTATATACCGTACTCAAATACATCGAGCGCTATCTAGTTTTTATATCTTCACGTCAGAAATGCCCAGACATTTATTGAGATTTATATGGAATCTTACAAGAACTGCTACTTTCGACTGAAGCCGTAAAAGCAGCTCGGGAATGTGAGAGCTAAAATTATGATCAAATGAGGAGGAAATATTTTCTCTGAAAAAGCTACTACGAGTGCATTTAGTTGATTACTGCAACATTAAGTATAATTTAATGCATTTACAAGTCTCATGTTATTTTATTCGTTGTTAGGTAAGATAAAAACTAGTTACGTTTCTTAGAATTGCAAATTGATTGCTTTTAAGTGATGAAAAGTAAATTATCTCAATTCATTCTTAATATCAGAAACGATTTACGTAATAGTTCATAACAATCGACGAAAATTAAACGTATTTGAGTGCGCCTTGAGTATATAATAATCGTTACGACTACTTTTCAGGAGATCAAATATTTTAATAAAGACTAGGTGTCTTATTGCAGTGACTAACTATTAAAATCGAGACAATTGTGTTTAAATAATAATTGCTCCATATTTTCTCAGACTTCGAAGTTATTGTGGGTCATTTATACTAATGTGTCTTACTTTTTTGTGTATATTTCATAGTAATTAAAGAAAGATACTGTTTGATTTGTCGCTCTATGATCACTGGTTGCTACACGAGAAGTTTAAGGCATTGTCCGGATTCAAATTAAGTGAATTATGAAAATGTATTAAGAATTAAATAAATACTCGAATACTGATTATCTTTTAGACTTAACTTATCTAAATGTAATGACTTGGCGTTTATCAATGCAGAAAAAATTTTGCGTTTAGTGAGAAATATTTTTGGTAATTTAATCCTGTAGAATCACGAATCACGATAAATAGTTCGAATTTTATTATTTTCCATGTCATATTTTACTAATTATTAGCAGTGATAAGTTTGAAGTTAACTATGAATAATTATTTTAAAATAATTATATGAATAAAAATAATAATATAAAGGATAATTATATAAATAATGTTTTAACTTAAAAAAAATTACGTAAGAATATTTTTAAATGATCGAAAAATAAGGCTCGATAATATATTTTGCTGTTTCCATTTAATTAATTTATTTTAAACTATTAAAGACTTCATAGTTTACATATTTTTATTAAAAAATAGGTTCTTTTGATCTGATTCTTGACACCTCGTTTATCAACATACAATTTTAAATTTCCCTTCAAAGGAAAAAATAACTCCAGCCTTGGACGGAAAAGAAATGCAATTTATTGAAAATGATTGTCTCCCTGTGGAATAAGTTACCCAATCATTATCATACCTTGAGTACAAGTTTACTTACACACAGATATAAACACGTTTTCGTATGATTAAAGGAAAGGAAAATATTTTCGTAAACGTTCGCACTTTCTCTACATTGTGTTCTTGACAATAATTTTGTACTGATTCTTGATACTGGACAGTTCATTAACACTCCAAATGGTTTCGACGAGATAAAGATCTAACCAATTTTTCTAAAGACGATATCTCGTCAACAGGATATTGACTATTATTTTATGATGACGAGGTATATAATCCATCAAGACCTGATCAGTTTTGCTAATGGCGAGATATCTTGTCGAGATAACCACCAGGAGTGTTAACCCTCCAAATGGTTTCAACGAAATATCTCGTCAATAAAGATCTGAACAATTTTGCTAATGACGAGATATCTCTTTATCAGGAAATAACCGATTGATGACGAGATCCAGATCTGGTCAGTCGTTTCTAGGACGAGGTATCTCGTCAATTAAGATATGGCCAGTTTTGCGAAGTCGGGACACCTCGTCGAAATAACCATCAGGAGGAGTAAAATAAACATCAGAAGCTCTTCACTGTTTTTTAACATTCTTCAGCAAAAATACTATACAGAATACTCCACTTAGAATTGGTTAAGGGAACACAATGACTCACCAAATTCTAGAGTTCTCACTATTACAGGTTCAGATGGAGGACCAGCGCCTCTTCCATTGTAGGCTTGAACAATGACACTGTAGTCTGTTAGGGGAGATAAGCCCCCGATGACGAAATGCTGGTTGTTGACGTGGGAAGCATTGGCTGCTTTGAAATTGTAGGGCTCAGACTTGCTGTGTGTTTTGTAACCAACGTAGTAACCATCCACGCTATCTGGATCGTCGTCTTTTGAAATCTGGAAAAGTAAATATGTATTGAAGATCTCATGTCGATTTGTAATAGAATTGTCACTGATTTGAATAGTTAAATTCAGTAATATAGCATTTCAAATTTTATGTAACGAAGCAGTTTGTGTAAATACAGAAGGTTTCAACACTTCCTGTACATACGTAAAGTAATGGAAGGAAACACAAAATAAACTCTCCTAGTGGTTGTATCGACGAGTTATCTCGCCATTAGGAAAACGAACAAGATCCTGGAGGAGAAGATATCTCGTCATTAGAAAAACAATTCACCAGATCATGTTGATCTCTTCATCATAAAAAATTTGCCATAATCTTGATGATAAGATATCTCGTCATTATCAAAATTGGCCAGACCTTGATAGACGAGATATCTCGTCGAAACCACTTGGAGGGTTAAACCGTAGTCAGAAATTTTTGCAGTATTCTGTCAAATGTCTGGTGCAGATGTGCAAACATTAATTGATTTGAGTCAAGTCTGTCGGGGTACCATTCAGGATATAATCTCATAGGAGCCTGATCATTTCTATTTGCCGTCTTTTATGCTAAGTCAGCCGTCTTAGCATTCGTGAAATGGTACATGCTACACGTACGAAGTCTAAAATGGCGATAGCTCAAACTGATTTGTGTCATATATAGCATTGACTGGTTATTTATTACGCCATTTCAGCGTTGCTGGACATCACGCTTTAGCAAATAGAAGTGGCATTTGCTAATATACACTGACATGTGAATATTGTTTAATTTTATGTTCCTACATCCCTTTAAAGTTCGTTTATTAAGTTTTGAAACACATTGTATATACATAAGAGGATCTTTACTTGTAAGAGAAACAACGTACATTATGATGACACAATGTAAAGTAATATTCTAACCGAAACAACATTTGACAAGCACATAACAAAAACTATTGTGGTAAAGAATTTAAATTTGAATTTGAATAATGTAACTTAAAAGTATAACTCAATTTGATTTTACGCAATAAATCCTGGGATATCTATTCTTTGATATCCTTTTTTCAACAATGCATGAAAATTAATACAAATTTTGCTTTGACTAAGTGTAATATTGACTAGAGCCCAAAACGCATCGTGAAAATCGTTGCCTTCGAGCGCTTTTAATCATTGTAAGAGTGGCTGAGTTCAACCAGATTACTCCCCTTTAAGAATCAAGCAGTGGTTAATTTCGATATATGCCATCACTAGTTCACCGAAAGACCTATTGCATAAAACCATGAGAGTTTTATTAAGATCACGGGTATACCTCCGTAGCCATGCGTATGATTGTCATCGTTTTACTGTCCCGTCTTTAGTAGTTGGTGAGTTTGGAGTACTGTGTGACGAGAGGATGTGTGACAAAGAAGAGTGAATCCTTGATAGGAGAAAAAGTATTTTGTGCTATAACAGGGCTTTAGACAGTTGTTGGAAGTGGTTCGCAATTCAACAGTTCATCGTGGAACATTTATCGAAGTGCGTGTCGATTGTGGATAGTGCCATTTGGAATTCATCAAAAGCGCTATTCGGCTTGTCAGAAAGAGTACTTTTATCCCTTTCGCGGAAACCATGAGAAAGATAAAAAATATCGCGCCTAACAAGTAAACTACTGGACAACTTGCAAGAGTATCTGCTTGTGTTAGTTTTATGACCGTACAGGATAAAAATGTGTTTATGTACAGCCCCGAAGATATTGTCGTAATAAAACCATGTCGTAAGGAGTATCATCTGACTTGTTTGTAAGAGTGCATGTTCGTGATCACGTCCGTGTCAACAATGTAGAAGGATGAGGAAATACATTACAACTTCATACTAACACAAAGTATTTCATATAGTTAATATTCGTTGCATTGCTACATATACTGCGTTATTGTAAATAAATCATTGCAGTGATGGCTAAGTTAACCGAAACTGTGAGAGAGATAAAAGCATCAATCCTACCAAGAAAATAAATCACAGGCTAATTTTCAAGATTGTCTGCTTATGTTATGTCTGTTACTGTACAGGATAAAAATGTGTTTATGCACAATCCGAAGACATTGTAACAAAACGGTCGTGACAACCGCATCGACATTTAAAATTTAGGGTATAGTATTCAATTTTGGATCACAATAGTCCCAATTAAACAGCAATCGTTAATTCAATAGCTCTCAATTCTTCAGTAGTAGGTAGTGTTAATACAAACTGCTATTAAAGATTCAATTTGTGAGTGTGCTAATTTTTCTCGTGCTAATTGTTGCTCGTTTTAATTATGGTCTGCTTTCGAAATCAGCTTTAAGATTTAGGATTCTTTGCTCTGCTTGAAAAAACAAAATAATTAGTTTTGTGTCAAGCTATTAAAAATATTTAAACATTCCTCGCTCCATGGCAGTCATATTGAAACTATCATTTATCAGCACGACGTGACATTCAGTCATGAACTGTCTCGAGACTATCGAAATATAAAGTATGAAGAAGGTACACATTCATTTTCACTTCGAAGGCGCGAAAGACATTCTAATGACGGCTTTTAATATCACAGATATCCTCGATACGAGATATCTGGTGCCAGTGATCAAGGACTTTAGGTAACTCATCAAACCTTCATAAGTGATTCGGGCCAGATTGTGAAAAGAGTGCAAAGTGCTGCATGTATTATTTGAAAGAAGGGGCAGATATTCAGGAAGGAAGCATCTGGCAACAATAATCCATATTTTGTGGTATATTTATTAACACTCCTGGTGGTGTCTCGACGAGGCATCTCGTCATTAGAAAGTTGTTTAGATCTTGATGGACGAGGTATCTCGTCATTAGCAAAATTAGTCAGATCTTGATGAACGAGAAACCTTGTCCAAACCATTTGGTGGGTATTTATTTTGGTTCGTTATTGGAAAAGTTAGCTCTCACATGGATGTAGGTTGGAAGATGCTTAACCTTTCCTGGGTAGTAGGTGCGTTGGTAGATGCTTAACCTTTCTTGTGCAGCAGGATCAAACCCCTTCGGGTTTGATCTTGGACCGTCGCCAATAGCCCGCTGTGTTGCACCAGTGCGAAGCTAATTAAAATACCTACCTACCTGGGCATTTGCTATATTTCAAATTCACCTGTTTCCAGAATTTAATAGAAATTCTTAAAACAAATTTAATAAATTTTTAGATACATGATGTTAAAAACTGAAAATCAACCATCTGAAGTATGATGTCGATGTATGCCTTGTCCGAGAAATACTGGTCCCTAGTCCAACGAAAAGGAACACATGGCTTTATCCGAGATTTATTTTATTGCCCTGTCTGTTTTCCTAGGACTCACTACACCATTTTCTATTTATTTCACCGACATTATAAGCAAAAAAGTTTAGCCCACTATTTTTAAAAACCGATTAAAATAAAAATAATTTCTGTAGTACCGTCCAGTGTTAAAATACTGCAACCCCGCTGCAAGACTCATAAATCAAAGGAAGTACATTTTCAGTTTTTGAATGATTATTAATGACCAATCTTTTCTGTCCATCTGCAAGACTTTCGTAACTCTAATCATGAAAGTGGCAAAGCTAACAGTATAGCACTCGCGATGTTTTCTATGGCTACGAAACTTTTTAAAAAGCTTATCCAGGAGAAACGCATTTTATGAGTTGTGGCAGTTTTGCAGTGCGATATAAAACCCTCCTGGTGGCTGCCTCGACGAGGTATATCTTCATTAGCAAAACTAGCCAGATAATGAAGGACGAGATATCTCTTTCTTAGAAAAAATAACCAGATTTTGATCACGTCATCACAAAACTAGGCAATATCTTGATGACGAGATATCTCGTCGAAACCACTTGGGAGGTTATGTGCTTATTCGGCACTCCTGCAGCAAGACGTGTCTCAGCATTTCACCGTTGAATACATCATGTGTTCCTAAGGTTGTTGATGGCATCTTAAACAAAATTTATTTAATTGACGAGCTGACGAATAAAAGTTCGATTACGGCTATTACATGATGTTTTAGAATCAAAATGAGTTGTCTTGAGCAGGCAAAACCGAGATTAGCCATGATAGATAACGAGAAACGAGATTAGCCATGATAGATAACGAGAAACGAGATTAGCCACAGTAGTAACACAGTTCTACACAGATGCTATCATTTCTATACCCCTAAACATGACATGAAACGTTTTACTGGAAAAGAGGTAGTGTGTATTTTGTTAACATCGCACTGGAGCAACAAAACGGGCTATTGGCGATGGTCCGGGATCAAACCCAAAGGTAAAGATCCGAGGAAAACCCCACGTAATTTTGAATCACGGTCAGATGACGAAGTCACACTTGAACTGGTACCCCACTCTCCAAACTCCCACACCACGATAACGTGAGGACATTTAAGGCCACGACAGATTTAAGACCCCTTTGTACACGAGTCTTTGGCTGAATTTGAACTCGCAACCCTCTGGTTGATAATCCGTCACTCTTTCAACCGGACTATCGCTTCCCTGACTAAAGAAAAAAAAGTCAAAAGCTAAGTATCTGCCCCCTTCTGAAAAATAGTAGTATTACCAAAACCTTGTACAAAAGGTTTTTTAAGCCTTCAAATGATTTCGATGAGATATCTCGTCAATAAAGATTTGGTGGTTTGCTAATGACGATATATCTTCTCATCAAGAATCAAGATCTGGTCAGTTTTGTTAATGATCAGAATATTGATGATTTTTTGCTGATGGCGAGATCAAGATCTGGTAGGATTTTTTAATAAGGATGAGATATCTGGTTCATCAAGATCTGGTCAATTTTGCTAATGACAAGATACCTCGTCTAGACAACCACCAGAGTGGTTAAACTTAAGATTTCCAAAAGTGTTAGTTGAGTTGATTTATTTGATTTTGTGGAGTAAGGTCCACACTCGTGCTATTTTAATCCTGGCGTAATTAGCGTATTACACTGCCCTGCCGAAAAGGTCATAGATAACCCTTTGATGGGACTAGAATGTCGTTGTTTGCATTTTACTTTCGTAATTATTCTTCTAGATATTTCAAAACTTAATAATTTAAGATTTGATTGTCCCGTTTGTAGTTTTCTGCTGAATAATTTTAGATTTATTTACAAATTTGATCAGACACAAAATTAATGCTATCTTCATAAAACCAAAACTAAAAGATTCTGAAATTTTATTTTCTTTGCGGATTAACACTAATGGTACGGATTAATCACTTTGATGAGACAAAATGTATGCTATCTTCATAAAACCAATACTAAAAGATTCTGAATAAATTGATTTTCTTTACGGATTACTTCACTAATACATATATCCTACACTCTTACTTCACAGCTGTGTGTGTCTTGGACTATTTCATCATTACACAGTCTCATTTCATACAAAACAATAAAGGAATACAATAAATAAACATATTACAAAATCAATCACCGAACAGACTTCATTGATCCCTTGCATTTCACTCGTTCCAGATACAATCGCCTTTAAGAACGAAAAATGATGGATAAAAGCCAAGAGCCCACTTCATTAATTTCTTCGAAGAATATGTCAAGTACACTATCGTTTTAAAATCTCCGCGCAATTGTCAAACCAAATACGAAAGTGTCATCCACTTCCCCTAACATTTAATAATTCAGTTTATTAGTAATGTAAGCCAGTTTAACAAAGTTTCCGAAATTAATTGATGTCATCAGTCTGCACATTCCGAAAGCTTTTGTTCTTCTCTCACAGCTGCATAATTTATCATTTGGTCCCGCTCTGACTTTTCATAACCTGAGGAAATATATTAAAACCGATTTCTCCGATTCCCAAAATCCTCAGTTAATGGCTGTTGTAATGGAGAAATGCACTCGGAGACTGGATGTGTTTAATTAATTAATTAACTAGTTAATAAGTTCGAGAGGCCATCCATAAATGAGTAATTCATTTTATTCGATAATGCTTTCTAAGAATGCCGTAATCGTAAATTTGCTGAGTGATTTTTGAGAGGTAACTGTGCTGGGATCACGATTTTCAATTTCAAGAGCTGATGCCGAAGTAGAAGTTAGTTCATTATGGAGTCCTTTGCATAATGAATTCTTCACTCGGACATGTTGATGAAATCATGAATAATTAAGAGAACATTCAAAGAATGATGGTATGTGAGGTACGATGTTGTTTCGATGAGAGTTAATATTTGATCTATGTGCTTAATTAAAGTTTGAAAAGACGGATGCTATTTGTTATCACCTTCTAAATTTTAATTTTAGGATATATATGTATAAATATACATATATATACAGGGTGAGTCTTAATTGTTTTTACAAAATAAGAGGGGTGATAGTGCCCATCCAGACGAGCAATAATTACCATGGAACATAGGGTCGCATTCCACTCTGAGACGCAGAAAAGAGTAAAATTAGAATTTCAACATGAACTTACAACAATGTTGAGAAAGCGAATGAACGATAATAAAAGTTGCACAATCTGATTTATTGATCAGAGAAAAACTCACAGCAAGTGCTCTAAGTGGCGGCCACGCGTGTCGGTGCACAGTTCACACCGGCGAAGGAATGACTGGCGCACCCTCTCGAAGATTCCTGGTGTGTTAATTTTGTCTGCGGCAACACCGATTTTCGCTACGAGATCTTCAGTCGAGTCCATAGGCGTCTGGTACACTAAAGATTTCATGTGCCCCCAGAAGAAAAAGTCCAGTGGGTTGAGGTCCAGTGAGCGAGGAGGCCAAGCCGCAGGTCCGCCACGACCGATCCATCGTGCGGGATATGTGGCATTCAAGAAGTGCCGGACCGTCAGAGGCGATGACTTGTTCATGCTCGACGCGTTACGACTTTACTCTTTTCAGCCTCTCAGAATGGAATGCGACCCTATGTTCCATGGTGATTATTGCTCGTCTGGATATGTATACCAGTATATATATATATATATATATATCTATATATCTATATATCTATATATCTATATATATCTATATCTATATATATATATATATATATATATATATATATATATATATATATATATATATATATATATGTTACCGAAAAGTTCTAAGCCGTTGTAGAAGTGGGATAACTGATTTCGTGCAGATGTTAAAATGTATTAAATGTGATGGCATTACAAAGGAATTAATGGAATCTCTTTTTTATCATTCAAATGATTTATATGTATTTATATATAATACATATAAATCATATATGATTATATATGATGTGATTATATATATAAGCATAATTATATATATATATAATACATATAAATCATTTGAATGATAAAAAAGAGATTCCATTAATTCCTTTGCAATGCCATCACATTTAATACCTTTTAACATCTGCACGAAATCAGTTATCCCACTTCTACAATGTGCTTAGAACTTTTCGGTAACCATTTCTGAAATGAAATCGAAACGTTTGAAAGCCGCTTACGACACGAAATCGATCCGTTAGAAATCGATCTTCCACAAATCGAATCATTTACCATCCGCTGTGGAAAAGGAAAAAATATGGACAAAAGCATGGAAAAGGACCTCCACAGCCGTATCGCGGGGAATAATCTAAATTGACGACAAGCACTATTACTCTCCGCAAAGAATGTCTGCTTTCTAATTTCCTGTAGAAATCCTGTTATCAGGAGAACTATCTAGATACCGGAAAAAGGTAAAACCGAAATGGAGGGCAGAAAAAAAATGTTTCTCAATGGATTAGGAAAAGTTTCATTAAGATCCCGGATGTAATTAAGGCCCGCCTATTCGTGACGTAAAGGTGACGTCTTACTTTGAAGCACTCGAGTGAGAAGAAACGGGGCATCCCGAAAAATATGGGCCCGGTAAAGTGGCTGTTGGAATATTTAACGCTTGCAGTTAAGAGGGCAAGGCAGTTCGCGAGAGCAGTTAGTACTGATAAGGCAAAAGAATAGGACGGTTTTCGGGTGTAGATAAGACAATGGTGTCTTTACTCACGCTTTTTTCCTTCTTTTGTGTTCTTTTCGGAAGTTTTAGGAAGCTGCGTTGAAGATTAAAGCATCGGTTTGATTCCAGAGTATAAGGAACGGGGATTTAAGAATAGTTGCTTAATTAAAGAGGAAATCTATTGCATTCTCAGGAGTATTTCGCTTAAATTAAAAATTTTAGATTTTTAAGTAAAGTATATATTTAAATTTAAACTTTTGATTTTATGATTATCTTACCGCGTTATAGAAATCAACATTATTTTGAATATTGGCGAATGGCAGTAAGGGATAAAAACAATATGAAGTCAACCGTTACGGATGCCTTCACCAATTTTGTTGTTCAGTTTAAAAAAGGTTTTTTGGAGACGCATGATATTGCTAAAACTACAGTGAAAAGCTTGTCACTAATGAAATTATTTGACGTGATTACAGAAAGCAATAAGAAATCTGGAACCTAGAAATCGGCGTATGAAAAAAGCATGAACAAATACTATGCAATTGAAGGAGACTTTCAAATGCTAATCTTGATAACATGACTGAGGTGTACAATTTCGGCCATTCACTTTAATTTAAATAAGAATTAACCCTAGTAGGAAGCACATGAAATGCTGTCTTTTATTATTGACTAATTGTATTTCATTTGGATGTATGGAGTATGTATATAATTGCTCATATTCATTATAAATGGATTTAAATATAGGTAGGTATTTTAATTACGTCACACTGGAGCAACACAAAGGGCTAATGGTGACGATCCGGGATCAACCAACAAGGGAAAGATCAAAGGGCAACAGCAAGTAAAAAAACCACGGTCAGATTACGAGGTAACACCTGAGCCGGAACCGCACTCTCCAATCTTCCCCTATGCCAAAGATAGGACATTTTAGGCCATGACGGATTTAACATGCACCAGCTCCCTCTGTACACGATGGTCTTTGGTTGGATTCGAACTCGCAACCCTGAGGTTGCTAATCCGTTACTCTTCCAACCCGGTTACCGCGGCCCTCTGGATTCAAAGAAGTTGTTTACTTTTAGCTATTACTATTAGCTTTACTTAAGATGTGATAAAAACCTGCTTAACCCAATTTGAACCTTAGGGTCAAGCACTCATTATTCCATCATGCTGTTTTACCCACATGACTTCTATCCAGCTTTTAAAATTACACCAGAAGAATCTTTCCAAAGACTTTTTCAATCAATACATGTGGCTTTTGAATCATCATGTTATCTCGTGGCTAGAGGGTTAGCAATGCCAAAAGTTATTCATATTATTGTTGGCTTCGCTTGTATCATTTTGAAAATTTTGCAAGTTGAGGAGAATTGAAAAAGAATGGATGAATCAATGGATTTTTTAGTTCTATAAAGCATGATTAAATTCTTAAATTATTTTATTCTTTGAAATCTAAAAAATTGAATGCCTTTATTTATTTTCGTATTTTCAAATTTCTTTATTCTTTTTCTTCTAATTGACTCATCAAGAGTATTCCAATTGTCCTCAAATTTCAAAAGATTGCAGACAATTTTCCAAATTGGACAAAAATGAATAATAATGGAATCATTTGGACATCATCTCTTAAAAATGAGTTAAGTAGAATTGCTTCATACCTTACTTCAGATAACTAAAAGTAAAGAAAGTAGTGGAAAAACGCAACAACTCAGCAAAAAGTTTCTCTCTCTCAATATTGTTTATATAACTATAGTTTTATATAACTATATTTTAGCATATACGTGGTCTATACGCCAATTGTACACACATTTAGTGAAGCATAAACAGTTAAGAACCATAGCTATAAAGACCAGACCTTTTCTATCTTTTATCAAAACGAAAAAACATGTCTGTTTAATAGAAAGCACACATGACGCATAATCTATTCGATGTAAAGTTGAAATAATAAAAGAACCTTCCCTTACTTAATTTCGTCACATGCTCGTGGTACAAAATTATGAGGTGCCCTCGAGGTCTTGACCTCGAATCTTTACCTTTGGGATTAATCCCGGACCGTCGTGGTAGCCCGGTTGGCAGAGTAACGGATTAGCAACCCAAGGGTTGCGAGTTCGAATCCCACCAAAGACCGTCGTTAACAGGGGGTGGGGTGCACGTTGAATTTGTCGTGGCCTCAAATGTCCTCACGTTGGCGTGGTGTGGATGTTTGGAGAGGGGGTGCCAGCTCAGGTGTGACCTCGTCACCTGACCGTTGTTCAAAATTACTTGGTGTTGTCCTCGGATATCTCCCTTCAGGTTTGGTCCCGGACCGTCGCCAATAGCCCATTGTGTTACTCCAGTGCGACGTAAATTGAGCTATTTATCTACCCTCAGTTAATTATAAAAATATAATAGAAATATATTAAGCTGTTTTATATAGTAATCTACCTACATTTAATGTTATAATTACTCATCTCCACTTTTTTTTAGAATGTAACTACTTTTGAAAACGTTTTTTAAACTGTTTTATTCGATCGCGTGATTGAGGACATAAAGCCGCCAAAAAACCCATCAACGTGCAAGAAAAATTTAGAAGGAAGTTTAATTTTTAATGAAGTGAGAATAGATTTACCTTTTTTTCACCGTCACCCTATTTCCCGGATCCCACACCGAAACGGATATCTAAAAATAATATTTCATTTTTGCATCAAGCGAGTCGTGAAACAGACATTTTCTGACTTATTCACGTCCTGACACTTTCATTTTGCGGAAGATATATACCTCACCGCGAGGAAGACATTAATTAATACGATCCTATAATTAATGTTCGCTTTGGGGTGACTCTTTTTTGGGATGTGCCTGCGTCTAGCGTGCCATATTTATTTCGGTACATTGTCAGTTCAATTAATCAATGATATAAAACTCATGTCCTGAGCGTGCAATGTGACCTGATATGGAGGGACGTAATTAATCAAATATTTTTGGAAATTCTATTGCGATTGAGGATTACCAGACTCCAATAAGACCTGGGAAACGTGGTAGAGTTTTATTATTGGGTTGTTTTGTCAATTATTGAATGGTTTCGAGTTCTAAGAGGCGTATGCGTAAGTTGAGAGTATTTTCGTGATAGTAATGTGGACGTCTCTGCGTAATCGAGAGTAAATCATCACACTTCATTATATAGCTGCCCAGGAAATTCAGGATTTAAGCTAAAGACAAATAACGGCTTTAAAAAAGCATGATATGCACAATAAAAATCATATTCGGGGAGTGCAATGCGACCCGATATGGAGGGACGTATTTAATCAAATATGTTTAGAAATTCTATTATGATTGAGGATTACCAGACTCCAATATGAACGGGGAAACGCGGTAGGGTTTTATTATTGGGTTGTTTTGCCGATTATTGAATGGTTTCGAGTTCTAAGATGCGTGTATGTAAGTTGAAAGTATTTTCGTGATATTAATTTGGATATCTCTGCGTACTCGAGAGTAAATTATCACACTTCGTTATAGCTGCCCAGGAAATTCAGGATTTAAGCTAAAGACAAATAACGGCTTTAAAAAAGCATGATATGCACAATAAAAATCATATTCGGGGAGTGCAATGCGACCCGATATGGAGGGACGTAATTAATCAAATATATTTAGAAATACTATTGTGATTGAGGATGACCAGACTCCAATATGAACGGGGAAACGGGGTAGGGTTTTATTATTGGGTTGTTTTGTCGATTATTGAATGGTTTCGAGTTCTAAGATGCGTATATGTAAGTTGAAAGTATTTTCGTGATATTAATTTGGATATCTCTGCGTACTCGAGAGTAAATTATCACACTTCGTTATAGCTGCCCAGGAAATTCAGGATTTAAGCTAAAGACAAATAACGGCTTTAAAAAAGCATGATATGCACAATAAAAATCATATTCGGGGAGTGCAATGCGACCCGATATGGAGGGACGTATTTAATCAAATATGTTTAGAAATTCTATTATGATTGAGGATTACCAGACTCCAATATGAACGGGGAAACGCGGCAGGGTTTTATTATTGGGTTGTTTTGCCGATTATTGAATGGTTTCGAGTTCTAAGATGCCTATATGTAAGTTGAAAGTATTTTCGTGATATTCATATGGATATCACTGAGTACATGAGAGTAAATTATCACACTTATTTAGCTGCCCAGGAAATTCAGGATTTAAGTTAACGACAAATAACTTGCAATGGACCCGATATGTAGGAATGTAATTAATCAACTATTTTTGGAAATTCTATTGCAATTTAGGGTTATCAGGCATCAATAAGATCTGGGAAAGGGGCAGAGGGTTTTATTGGTTTGTTTTGTCGATTAGAGAACGGTTTCGAGTTCTAAGAGGCGTATGTGTAAGCCGAAAGCATTTTCATGACCTTAATATGGACGTCAGTGCGTACTCGAGAATAAATTACCACACTATGAGCATACGGGTATTTTAATTTTACTCCACACGTTCGGTAGGTAGGTATTTTAATAAACGTCGCACTGGAACAAGTCAACGGGCTTTTGGCGAAGGTCCGGGATCAATCCCAAAGGGAAAGGTCTGAGGACAACACCAGGTAATTTTGAACCACTGTCAAATTACGAGGCAACACCTGATCTGGCACTCCGTTCTCCTAACTTCCACACCACGCCAACGTGAGGACATTTGAGGCCACGACAGATATAACTTGCACCAGCCCAATTTGTACACGACGGTCTTTGGTTGGATTCGAACTCGCAACCCTCCGGTAGCAAATCCGTTAGTCTACCAACCGTGCTACCGTGGCCCTCCATAAGTTCAGACTTATTCAAAGAAATTCGTATACATAGTATTAAGTATTGTTCGTATTTGTGTTGGGTCAAGTAATTGATTATTTTGAAAACTCGACCTCTTCAACGACATAACTCCTTATTTACTTTCCAAAGTAAATTAATTTCGTGTACTCAGTTTCCATTGTCGCTGTAACGAAGTAAGAATCAAATAGAGATGTAAGAATTAGCAATTCAACAGTCGGAAGTTCATCCACAACGACTATTCAAGAATTGCTTCAACTAGTCTGATTCGAATGCGGAATTAACGAATTTAGAGGATCAAGTTCCTAATTAATCATCACGCAGGTAACTGTAACTAAAAGTCCAGGACATTCACTATCAAACTTACTTTTATGTGCATTAATGAGAAATTCAAAACAGTAATTACGCCGATTCCTTGTAGAGGGGAGAGACTCGAAGCAACACTTGATATAGCAATCGAGAAATGCAGCAAGATTAAAAAGATTATTCTAAAACAACCCATCTAAGCGGAAGGGGCCTGGTACATTGTAAAAGCCATTTCTACTCATGATACCGGGTAATTACCATAATACCCATAGGATTTCAATGGTGAAGCGGCCAGCAGGAGAGCTTTGAGTTTCGAAACTGCTTTAACGATATGAGATGGGTTATTATACTCTTGGACGAATGTGGTGCTTGAATTACACCAGGCGGGGTGCAATTATGGTGGGATGAAGCCAGCAGGCTTTCACTTTGAATTCTGAGCGCATATTTTAAAACGAATGGTTTGCATTAAGGTCATAGCTTTTGAGTGAAATCGCTAAAGGGATTTGATAAGCGTTCGTAAAGAACACGCCAAGTTCATGTTAATTAGAATAGGGTAGCATAAGGTTAAGTTAAATGAATATGAAAATAAACACTTTAATTTGTATTCATAAAAACTATGAATGACAAGCGTTTGTGAAAACACGGTGTTACATTAAAAGCATGATGTGATACAGAGTGGTCAGTGTTGGCAGCATAATAATCATATCACGCGATTCCTTGCCCGTAACAACATTGCTTGGACAGATCTGGCCTTGCTCCATAAAAACCAACTAAATAACCTTTATATCGACTCAATTTTTTAAAGAATACCCCCTGTTTTATAGCAGATTCTGATGCATTGAAAAAAAGAGCCACAATTTATGTAAAAGTGCATTCTCGCTTAACTCGTTTAGTCGAAGCTATAACGAGTTAAGCGTGATTGAAATTCAGAGCTCCTAATGTTAAATGAGAGTTTCAATCTTTTCTTTATACCTTCCAAAATAATCATCCGATCAGAGTAATTTTATGTTATATTAGACTATTAAATAACAACAAGCAAAATGTATGCTTTTTTTAATTTTCAAGGTAATATTTATTATTAATTAATTCATTCGTTATTGAAAAAATATGGATTGAAACGCGTGTGTGTGTGTGTAAGAATTTCAAATGCAATTCACATAGCGGTGTTTCAAACTTAGGTGTGTAAAACTTTAGTTTCTTCCTTCTGGTAGTAGCAATATTTTAAAGTTCAAATGTTTCATAATATGCCATTACTCACCTAAGAAGTTGGCAATACCGCTCTAATGTGACAATGAGCTAAAAGGTCAAATTGTAATTTCACTTTATGAATCCGGCCGAAGCTTCAAATTAGTCGCTTACTCCAAATCAATATATCAAGTTTTTTTCTGTAGATACAAAGGTAAACACATGTTTCATACTAAATAGGGTCAAAAGAATACGAATGTATATCTTTATTCTTCAGTTTGGTAACCAAAGCATGTTTCATTCAATGTTTAAAAGCATTGAATCGTAGACCTGGGTGTCCTAGAATAGGTGATAACGATTTTTTGCAGTGAATATTACTTGAAGACCTCAACACATTAGGAAAAATTTAATAATCAAGTCGATTAGTAGGCTCTGTTTAACACACTTTAGACAGCATGTGGTGCACGATAATTAATAAGACATCACTATAATCTTGAGTGCATTGCGATTTTAATTGACGGCAGATCCAAAAAATTATTAAAAAAAGGGTCACTATAGTTCATAGTTTTAAAAATGTCAAATTACTGCAAACTGTTACATACAATTTTCAATCATAGTACATTATTTCAATATTTTTATTACTTATAATTTTTATTCTGTTGCTTAGTTAATAATTTAAAATTTTGTGAATACAGGCATTTTATAAAATATTGTAATATTTAATAATCAAGTCGATTAGTAGGCTCTGTTTAACACACTTTAGACAGCATGTGGTGCACGATAATTAATAAGACATCACTATAATCTTGAGTGCATTGCGATTTTAATTGACGGCAGATCCAAAAAATTATTAAAAAAAGGGTCACTATAGTTCATAGTTTTAAAAATGTCAAATTACTGCAAACTGTTACATACAATTTTCAATCATAGTACATTATTTCAATATTTTTATTACTTATAATTTTTATTCTGTTGCTTAGTTAATAATTTAAAATTTTGTGAATACAGGCATTTTATAAAATATTGTAATATTTAATAATCAAGTCGATTAGTAGGCTCTGTTTAACACACTTTAGACAGCATGTGGTGCACGATAATTAATAAGACATCACTATAATCTTGAGTGCATTGCGATTTTAATTGACGGCAGATCCAAAAAATTATTAAAAAAAGGGTCACTATAGTTCATAGTTTTAAAAATGTCAAATTACTGCAAACTGTTACATACAATTTTCAATCATAGTACATTATTTCAATATTTTTATTACTTATAATTTTTATTCTGTTGCTTAGTTAATAATTTAAAATTTTGTGAATACAGGCATTTTATAAAATATCGTTCGATATTTGATCGAAAGACATATTTACAGTAATGAAAATAAGATTTTGAAGTCAATGAAACTTGAGGATTGAGATCAGATTAGTAAATACGCTAAAGTATTCAGTATACTGGACCTATATTTATCATTTCTACATATTGAGACGAATCCCAAATAGTTTTCTCCTATGTTTCCGGAAATTACTATAATATTTGCACGAAAAAACTATGTTTAGTGTAATTTTGATATGAGGAAATCTTTTAATGGCATTGAAAAAGGATGTTTCTATATCTAAAATTTTGGAAATAATTTCAAAGTAAATATGAAGATGGACCCTTAAGCAATGAAAATGCACTTTTATTTATAGTTGCCAAGTATAATTATCTTTTTATTTGCGTGTGTAGCTCCAGGGACGGGAATAATAAGATGTGTTGAGATACATTTGATGGACTACTTGATTGCATAGACAATCAGATTTGGGTGAATATTTCTAGTTCTCTCTAATCTAGATAAAATACACATTAAATAGATTTGTATGGTATTAAATTATATCACTAATATTTCCCGATTTTAAAGAAAATCACGATAATAGCATTCTAAGAGAGTACCGTAAAATTTCATTTTCCCCTCTTTAACCATAAATTTGTTCTCAGGAAAATACATATAATCCCATCTATAAAATGCAGTTATCTTATTCTGAAGAAACTAATTTTATTAAGGTCCATTAAATTTAAAATAAGCCTTATCACTAAAGCACTCACATTTATATATTAATTTACGGCCATTAAAATGGACACACATGTTTCCATTTCTGTATATTCCTTGTAAGAATATTAAGATAATAATTAGTAGATTTGCTCGAGTTCTACTTCTTTAGTCTCTGACAGAGAAGAAATGGCTTTTCTTAACTTTTATTCCCCTTCTTCCGCTCCACAGTTAATTAACTCCTGACTTCACACGAAAGGTATGGAGTTATTGATTTTGGTGAGAGAGACAGTCAAGGCATTTCTCTCTTTACAATTCTACATTGTTAGATAAAAAGCCACTAGAGTAACATTTGTTATGGTAAACATATAGCCTGGTTACTCAAGTTTGTACAGTGTTGTCAGTGTTTATACTCGTCGTTCAAAATGACGACGGTCACCGGAATAAGACATAGATGAATCTGTAGACATTCCCAACAGCCTTGCTAGCTGTAAGCCATATTAGGCTATAATGGTAGGATAGAATAAATAAAAATAAGACCCTATCCATCCCCCGGACGGAATACAGGGGTGTATTCGCTTTCTTAAACTCTCCCCATATCCGTAATGACCTCAGCTTGTTGGTGCAGAGGGGCTGCGCTCCTATTTAAGAAGATGTGTTGTCAGAATAGACATTACAGTAATCGTGCCAATTGTCGAAAACCAACCCAAAAAGTATCAGCTTTTCAATTGGACGTATCATTCCGGATATATGTTCTTCTAACTGAAAACCCAAATGTTAACTGATAGTTTACATTTGGGTTTGTATATACATCGGGTGCTTTACTTTCGTCTCAATTGACTCTGGGTACCAGCAACCCCAGGGACGCCAAAAGGATAGTTTGAGGATTTTATCTCTAAAATTTCGATAGATGTCATAAAACTCGACGAAGTTATCTCCGGAATGTTACATCAAATCAACATCCATGAGTAGAATGTTGCGCACTGACATAAAGAATGAGGTTTCTGATGGAACTTTTTTGCTAAAAAATAAACTAGTTTTTAAGACTTTTAAATTAACCCTCTGGCACGTGTATATCAGTTCTGAAGTCTATAGTTTTCGCTGCATGACTTCCGAGCAGTTTTCATCAATAGATTGTTTCTTAAAGTTCCTTCAACCAACCCATATATCAACCAACTCATCAAACAACACATAATATATTCGTTATGTGTGTTTGGAGGAAAAGCAATTATAAACAACTCTGAAATCTCGTGACTGAGGGTTAATGTATAATAAAAATTGTGATACCGAAAGAAATAATTGATGGTAATTTTTAATTTATGTTGCGTATGAGTTTGATAAAAAATAAATCCAATTAAACCGCAACAGGTGAATTAATATATTCGGAGGTAATGCACAGGTATTAACGATGAATATTTCATTACTCAAGTGATGTTTTATTATCTGTGTGAACTGTTTTTACTTACTTGCCAAGTGACATTTATAGAGCGAGAAGAGAGCGGTGCAGCCCTAATTCCATGAGGGGCTCTCCTTGGGGCTGAAAAAGAGAGCATAGACGTTTAGCATACAACAAAAATTTAAATTCGAAGTCGAAATGGTTTCATATTTTATGTGACGCGGAAAGGGGAGTTCGAAGTGTTAAAAACAGATTCAAAAGGTTATGCATAATAAAAACAGATACGAGTGAAGAACGCACAATCCGCTCTCCAGGAATAATAGCAACTCGATTGTCGTAAAAGTCTGAAAATCAATTCTCGGGAGTCTATTATTTTTGCATTTCGAGGAAAGAAGCGTATTCTTGTAAAAATGATGAACTTTTTATTGCGAATTCGATCTTTCTAACGCCCTTGAGGGATAGAACAAAGGCAACAAATACTTTTTCAGAAACTAGGCAACATCAAAGAATTTAAACCAATTGTAAAGCGAGTAATTTAATTTAAGGAAATGTGACTAAGATGCTTTATTTGTGTAGAAAGTCTGAAATAGATATCGAAAAATTATGTTTTCATTTAGTTTTGTTACTTGTTGAGTAAAAATTTATAACCTTCAGCAACAGTCATGGAATTCATACAGAATCTACTGACAGTTTTAAATGAGAATGAAATAAATATCAGGTTTCCTTTCTAAGAAAATGTGCACTTTCTATAGAATAAATATAACACTTATAAAAAGATGTGCATGAATGTTCTCCTGAGTAACTGAAATGCAGACAAACAATAAGGAATTATTTATTTTAAAAACAGGAAAAATTACATTTCCCTAAAAAATATAAATTTATTTGCTTGAACAATTGGATATTTTGCCTATCCATTGTATGATTGCGTTAATCAAATATTAATATTGTGATAAGTATAGATACTATGATACTATAGTAATCATGCATATTTTTTGAATAAATTTAGTCATGCTTTTAGGAAAATCTAAAAACGAGATACATTAATAATTTCCTTAACAGCGTTTATATATATCGCAGCCAAAATTTTTCACAATATATTAAATGGAATTTTGGGCAATTATGTGTATTACTATTTTTATTAAATGTTTTAATTTTTCTACCAATTTTGTCATGGAATTACTTAAAGCTTATTTACGAGTATTTTTATTGAAAGAGGTAGAGCTTCCAGAAAATATGTTTAAAATACGTAGTTCGTTTAAATATCTTAAATAATAAATATTTAACCATCGTAAATTTTTATATTTTTAAGATTTTTAATAATTGTACTATTTTATTTTACCCTTTTTGAATTTATGGTAAACACTTTCGCTTCCTTTAAAAATGCATGTATTGATACAACTTCCTCCAAGTAATACTTACCCATCCATGGGCAGCTAATTTATGAAATGGTTAACACATTTATTAACACATTTCCTTATTAAAACTGCTTTATAACAGCTTAGCCATTTTATCTTTGGGTTTTAGATTAGAAAATTACTTTAAACTTCAGTCACAATGGAAATTTTCAATATCCTGACGATCAGAAACAAAAATAACCATTTTCAATTTTTAAATGTTGAAACACCTTTGCATACTTTACGATCTTATATAAGCATACAGAATCTATATGTTTTTGTAGTGTTTCGCATCTTAGAAGAAATCATACAATAAATTAAAATTAAATGGGCATCATTTACATACAGATAGCTAATCTAATTCTAAGGCAAAACTACAGCTAACGTGTATCATATCTCTAACATAAGAGTGAAAGAAATATAAAAAAGGAAGAATTCTGTGGACATGCGAGAATCTAGCTCACATGTCCACAGCACAACTGAAAGTAATTGACATAAAATGGCTGTTATGTATGGAGAATTTTAACTTTGAATGATGTCTGCATATACTTCTGTTGCACAGATATTAGATTCTATTTCAGTCCAAACGACAGCGCAGCGAGTTTCTACTCCATTGAGAGAAATCATTCATGACAGAGTTACAATGAATCTGTTCGTGAGGCCTTTGGATTCGAAGCTTATAACGAGCTTGTAGAGGTCGTATTTCTGTTCTTTCCAATTAAAAGAAACTATTAAATGAATTTTAATGTGACATTTCTCATAAAGACATCATTCCAAAATGACGAACCTATAAAGTCAGGTCACATGAAAGATGTACGTTCTGTGGAATAAAATATTAATATCATGGATAGATCAAATTGATGAAAGTTTGATGAGATAGACAGCCTTTGATGTCTCTTCTGGTCACGGATAATCAATTATTCCTCTATATCCTGTTATCTTCGTGTTCGTGGTACATATACAGCATCCAATATTCCTATGTTATATTTTATAAGTTAACTCAAACTGTCATCCAGTAATAGTCTTGTACTATACACTTATTTCTTCGAAAAATATTCATTATTTTATTTAAAAGGCTATTTGCAAGACCTTAATTTTACTTTCTTTTTATTGCTCTTATCTCATGAAAGAGATTAGTCATGGAACATAAAGTCTGTTTCAGTACTATTATTCTGATCACGCTGTGGAGACTCAATAACAAAGCATTGCATTGTTTTGAGTGAGTTTTTTCAATAAATAGTAATTCATAAAAATACAAGGACATATTTTCACCTAAATGTAACAATTTTGCTGCAAATGGATTATTCAGACTGTAAAATGTTTTCTACGGAATACTATGTAAAGTATAGCATATACATAGCATTATTCTGTTAAAATTAAGATATCTTATTTTTATAATTTTTCTATATAACAGGCACATTACTAAATCCTTTTGCGATCAGTCTCCTGATATAATTCAGGTTATTAGAGTCAAAGTTAATATACATTCGTTATCCAATCAATCCCTACACTTCAATCTTTCCTACACAACTTTCATGATACTGAAAATCTATTTATTTTTGATAATGCCCGATGCACGTTAAAAATATACTGACTACGTTAACATTTCAGTTGTACAATACGTAAACATTTACCGATGCAAACGCGTGTTTGCTAAGGGGAATAAATTATCTCTTAGTAAAAGAAAAATCTAAAAGTTGAAAAATAATTAGCTAATTAAATTAATTAGGTTAATTTAAATTCTCACATAAAAATAAATTAATGGAAAGCGCGTAAAAAAATGTACGGAAAAACCACATTAGCCGGAGCGTTAGTAATCTAAACAAAATCGAATTTTCCCCAAACTAATGCACCCATTTGAATAATTTCAAAAATAAACAAACTCCGTTATTACCCGAAAGATTATCACCACTCGCTTTTCCCGAGTAATACCCACTCCACGAGAAGCAAGAACAGCGCCGGTTAATTAATCCATTTTTTTTTAATTCCACAAGTCCACGCGATTTGTCTTTGCGGTTTACTAAGTCTGCAGAGTCACACTGCCCCCAGTCGCTCTTACCGCTACATTGTTTAAAGAGAGAGCATACCGCAACAAAGGCCTCTATACCTACGTTCTTCCAGTGTTGTGACAGCAACTTCGGCTCCGAACTGGCTTTCCCCAAGGGAGTTTTCGCACTTGACGCGGAAAAAATACCGATTCTTGGGCTTTAATCCGCGAATTACCAGCGTCGTCTCCATTCCGGGGACTGTCAGAGGACCCCCGGTGATCTGGTCTGAAAGAAAAGCAAATTAAACGTTAC
Source organism: Meta bourneti (assembly GCA_933210815.1). Lineage (NCBI taxonomy): Eukaryota > Metazoa > Arthropoda > Arachnida > Araneae > Tetragnathidae > Meta > Meta bourneti. Next base: position 14,122,561 of record OW119929.1, read on the forward strand.
TCGAAACTGAATGTTGTCTCTGGACGGCTTCCTAATGGTCTTGAGGCCTCTGTTTGGGCACTTTCTTTCGGCGCTGACAGCGGGGAATGGAAGAAAGGTGTAACCGTGGGGATGGATTTTCATCGAATCCACCCCACGGTGAGGGAATGGTGCCGAACGGGAAAATGTTAAAAACCTTTCAAGGGCCTTAAAAAGTAGATCATTTGACAAACAACAAAATATTTTTCCTTCTCGCTTCTTGTTTTGGAGACTAAATAACGCATTGATCTCGAAATACTTACTCTGATTTTGTTTTTCAACAAAGTCCTGTCTGACATAAATACTGGGTCACAGTAGCCCGCATGGACGGGTAAGGGATTAGAGTTTGTAGTTTGAAACTCGGTCGAACCAAAGACCGTTGCATACGTGGGGAAAAGTGCATGTTATCTCTGTCGGGGTTTCAAATGTGCTCACGTTGGCGTGATGTGGAAGTTTGGAGAGTGGGGTGCCAGCTCAGGTGTTGCCTCGTCATCTGACCGTGGTTCGAAATTACGTGTTGTTGTCCTCGGTCTTTCCCTTCAGGATTGATCCCGAACCGTCGCCAATGGCTCATTGTGTTGCACCAGTGGGACGTTAATTAAAATACCTACCTACCTCGACAAATTTAGTGAGCTTCTATTTGAACGCTGACAAATTCAGTGGGCAATCGTGTGAGTGCTTGCAAGAGCACAGCGAATTTAATTTTATTAGAGGTATGAAGATATAGAGACTGAGATATTAAGTCAGGTTCCAAAAGACCTTAAGAAAAATATTAAGATTAACTACCTACTGTTCTAAAACTACTGAACGAACTTGGAAATTATATACCGATATTAAATACGGTGGTTTGATTTATCGACAAATAAAATGTATACAATAATTACTGTATGCAAAGAAACTGCATAGAAAAATTAGCTAGGTAGTTGAATTAAGGTCGCATTGGAGCAACACATAGGTCTATTGGCGACAGTTCGGGATCCATCACAAAGGAGAAGATCCGAGGACAGCACCTCATCATTTTGTACCACGCTCATATTCGTTCATGGTTGCAAAACTATCCTTTTGGGTACCTCCTACCCTTTTGTGTAGGAGGTATCCAAAAGGATAGGAGGGGTAGCTTAGTTGAGATAGTCGTGGGTTAGCAACCAAAAGGTTGCGAGTCGAAACTCTATCTAACCAAAGACCGCCGTACACGTGAGGGCTGGTGTACGTTCGATCTGTCATGGGCTCAAATGTCCTCACGTTGACGTGGTGTGAAAGTTTGGAGAGTAGTCCCAACTCAGGTGTTGATCTCGTCCTTTTCATTACAAGGCGTTGTCCTCCAAACTTTCCCTTCGGGATTGACCCCAGACCGTCGCCAATAGCCCGTCGTGTTGCTGCAGCGCGATATAATTCTACGCCTTTGTTAGAAATCCGTGAGAACTGCCATCCCAAAAGACAGAGAGGGTTGAAACTGGAAACTACTTTTGAAGACTTTAACTCGGGGTTTCTAATTTTTAAAAAAAATCACAAAATTATAATTTTTTTTAAAATTACAAACTCCGAGTTAAAGTCTTCAAAAATATTCAAATATTACACTGTAAAAATTTCAAATTAATAGAGTAATTTTTAAAATTTAAAAAAATAATTTAATTAAATTGATTTAAAAAATATTAAACAAATTAAATTAAATTAATTTTTAAAAAAATCACAAAATTATAATTGTTTTTAAAAGGGACAAAAAATTATAATTTTTTTAGATAAAATATTAAAAAAAGTATGCATTTTATACCTTATTCCTTGTGTTAAAGTGTTTAAAAGTGCTTCATAAACAATCATAAAAAGTTTCAAGAATGTCTCTTAAGTAGTTTTTGAGTAACATGCCCCCAAACATGAAAAAGTATGTTCTGTGAAAAAAATACTTCCAATTAACGGATTTTTACAAATGAGGTATCGTTATAAACAGGACAATTCAAATTTTCATTAACAGCAAAAATCTCAAAAATGACTTTTTTCGAATTTTCATGTGCCGGACCAGCCGAATTTTCATGTGCCTAAAATGTATTTACAAATAAGTTAAAAATGTAGCATTCATTTAAGAATATGAAAAACTATCCGAAATAGACTAAAGTGTATTTATCGCCGTGGTCAACGAAAAACAAATTAAACGTTACTCGAAACTGGATCTTTTATCCCGACGGCTACTAATGACTTTGAGGACTTCGGGGACATTCTTTTAGAGCTGACAACGGGGAAATGGAAGAAAGGTGTAACTGTGGGGAGGATGTTGGATTTTGTTTGACGAGTGAAGGGTAATTGGTGGAAATTGAAAAAGTCTTAGTGTCAAGGGTTTTTTACCCTTTTCTTTTACCCTCTTTCTTCTCAAGCTTTTAATCAAGGGTTAAAAAAATAGTCATTTTCAAAAATATACCAGAAGTATGAATCAGCTTAATTAGTGTTGTGGTTCTCTTTCGCACTAAACAATTGTAGAAACTGAAGTAAATGATTCTGATTTTATTTCCAACATAGTGGAAAGACCATTTATTTATCACAAAGGCATTTTGAATGTAGCTTTTATGTACACGAATAATTACCAAGTTAAAATGTATTCAAATGTTGAATGCGTATACTAGGTGCTGACTACATCAATTGGCTAAAGTAAAACAGATATAGGTAAGTTACATTTTCGTTTATTTTGCATAGCTTGTGCTGTTGCGAAGTAATCTTTTTTACAAGTACATTCGGAAAACAACTGTTTATAAGACTAAACTGGCATGCAAAAGGATGAGAGTGAACATGTTGCACTACTTTTGTAATGAAAATTTACAAAGACGAAAGTTCGCTTTATGGAATTGGTAATACTTTAGAGTTGACGAACACACTGAAAATGTGCAGTATATTTTTTATCTTACATTATTTTTCTTAATTTTTACAAGGTCAATTTTAATATTTTTAGGAGGCATATTGGATTATTTTGTTTCATTGTTATGATGCATGGCGTCAGATTAAAAATAGAGTTTTAAAGACGAATATGTTTACAGTAGACGGGGACATAACAATTACATGAAACGAAAAAGAAAGTTTTACATGAGCAGGGGACCTCACGTTCACTCTGCCTAGATATATCTAACAGGAAAGTCTCCTCTTTACATCCGTACTCCTACCTATACCCCTTAGATTACTGCAGTCCTTCGATTAGAGTTAGGGGTAGTGATCTCACAAGTTTCTCGCTAAGCTTGTTTACTGTGCTTATCACTAGATTTGCATCCACATATTTTCTAGACAAAAACATATTATGGAAGTCATCATAACCGGGGAAATATTAACGTTGTTTGCCTATTCGTACATATGAAATATTTTAAATAATTTCATTTTCAAGGTAAAAATGTGCGTATACATTTTTATGTAATTTACAACTGTTTAATCTCGTATAAATGCGAATAATGGTGGCTTATAAAAAGACAGCAGTTTTCAGTTTATTAACTTGTAGTTCTTACCTCCTATTTGTCTCCACATGACTGTATACTGAGTAATAGGAGAGTTACCATCGAATGGTTTACTCCATGAGAGACGAACACTTCGGCTTGAAACATCATGGACTTCTGTACTCTGCGGGGCGTCAGGAATATCTGAAATTGTAAAACTTTTCATAAATATTTATCTATTTCATTTGTTCCATATGATAATCAATTTGTAGTTATCAAAACTAAAGAGTTCTCTAACTGTTACTGGAAGATTTTCTATAAATTAACATTTTAACCCTCCAAGTGGTTTCGAGGAGATATCTCGTCCATCAAGATCTGACAGATTTTGCTAATGACGAGATATCTTGTTCAGGATTTGATCAATTTTGTTAAGGGTAGCGATATCTCGTCGAGACAAAACTGCCCTATTACTCCAAAGGGAATGAAGATCCAAGTAGAAAAACAAATTGTTCTTTGCTCAGAATTGGTGACATTTTGGAACAGATTTTTGCACCAGAAACTGGCCACTACATGGCAGTTTTTGACGAGTAGATAAACCACCAGAAGACTTAAAGTTTGAACGGGTAACTTTGAATCACCCTGGTATATTGCATATGGGCTTGTAGGTTTGAAGTAGCTACATAAACCTTTCGATACTCTATCCATTCTTTCCTAACTAATTGTATGGGAACCTAAAGTCTATTGTTTAAAGTAAATGTTGACAATAATTTAATATTTTATGAAACCAGGATATGAAACAATCATGACTTTTTTTTAAATCAAAATATCGGATTTATTTGATTAAGTCAGATTTCTTTTATTTAAATTGGATTTTTATGATTTTAATTAATTCCTGCCCATACAAGTTTAAATTTGTTGGACATGAGACATGCAAATTGCAGTGTAGTTTCTAGATAGTTTTGATCTATTTAAACATTAATATGTTTTATGTAAAACGTTAATGTATTAGGAAATATAGCTAGGTAAATTTTTGAAAGATTAAAACGCGACGTAGGAATTAGTAAATCACATGATAGAGTAAATAGAACAGAGCCCCAGGTGCCAAGCATGAGCAATGCTTTTCCATCTTTAATCTCAAGCGGTTTAGATCAGTGTTCTGCAACCTTTTAATACCCGCGACCCGGCGAAAATAGGAGAAATACATCGTGGACCGGCGTCAGCCAGAAATAAAAACCAATGTAAATAGAATTTTATTTATTAAATCTAATGTTATTGTTGGTTAGTATGACATCTGCTGTTGCTTCTTTGTAAGCAAATTTGATATATGTGGTTGAATCGTTGTTTCTGAGAGACGAAGCGCTGCATTAACCTCCATTCGATTTCTCTGGTTTTTATTACTGACATATCTGAAAAAGTCTTTTTGACACAAATAGGAAGTCGAAAACACGACCACAAATTTGATAGCTTTATAACTCAGAGATAGAAATTCTTTATTGAGGGATATCCGAAACTGAGACAATGATTGCATTTTATGTCTGGACATCAGAAGACAACTCGATCAGCTTTTCTTTCTCACGAGGATCAAGTGCACATGATTTTATATCTTCCAAAAAGGGATTATTAATCCAGAGGTTACCTTTACGTGGATTTGCATTTTCAGGGAAATAATTATTAAAGTTTTCAGCTAACGCTCTTAAGTATTGGCTTATTATGTTGAACATGACTTTCTGGTTGATTTCAGCAGCATTCAAAAATTCTCCAAAAAGTGGGAATATTTCTATATCTTCCTCTTGTACGCTACTATCTCAAAGAGCCAGCTTCTTTTTGAACGCATCCATTTTATTTCTTAGTGTAAAAATATTCGTACAAGACCCCTAAAGAGAAATAATGTTCGTTCAGAAGGTTAAATATGTCAGCCATATACGCAGCTTAGACATCCATTCCTCATTCAACAAAAGCTCTACTAGGTCAGATTTTTGCTCTCGCATAAATTGCTTTACTTCTTCCTCAGTTCGAACAGGCGTGCAAGAACTCTTCCTCTCGATAACCATCTCACTTCTTTATGGAGTAGAAGATGTTGGTGATGTGAGTCCATACTCTCACACAATATCGTGAACAGCCTCGAGTTCATAGCTCGACTAATAATTTCGTTAATGATCTTCATCGCGTCATTCATCACGGTGTGTAGTTCAGTAGAAAGCTTCTTTGCAGCTAGATGCTCCCGGTGGATCATACAGTGAGTGAACAAAACTTCTGGGTGCGCGACTTCCTTTATTTTCGCAACTACTGAACGACGACCAGCCATGCTCGAGCACCGTCCTTACACACACCAACGCATTTGCTCCAGTCTAAGCTTGAAAATACTCATCAAGAGTATTAAATATCTCTGAACTAATGGTCCGTCCAGGTAAATCAAGGCAACAAAATTCTTCCCTTAAGTCATTTTCACTATACCTCACGAGGCACAGTAGGATAGCATGGTTACTCACGTCAGTTGATTCATCAAGTTGAATCGTGAAACATCTCGATTTCTTTATCCCCTCTACAACTTGCTTTTCAATATCGATGGCCATGTCAGAGATTTTCCTGTGGCGTCCGAAAGCGGTATAGCCTCTAGTTTTTTAGTGGCTTGAGGACCCAAAATTTCTTGAACGACATCTAAGATGCAAGGCTTTACTAACTCTTCACTAATTGTAAAAGGTTTTTTGTTTTAACTGTTTGAAGAGCAACTAAAGAAGACTCTTGGAAAACTAAGACTAGTCGTCATCGTTTTCATTCGACTTTTCTGAAGTTTCATCTGGTCACGAAATCTTTTAAAAAAATTCAGTGAATGAAAAAAATCCAAATCAATGTAATCTCTATGCTTCGAATGCAAATGACGAGCCAGTTTGGAAGGTTTCGTAGTGCCATTTGAAAGAACTTCGGAACATATTACACACAAAGGCCGTGGCGATAGTTCACTGCCAGGGGCTACAATAAAACCAAGCTTTAAATATTCCTTATCGTAATGCCTAACAAAGTTTCTTTTTCACTTTTTTGGTTTATTTTGCACATTACGAAGTATCTATTTATTTTTATTTCTTCTAAACTTGAAGCACTAGTACTTGGCATACTTTCGATACCATCACTAATTTTCTTCTGAATATTGTCCTTACCTCTACTAAAAATGGTTAAAAGATTTTGCTGTTTGACTTTTTTTCATCCATCTTACATGGTTTCAAATTTCACGAAAGAAATAATTTGTTTTCCGAAATTCAACAACACAATATTAAAAAACAATACGCATGAGCGCGAAAAAAACAAGAATTCTTGCAACGTGTTGTCAACGGCGAGCTGACGCAATACTGTCATTTGGCGGCCGCACACTTCGTGTATACTCGTCGAGTACAGGTCCCCGCAAAAAGGGGAATTTCCGGAATCGTGTAGCGGTATAGTCGGGTGAAAACATGGTAAAAGCTTTCGCGAAACGGCAATAAATTATTGAGGACCGGAGCCGATCCACGGACCACTGGTTTAGATTACTTTGATTTTAACCCATAACCAGTGACATGAATTTTTGACCCAGATAAATAAGGCTGCCGGATCCCACCGACACCATATTAGGAATTTTCAATCACGAATTTCAGAATTTGTTTTGCATTATGTATTTATCATATATGAATAAAATGTTTCGAATTGAATTTTTCAGTTTTGATAAAATAATTAATTGGTTCAAGACTTGCTTTTGAGAAAAATCATTTCACCAATAGAAAAAAATAAGAGGAACTTGTATCTTAAAAAAATTCCTACTTCTCATTAATTTTTAGCTTGCAAAAAATAACTTATTAGTGAAAAAAATTGGTATTTTTAATAAGTTAACAGTAAAAATAAGAGGAAACGAAAATACATAAATTTGACTTCAAATATGTGTATTTTTCAAATACTTTGAGCATTGACGAGTATTTAATAGGTATATTCGAAGCACACAAAAAGGGTTTATATATCAAACAAAAAATAAGCTTTTCTCTATGAACAACATAGAACAAGTGTAATAGCATCCCCAAGAACATGCCAATTCAGTGGAATTATGAGCTTGCAATAAAAAATTTATCAACTCCAATAACTTTCTGCTTTAATCCATAATCGTTTCTTAACATGCTCACTCAATTATCAGATGAGTGAATTAAATTTTACATTCCAAATTTCAATTCCATAAATATTGAATAGTTATTCCAGCAGTGTAAAGAATCCTAAAGTATCGATGCATAAAATTTCCCAACAAATGAAATAAAAATTAGCCACTATATTACACAAAACAAAATTAAACTATTAAAATTGACAATTCTAAAGGTTTATGTGCAAAATTGGAATGCTTTTGCGATACTGCAGAAAATCTTTTCATTGTGTCTATATTTTTTACGAACAGACTACAATACTAAATGAATAACTAGAACATCTTAAAAAAAGCAAGTTGCCACAATTTCAATAATTTGAGTGAATATATTTCGATCATATTCACTCATCACATAGTAAATGGTTTGAAATTGGCCATGTGCGATTTATAGTCACACGGAATGTTTAAAAAAACAACACTGATGAGTGATACCTATTCGCCAATGGCCGAAGATGGAAATACTAATTTGGTAATTATCATCCAATCAGCAAATACTGTTACTTAATATCTTCAAAGGGAGGATGATTTTCAATATAATTTTGTGGTGAACTCAGTACGAGCGAAGTTCTTAACTTGTTTGAATAAAATTACATGCATCTTGTTCAGATATTTCCTGTTAAATATCAAACATAACATAAAGAAAAATGAAATTTAAAATTTTGATTTAAATCAATGAATTTTTAATATTGTAAAAATCACTTGATTTAAATCAAGCTGATTTAAATTGGCATACCCTGTATGCAGCTACTAATGTATTTAGAAAAAAGTCCTGAGATTACTTAATTTCATCATTAGTTCAAAAGACTGATGCTTTTTAAACTAAACGGTTATTCACCCCAACTTATTTTTATATCTAATATATGAGAGTTAAAACCTTCCGGTAAAAATTCATTTATCATTTATTTTTATGAAGTAAAAGATCTGCATATGTAACCAACTACTTTTACAATCAGTTAAAATCAGTTACTAATACTAATAACTGATCATCCCCAGAGTCAACGAAGCATTGTATTTTTGTTTTTAAATGCAATTATCTTATTTTATTAACGCAAGAAATCATTTCAATGACTTCAGTCGCGAAAGGAACCCTTATAGATATAATGCCCATTCACAGCAACACACACTTCAAGTGCCATTAAAACAATATTTACATTAAGCATTCAAATGTTAACAGCGAAGACTCGGTTATTTGATTAGTCGGCAAGTTCCAACATTCCGGTTGACAGACTGCACAGGGGAAAGATTCATCATCTTGTTAGAATATATAAATTATCGCAGAAATGTTATTAAAACCGGGTGCGTGGAAAGTAAACAAGTAAAGTAAATAACATCTGCATATTCCAACTGTTTTTACTATCAGTTGAAAGAAACTGACAAACACAGAATGTCATCTAAGCATCGAGTTTTTGTTTTCAAAATGCAATTGTGAGACTCACGTTCGTTGTACGGAATATTCTCGTAGAGATGAAGACTGGTGAAAGTAATAATTATTGGGAGGTTAAAAATATAAATTAATCAAAATTAACTAAACATCAAATGCTGAGAAAGTTTAGCTTAGAACAGATATTCGGAGTGAAAGATGCGAGTCCTTAGTTTGTATAAATAGTGCACTATACATATGTATATAATAAATCATGTATGGCAAGATTGCGATCCTTTCTGTGTTCACCACATTAATATTAGTGTACCGCTCGACCAGATCTGTTAAGGCAATCAATATTTCAGGAGCAACTTATACTTTTTGACTTTGCGCCATAAAACGTACAAAACCATATAGTATTTCAAAACGACATTGAATTAATTAAAAAATTCAGATATTCTTTACAGATATTACGCTCATTCATAGCAACATCCATCGCATTTTGAAAAGTACCATTAAAAGCAATATTTACATTAAACGTTCAAATATTAACTGTAAAGGCCTGTATGGTTTAATTATTAACACTCCTGACAGAGCCTGCGCAACATTCTCAGCACAAGTGGAAGATTCGTCATCAGGCTAGAATGCATAAATTATTAGAATCTCAGAACTGTTATTAAAAGCCGGATGCGTGGTAATAATGGGTTGTCCATTCAGATATACGGGTCCATTAACTTCAACTGCACTTAAATATTTTAATGCCATTCCGAGATTGCTTGATGTCTTACCTTGTATTGTGAGCTGTATGTTCTTGGCATCATCCCCATAATCATTAACAGCAGCGCACGTGAAGAGAGCGGAGTCTTTCTTTTCCACTTTCTCGATGATGAGTTTCGATTGACCTCCTAATGGAGTTTCCTCGGAAATCTGAGAGTATCTAAGAACAGACATAAGGAAACGATACTTTGCATGTCCTCAGCTATCGAGGTGAAATAATTTTATTTTTATCAAAAGATTATCAAAAGCCAGGACGTTTTATTTAAGAAATACGTTTGCCTTACGTTTTGTTAAGAAATATGGTTACCTTACGTTTTTTAGATATATGCTTACCTTACGTTTTATTGAGAAATACGATGACCTTAAGCTTAATTGAGATGTGCGCTTACCTTATGTTTTATTCAGAAATATGTTTACCTTACATGTTATTGAGATATGCGCTTACCTTAAATTTTTATTTAGAAACACGTTAACTGTTTCGAAACTGTTTTTCATGACTACAATGTACGTAAAATGCCAAGACTTATTTAGTTATTAATATAAAGATATGAATCTCTGTAGTGTTGTTTTTATGATGTATTTGATAACTTTGTGCATGGAATGAAAGGATTGAGAAGAACAGCTAATTTTTTTAAAAATATTAAAATCAATTATGAATGTTTTTTACTGTTTTCTATAGAAGTAATTTTAAAAGAAAAAATAACAGTAGTACATATAATTCTATGCACAAATTATGGAAAATATTACTAGGAAGATGAAGGAAAAATATTTCATAAAAAATTACGGACTTCAAGCATAGGCATTTTAAAGTACAGTAGTGTTTTTCAATTGAATATTTTAAATTGTTGTTTATGTAAAAGATATTTTTCTTTTCTAATAGATATTTCATGTGTATTGAAATAAAGTACACTGAAATATTTTCTTGTAAATGTAAAATAAAAATTTCTCAAAGGGTACTGTTAACTTAACGAATTTTCTATATTTTCTGTGCTTAATCTGAAAGCATAGTATTTTTACTACTTTTAATTTTCTAAGGATATCCAAAGTTAATAAAATGTCGATGTTAAAAAATTCAATTTGTTAACATATTGAATAACACTAACAACATTCACGTAAAATTTAAAAAAGTCCTTATTTCTTTCACATAAATTACGACGTTCAGATTTCTTTAATTATATACTAATTTCAAAGCATTATTTTGTTTTGGCACTATTAAATATATTCGTCACACAATTCCTCAGTTTGATAATTACAAATAACGTACACATATTTTGAAATTTATGAAATATATTTGGTAGTTTTGCCATATTCTCCACTGAAAATAAGTTTTACGTAAAACTATTGCACTATGGACACAACAAAAGTTATAGGCACTCTGCACAAAACAAGCCACATTGAATTATAATCCAATCCATCATCTAATAAATCGAAATAGAAAAAGGAACTTCCCATTCAATCCCAAGCTACAAAACCAACACCACTACTAAAAACACATTTCGGAATCAAATTAATACAGAAATTTTCGCAACTCCGATTAATCATCACAAACGCGAGCACGCATTCCAGAAGATAGAAATTATCCCGATGCTCCAAGAATTCCTAGAAATCGGAAAGTTTCCCCTCATACCAACTCCACCGTGAAACACTGCGATTAAAATATGCCTCACGAGCACTAACCATTCTTTTTGCACGAAAAGATTCTTCAATTTCCTGACATTTAAATTAATCTCACGCCGTCGGTCGCCGCGTCCGTTTTAATAAGAACGGAATCGATGCTAAACGTACCGTATCTCAGCGACGGGGTCCAACGCGACTCCATTTTTCTTCCATGAAAAAGACATCGGCTTGTCGCCCAGGGCATGGCATTCCATGGTGGCACGTTCGCTCCTCCTGGCTGTCATCATTGTGTACTTGGAGTGGAACTGGGGGGCACCTATGAAATTGAGTTTATTTTGCGAGTTACTTGATATGGGCTCCTTTAATACACGGCATAAATTTCAAGTTTTGGATGCCATTGATTAATAAAAGCTGATGTCATTGTTTAGGGTAAAATAGTAATTCGCGGTGAGGCTTTGGCGTGACTTCAATTTTCAGTCAATATCTAATGGTAATTGTTAACTTGATGGTAAGGTGAACTTTGGCGACCGCACTGTATTCTAGGATTTAAACATTTCCGAGATTTTTAGGCTAAAACCTTAGTCAACGGTGCTGTCTTGACGTTATTTCAATTTTCAGTTGCCAAGCCAATGCAAATTGTAATCATTGGTATTGATGATTAGACGCCAACTTGACAAATTTTGGTGACCTCACCGCATACTAGGATTTAACCTTGATTGGTAATCATATTTGTATTTAGGAACGTTCAATTCAGTGAGTGATTCGTCTGGAATTCTGACGTCCTTCCTTCTTGTTTATTAGCTTTTGTTGTTGCAACCCCTTAGAACTGGTGACAAATTTCCGCTTGGCATTAAACGACCCCTAAAATGACTCGTTACGCTTCTTAGATCTTAATACTATTTTACTTTTTAAAAATAACCATGGGATTGTGGAAGGTGTTATGAGAAAGGTGTTTTGCACAATTTCGTTATCTTTATATTCAAAAGTTGATTTACAAAAGATAACAAGTTGAAACAAGTAATTACCAAGTTAAATTAGAAACAGTTTTTGATACATATTATTACCAAACACTATTAAAAACTAATACAGTACAATATTGCCAAACATTATACATATCAGCAAATTGTTAGTGAGAGATATAGTATATAAGATAAGATATAGTAATATGTATTGGATGTTGAATAAATTCTCGCTGTTTTTTTGTGAAAATTAATGTTTTATTTTAAAAAATCATTAAAAAACATGTTACTGAAAGTATTGTCCATCGCTAGCCACTACTTTTCCCCATCTTTCTGGCAACATTTGAATTCCACGTCGGAAAAACGACACGTCTTTTGAGGCTATCCAAGAGTCGACCCAATTTTTGGCATCTTCATAAGAACGGAAGTGCTGCTCAGCCAGGCCATGCGTCTTCGACCGGAACAAGTGGTAGTCGGAAGGGGCAATGTTCAGGTGAATACGGCGGGTGGGGTAGGACTTCCCACTTAAGCGTTTCCAAGTAGGTTTTTACCGGTTTTGCAACATGTGGCCGAGCGTTGTCATGCTGCAAAATGACCTTGTCATATCTCTGCTTGTTTAGCGGCCGTTTTTCCTTCAATGCTCGGCTTAATCGCATCAATTGTAGTCTGTAGCGATCTCCCGTGATGGTTTCATTTGGTTTGAGCAGCTCATAATAAACTATACCCAGCTGATCCCACCAAATGCAGAGCAGAAGCTTGGAACAATGGATATTCGGCTTTGCTGAAGATGTTGATGGATGGCCGGGTTTACCCCACGATTTTCTACGCTTAGGGTTATCGTAGTGTATCCATTTTTCATCGCCAGTTACGATACGATGCAAAAATCCTTTCCTTTTCTGCCGTTGAAGCAGTTCAACGTCTCTCGGTTTCAACTCGTATGGCACCCAATGACCTTGCTTTTGAATCATTCCTAATGCTTTCAAACGTTTCGAAACTGTTGTGTGATCAACTTCTAATGATTCTGCAAGTTCAGCTAGCGTTTGACATGAGTCTTCATGAAGTAATGCTTCCAATTGTTCGTCTTCAAACTTCTTCGGTGCGCCAGAGCGTTCTTTATCTTCAAGATCAAAATCATTATTTTTAAAGCGTTTAAACCAATCTCGACAAGTTGTTTCAGACAGAGCATGGTCGCCATAAGTCTCAACAAGAATTCTGTGAGCTTCAACTGCAGATTTTTTTTGAATAAAATAGTGCAGTAAAATTCCCCGCAAATACTCTTTTTTTGGCACGAAATTTGACATATTTAACGCAATGAAAAATAAAGTTGTTTACACTTCCGCGAAATAACATATACTGGATTTCAAGCTTGCTTATAGTACTTGTAAATAGATGCATCACTATCATAAACTAACGCAACCAGTTCCGGTAACGCCATTTGTTGGAAAACAGCGAGAACTTATTCAACATAGTATATAGTGTTCATTGTAAGGCTTATTCAGCATGACAGCACATTTGTTAATTAATTTAAAGAAATAGTATGGTTATCAATATAGTTATACAATCTTCTATTAACTTAAAGAAATGAACCACACTTAGTTTTCAATTGTAAATAAATTTGATATTTAAGAAATCATTGTTCTTACTAAATTATCAAAAAAAATTCAAATATTTGTATTAAACATCAAAATTATGTTTTATAAGTAGTTTGATTCTACATTTCAATTTTACTTTTTAACTTTAAATGCAATGATAAAATGCGCACTTTCCCAGTAAGTTTGACTGTTTAAATGACTTTTTTAGTTCAATTTTAAATTTAAATTAAAATACATTAATTTGATTAAATTGTGGGTAACTTAAAATGATGCAATTTTACTCAATTTTACAGATTCAATGTAGAGGTCATTTCAAATTTTTGTCAGTTGAAATTTTATAATTAAGGAGTTGCCACACAGAAAACTATCAAAATAGAAACAAGGCACAGAGAGAGAATTGAACGTCCCTTTCAATATATCTTTCCTATCATTTCTACATTTTACTTTCCATCCAAAATCAATACAAATATCATAATAACGACACATAAAAGACATATGTTGGTTCTTAGTAACAATAAAGAAACCTAATATTTGAATTCTCTAAAAATATAATATAAGTATATTTGAATGTTCCCAGAATATGACAATTTGAAAATCACGCAATATAGATAAATATTAAATTTATGTTTATTTTCCAATAAAATAAGACTTACTGTGTACAGACAGACGTACAACGGTACTCAGACCAGCACCAACTCCATTATTAGCCTCGCACAGGTAAAATCCTTCGTCAGCCGTTTCAATGCTTTGGAAATTCAGAGATCCGTTGACGAGAATATGAACGTGGGAGCTGCTCACGATGGTTTTGAATTTCTCTGGCGGTTCACCTGAATTCAGATTCAAAACGAATTATAGTATTTCAGGCAAAAGATCAACCACAATGAAAATGGGTATAACCCTAGGAGGGTCGTGAGATTTCCGAGAATTTTAGTATTGTTTGTACCACACAACGTACATAATGATTAAATGACCACATCAAAAGATCAAAGAATCATACAAAACATTCTACTGGTCAGGATGTTGGTTAAAATATGAATAGGTTAAAAAAGGTAGAAAAATCAATTGGTAGAGATTTTGTTACAATATTAATTGGTTAAAAGATAAATAAATTGGGGTAAAGATGGTGGTTATAATATGATTTGGTTAAAAGATAAAACACAAATCAATTGGTGAAGATGTTGGTTACAATATGGATTAGTTAAAAGATGAAAGAAAAATCAATTGGTGAAGATATTGATTACAATATGGATTAGTTAAAAGATGAAAGAAAAATCAATTGGTGAAGATATTGGTTACAGTATTGATTGGTTAAAAGATGAAAAAAATCAATTGTTAAAGATGTTTACAATATGAATTGGTTAAAAGGTAAAAGAAAAATCAATTGGTGAATATGTTGGTTACAATATGAATTGGTTAAAAGATAAATCGATTGGTCAAAATGCTGGTTAAAATATGACTTGGTTAAAAGATAAAAGAAAAATCAATTGGTAAAAATATGTATCCTTTAGAGAGTTAAATGTTTATTTTCTGTTTCTTACTATTGGCAATTGGTAGACGGTCCCCAATATCTCTACTTTTTTAAGCTATCCGTTTCACGCGAATGCAAAACTAACTTTTGAATTATTTTTCCCATGAGCGCCCTAATTAGTATTGAATTTAGAAATGCGTTTTCGCTATGGTTCAATATCGTTGATGGAAAAGTGTAAATAATTACATTTATCGAATCAGTCTGAGCTATTAATATGCAAGGGGTCAGAATCAGGATCAACCACACAATCATCATATCACACAATTCCTTGCATAAAACGAACCCTAAAGAGTGTTTATGGATTCGATTGGACGTGGTAGATATTAAATGTGTACCTGCAACTGATAGTTTAAAGCGCACATTTGATTTTAAAAGCCATCGGATGCTTTATTTTCGTCTCAGGTACGGAAATCCCAAAATAATAGTTTGGTGTTTTAAAAGTTGAAATTTTAAATGACCGGAAGTGACGTCATAAAACTTTTGACATGAATACCTCTGGAATAAGGCTCATTTGATTTGCCCGCACTGCTGGCAGCCTGCGAGGTGTTACTCTGCATTTACCCTGAGCATATTTTTTTACTGTCAGTAGAACTTTTCTTGTGTGTATATACGGTAGGTAATTGAATTAACGTCTTCCTAATGGTTCTTGTGTTCACCCTTACGGGTGTGAGAAAGCATTTCCAGGGGTGCGAAAGAAGTTTCTAAATTTCCTATGGAAACTACCGGTTGTGAGAAACTAGAGAACGCTATGTCGACTTTTGGGACCACACACTCCTACCCTCTGCCTTCGTCTCAGCTACTAAGGAATATAAACTGGAGTAAGTGATGCTGCTTCGAAGCCGGCACCAAAATGCACCAATGCAATGCCAATGCAAATAGGCTAGAAAAACCTATTTACTGAGAAATATTTTACTCTGAGGTAATAAAAACTTCTATTTTGAATGAATAATCCCATTTTTAGGTTGTATTAATTATTTCTTCCACGAATAAAATGCAAAATTATGGTTTTAATGGGAATTATCAGGATAGCATTTTTTCTGCCTTTCAGACTGAGTTTGTAACTCCTGAGTCCAGAACCAGACAAAATTTAAGGGGAAGAGAGAACACCAGGAAGTAGCTACGTCTATCTACTTTTAACCTTCTAGGAGGTACACATGTTTCTAGTGCCCCAATAAGTGGCATCGCACTTACCAGCTCATGCAGTACAATAAGAAATTGGTTGATATGCGCATGTGTTCGCATACTCTGAGTACGAACGTTAACGAGGTGGTTTGGCGCAGAAACGAATACTAATTTTCGTTAATTTACCAACATTAATCAGTGACTAAAGCCCATACCGGATACGATCACGGGATTACATAGAGGTCTTCTGCAAATTTAAAAAAATTATAATTATTATTTTATTGATTGTAGTAACTCTCGTTATGTCGAAGAAACTCCAATGGAAAGACGATTATGTTGCTTATGGATTTACTTGTACAACAGAAAAATATAGAATTCAATGACCACAATGCATTTATGTTGTAAAATCTTTTCAAACTCCAATCTTAAACCCCCAAAGTTGTTTGAGCATTTCACCAATCAGCATGGGGGTGAATCTGCAGAACATACTCTTAACATCTTGAAGTCTAAGAAGGCATGATTTGATACCAGTGGTACTATCACAAAATTTGAAGTTGCTGCAATTCAAAAGCCCTTGTTAGGAGCTTCTTATAAAGTGGCATATCTGGGCTAAGAAAAGAAAAGGTCATACAATAGTTGAGGAATTGGTAAAACCATGTGCACTTGAAATGGCAAAAAATGTATTGGGCTCTGAAGCACGAAGAAAAATTCAGTAGATTCCGTTATCGAACGATATGATTCGATCGAACATTCAAGTTCTCAGTGTTGATATCTTACTGCAAGTAGTATAAGATATCGAAGCCAGTCTTCTAAAATTGACTATTCAACTGGACGCGTCAACTGATGTTGATAATTGAAGTCAATTGTTGGAATTTGTGCAATACATTAAGGATAAAGAAATATTGGAAGAATTTTTATTTTGTGAGCCCCTGGAATTGACGACAAAAGGAATTGATGTTTTCAATCATATTAAAATCTTTTCTGAAACATCAAATACCCATAAATGTGATAGGCTCAAATTGCACTGATTATGCATGTAGCAATGTTAGACAACAATTCTGGAATTTTTGCATATATCAAGACAGAAATACCCAAATTATAATAACTCATTTCATGTTGCACCGTCATACACTTGCATCGAAAGCTTTGCCAAAGAATTTAAAACATTTAACTATTGCAGTAAATGTAGTAAAGTATATCCGAGGACGAGCGCTTAATCATGGTATCTTTCATGCTTTGAACGAAGAGATCGGTGCTGTTCATACTGTGCTTCTTTATCACACTGAGGTAAGGCTCTCCAAGGGCCGCATGCTAAGCAGGGTTTTTGAATTTCGCGAGGAAATTATAATTTCTTACCAAACAAAATTGTGGATTTAGTTAAAGCTTTTGAAAAAAGAGAAGCGATACTTAGACTAGCCTACTTAACAGATATATTTAGCCATCTGAATGAATTAAACACATCAATGGAAGGATTTGGTAAGAACATAATAACAGCTAGTGGAAAATTATCTTCATTTATTGAAAACCGAAAAATTTGGAAACTGAGTTGAAAATGGGAATTTTGCAAAATTTCCTTTGCTTGATTCAATCGTTCTAGAAAATGAGAAAATAATAATTATACCTGAAATTGCAATACACCTCCAACAATTGAGTGAATCATTTCATGGACCACGGGAATTATTAGCAAAATTCATACATAGATACTGGATCCATTTCTATTTGACCCAGATTATATGGATGACAGCGATTTAATAAAAGACTCTTATTGAAATGCAAGCCAATGCACGTATTCAAATAGAATTTGAAAAACTGGACTTGGAACAATTCTGGTGTACACAGTTAGAAACTAATTCACAGCTGGCAAAAGCAGATTGAAGACACTTTTTCCATTTGTCACCACCTACCTGTGTGAAATGGAATTTTTATCACTTTTGCACATTAAAAACAAAAGGCTGAAATCGCTAAAATACCGCTTAAAGTGATGTCTTACGCGTGACTCTTTATAAAAGGAGCCTCGCTTCAAAAGTATTATTATGAATAAACAACATAACCATTAAAAATTCAGATATTGTTTTTATGTATATGTGTTTATTTTTCAATACATAAATTATCTTTGAATCGATGTGTACGACAGATTTAACGTGCACCAGCCCCACGTACACGGCGGTCGTTGGTTTGATCGCGTTTTGAACTCGTAACCCTCCTATTGCTAATGAGCTACTCTTCCAACCGGGCTACCACGGCCCGTGTGTATATACGCTCTTGACGACTATTTGTAAGCGTGTTCTTGAGATCAAGCATAGAAATACATTTGAACTCAATCTAAAAATATCGGAATGCCCCGTCCAATAGAAAAACGGGTAACACTTTTCCTGGCTGGTTTTTGACAAGGAATCGCGTACTAAGTTTATTGGGCTGTGGATTCTGACGATAAACATGAAATATATACGTAGACTGATCGTAGCTATTGAGGGAGCTTCAAAACGTGTGACCGACATGTCGACTAATAGTCACGTAAATCCTCTGAGAAAAATTGACTTGGTTGGCCTATTTGATATCATATCTCCTCGTTTGGCGATGTAAACTCTTTTGGCGGAGTTGGTGTGATTCCGCATTTTTATAGGTGACGATAAAAATGGTGAAATCGCCAAAATCTACTACTATCGGATGATCAATCAATGGACTAAAAAGATAATGAATCAATTGATGGGCGTCTTCTCCCGTCCCGTGGGCCAATCAGATGATGAATGCTAGGTTCCACCCAGTATAATAAAGCAGTCTAGTTCCTACTAGTTTTGGTCGCATGATCCTGGGTGCATAAAAAGGTTACCATTCCTCACTCTATTTTTATATTTCCTCTATGATTCTTATACCATCATGTACAGTTTTTTGCTTTATAATGCATTCATCATGCTCGATGTCAATAGTTTGGTGTTTTTAGTGCATAGAAATTTCGACGCGAAAATGTTCGAAATACCACGTCCAATCGATAAATGGGAATCTTTTGAGGGTTGGTTTTGGTCATGGTATTGTGCTGTGGGACTATTATTCTGTCTATTCTGATCACGCCATATATTTTCCAATCTTCTTTTGGATTATCTGTAAAATTTACTTTTACTAGCTTGCGTTACTCATTTGAAGAAGGTGGGTTCAATGAAGTCTTCAAAAATTCAGTGATTTCATTAACCCTCTGATGGGTTCACATACAAATTCCACCTTGCAGCCTTCTACTCTGCATGACTTCTAACCAATTTCTGCCTTCTTGGCCAATATAATCTTTCAACGGATTCTATTCTCAGGATTGGAGCATTATAATCTTTCCGAATGATTATATTCCATGCAAAGGAGCAATTGACTATTTCCAAAGGATTATACTCTTAGCAAGTGAGCAATATATCTCTTCAGGGGATTCTATTGTAAGGACATGAGTAATAGAATATTTCTAAAGGTGAAAAATCGATGGATTTTTTCAATCAATAGATGCGGTTATTTACTCATTAAGTGTGTTGTGAGGCAAAAGCAAACTACACCACTTGGAAATCTCGCGACCTTCAAAGGTTTAATGAAGTTGGGAAATAAAAGAATAGAAATGTCTGATTTTTTTGTAAGAAACATGTATTGTCTACCGATTCCTTTTTATTATGTCTTCATAACATGACAAATCAAAACATGTGCGCAAAATCAATATTTATAAAATCAAATAAAATGCAAAAATATCATAATTTTTTTTTAGATCAGTTCAGCCTTTTACAAGCCCTTGTGTCATTTATCACAAAATATAAAAACCAATTTCCAATTTCGTGTGTTATCTCTTGATTCAGTCTAAAAAGTAAATCACCCGAGTTTCACCTCTCTAATAGTTGAGGGACATTTCTATCAAACCAGTGATAGTGATCTTAATAATTAATGAAGCGCCGTATGGATAAAACAATCTTTCCGAGTTTGTGTATTCATTAGTTGAAATTGATGATCAAACTGTGCATCTATTTTACGTTATTTTGAGAATTTAGATAAGAACTCATTCGTGTTGATGATTCATATCTTAGTCATTTAAATTATTTTTATATATATTGTGTTATCAAAATTCTATTAAATTTTTAAACATAAAAGGAAAAGTAATGAGTGTTTATCACTGGTTCAAAGGCTAACATTATTTATTCACGAATTCAACTGCACAGTTAATAAACGTTTCGTCTTTCTGATGAAATATGAAATGAAAAGCAATTTTATATTTGCGTCTTCTGGAAATGAAAACTGTCTTCAAACCAGTTTGACGAAATTTTAATTAGTGCTTTAAGTATATAAAAATTACACGAAGCTAGATTTTTATAGCAAGGTGTAGACCTGTTGCAATCTTCTGTGTGTATTTTGATTTACAGATCTGTATACCAAAATTAAAAGTATATGATTTTTCCAATTAAAACTGACAGGTTTGAAATATTTTTCAGATAGCCTAGAATAGATTTAGTGTCCTTTTAGAAAAATAATAATTATTTTTCAGAGAATTGTACGGCTAGAATGTTATACCAACCAAATGAATTTTGAGTGGAATGCTTTTTGGTTGGAACTCAATTTCTGGAACCTATTAATTTTTTATTCAGAATCATATATGTTAATCTCTATTGTAGTACCAACTAATTTGTAACAATGACTATGAAATATTAATTTACAATTTACGCTTTTAAGAGTATTGTGGAAATGTTTCGAACATCTATTAAAGGACTAATTTCGAACATTTGAAATAATTTTTTAACTGCATGATTAACTCATTAAATAGTTCCTATGTATTTCTAGTTAGTTGTAAGTGAATTTTTGCATACAAATTATTAATTGAAATTATCTCTGACATTTATTACTTTGACAAATGGATTTTTTTTTATTGCACAAATGGTATTTAGCTCGCGATATCTTCACACGTTAAAAATTAGAGAACTCGCTTTCATTCTTCAACCTTTCTAAATAAACCTAAGTATTTTAAATTGCTCGATTCAAGAGACCTTAGTTCATCCAATCAGAAATGCATTTCATATTGTTTTAATTCTTGTTTTTTCATGTATAAATATCGTTGCTTGATACCCAGTACAGTATAACACATTATCTTTCGATATATCTAAATGGCGCAGCTTGTCCGTCTGTGGATCTTGTGCCATAATACCCAAAATTCCTTGATATATTCAACATGTAAGTCGACTTTGCGATATGTACATCTAAATGTAGAAATCAGGGGTTATACGAAAAAGAAAAATTATCTCTGATTGTATATATATATATATGTGTGTGTGTCGCATCTTGTGATACGTTACACAACTCAAACTGAAGATTTGGTTACTTTTACAATTTTGATCTATTTTATTAAACTCGAATAGATCATGAGGATCAAATCAGGATACATGCGACACATTTTAATAATGATATGATGGATTACAAGTCACTGTGGTATATATGGAAATGAACAGGCTGACCGATTGGTTAAGGGAGGAGCACAATTGCCCCAACCTAAATCCCCTTTACCTCTATGTAAAACATCAAGAATCTTATATGTTCGTCTATAAAGAGTAATAGACTCGCAATCTACGAAGAGATGTCTACAGGCAAGAAGTGGAATGTTTTATTGAAGAATAAAACTCGTATTCCAGGTTCCTTGCCCAGAACTGTAGGAGTCGCCTGCTTTCGACTTCTTACCAGACATGACTACCTACACTGCTACCGTAGTGGAGTAGCGAGATCAGCTCTATCTGTCCCCTTTGCAAACTGGACAAAATGACTGTAGACCATATCAACAACTGCCCTAAAATTCCTGATAATGGCATTGCAAATTCTAATATTGTCGATAGTGTTTTAAGCCATATTTTTTCATTTCAGAACTCTATTGGGATGCTAGTCGATTGGTGACCGATAAGCGGAAGAAGGGCGTAGGATAAAATAATATGAACGAATGCTACCAATTTGATATTAAGAAGAAAAACCTGCTTAAGGATTTTTTAATCTACTTCATGCGGAATAAGTTTTAGCCTAGTTGAACTAGTTCGCTGCAGTTCATTGTGTGGTTTTATATCCCCTCTGTATAATCAATATTATTTATTGATATCGAAATTTTTTTAATACATACTCCTAAAGAAAGAGTATGATTCTTAAAAACAACGTTCATTAGTGGTTTACCACCTGCCAAAACACCTTCGAATTACATGACAAAAGCAATATATGTGGATGTAATACATACCATTCATATTATATATTGTTCGATACAACCGTTATTTTTGATAGAGCACGACGAATTTATATTTAAACTTGTATGCATCCAGCTTTTGTGTTTCTGACATTTCTCTTTCAAGCTTTCTTTATGGGTTCAATTTTTACCCCGTTTCACATATTCGTTTCTGTAATATGTCAGTTTCCGATCCCCATACGTTTCAATAATACAGGCTCCTCTTTGCTTCATGATTTCCTTTTTGTCGTAAACTTTTTACCTATACCTGCTTTGAATTTATTTCCTAGCTGCAGGATTCGATGAAACGTTCAATACTTCTGTCAGCATTTCTATAATACTCGTATATTTTGTTTGCTGTTATGTATTCGCGTAGTTGCATCATGCAATTGAGAAGACTAGGAGAAAGCGTATGCTTCAATTTTATTCATTCTGAGAGGCATATATGTGAAATAAATAGTTTTCCTTCCGTTTGTTTTGAATGGGTCCAAGTAAAATAAGTAACTAACAAATAATAGTAAGATGTTTTACTGGTAAGAGTTCTTCCATGATAAAGGCATGAGTGTTTTGGAATCTTTTTATACCTACACCCCTCTCCGGCCTATCGGCCATCAATCGACGAAACGCCCAATAGAGTTCTTAGGTGAAAAAATATGGCTTAAAAACACTATCAACAGCACTAGAATTTGCAATTCTATTCTGGAATTTTAGGACAGTCATTGAGGTGATCTCCAGTCATTTTGTCGAGTTCAGAAAGGAGATAGATAGCTGATCTCGCTACTCCACTACGGTGGAAGTGTAGGTAGTCATGTCCGGTAACAAGTCGGAAGCAATCGACTCCTACAGCTCTGGGCAAGGAACCTGGGATACGAGCTTTATTCCTCAATAAAACATTCCACATTTTCCTGTAGACATCTCTTTGTAGATTGAGAGTTTATTCATCTTTTAGACGGGCATATAAGCCTCTTTATGTTACGTAGAGGTAATGGGGATTTGATTTAGGTTGGGGCAGCTGTGCTCCTGTCTTCACCAATTGGTCCGCTGTTCATTGCCATATATACCACAGTGACTTGAAATCCACTATATGGCAACTTTTTTTAACCTTCCCAATAGTAGCGTAGTTTTTCTCTACACCGATACACAAGATCATGTTAATTTTGACAAGGCGTGGTAAGATCGAATATTGCTGCCTGTGAATCGTCAGCAATATTAGGTCCTTTATTATTACTAATAATATTAATTTGGGGAGAACTAAAATTTAGTATCTAAAATTATAATCGATTTCTGGCTTCTGATTTCAATGAGCTGAGTAAGTGATTTTGAAACAGTTGTATTCAACGTGACAAAGTATATCATATATCCTTCTTACAACTTTTTCTCTAAATCTGAAATTATTTATACATAAAACAACAAGGAGAGTTTAGGGTCAGAGTTTATCACCTCCTAAATACAGCTGGTGTCAATTCAAGAGAGATGTTTTCCAAGTACGTTGCTTCAGCACTTATATAATTGCGTTACTTAACTATTTTTAATGATTATTTTAACCTTTTAAGTAGCTTGGATGAGATATCTCGTACAAGATCTGGAAAATTTTGCTAATGATGAGATATTTTGTCGAGACAAAACTCTGCCCCATTACTCCGAGGGGAATGAAGATCCTAATACGAAAAAAAATTGTTACTTGCTTCGAACTGGTGACAGTTTGGAATAGATTTTTGTTTCAGAGATCTGGTCACTACAGGGTGGTTTTCGACGCGAAGATAAACCATCAGGAGGGTTAATGATGGTACAGAAAATAATATTTAACCCTCTGGGTATTTGTACGAAAAAATCCGTTTTGTAACATGTTTTCTACACCGCGACATCTAGGCAGTTTCGACCTACTTGACCAGTAGAATCTTTCGTAGGATTTTTTCAACCAATCGATGTGGTTATTTAGTGATTGCGTGTTCTGCGTTGTAAAAGCAGCAGTATTTAGAAATCTCAGATGGTTAAATAAAAAAGGGGAAATTATTAAAAATATAAGTGGTGAAGTTCGTACTTAATTTTAAAATACATTTGAAACATTAAAACACTAAAATAAGAGTAACAACAATGAAAAAGAAAGTTTGGATATAACCGGCACTGCGTAATAAAGTTATGTCTGAAAAATGGAGCGACAAGGAGTAGGAAAGGTCAACCCGAAATTAGACTTAAGTGATTGCCTCCACGTTGCTATTAAGATGTAACTATGAAATGGGTTTTCTTCCTTCGATGGCAGAATTAACATTGATCTTCGAGAAGTATGCTGGCAATAGGTCAAGAAACCATGTTTATAGCTGAGTCATTCATTTTTAAATGTCACCTTACCCGACTACAGAAAATGACCGAATGGATCTCATGCACGTGAAACTGTAATTGAAAAATATTACAGTGAATATTTTAAATGCTTATTCGTAACATTTCTTTGACATAGAGTGTCACCTCTTTTTTTAAGAGTCGGACAATCAGCACGGGATACAGTGTACCACTGCTGTAGGTCAGGTGCGTAGGACCAACGGCCCCCGCGGTGTGGATCTGTCCTGCGAACGTCTTACACATGTTAACACTCAACAAGACTACAGAAAAGGTTTTGAATTTTAATCGTATTTTTAATTGAGTGAACTGCAATTTGCACGAAACATATATGAACTTTTTCTAGAACAAGCGATTAACGTTTCTGGATCCGGTATGCATCGACTTCCAACTGGAGATAATTGATCTAGCGAACGATTTGATGAGCAGGTTCTAACATATGACAGAAGCAGTAGAAATGTATTCATCCATTTCATGACACCATTGACCGTGCGACCCGAGTCGAGCTGCTTAAAATACCTCGTGTGTCAACCACCTAACTCCCAACTACAAGTTTGTTAATAAAAAATATAACTTGTCCCATTGATATTTGATTAATGGTTCCTCCTAAAGATGGATTATGTTGTCAGTTCTTTCCTGCTTTCTACCACTTCCTGCTTACTACCAGTTTCTCCTCCTCCAAACAAACATGTGTGGTCCGCTTTCTTTGCCATCCTTCAGCCCACAGCACTAATGAAGTTGTACACCCTTATACAAGGTAATAAATGAATGATTTGTGGCTATAATATTATGAACTGTTCTAACGTTCCTTGGAAATAAATTGTTCTTACGATATTACAAGTTTCACAATAAACTTCAAATGGAGTTTGATAAAATCAAAAATATATCAACTGTGTCATACTGACACCATATCCATGAACGCATAACAAAAATTTAGAGCAGTACTTTTACTGGTTGAAATTTATAATTAATAAAATACTGTCTTGCCTGCCAAGATTAACGTGTAATAGTTTATATTATCAATACCATAAATTTTATTAATCCTCCTGGTGGTTGTCTCGACCAGTTATTTCATCATTAGCTAACCTGATCAGATGTTGATGGACGAGATATCTCTTCATTAGAATAAAACTGACCAGATCTTGGTTTTGTCATCGTCGAACAATCGGCAATATCGTGAGGTCGAGATATCATGTCATTTGCAAAATTGGTCGGATCTTGATGCATGAGATATCTCGTCAAAACCACTTGGAGGGTTAAAACCGTAATTTTATGGATTTCATTTATCCGAATACATTTATGACGGATACAAAACAGTTTTGTATAAATGATATAAAACAATTGGTCTTCAGTTATGCACAAACATAATCAGTGCTCTTACAAATCATGTTCAAATCGAAAAACCACAGAATATAATCTGTCCCTTCCTCACATTCTCCGCGAAGGGCCCTGGACTGTCATTGCATTTTAAAGATTCAAGACTGTACTAGACTTTTCTGGCAAGACTAAGAAGCGGGTACTCAGGATTCATGACTTTTGTGAGAGGAATAAGGAACTTTCCAACCTGTTCATGCTCCACAAATCCAGCAAATCCTTCCCCTAGTTTAGATTATATCGCTGTCTCTGTGGATGGCACCTGGATGATCAGGAGTTGGTTGCTGTGTGACTTGTACCACCTAGTACTTTGGACTTCATCAAGGTTGTACTTTGACCACACACACACACACAAAGGGGATTAGTAGCAACAAAAAAAATCACCTAACGCACTTCACAGGAATCGGAGTTTTAAATGTGTCTGCCTACAACTAAAGCTTAATGATGTAATACCTGCATAATTAATTAATTAAATTTGACTAATTACCTTTCTATGTTGCGTTGTGCAAAACTTCAATGACAAAAGGATAGTTCAATTTCTTGAATCGCTGTTTAAGGTCCAAAATTAATGATTCGCTTTAAATGTTAAACACCTAATTGTCCAACTAAATTCTTTATCTTTTCTTCGTAAAATATAAGCCTGAATTCAGTTCTCAAAGTGCTCGGTTTGATTCCTATTTTAATTAAAGTGCTTCATTATAATTCGAAGAGTTTAATTAAACGAAATTATATTCGAGTTCGAACTAAAGATCCCTGCAATTAATTACAAAATAAATCTGTAAGTAAAAGTACTAATTAATAATTAATTATATATGATCAACGGTACCTTATTTCGAGATCTTGCATTTCTAAACATCGTACGTAATAGTTTAAGTATGGTCATGATGCATTGAAAGCAAATGCATTTTTCTGGGAAACAATGCCGATAACAGGATACAAAAGTCTTGGAATTTTATTTAAAAATATTTCATTCCATAGTGGGCCCATATACAGGTACTCAGAATTTAAGGGACCACTTAACTTTGTAATATAATTATCAGCTGTCCAATGAAATCTTATTTATCTACCTTAAGACTGACTCAGACAAAACTGAATATGTATGCATGGGTAAGGTGAACTGCTTATATCTAATCTAATGTTAATTAAGTGGTTAGAAAAATAATAATCTAAAATATTTTGTACTAGTTAATTTCTGTACCACTTTAAAAAACAACGGCATCCTTAAGTTTGTATGGACAAAGAAAAAATGACTTCACAGACCAAGAAAGTGTGAGATATATTTGAGTTAATACTTTTGATATCCAGTCGAAAATATATGAACTTTTATTAAAGGTTAATGCCACCACCATTTCTTCCATGTTAAAATAAATGACATTTGATGTATGTTTCCGGAAACTATTTATCAAAGGCACTGTATTTTTTGCCACATATTCCTTGGATAATTGTAAACGTTATAACCAGCCACTTCATTAATAAGTTTTTCTGCTGATATTATTAAAATATGTTAAATGCTGCGTAAAATTAAAACAAGAAAATTTTTCAAGTTTTTTTTCATTTATATTTTACACAAATATTTAAATACCCATAAAACATTGGGTTATATGTATACTAGAGTCCTAAATGCTTCCACAGAAATTTCAAATGTTTAAGCTATTAATGATAGATTCGATAGATTTTTTAAGTTACATAGCGTGCAAACATATCACTTAAGAAATGTGACAATTAAAGAGCAATTAAAAGACTCCAGATGAGAATGTTTACAGATTTAATATATTTCTATAAAATATTTTCCAAACAGCTAAAAAAAGCAAAGCTTGAAATCCCCACTTAATTAAAACAAAAAAATCTCAAAATTGATTTTTTTGTTTATTTTATTGAGGCTTAGCTTTGGGCTTAAAATGTTTGTTTTCGTAAATCGCTTCATAAATGATCGATAATTTTAATCCTGAAACATTCGTTACCTTTTTAAAAGCTAAAACTTAAAAATAATTACTTCTGATTATTTTGGTTTAAGACCTATTATCTTTTC
The DNA here is from genome assembly GCA_933210815.1 of Meta bourneti. NCBI lineage: Eukaryota > Metazoa > Arthropoda > Arachnida > Araneae > Tetragnathidae > Meta > Meta bourneti. Next base: position 14,151,033 of record OW119929.1, read on the forward strand.
TAATGGAAAATCTATTTAATTAAAGGTGAAATACATGGATATTCAATGCTATGCTGAGCTTTGATTACAAATAAATTTTGCTAACAATTGATTTTACTTATTACAGTTTTCAAACAATGTTAATACACTGAATATTGTCTCCTTATGTTTTTAATCTAAATCTTTAAGCCTATCTTATTGCTTTTTATACGAATATTGTTATATTTTCTAGAATTCGGTGTTTTGGAACTGGCTAACCGAGGCTTGCAGGCAGCATGCGGTCCTCCAAATCTCAAAATGCTATGCAAAATAAAGTAAATATAATTAAAGTTCAGAGATATGTGATAAGAACTGCTGTACCAAATCGGTATGACGGATCTTAAGATATACAAAACCAAAAATGTTTTATGTTTTTTATCAATCGTCGTAAGCCTTAGTATAAACATAAAACAAGTATAAAATTAGATATGAAAAGTTATTATCGCAATATTTTGAAAGTGGCTATTAAATAACAGTGACGTTTCGTAAGCTAATGCGGGATTATCGCTTTGGAAACTAAACGGGAAATGTGAAGAGGTCTAAAGGTTTGTCTATTTTTTCTGCTTTTAACTTTTGCTCAAAATGTGTCAGGATTTGTGCTTTTTATAGTTTCATAGCACCGAATTACGTTTTGTATATACGGTTCACAGGAAAATTTCACTCAGTCAATAAAGTCCACATAACAATTTCGGTTGACAAGACGGTTAAAACCTACGAACAATGTATACTGTGAATAAATTAGGTTGCTTACCTGAAGAAACCTTCCACCGTACGTGAGGCAATGGAACTCCATCAGCCTGACAGTCAATTTTGGCCGGACGTCCTGCTACAGCTGTTATGTCGGTGGGCTCGATGATCCATCTGGGAGGAACTGTAGAGGAAAAAAGAATGAATTCAGATCTATTCCGCAAAAATTTACACTTCATGCAAAGTATTGTTTACTCATGGTAGATGCATATGGGGAAACGTTTTGTCGTTGAATAAAAATTTGCCACCACACTGACGTGTTATTTTCTTTTGCAATATCGGCTAAAATGACGCTGGTGTACTCAATAATATTCCAATTAATCATGGCAATTACGATTAAAAATGCAAAGAAGCCGGTATAATGCCTTTAGATTTCTGACTTCTAACATAGTTGAATTTTATATTGAAATGTTTCAAGTCCATTGCACACGTCCAATGGTTCTATTTCATAGGCTAGTTAAGGTCACAAAAATACATTGAGGCGAGTCCGCAAGTTACCAGGTATAACAAAGTGGTACTAAGAAACATTTGTAATCCGGCAAAATTACCATCCGCCATTTTAATGAAATTGACGGAGCTTGTGCACTTCATGCTATTCTAAAGGTCTAATTTTTTCGGTCGCTCGGTTTGAAGATGTATAACGAGGTCATGGGAAAAGCACGATTTTTGATGTGGTACAAATTATTGATTGGTTGAAGTGATTATCCAGCGTGATTAAAAACACTACGCTGCTTGCTCTTCGATAGCCAATCAGCCCAAGTCGATTGGTAAGTCCACGCGACTTGCCCTTCTTAGATCTTATGACAGCGACTCCGCCCCATGATCCGTTTATTTCATTAGAAGGTCGATGAAAAATACTCATCTAACTTTTCCGAGCCTCAATCAAGATATGTAAAAGATATTAAGTGCATTCAGATAATTTGTAACTCTTAGTTTAACTTTAATACATCCATTTTTTGAAAATTGACTTGAAGTTACTTGCATATTTTTATTCTTTACGAGGCGTTTTCATTAATTATATTCAAAGAGGAAAACTTATACTAATTTTCGAAAGTAGGTATTTAAGCAATGACTTCTACTTCCCTATTTGTCTTAGCTCTTGTCTATGAATTTAATATTACCTTATGAATGCAATTGAAGGGCGGCGAGCAGACAGCCCCCAAAACGAATCTCCAACCCTGCGATGTTGGTTGGGATTTCGTTATTGAGAACCTCCGAGATACTTATTACAATCCCTCGTAAATATTTAACATAAGTGTCGCAAATTGCAAAGAAGGTATGTTTGTCTGTTAAAAAATAAATATTCTAGTTGGTAAGGTTTTTATTATTGAAATATATTTTTATATCTTGTGACAACTTTTATCAACCATGGGACCAACTGCTCCAAAATTTAACTTAGGTTAATTTGAAGTGAAAGTTGAAAAGAAAATTTCGATAACAATCCCCCCCCACACACACACATCCTCTTTCAATTCAATAGTCAGTCGAATATTGAACGCTTTTTACACAATACATCATAAGTATTGCAGAAGGTTGAACAAGATTTGTCATTTTAAACACGAGAGAGATAGAATGAAAGTTGATAACTAAGCCTTTCCTGAACGAATGTTTTCGAAAATGTATATAAAACGTTTTGAAAATCCTGAACCTTTCTGCTTCCAGATGTGCTTCACTATCAACCTAAACAAATGACAATGAACTGTACATTAAAACATAACTCAATTTAATTAAATCTGTAACCTAATACACTTTCATTCCATACTAAGCACAATTCTAAATTGCATACTTGAGTTTCCTCATATGTTTGCATTACTCTCTAACTCGTATTATCTAAGTCAATAAGTATATTTCCACAATTTTAAATTTGAATAACACACAAAACATTTGCAGCCTATTCTTTATTAATAAGTCATACTATACTTCAAATATAACGTTAAATTTAATTTCCATTTCAAATGCAGAAACTCATAATAAGATAATTATTAAATTTTCATCACATTGATAAATGTTTCTTTTGATATTAATCATGTTAACGATATCTGTTCATTTAGATAAAAGATGAAAATTTATTGACCGAAGATTTAAGAAATATTTCCCTCACAAAACAACATTTCAGAAACCCGTAAAACAATTTATAAAAAGAGTAATCTACTTTATATTCAATGTTTAGAAGATTAAATAACTTCAGTAAAAACAAAGCAGAAAATAGAATAATTTATTTTTAAGTTGATTGGTATGTTGTTTTTTGGAAACTCATAATCAGCTTTGCAATTAAAGGAAACTACCTCAAGTAATCTTTGTGGATTTGAAGAGAAAAAAGACGATTCAGATCAAAAGAAAGAATAATATATTAAGATGAAACACGGAGACTAAAAAGATGAAAGTTTTTTCTGTAAAAAGACAGCATCTGAATATTAAAAATCTACTTTTGTTTATCCCTGAATTCAGAATATCTAGAAAAAAGCAGTTTGCATATTTATTTTTTATCACATGAGTGAACGCGATTCAATTCCTCAAGTTCCTTTTATTTTTAATTTTAGTTTAGATGAATTTATATACACATCTTGATTGAATTTTATAAAAAAACGTGTAACATTTATTTTGTAAAAACCCAACGAAATGTTTCAAGACCAAGGCATGGAAGTTTTGAGTTTCATTATTTTCATTTGAAAAAAAAATTTATTCATTTTTGTTAAATTTATTTTTATCATTTTAAATTGTATATTCATGTAATATATCTCTGAACTCAACACCCTTTATTAGCTATACTTTGATGTTTTCATGTGCTTAATTATTATTTTTTCGAAGATAATTAACTTTGTTGTAAAAATATTCTTAATAGATCAGTCAGCTGATGTATATTAATTAGCTAAAGTACATGGCATTTAAATCGGCATTACTTGTAGATTGGTGAATGGTAACAAATTGATCTGGTTTCTAGGTTCAGATTTTGTTACCAGTATGACAAAAAGTGTTCCAAAAAACCGTTTCGTTTCCAACTACTTTAATCAATTTACTTAAAGGTAAAGATGCATTACAGGAGACGTTCGGTTTAGGGCCTTTCTAGCAACACACCTTATTTCTTGATTAGCGTTGGGTGGGACCACCCTTTTTTGCCTTTTCATTACATTGATATCATTTAAATAATTATTTTAATGCCTTCACTTAATTCAACTTTTTTAAACTTTATCAGACAAGCACTGCTGACATTGCAAGCAATAAACACTTACACGCCGTCTTGGCCTCCAGTACAAAAATTAACCCCTTGGTTGTTGTCTCGACGAGGTATCTGGTCATTAGAAGAAAACTGATCAGATTTTGATGGACGAGATATCTCATCATTAGAAATCTAACCAGATCTTGATCTCGTCATCATAAAAAATGGCAATATCTTGATGACGAGATACGTAAGATTTGTATACAATTGGCAAAATTGGTCAGATCACCCAAAAAATGCGCTTTACTGGGCCATGTACAGTTAGTTCCCTAACTACTTTCGTATGTTCAAAACCTCCACAACAAACACTCGTGCCTGTCTCCTGACCCCATCCACTATGTTACAGATTGTTCCTCACAGAGTCATTCTGCCTGGAGTCCGACGACACCCACATCCACTAACAGGATGGCTCAACTTGGTCATCTGGAATAAAAAGTGCAAGGCTAAAACTTACAAATTGTTGGACACCCTGGCATCACGAAGTCAGAACTTTAAGCAACAGCGTAGTCTTAGAAGCTTGCAAATACTTGTCAAGTTCCGTGTAATAACCAAGAATACATTGATAACTGGGAACTTTATAAGGACCACTAATAACATGGCAAGATAAAGAACTCTTACGATCTTACTTGGTTCTTGATATGTTCTACTTTTAACCCTCCTAGTTGTTTCGACAAGATATCGCGTACATCATGATCCGATCAATTCTGTTAATGATGAGATATCTCGTCATCAAGATATTACAGATTTTTTTATGATGACAATATCAATATCTGGTAAGCTTCTTTCTAATGACGAGATATTTCTTCGAGAGAACCACCAGGTGGATTAATCTTTCAAACAAGTGGATCATAATTGACTTCTCAGAGGAACTTACAGAACTGATTAATCCTCATAAGAATAGGGACGGGGCTTTCCTGGTGAGATACCTGAACTGGTATAGTCACACTAACCTAGAGTTCAGTCTAATGAATCGATAAAAATAAATCTTACCTTTGACAGTGAGCGTGGAACTGTGTGATCCGGCCGCTACGTCGTTCCTAGCGACGCATGTGTAGTTCCCATTGTGTCTGTAGGCTAGGTTCTTGAGGGTCAAGGTCGATACGAAGCCCTCGTCCGCGTACACTATCAAGGTATCCGTCTCTTCTTCCAGAGGATGACCGTTTTTCAGCCACGACGTGGTCAATGGTCCGTCACCTGCTGTTACAATGCATGTAACGGCCGTCCTCATGCCTTCGTGCAAGTTGTCTCTGAAGCTGAAACTTGCAATTTTCGGTCCAGCTGAAAAGGGGAGAATCCTTTCATTTGAAACACGCGATTGATAATTTGAATAAACTTAGAGGATATATGATAATTTTCTATCACAATACAAGTAACGGCTGTCCTCGTGCCTTGTTCTGAATATGTGCAAATTGTCTCTGAAGCTGAAACTTGCAATTTTCGGTCCAGCTGAAGGAGAGAATCCTTTCATTTGAAACTTGTAAATGATAACTCTTGAATAATTTAAGATGGTATAAGATAATTTTAGCTAAGTCTATTTCGTTTAATCTCTCAAAATATCAATAAAATACATTATAGAAGCCTTATCTCTCTTCCCTTAAAAATCCCAACAGTATTTTTAAAGTATTTAAATTTAAATATTCACAATAGTTGCATTTAAAAGTATATATTGCATGTACTTTAAGTACATATTTGATAGATGCATTTAATAAGGTAACGCAGAATACGGTTCTGAAATTTGAACTAATTTTCGCCTGCTTAGCATTCAACAATACACTTTTACTTTTCAATCAGAACCCATCTCCCTCAGAAATTACATAACCACCATCATTCTTTATGAATTTTTCTTTTAAAATTTGAGGGATTGATCTCGGACTGTCAGAGATAGCCCATTGTGTTGCTCCAGTGTGATTTTAATTAAACTACCTACCTACCTTTAAAATATGACATTAATTTGATATCAAATATATTTAAAGCACATAAAGTAAATGCAGTAAACTATATAAAGACCTTAACCCAAATTTGTGTCAGTCTAAAATCTTCAAGGAAGTAGGTATGTACGTATTTATTACCGTCGCACTGGATCGTCACAACGGGCTATTTGCGACGGTCCTGGTATAGATAGGTATTTAGGTATTTTTAATTAACGTCACACAGGAGCAACACAACGGGCTATTTTCGACGGTCCTGGATCAATTCCGAAAGGAAAGATCAAAGAACAACACCTCGTAATTTTGAACCATGGCCAAGAAAACGAGAACATCTGAGCTGTCACCCCACTCTCTAAACTTCCGCACCACGACAATATAAGGACATTTGAGGCCACGAGAGAAATAACGTACACCTTCCCCCGTGTACACAACGGTCTTTGGCTGTTCTGAGTTTCGAACTGGCAACCCTCCGGTTGCTAATCCGTTGCTCTTCCAACTGGGCTACCGTATCCCTAAAAGCTTCAAGAAATGACCAATAATGATGATAAAATTGGCTCCACGCTTTATTTTAGAGTTGCCTTTCCCCATATAACATAATTCAATTTCAGTCCATTATAGATCCTATCCAAACCTCCAATGAGGAATATATTATATACCCTGCAGTTTTGAGAGTTACAACTGTCAAACTGAATGGGCATTAAAATTCCGATTACCAGAACGCGTACGGAAAGTCAAAAGTAAGAAAATTAATTCACACATCTGCCATTGCTCAACACTTGGTAATTTTCTCATCAATTTGGTTATGCACGAGAAAAGATCCAATCTCCGAGATCCATCCTCAAATTAAATTAGAGAAGCCTTATCTATTTCTACCTTATCTGACATACTAGTGAATGATACTAGTGCTTCCTCGTTACACATGGTCTGGAAGAGCTTAATTAGAAAAGAGAGTGATGGCAACTATTTAAACTCGAGTTTTTTATCTTGTGGTTTATTTTATTTCTGGTGATGGTGCTCGGTTTTATTCTATAGACCTGTCTTACAATCTGCAGACCGAAATTATACATTCTACAGACCTATTACAATCTTGCTTTTATCTTCATTAGAAATTTTCGGAAGAGTTTAGACCAGGGGTCGCCAAATTTCTTTGACCCTTGAGTTTTTTACTTTTTATCAACCCACTCTACTTTACTATTAAGTAATTATAACAGGTCATGCAAAAAAGATGCTTGTGTGAGTTTTTATATTGTTCAGTTTATAGTTAGTGTTTATTGTATGGATATAATATAGGATATCTTATATCGGCTTAATGTTAAAGGAATACATTTTTGACGTTCTTCTTAACAATAGATATTAGATGGGAGAGATAAATAACATATAACATAAAATTTAATTTAGATAACAAATATCAATAATGCAATATTCCTTATATACACTACCTGACATTGAAAATGCAACACCAAGAAGGAGTTGGCAGAAAGTGATGAAATTTGGCAAACAGAGAGAGACAGCAACGAGCAATAAGTGATCTTTATTGCAACATTATACACCTTGCCACTGAGCAGCAAGAACGTCTGATCAGTAGGTTGTAGGACCACCGCAAGCGGCGATACAGGCAGCAACACGTCTAGGTACAGACGCAATGAGCGTGCGGATGGTGTACTGAGGGATGGCTGCCCATTCCCTGTCAACCATTTGCCAGAGTTCGTCTTCTGAACGTGCCGGTGGCAACGCATGCAAACGACGTCCAATGACGTCCCAGAAATGTTCGATAGGTGAGAGATCAGGGGACACAGCTGGCCAGGAAAGCACCTGGGTACCTTGCAGGGCATGTTGGCTGATGCGTGCCGTGTGCGGCCGCACGTTATCCTGCTGGAAAATGGCATTGGATACCCCCTGAAGGAAAGATAGTGTCACCGGCTGTAGCACGTCATCCACGTATCGTTGGGCCATCATAGTGCCCTGAATACGGACCAGAGGTGACCTGCTATCGTAGGCGATGGCGCCCCAAACCATTATACCGCGTTGTCTCGCGGTATGGCGTTCCACAGATGCGGCTGGATTGGCCCTGTCACCACGTCGGCGCCAGACCGTACACGGCGACTGTCATTGCTAAAACAGAAGCGTGACTCGTCTGAGAACACCACCCTGTGCCATTCCGTCGTCCACGTGGCTCTATCCCGACACCATTGCAAACGGAGACGTCTGTGCTGTTGGGTCAATGGTAGTCGTCTCAACGGGCGCCATGAGTGCAGGCCGCCAGCGATCAATCGGCGGCTAATGGTCCTGGATGATATGGGAGCATCAAGGGTGTCCTGCACATGCTGCAAAAAGGCGACAGACGTGGCTTGCGGGGTCGCCGATGCTTGCCGGCAGATGAGTCGGTCCACGCGTACTGACGTCACTCTGGCTGCACCGGAACCCCTCAAACGTGCCACATTCCCTTGGTCCAACCATCTGTGCCACAACCGGTGTACCGTGGACGCGTGTAGGTGGGTATCTGCTGAGATTTGACGTATGGACCAACCTGCCCTTCTGAGGCCAATCACCATACCCCTCGTGAAGTCGTCTGTTTGCTGGAACTGTCTTGATTGGCGGCGTCCTGACATTCTCCGCTACTAGGCGTTTCCTCTGAGACACAAAAACAAATTGTAACTTGATTTACTGGCATAGAGAGCGGCGCGAAACTGACCACTTTTGCAGGTTCCTTCCCTGGTTTTTCACTCGCCGTGCGCGGGACAGCTGCGCAGTTTTCATCATTTGCATATCTCGGTGAGCTGCGTCTACCCTGTAAATTTCATCCAGTTCTGCGTACTCCTTCTGGGTGTTGCATTTTCAATATCAGGTAGTGTATATAAAGAAAATAAGACTTTTATAAACTTAGTATACAATTACTATCGTTATCAATGTGAAGGGTGTGTTTCATGACTCTTGACAAGATTAGCAATGTTTTGTTCAAAATGAGTAAGTTTCAGCATTAAATCGCCACGGAAATCTGCATTCAACTCTTAATTGCGCTGTCATTCTGAATGGAAGTTATCCAAGATAACAGAATTAAATTTTACCCGTACAATGATGTGTTATATTTTTCTATCGACCGCTAGCAATGTTATATCGACCAATGTGGTAGATATCGACCACTTTGGTGACCACTGTTTTAGACAGTAAAATCCTACAAATAAATACAGTAATACCTCGAAGTTACGCGATAGGTGGGTCCGACGAAAATCGAATTCGCGTAAATCGAGGTACAACTTAGCATATAAATACATACACATTTTGTTTAATTGGGACCAAGGACTAACAAAAACACTAGTTTAGAAGAAAAATATTTAATAAAATTGCAGTTCTTTATACATATTAATACAAAATATTAAAAAAATAAATGAGTTACGTAAAAAAGTTATTTCGATGTTGATGGCTTCATAAAATCTAACAAATTCGTCTGACGACACAATGCTTCTTTTTTCCACGCAGAATTTCTTCTTGGCCAGCTAATAATTTATTTATTCCTTACTCTGTAGCTATAATGCTTTCTTCGTTTTAGTCTGTTTTCTAAAATTTGTAAGCCCTTTTCAATTGAGCTGAGACTGTCAAGCTTGCAATTGTCATGTGCTTTTCTGGTGGAACTGGGACTGAAGTGTTGGATACTTCATTGACGTTTTGCTCACGCATCTCTATGAGGTCATCAGTTGTCAGCTCTTGACTATGTGAATCCAACAGCTCGTAGACATCACCATTGTCTTCCAAATCTAATTGCCTGTTTAGATTAACAACTTCTTCTATCACATGAGCGAAACGCGTCCGATGCGTATCACAGCAAGCGGCAGTGTTGCCGAACGAAAAATCAAGAACCGCGTAACTCCGAGTTCGCGTAAGTCGGGGTATTACAGTATAACAGTAATATTGATGTACGAATCAGAACAAAATAGCTAAAACATGAAATAAAATCTACTGGTTGCTTCAGACTCATTTAGAGTTGTTTAAATTCTTAGCACATTGCAAAGTACAGTCATAAGGGCACGAGAATGTCAAAGAACCCAGAGAAGATATTGGTAAAGGATGAAAACCGTAGTAATGAGTCTGAAACCAACTTCTGATGCATCTCTGAGTTTTTCGTACTTGCGGATTGTGAGCCCACGTAAGTTTCTCAAGTCGTATTTATTCGCTTTCGAAGTATTACACTTCATCGGCTTAAACTCATTAACTGAGATTTTTTCGAAAACAAAATCATTGCTGTTCAAATCGCGGGTCGCATGTGTCTCTGGACAGATAAAATGCGGCACTACAAAATCAGAAAATTTTAGTATTAGTTTGTTATTTTGTAGCGATATTTTTCATGAGAGAATCGAGTTCTTATATTCCTAGAGAAAAAATATCCCTCTCTTCACAGGGGCCTTCGTAGTCAAGTTTAAAGGGTAACGAATTAGCAACCGGAGGGTTGCTATTTCGAAATTCAGTCCAACCAAGGACCGATGTGTACGTAAGGACTGGTTAAATCTGCCGTGGCCTAAAATGTCCTCATCTTGGCGTGATGAGGAAGTTTGGAAAGTGCGGTGCCAGATCAGGTGCAAACCACATCTCCTGATAGTGACTCAGAATTACGATGGGCGTTGTTCTTGGATATTTCCCTTAGGGATTTATCCCGGACCGCCGCTAATATCCCATTGTGTTGCTTCAGTGCGATTTTAATCAATTATGATTACCAGTCAAACTAACGACCGTCATGTACGTGGGAACTGGTTGAATCTGTCATGGCCTATTATGTCCTGACGTTGGTGGTGAAGTTTGGGGAATGGGGTGCCAGATCAGTTGTAGACCACGTCATTTGACCCTAGTTCAAAGTGACGCGGCGTTGTCCTTGATCTTTCCCTTTGGGATGGATCCCGGACCGTCACCAATAGCCATTGCGACGTTAAATCACCTACCTACCAACCAAAGTCATTGAAACAAAGTCATCGATTTCAGTTACAGCGAACCCTTCTCCACGAAGCAAAGCTCGCGTCTTTTTAAGATCGAAATTATGCATTTGTTGATTATAGAGCGCGCGATTTCATGGCCAGGCGAGCATCGCTGTCGCCAACGCTTCCCCATTTTAAACAGCTGAATTATTAAGAAGCACTTCAAAACCATTCCCTTCGTTGCCCATATTAATAAATCATCGTCACTTTATGGCCCTTAATACGTTGTCCAAATTGACGGGAGGTGTGAGGCAACGAGGTTCGGCGGATAAATATCGCAACCTTGATTATGCGTGATGTTGCTGGTTAAAGTACAGCCGATGCTTTCAGGCTGACACGATCCCTTCTTTAATAATCGAGCGCTGCCCTCCTAAATGAGCGCTTAGTTCTGAAAGGTATGGGGAATATGCGGATTTATTATGTCCTACGTAAGTATGGAGATTTCAATTGCGAGTGCTTTGAAGTGCTTTTAATTTCCGATGAAGCGTTTTCAGATTCTGTTCCCGAATCGATGCTTCTGCTTCAGTTAATCGGATTAACCCTTTGAGCGTCGTGAGATTTCCGAGTAGTTTAGTATTGCTTTTTCCCAACTATATATGAAAGGACTAACCAGATTCATTGGATGAAAGCATCTTTGGAAAGGTTCTACTGCTCAAGAAGACCCAAATTGGTTAGAAGTCATGCAGGGAGGATTGCCAGCGGCAGAACGAGTATATGTATGTGCCCGCCTTGGAGCGTTAAATGGGTTGAAAAATAGAGAATAAAGTTTTTATAGCATAATAGCATGCAATTTTAGACATTTAAGCGTCGGAGATTTCCGAGTAATGTATTATTGCTTTCCACCTACATAATGACATGTACTTGTTGGTACCATCATAATGCCACGAGAAACATCAAATTAGTTAGATTAAATATCTAAACTGATGCATTTTTGCGAGACAATTAAAGCTACAGGAATATGATGCGCGTTGGCTTCGCTCAAGTTTGAGAGTAGAAAAAATTCGTGCTCAGATACTTGGTGTTAAACTTTCAGTTCACACTTTACCTGACAAAAGAGGTCGCCACAGGACCGCCATCCCAAAATAATACCACTAGCAACATCGAATTTGTTAAATTAACATCGAGATGGATACATTTTTACGAGACAAATAAAGCTACAGGAAAGTGACAGCGCCTTACTCCGCTCAAAGGAAGTAGAATAAGTTCGCGCATGCGAGATGATTAGTGCAAAAGTTTCAGTTCGCACTTTGGTTAAAAGAATCTTTAAAAAAATTTCCGTTTTCCAAGAATGAAAAATTGTTTAGAAGTCATGCAGGGAGGATCGCAAGTTGTAGAACGGATATATTGGTAGCAAAGCCATAGCAGGGAGTTTTAGTTTTAGTATGACTTTTCACTCTACGGTCATGTTTTGCTACATAAATGCTGATTCAATTACAGAGAAAAGTGGTGGTGATCCAACAAAACGGAACATTAAATCAACTGATCTACCATTATTTTGATACATCGAAATTTAATTTTAATTGCATTCAGTTTTGTATATGTAGTACTGTCTAGGGTGATGGATATGTGAAACTGGATGACACGGAGATAAGGACTAACACAACATTTAATTATTCTAAAAGTTATGCACAGATTAGGTTATATGAATCATGGCACAACCCAGACACTTGCACATGTATAAGTTCTATGAACGGCGCACCACCTGCACGTGGAAGTGTACACAGTCACTGTCACAACTCCAAACCTGAGTCAGGAAAATAAAGTCACAGTTACAGTTCTGCTCCGCACTCCCGGCGCTACCTCTGGTGGCGGTATGAGGATGGATTAAACATATATTTTTTCAAATCTTAGGCAATTTTCCTGATATCTTCAATCGCTTCAACTTTCAGTTCTGGTTTTTGTTAGCACACATTTTAGTAACTGAATTTTGTACTTTAGGTACTTTGTAAAAATATATTACAAACTAACAGTTTATTTATTTAATAGGTATTTCATAAACTTTTTGCTCAGTTTCACATCGTTAATTCCGTAGACAGCTTATACACTTACTTCGTATTGAAATTCTGAAAGTTCTGGAGACCGGCGATCCTTGTTGCGACCTGACCTCGCAGCTGTATCTCCCATCATCAATGCCCGGTTGCACTTCTGTTATCAGTAGTGTACCATTCTGAAATACATGTTGCCGCTGATTGGCTGGAAGAACTCGACCCTCTATAAAAAATGAAACATAATTTAAGTACTTATTCGAAGAGTATTTAAAAATGTGTTATCTTTTCACATAATATGGACAAAAAATCGGTATTCATAGTAAATTAGAAAATCGATCTTAAATAATCGTCGTTTTATAGAGGATTACCCGGCGGTTCACTACATTTGATTAATTTGCAATAGTAAATTATATTAAAGTGTACTACTAACAATAACGAGGGAAAGTCAAAAATTATCCCCACTTTATTTTTTCAATCGACACAAATGTAGGGGTTGAACAAGATCGTCATTTTTCTACATAGTCTCCTTCTTTTTCGATGCACTTGGTCCAACGGTCCACAAGCTTGCCTATTCCCTCCAAGAAGGTTTACGGTTGGTCTCCCAACCATTTATGCACCGCTTCCCCCACTTCTTTGTCCGTCTAATCTGCAGAGAACACTCCACATTGCCGATGGTAACTCGCCGTTTTGCCTGTACCATTTCTCGAGCTTGCTGAATCTTCTCGTCAGTGGTGGAGGTTGACAGGCATCCTGCTTCTCAGTGCATCACACTTGTTCGGCCGCTTTTAAGCTTCTCGATCCACTTATACACACTTCTGCGTGGTAGAGCACTGTCCCCGTATTGTATAAGCCTCCGATGAATTTCAGCCTCTGACACACCTTCCGACTATAAATCGGATCACTACTCTTTATTCCTCCTTGGTGCTACGAGAGCCATATTTACACTGAACCAGAAGCAAGAAAAATGAAGCTATCAAGGTCAAACTCAAACTTCGGTAACATGACCACAGTAGTATCAATTGTAAGCATGCATACACAGAAGGCAATGTGACAAACCTAAAGATGTGCTATAGAGAAAGTGCGGATAATTTATGATTTACCCTCGTAGAAGGGACGACATCAAGATTTAAAATAAGGTTATACTTAACATTCAAATAACTTTAAACCACTGTCATTAAATATGATTAGCAACCTCCAGCTTGACCTAGCAAAAATTAATGTAATAATTAAAAATAAAGTTAAAAGTGAGTAATTTTTTTTCCATGACTAGAGTTTATATACTCTGCATGAGCAAAGGATTAGCTCTGAAATACATAAACTTATATCTAACCACACTTTCTTAGAAACTAAGTTAGAGTATGAAATGTTTCTAAGTATTGTAAATCAGTGACAGCCTGTTTTCGAATAGTTTAAACGATCTATTACATTTCATGCACCTCGGTTGTCTTTAGAATCTTTCAGTTGTCATTTGGTAGAATATATAACACACATGTTACCCTTATTATTTTAATCAAAAGTTGATTTTTCTTAATTTGACTCAATGTCTAGAAATTGTATGTTTTGATAATTGTATTATGTGATACCAATTTAAACAGTGAGTACTTAAGAATATTTTTAGCTTAATTAAAATGAAACTTCCATTCATAATATGAAATACATGCTCATATTACTTTATTTGGATGTTTTAAATTGTAGTACAGATTTGTCGTATTAGGGATTCAATCACCCTACAGATGACGCTAAAAGCACCGTCAGAGTGTGTTACGATCGAACAAGCAGATATTCGGATGATATGGTCATGGAGTGGTCGTGTAGGACGCTCCTTGGTAAATTGTAAATATTTTGTTATACAATAAATGTTTGTGCTGTCTGCATTGCCTGAGATTCGCTGATAACCCATTAAATAGAACCAGATACGACATTGGCGCAGTCGACAGGATTTTAATGAGGAAATATGCTTTCGTTTTCATGGTGAGTCCTGCTCCTTGTTGTGAACTTTTATATTTGTTTCCTGCTAAATACTACTTTTGAAGAACATTGAAGAATGGTGTAAAGATTTTTGTTGAAATGCTTCAAAGTGAATTTTGAATTTGATTTTCGGAACTTTATTGTGGAACTTTCGTTTTAAATCGAACAGTTTTGTTTCGTGATCCCATTATGGCGTTCTTGGCGAAAGCAAGAAAGGAAGTTCTAAAGACTGTTGCTACCGAAATGGGGATATTGAATACCGAAAACATGGTTGTAATTGAGCTAAAGAAAGTTATAACCGAAAATAAAAACTATGATGAACCGTTCGTGAAGGAACTCTTAAATACTATTATAGAAGAAAGAAGGAGAAAAGAAAAATTAGAAGTTGAAGAAAGACGAAGGAAAGAAGAATTAGAAGTTGAAGAAAGACGAAGGAAAGAAGAATTAGAAGTTGAAGAAAGACGAAGGAAAGAAGAAGTTGAAGAAAGACGAAGGAAAGAAGAAATGGAATTCGAGTTGCAGAAGATGCGTCTAGAAAACGAAAGATTGAAGAATGGGTCTGAAATTCAACAAACTGATGTAAACATGAAGCCGAGGTTTGACTTGCAAAGTATTTTACAGAAGTTTGATCCCAAAACTAACGATATAAGCCTCTACTTAGTTCTCTTCGAGCGTCAAGTGAAACGAACGGAAATCAAGAAAGAAAATTGGGTGTCATACCTAATAGGATTCCTACCCTATGACGTTGCGCAAACAATTGCCAGAGAAAACGAAGAAGTGACGGATGATTATGAAAAAGTGAAAGAACTCTTACTAAAAAGATATAAACTTACTCCTGAAAGGTTCCACCAATTGTTTACGAAACACTACAAGAAACCCGAAATTACGTGGTGTGACTTCGCCTATGAACTTAAAAATTATTATCAAGAATGGATAAGAGGACTGGATGTAAAGACTTTTGAAGAACTGTCTGATTTAATTATTACTGATCAGATTAAGCGTAAAGTGCCATCGGAAATCCGTGATCATTTCATCGACGAATGGTCTCGATTCAAAATACCAAAAGAAATTGCAAATAAACTAGATGATTACGAAAACGTTCGAAATTGCGTAAACAAAAAAGTGAAGGAAACATTTTGGAAGGAGAATCAAACGAATACGTTCAAACATCAGAATTTTAATTACAACAGAGAAGAAACGAAAAATTCCATAGACCGGAAATATGCACCCCCTCACATCAGAGAACATCGATTCAAGACGAGAGAAGATTACCAAAGCACTAGAAATACAACTTCAAGGGAATGCTACATATGTGGTTTATCGCACTTCGCAAGAGATTGTCCTAAAAGATACAGCAGATCAACAAATATTAGCAAGAAAGAAAAGAAACCAGAAGATGAAATATTAACTGCTGAAATACGATCGGAGCATCTGGTGAAAGAAAAAATAAATGTTCCTATGAACTCTCTTCAATATGTAAACATTCTCGTAGATAATCGAGAACTGAAAAGCCTGATCGATTCTGGAGCTCAAATCCCAGTTTTCAATTCAAATTTTATTTCCGAATCAAAAACTGAAAAGGGAAAAATAATTTTAACTAGCGCTTTCGGAGAAAAAATTGAAGCTGGATTAGCAAAATTCCAAGTTTCATTAAAAAACGAAGATGAAAATAGACTTTGCCGTCCGATTGAAATACTTGCAGCAGTAACGGACAAAGTTCATGGTCAGTGCATTATACCCCCAAATATTTATGAATTACTAAAATGCCCAACAGAAGATGGAAAAGAAACATGTATTCCTAAATGTAACAGATTGGATTGTGTTTTTCCAGTGAAAGAAAAGGATTATTTAGTCTGCGCTGAAACCGGAAATGATGAATCAGAACAAGAATCACCAGAAAGCGGAATACTATCGTGCAAAAGTGAAAGCTTTCGACTTCGTGAAGAACAAAACAGTTGTGATACGTTAAAAGAAATAAGAAAAAATTTATCACTTCGAAAGGGAAACTTCTTTTTTATCGATGGATTAATATTCCACAAAGATAAAATATTAGGAGAGACCGTTCAGCAACTGGTTTTACCGCAAAAGAGAAGAGCTCAAGTTTTAAAATTAGCTCATGAATCTGTTTTTGGAAGTCACATGGGAATGAAAAAGACGAATGAAAGAATACGATATAGTTTTTATTGGCCTTACATGACTAGGGAAATCGCCGAATTTTGTAAAACATGTAAAGAATGCCAACTCCGAAGCCCAGAGAAAATGATTGATAAAATTCCCATTACTCCTGTTCTCAGACCGGAATTACCATTTGAATGTGTTAATGTGGACATTATAGGCCCTATTGAGCCTCCCTCAGCTCGTCGTCATAAATATGTGTTATGTTTAGTTGATCAACATTCTCGCTGGCCGGAAGCAATTCCTTTGCGTTCCTTAACTGCTAAGGCGACATGTGACGCACTGTTGGAAATTTTCATGAGAACTGGAATACCAAATACTATAGCAAGTGATCAAGGTACGAACTTTATATCGAAACTTACTCAAGAATTCATGAATCGCTTAGGATCCTCTCCTAGATTTTCAGTACCAGGATATGCAGCCAGTAATGGACTTGTAGAAAGATATAATCAAGTTCTTAAAAATGCACTTCATCATGTTATCCGAACAGATCCTAGTAATTGGGATAAATACATTCCGTTTCTGTTATTTGCTTATAGAGAAGTTCCTAACTGTACTACCGGAGTATCTCCATTCAAGTTGATGTATGGCCGAGAAGCAAGAGATCCTCTGAGTGTGTTGAAATCTAGCTGGTGTGGAGAAATTCCTATACCTTTGAATATGGACAAATCAGTCGTAGATTATCTCCAGGAACTCAAAATAAATCTCGAAAGAGCAACCGACCAAGCCTTACTTATCGCATCGGGAAAACAACAAGCCTACACGGATTATTTTAATCGCCGCACAAGATCCAAAGAATTTAAATTAGGAGAGCAGGTTTACTTACTAATTCCAGATTCTTCCAACAAGTTATATGCACGATGGACCGGACCTGGGGAGATAGTCGAGCATCCATCGCCACATTCTTACAAAGTGAAACTTCCTGAAGGAAAAGTACGACACTGCCATGTAAATAAGATAAGGAGATATTACCCAAGAATGAATGCAGTTGGTATTGTTTTTGAAGATGATGAAGAATTTGGTGAAATTCATGCCTCTCCTAGAACTGTATATCAACAAGAACTGTCTGATAAAATTTGGAAAATAAATTTATACGATTTACATGAGAAAGAAAGAAGTCAACTGATTCAGATATTACAGAAGCATAAAGATTTATTTAGTGGAAAATTGAAAGTTGCACAAGTTGGTGAACACAAAATAAGACTTGAGGAAGGCAAAGAGAGGACAAAACCATATGTTTATAGGATACCAGAATCTTTGAAATCACAAGTAGATACCCAAATTGAAGAGCTACTTGAATTGGACTTAATAGAAGAAAGTTCTGCAGAAATCGCTCATCCTGTTGTGTGTGTAAACAAAAGGGATGGAGGCATGCGTTTATGTGTTGATTATCGATCCCTCAATGCTGTCACAAAGGCTGATGATTTTCCTATGGAAGATGCCATTCAATTACTTCACAGCATAGGGAAAGCAAATGTTATTTCTACACTTGACTTGTTGAAGGGATATTGGGCTATCCCAATGGAAGAAAAATGTCGTGATTTTACTTCTTTCAAGACTCACAGAGCACAGTATAGATTCAAAGTAATGCCATTTGGTTTGAGAAATGATGCTGCGACTTTTCAACGAGAAATGAACAAAGCGTTAGCACCATACAGAGATTTTAGTCGTGCATATATTGACGACATAGCTATATTTTCTAACAACATGAGTGATCATCTAAAACACTTGGATCTTATTCTTTCAAAATTAAAAGAACTACAGTTTACTGTGAATTTACACAAATGTACATTTGCAAGACCTGAAATCAAATATTTAGGTCATGTTATCGGATCTGGAAGGCATCAAGCAGATCCAGACAAAATAAAAGCAATTGCTCAAATACCTGTACCTGAGACCAAGAAACAACTTAGAAGTATGCTTGGATTGTGCAATTATTATCGGGAATATATACCTTGCTATGCAGAGATTGCCTTACCTCTTACAGAGTTAACAAAAAGAGGATTCCTGAAAATTTACCTTGGCTGGATATACACGAAGTTGCCTTCAACAAACTGAAATCTGCTCTAATGAAAGCTCCAGCTTTGCACACTCCAGTTATGAGTGAACCGTTCATAATACACAATGATGCATCCCAGTATGGTATCGCCGCTTGTCTGTCCCAAGGAATCGAAGGATTACTCCGACCTATTGCATATGTGAGCCAGAAGTTGAATAAAACTCAACAAGCTTGGTCTACAATAGAGAGAGAAGCGTACGCTATTGTGTGGAGTTTGAAGAAGTTTGAAACTCTAGTTTTCGGGTCCAAAATAGAACTGTACACTGATCACAACCCTTTGTCATACCTTACAAAATGTGCTCCACAATCTTCACGACTACAGCGGTGGGTTTTTGCTCTTCAAAGATATAACTTAACAATAAAACATTGTCCAGGAGTCAAAATGCCTCATGCTGATGCATTATCCAGACTATTTTCTGAAGAGAAGTAGTGACAAATTTATTATTGTGACTTTAAGCATAATGTCTGTTATTATATGCTTTCGTATTTTATTAGCATTATTATTCTTATATGTATATATATATTTATTTTGCATTTTTCTTTACTGTTGATATGGTGTAATAATATTTAGGTGATTGAGTCCATAATATTTAAATTCAGATCTGTGTTTATGTTTTGAGAAAACCCCAAACCCATATCTTGCGGGGGAGATGTCGTATTAGGGATTCAATCACCCTACAGATGGCGCTAAAAGCACCGTCAGAGTGTGTTACGATCGAACAAGCAGATATTCGGATGATATGGTCATGGAGTGGTCGAGTAGGACGCTCCTTGGTAAATTGTAAATATTTTGTTATATAATAAATGTTTGTGCTGTCTGCATTGCCTGAGATTCGCTGATAACCCATTAAATAGAACCAGATACGACAAGATTACAAGTAAATAATAAGCGCTGTGCGTTAAGAAATATAACAGGAGGAATTACTCATGATCTTTCTACTGAAGCACAAATTAAGGTACACCAGTAAATAATAAATGTTGTATGTTAAGAAATATAACATGAAGAATTACGGATGATCTATCTAATGAAGCACAAATTATAAGGTTCACCAGTAAATGAAAAGAGCATTCACTTTAAAAACAGACTGTTGTCTAATTTTTCTTTTCATCACAATAATATATAATATATGTGTAACATATGATACGTGTGTATGATATCTGTCCTTTTTATACTCAACTATTTTCTTTTATTATTTTACAAATGATAAGGAAACATTGAATAGTAAACTCTTTTCCAACACTTTTCTTTTCCTTTCGTTTGCAGGAAAGGGTCTTTCTCGTATCGTCTCAATGCAATTTAACGTTAAAAATAATTCCATCAAAAAGTAGCTAATTAATTTGATTCAATTAACCTAATGTAAATACACCTTTAACAATACTCAACCTTTAAACATAATTTCTAAATCAATTTCCAAAAAATCAAATAAAAATCGCGAACTAACTTTTTGTTGTTAATTTCCTGCAATTATGGCCATCGTCAATCTTTCCTTTCGATTCTCGGGAGAAATCTGTTACCGATTCGAATTGCTCATCCAAGCAATTCATCTCAAAGCTTGCAAACTAACACAGGTCCACAGTTTTCTCTAGCACTGACCAGTGTAGCATAAAATGCAATTAAATCTGGATTTTTTTTATCGGAAAAAGTGCGCGGAGAGCGTTTTTTGAAATTGAAAGAAACACTGAAATATTTTTTAGAACGCCAATTTGTGTTTAATTTTAAGAGATTGCAGTTTCGCTGGGTTTCTTTAGAATGAGGTTTCTGTAATTTTTTAAGCCGAAAGCTAGCTGACTACTGGTTTTGTCTGTCTCTCCTGCGCAGCTTTTTTATCCTTGAATTTTTGAGTTTATTTGAGTGTGTCTTATATACTCATGACGAAATTATCTAAACTTTCACTCATTAGGAAAATTTTTTTTAGCTACGTATTACAGGTTATTTCTCTTCAGAATCATTCCAAATTATTCCTTTTCTTTAGCTCCTATTTTAAAGACCCTCAATACTCCTTTTATACGTGTCCAGTTTTGGAATCAAAAATATCAATTCTATTCATTTGATTTACACATGCAATTTTATGTTCGCAAAATATCAGCACTAACAAAGTGTAATTAAACACAAATTTGTACTAATCATGCAAAGCTAATTAAATAGTTTAATGTAAAGTATTAAATGCCTAAAAGAATTTGGAATATGGTTTTTGACATTTCCTCTTATTTCAAAGATGAAATATTATTTTCTTGATAATACACAATGAAACCTATTTTGATAAAGCTTCTACCCATACACGAATTCTACGTTTGGCATTTACTGCAACGGGCTGAAAAGCACGAAGCAGGAATGTAGAAAATATGAAAAACTATATATATTTTTATTTTTGAAGTATTTAGTTTTTATATTTTGTATAGACAAATGGAATCCTTTGAAAGTTTTGTGTAGGTAACTCAATCCCTGTGGAAATAAATTAATGAATAGGTTCATATTTCATCGAAGCTATGCTTTTTCCTCTTTTCGTAGAGTGTTTGGATCTAAAGTTTTGAAAATCAGCAATCCATATCAGTTTGTTAAAAGAATTTTTGAACATGGAAGAAATAGCGAATGGCAATGCCTAAAATATGCATTTAGTGTTATAAGAAAAGCGTTACATTAATTCAATAGGGATTACTCCCTATTCAATAGGGATATACATCATATATTGGCTTTAAAATGTTTGAGATATAACATGTATAGATAAATTCCAGTTCAGGTACGTCTGAGGTCTATAGAAAATCTTATCAAAGCAGCGGAAAGTAGCAGCATATTGTTGTATTATTATTTCGATAATTTAAAAAGTTTGGGCTTTCCTTGTATGTTGCAGAATCATCTAAAACAGAAATCGCCAAACATCTTTAACCGTCGATCCCCTTCAAGAATTTCTCGACTTTTTATCGATCTCCTCTATTTTACTATTGCGTAATTATAATAGGACAAACAAAAAAGATGCTAATGTGAGCTTCTAGATTGTTTATTTTATAGTTACTGTGTTTATGAGTATGTATAATATAGTATTAATATATATATATATATATATTATTATATTGGCTAAACGTCAAAGGAATACACTTTTGTTTTTGACGTCCTTCTAAACATTACATATTAGATAGGAGGAATAAATCTATATAAAAAAGAATGGAGTGTTTGTTTGTGCATTGAATATTTTCGACCCATTTCAAGTTTTCTATGCGTTTTGGACCCTTCTGATGCAAAATCAGTCTCGCGCGTTTGGTGTGTATCTGTCTGTCTGTGTGTGTGTCCCCGTACTACGTCCAAACAGTTGAATATTAATTAGAAACTTTGCATATTGTGAGTTCTTACATTCATTTAGTGACTGAACTTGGTTGCGTAAGTCTGCCTGTCCGTCTTCAGGTTCTATGTTCGATTTTGTGTCTGTGTGTTTGTACAAGTATCACATATGATTTATTCAAACCATTTTAAAGCAATGTCTTAGCTTTGATAAATCATATCTTAGTGTAATGAATGTATTATTTTAAACTACTTTGCTTTCGTATTTAAGCAAGTTTCATGTTAAAACATCTGAGTAACTCTACTTAAAAATCAACCATAATTTGGTAGTTTTGGAGAATCTGGAATGCATATTGAGCATTGAAATTACTTAAATTGTTTTACCAGTACCGCTGAAAAATCAATTATTTTTTAAGAAACTAATTTTACAGAATTCAAATTCAAACACTCTTTTATTTTGAGCCTTATTTATTTTCTTTGCAAAATATAAACTATTTCCGAACATTTGGGACAGAAGATATTTTGCAACAAAAGGGAAATTCGTGTTCGTTTGCCACGCGCAGTGATATTTTTTTCGCTCCGTATAAATTTCATATTTTTAAATTCTATCTAATTTTTAGTTGTAAGTTGTGACAACTGTGGAGATCAAGTGATAAAAAAGAATCATGAGTTTATCTCTGTTTCTGTTTTAAATATTTATTATTTTAATAAATTGTAATTCCTTTTCATCACACGCAACACCACCGCAAAGTATTCTGTTTAAAGCAACATGTAAGTTAGAATAAAGCAAATTTAAAGTAGATTTTTGCCTTTATTGAAAGAACGTTAATGTTAAAAATATCCGAACTAGGACATTTGAAATATTACAAATAATTTCTCATAGAGACAGATGGCCAAGGTGGCCTATTTAACGAATTGAAGCTATATTTAAGCAACTTATATAGGGAAAGATTGTTTAAAACAATGATTTTCTTTAGAAGAAAAGCTGTCAAATTAATTTACCATGTAAAAAAGTGGTAATGGGTTACCTTTGATTTAACATTACTGAATATATTAAATTTTAAAACAAGTTCTTCTATTATTGCACGTGCCACGGAACGGAATTATCGAGAAAAATGTATTTGCTTTTAAAACAATGATAAATATCTTATCAAAATAGTCATCTTTCCCTTAATGGTAGTGAAATTCGAAAGAGTGCCACAAATAAAAAAAATATTGTCAGGTAAATTATGTGAGAGAGTATCCGCAGTAGATTCGTCATTTTTACCAATTGAATTGAGCAATTCTACAGGAATAGAACTTAAGAAAGGGAATTCCTAATCCTCCCTCAAAATCGTCTTTTGTAGCAGTTACCTTAGTGTCTCACCTTTCGCCAATTTGTACCTTTTGCAGGGGTGCGATATACATGAAATGTGGCAACATTCATATATATCGTACCCTGAATGGATTTGCATGTATAGAATTTGTGTCCAAAGTAGGTTAGAGAAATAATAAAAATGTCGAAAAGGTGTTAAAAAATGATTTTACTCATTCTTAAAAGATTTGGAATTTTTCTACGATAGAAGAAAGTGATTATTTTTTGGTCACTTTCAATATAAAGTTAACCAATTCAACCCGAGTGAGGTGTCAGGCAATTTTACTAGTAATATATAAAATATAAAATTAAATTTAGTATATATATATAAATAAATAAATAAATAAATAAATAAATATATATATATATATAAGAAAGCTTCCTGACACTTGACAAGATTAGCAATGCTGGTTTCAAAATTAGTAAGTTCCAGCCTGAAATCGCCACGTAATTCTATATGCACTCTTAATTGCGTTGTCATTCAGGATAGAGGTTATCCAAGTTAACCGAATTTTAAATATTACCCGCACAATGATGTCTTATATATTTCTATCGACCCCTAACAATGTTATATCGACCCCTGGGGTTCGATATCGGCATACGATCGGTACATACGATATATCGGCATATATTGGCAACAACTGATCTAAAATTAAGAATTGTAATATCTATTGCGTATCTGTTTTCCAATAAAATATAAATTGATAATTATGAATGTAGATATGTCATACCTTTTAGATCTTTTGATACACAAGCAATCTTTTCTCCTTTCATCCCACTACTTTGCTCCCAATGCCTCTTTTTCCCATTCACGACATTTGTGACGTGACGTTTCATTCGTTTTTAACAGCTTGGCCAAACATGGCCATAAAACTCGAAAACAACCAACCAGCCACACCCTTAATTTAAGGTATACATCGTGGCAGTTTTTTAGAAATAGTTATTTCCATTTCCTCAGTAAACCTAGTCTTTAAGAATCTTACTCAGATCAATTTTGTAATGTCATTTGCTTATATTAAATCAATATATTTGACTAAACAAACGAAATCCTTTTTTAAAATACGACCAAAAATAATATTTTTTAAAATTAATCTTGCTAAAAAGTCATCGCATAATTTCAAGGCATTAAATTGCTTAAAACTGAATATTTAACTTTTAACCAAAAGTTAAAGTCGTTTAGTTAAATCTGCTCCACCTAAGATAGCTAAATTTTCCTGTACCAATCATCAAGCCGTAACAGCTTATTTAAGACATTTTTGATGGTTAAGAATACGACATAATACTAATTTATTCTTTTCTGTAAAACTGATACTAATGAGCTCTGAAGTTTCCCATTTTTGCATAATTAAACATTAATTAGGACAAGGAAAAGGAGTGATAAAATTGATTTGCCAGAGTACGAAGTATTTTGATCTCCCACAAAAAATTGAATGTTTTTTGGACAAAAAATGAGCTCATTTCCAGGAATATTCATATTTTTCCAAATAATCCTTCCCAACTTCAACATTTATCCTACATCTCTTGATCCTTTCGGAAAGAGCATCGCATTTAGAAAAAAGTTAATACGCATTTCAGAAAAAAAGATCACTCACGTAAGCGGCTAAATTGCAACACATACAAATTCCTATCAAAGCGTTTAACAAGAGCTGAGCGAATTCCGTTAAGAAAATATGAAAACAAAGAAACCAACAAAAGAGTAAAAATACATTTGGGAATGGGAATCTATGTTGCATTACGTAAAAAATCCCCACAAAATCCCCAAAAAAATTCCATGGAGGAAAAAAAATTCCAATTATCTTCCACTCTTGAAAGTTGGTAGAGAAGTTTCCAAAGAAAGTGAATATTTGAGATTAATGCAAAAACTAAGGAAATGGTTGGTTTTCAAGTTTCTTGCATTTTTAAAGGTTCTGCAAACAGCGTATTCTGAATAGCCTGAGGTTGGGGATATCTGATGAGGGAAAACCGCCCGAGGAAGCAAAGTTTCAGTCGATTTTTGAGATAGGGGTGATGTAAAAATTAGTTTACTTTGTTCAAACATCAGTAATTAATTTCAGCTTTTTTTGTAACCGTGAATTATTAATTCCTTATGATTGATTATCAGAACTAGTTTTCTCGCAGCTTTTAATGGAAAGTTATATATTTTTTAAATCGTTATTTGTCGGAGACATTTTTCCAGTTATTATCCAGCTACTTTATAATGACGCGTATAATCAGAGCCTTACCAGATTTCCGCGTACTGTAGAATTGTTTTTCTCCCACAACAATAATGGAAAGATTCTATTGGTCAAGATGGTTAAACCTCCTGGTGGTTGTCCCGAGACAAGGAATCTCGATCATTATTATCCTGACCAGATCTTGATAGACAAGATATATCGTCATCAGAATAAAACGGATCATATCTTGATCTCGTCATCATCAACAAATTTACAATATCTTGATGACGAGATATCTAGTCATTATCAAAGTTGGGGAGATCTTGATGGACGAGATATCTCGTCGAAACTACTTAGACAGTTGAGTTAGAAGTCATGTAGGGACGACTGTAGATTAAAGGACGGATAAATGTGTGTTAACCTACTCTTCAGAGAGTTAGCCCTCCAAATAGTTTTGACGAGATATCTCGTCCAAGATCTGATCAATGTTGCTAATGACGAGATATCGCGTTGAGACAAAACTACCCTATTACTCAACTGCGGAAGGAAGATCCAAATAGGGAAAACAAATGGTCCCTTGTCCAAAACAACTTGTCCCTTGCGTAGAAGTGAGGACACTTTGGAACAGAGTTTTGGATCAGAGATTGGTCACTACAGGTTGGTTTTCGACGTGGTGATAAACCACCAGGAGGGTTAATTGAAGTCATGCAGTCGAAAGCATTAAATTATTATTTTTTTAGATAGTTATGATGATAAACTAAGTATATATTTGTTTTTTATGAATTTCATTCAAATCTTTGGAAGTGTGCTGCAAATTCTGAATTTCAATTTCCGATTCAGTTTGCTTAAAAGGGGCTTACTAATAAAAATAGGTGTTTCAAAAGGAATTATTCTATGATCCTGTATCATGTATTCAAATTTTATGCAAATCGAAATTTCAAATTTTTAATTCAGTTTTTGAAAAGTTGATTACTAACAAATGCGGTCGTATTCAGACACATTAAAATGTATGATTGCAACTCGTAAATATCAAATTAAATTAAAATGAAAATCGACTAGATGCATGTTTGATTTGAAATGATTGTTTTAGCTATCGAGGCTGTATTAAAACGAAATTATATTTACATTGCTGGGTAAATGAAAGCGATTGCTGGAACCAGCCAGATTCCGCGCGTTTGAAATGAGATAACGAATCAAATACTTAAAATTAATTTTCGTTTCGTTTATTGCTGCTTTTTATGCAGTTTTATATTTATATGTTAGCTACATAAAAGTTAAATTTAATTGAAAAACGCTGGACATAAGCAAATATGGAAAAATACGTTATCAAAGTAAGAAAAAGTAAGATAAATACCTGCATTAAAAAGAAATCTGGAAATCATGATGTATATTTGAAATTAAGTCAGTGATTCAGTGTTGGTTGAATGGTTTTAATATAAATATAATTTGCACTTGCATAACTTACAAATACAAAATACTTTATACACTTGTTTTTTTAGGTTAGTTTGTCTAAGAAATGGTATGAAGTAGTATAATACATTTAGTGCGAATATACATATATATTTCAGATTTTAACTACAGGAATTTTTATTGTTAGAGATGGTTCTGTGCGATATTAAAACGTGAAAATGTCAATATTATACGAATATGAAAAACTTAGTACTGATGAGGGTATTTTCTTGCAAAGCTAAATATAGAGCGCTGGTGTTTTCGTAAACTCTTTCGTAACTTGTGACGTAATTTGGTACGTTACTTGAATGCAATTTCGGCATGCCGCTTATATTAAGCCAAACATCGCCAAATTAATGCCAAACATAGCCAAAAACGACGAAAAATCAAATTAATTCTTAATCCTTCTGGTTAATGGCTCGACGAGGTATCTCGTCAACAGATCTTGATGGACGAAATAACCCGTCCTTAGAAAAACTGATCAGATCGTGATGGACGAGATAGCTCGTCCTTAGAAAAACTGACCAGATATTGATTTTGTCATCATTAACCACTTAACGCATTTACCCTGTCTGACGCGGGCGAAAGTTACCGGCAAATTTGCACAAGCCCGTGTCTCACACGGGCGCTCTTGTATCTCGCGTTATTTTATTTCTAATGCCCCCACAACTGAAATTGCAAAAAATAACTTACACTATACCTATATATTCATTTTCTGTCAAAAAAAACTCGATCATTTTTTTACCAGTTTTTCCGAAAAAAACTCATGCTTTAAGTGGTTAAAGAAATTGGCATTATTCTGATGACAAGATATCTCGTCATCAGCAAAATTGGTCAGATATTTATTAACGAGATACTTCGTCGAAACCATTCTGGAGGTTTAATCGTAAGTAGTTTTCCTCTCTCCGGTAGTTTATTTATCTCAACACTGAAAAATACTCTCGTATGTTCAAGAAAACAAAATTAAGAAACAGATTTCATACCTGATAAATCGTGGCACGGATGTATTTAATTCAAATAGTTATCTAATTTACAGAGATAATTATAAATATTGAGATTTTCCCTTATTGTATACTATAAGCAAGAATATTCGAGGTATCAATAAAACATTGCCTTCATCCATAGTTGTCAAGTTAAAGATATGCTAACAAAATACGAAAATCTAAGAGAAAATGAAAATCCTTTGACTGCCCAAGGCAAGTTAGATTCCACGTGCATATACATAAGAACAGGCAATCAGCGCAGCTATTCATTCCTTTCTGAAATTCCTCCCTTAGAAAAGACTAGAAAACGATTACGTAGGCACGGGAAAACGGGGAAGCACTCTAAGAGAAAAACGAATTTTGAGTTTCAAAAAATGTCTCTTCATATATTCGATCAGAGTTACGTTACTTCAAAATGGCGTTTATTGTTCGATTTAATTGCTATGGGAAGGTTGTAAGGGAATATATATGGGTTTCATTTTATTGCTTTTTCAATTGGAAGATCGGTTCAACTAGAAAATGTTGAAGGAATATAATGCCAAGACGGCACAGGGAATCTTAGTCAACTTAATATCGTCCCCTGTAAGGTATTTTTTATTTAAAATTAGGAAATATTTTATTTTTGGTTCGCGATCTGAATATGTTTTGCCCCGAAGCAGTTCTTTTGTCTCTTTGTTGTGTGTGTACTGAAAACTCTGACAATGAAAATACGTTTCGCTCTGCTGTTGTGGCTTAAGCGAATTGTGAATTTGCCTTCGAGTAAAATTGTTATGGGAATAAGTTGAGAGAAAACATTTTTATAATCGTAAGAGTATCAATCGTTATAGTATTCGCAGAAACTTTCAGTTTACGTTTTGTGAAAGGTTTTCCTTTTGAAAACCTTTCCTTATGTTTTCTGAAATCGGAGGTAAATGAAATATTTTCAATCTAAGAATAAAATTATAGGTACTGAAATTTCCGAGTGTGTTTTAAACTCGTAATTCTAAAATGGGGCCTACATCCAAAAACTACTGTAAACAACAAAAGGATATATTTATTGTAAAAAGAAATCCTAGTCAACACATTAAGTACAAAGGGAAAAAATGAATTTTGCTTGTAGAAAGATGTTTAATGTTTCGTTCTTTATACAAGGGAAAATGAATTTTGTAAAATCCATTGTATCGTTTATACAGGGAAACATATATTATGTCTGCATGAATATATTTATCTATCGCTCTTTCTGCAGTTATTTGTGTATGGCTTCTGATTTCCTGTTTATATTTTTCTCTTTTGAAGTTTGTTATTTTAAATTTTCATCAGATACATTACTAGACCGAAACCGTTATAACTATGCATAAAGTATTACCTAAATAAAATATATCATCAGTCAAGTATAGAATAATTTAAAATAATGAATAAAACAATAACAAAAGAAAACTTTCGAAGCAGTTGAATAATCTATGACTGAAATGCCATTTTGTGATGTCTTTTTGTCCAAAAGGCTAACCTTAAAATGGAGCAAAATTATGTAATCTCATATCTGTGAATTTATGACCAATGTGATGTAAAAATTAGTTTATGCATAAAAATTAGTTTTTTAGTATCAGTATTAGTTTATTATGTATTAATCAGTTATGCATATTTATACTGTTATTAATATTGCGAATATGAATAACTGATGATATGATAGTTCCATTGTGTCTCATAATAGGTAGTTAGAATGAATGATGATTAGCACATCTTGAACTCAGCGCACTGGAATTCTTAATTCACGATTAATATCAGCTATTCATATTTCTTTTGTACAATAATTATTTTCCCGTAAGATTATATCTAAATCAAAGATAAGATAATAAATTTGTTAAATATTCATTATCATCCATATTATATGACAGGAGAAAATGCTTTATGTATGATTTGATTTACTGCAATGCTTCCCTATCATTGATTGTGTAAATGGTAAATGTATTTATGATGAAACGTATTACGAAATATATCATCTTTAGTTTGATATCAGAATGTTTCCTTGCATTCCGAAAAGAAAAGAAAAAAAGAGAGCTGAAACAAACTATTAAACGGACTAGGACGCCGAGGGTTGCTAGTTCGAAAACTCGATCCAACCATGATCGATGCACCATCCCCCATCGTGTATACGGGGCTGGTGCATGTTAAATCTGTCATAACCTCAATGTCCTCACGTTGGCGTGGTGCGAAAATTTGGAGTGTGGAGTGCCAGTTCAGGTGTTGACCTCGTCATCTGATTGGGATTCAAAATTACGAGCTGTTATTCACGATCTTTCCCTTCGGAATCGATCCCGGACCGTTTCCAATAGCCCGCAACTCCAGTGCGACGTTACCTACCCACTTTTTTGATAATGGACTTTATATAATCTGTATGCAAGTCGAAGCTTAGAATTTGTAAAGTAAAGCAATCAGAAGCACATATAAAATGAAGTGTTTTTCTACATGAGTATTAGCTCTAAAAATTTCGATAGTTGGATAGCAATCTTAATTTCCAAGGTTAATTAGCTTTTTCTACTTCCAAAAAGGCTTATCATAATTAATAAAATATACTCGATAGACGACTTTTTCTGAAATGAAAAGTATTAAAATCAAACAAACGTTTCTAATATCAAAATATAATATTGTTTATTTCAGAGTATGGTTATAAATTTATGATACACTTTTAAAGGAAAAAAAAATATTGTTCAGATGCTTCAAAAGCAATATTTCCGAGAATAATTTGAATCTTTTATTTCTTTTTTTTATTTCTTTATATTTTTATTTCGTTGAATAAAATTTTAATTTCTTTATTCTTCTATTTTAGATATTTCTGACATTGTATAACATAAAGTCTTATTTTTTAATTATCAAGGCAACGAATTGCATGGTAGAGTTATATAAAGTATTGCACATTTTAATCATAGAAAATAAACCGCTTAAAGTAACCTAATATGCATTAAATTTCACTTGTTATGCTAAATAATTGTCAACTTTTGGGTTGGTTTTCTTCTTTCAACCCCAAGCTTTTTTAAAAACTCAAACTCTCAATATCATCCCACCTCTTCCCTATCTCTAAAGTATTAAAATGATTAGAAGCATTAAAAAACCAACCCTTAAGATAAGTTATAATGGATTATAAACCGAAAATTAATAAAGAAAGATTAATTGAATATTCGCAGCTCACTTCACTGCATAACAATGAGCTTACAATTTCTTAAGCATAATAAATCTTTTTTAAGTTAGCTTGGAGACAGTGTGGCCATTTACCGAAGGGAAAGATATTTATTAAACCATGCGTTATTAATAGTCATTTTATAATAGGATGATTGCTACATGTTAATGATTGCATATTATGAACGTTTGTCACTAAGAACACACATTATACTGCTCATTATAAGCTATTTTACGCACAAAAAATAATTCACATTTTAGTTAGAAATACTGCAAGTAGAGTAACTTGACAACATATATTTTGCTTCCACAAAGACTTCGTATTTAAGTTATTATCGAGTCTGTTTTGAGTTCATGTCTTTATTTTATTTAATGAGTTACACAACTTTTTTCCCATTAGAAATCTTTAATTGCATGAAAATTACATTTTATTTCCGAAATGTATGAAAATGCTTTAGTACAATATAGTCGCTTTTCATAACTTAATACGATCCATCCACTATGCAATGAGAATAACATCAAACAACCGTAGATATTTTAACCTCCAAGTGGTTTCGACAAGATATATCGTCCATCAAGAACTGATCCATTTTGATAATGACGAGATATCTCGTCATCAAGATTGTATATTTTTCGATGTCTAGGCAAACTGATCATTTTTCTTCTAATGACGAGATATCTCGTCCATCAAGATCTGGTCAGTTTTTCAAATACGAGACACCTCCTCGTTAGAACCATCAGGAGGATTAACAATATTGAATGTCTTTGTTACAATTTCCGTTGATGTTTGGGCTTATAAAAACATTTTATTTAAAGTAGAAAATACAATTCATACTACTTTAAGCCTTAGATCTGATCTACACTGCTGGCCACCGTAAATGCAACACCCTGAAGGAAGCATGCAAATAATATGAAATTTACAACATGCATTAGCGGAGGTGAGATATGCAAATGATTAGAATTTCAGCGCAGACGCACATCACGCGCGCCTGTGGCGCCACTTCAAAGCGCTATTTAAGGCTTGGAGATTTCGACGATTTCAAGTACGGCAATTGTGTTTTTCTTGTGGTTTTTTCAAAAAAACGATCAATTATGCCTCGTAGAAAACAGCGATCATCTTTTGATCAAGTATCCGAGTTCGACAGAGGAAGGATAGTGGCCTACCGAGATTGTGGATTATCTTTCAGGGAAATCGGTAGTCGTGTTGGACGAAACCAAACAACTGTAATGCGGATATGTGATCGTTGGATGCAGGAGGGTACGACGGACCGACGTGTTCGATCGCATCCACCTCAGTGCACCACTTCACGTGATGACAGGCATATTGTGCGTATGGCAGTGACGGATCGCTCAGCCACATCACGAACCATAGCACAGCACATTCAGTCTGTACCGCATCATCCAGTGTCTGCGCGTACCATTCGACGCCGTTTACAGCAGAGTGGTCTGTCCGCAAGACGTCCATTGCTTCGTCTACCCTTGACGCAGAACCACAGACGTTTCCGCCGCCAATGGTGCGATGAAAGAAGGATGCGGACTGCAGAATGGAATGAAATTGTCTTTACTGACGAGTCACGCTTCTGTCTGCAACACCACGATGGTCGGATTCGAGTCTGGAGACACCGTGGAGAGAGGATGCTGAACAGCTGCGTTATGCACCGCCACACTGGTCCTGCACCGGGTATTATGGTATGGGGCGGTATTGGATATCACTCTCGCACTCCTCTAGTACGCATTGCCGGTACTTTAAACAACCAGCGCTACATCTCCGAGGTGTTGGAGCCAGTTGTCCTTCCTTACCTTCAGGGCTTGCCCACAGCCATATTTCAACAGGATAATGCGCGACCACACGTGGCACGCATTGTCCAAGGGTTCTTCGTCAATCGCCAGATTGAATTGCTTCCCTGGCCAGCTCGCTCTCCGGATCTTTCGCCGATAGAAAACATGTGGTCCATGGTTGCTCAACGATTGACCCAGAATACATCCCCAGCTGCCACACCAGATCAACTTTGGCCATGTGTGGAAGCTGCTTGGTCTGCTGTACCCCAAGAACACATCCAAAGTCTCTTTGAATCAATGCCGAGGCGTGTGGCAGCGGTGATCTCCAACAATGGCGGCTACTCTGGCTACTGATTTTGGCAGGAACCACACTTCACAGAAGTCTATAAATTTAATCATTTGATACTTGGTCAACATGTTATCTACAAAATAAATTTTGTTGTGATATCTCTTGTCTTTCTTGGTGTTGCAATTTGGGTGGCCAGCAGTGTAATTAGTCTTCACGCATTCACAAATTGATAAACCATACTGATGATTCTATTTATTTTGTTACTACAGATCATGATATACAATTTTATCCAATGTCTTTTCAAATTAGATGACTACATACGTGTAAAGCAAAAACTCACATATTGAAAGTAGTAAATATTTTATTTATAAAGTAAGATGTATTTAGGACGATTTCAAGGGAATTATTTCTGCATATTGATGTTTTAATACAGTAACAATTCAGATCACTAGACTACTTTCTATGTATGTACATCGTATTAGAACGAAGCAGTTATGAACCTAGTGGTAAATCTAGAAAAGGTTGGTTTATTGAGATATACTAAAAAAATTCTAAGTTCCGGAGTGTAGATTATATATACGTAAGTCACTATAATTTAATGAAATTTAGTTTCATGCGTTTTCCTGTTCTCTTTGCTATAAAATGTTTTGAAAAATGGGGTAAAATGTAAACATAAGTTCGTAGAGGTTTCGTGTATTTGAGTTTTTGTATGATTTCCAAAAAAGTTAGAAAACATGAATGAAAATGTTAAAGAAAATCGATCATGACGTCATCTATAGTCTGGTTTTGGGGAGTTGACATTTGAGCCACGCCGTATTGAAGGAGTGTATTCGCAAATTGGAAGGCAGTTTAAACGTAAGCGATACATTCTTATCATTGGTGACTTTAGTGTGAATTCTGCCTCAGAGATATATTGGTCGGTGTCTCAAGCGATAGCAGTGTTTACGAGTAGACAAGACAAATACTAATCTATGGCGATTAGTAAAGTCTGGCTCCCGCAAGTAGGCAGACGAGTTACATAGTTTTGAACAAGCCTATTAGTTAAATTAGGGGATCGGTGGTAACTTGAATACAATGGGCGTCCTTAGCGTGGATACTGGTAGTTTATTTCGATGCCGAAAGCCATATCAGTAATACCACGTTGGTGAAGGGGAACTATTCACTGCGATTGCCATTCATGCTTTTGGTTATAGCAGTCTTCTAACGAGTTTTCACACCTGTTTAAAAATAAACTGGCCCAAGGTTGACTTCCTTTTCTCATCGCAGCCACACTATACAGGGTGATTCAAAAAGTCTTAGACAAATTTTAAAGGTAGGTCAGGAATACAAAAACAGACCATACTTTCATGGGAACATGCCGCAAACGCAACGCTAGTGTGTTAGAGGACATTGTTTGCCAGAGATTGAGTAGGGCAGCGCGCGCCATCGTCATTCGAGGCGTTGGCTTTGCAGGAGGAGAATGAATCATTTCAATAATTCTGAGATGGCAGATATGCGCTTAGCTTATGGAACAGC
The DNA here is from genome assembly GCA_933210815.1 of Meta bourneti. NCBI lineage: Eukaryota > Metazoa > Arthropoda > Arachnida > Araneae > Tetragnathidae > Meta > Meta bourneti. The sequence goes on from OW119929.1 coordinate 14,186,043, forward strand.
GAATGGAAACGGACGAGCCCCCATGCGATTGTACCGTTAACGTTTCCCGAACGGCCCCATTTGGCATGTGTTTATGAGAGCTGGCATTTTTGAACAGGTTTGCCACTGCGAGGCATGTATTGATGTGGTGAAAGAAACTTTGAACATTCCCTCTGAACTTGTAAACGCGTGTCTAATAAACATGTTGTGATACCTTACTTTGCTTCTTTGGCTTTACTTTGATTGTAGCTACACGTTCCTATGTAAAATTGGCTATAATTTTAATTATGACCAATATAATTTATTTAGGTATTCCTGACCTACCTTTAAAGTTTGTCTAAGTCCTTTTGAAATTCACCAGCGTACATGACTGCTTATTGTCAGCCATTCTAGTATTTTCATAAGTATAATAAGCCCTCTAGAGAGCTTATTATATTTATGAAAATCAACTCCTCAGCAGAGCCATCATTATTATAACCCCTAATCTAACTACCGAATATTGTGGGCTTAAAACAGAAACTCATTAACTGACATTTACCAAAAGACACCAAATGCTTGTTTTTATGATGAGGAAAGAAATAATTGGTATATTATAATCTGTTTAAAAGGTGTATAACACTAACAAAATACTTATGATTTTTACTTTGTGACATAAAAACTAGTAGTCTTTAAACAGCTGCACAGCAAACAATCTTCTTTGTCAATTAAAGAGTTTCTGCTCTAAGCCGACCATATGCAGTGATAAATCTAAAGAACACACTCTTAGGATGGTCTTTCCTTTTGCAGGTAAAATAAATAGAAAGACCCAATGGATACTTCCCATGAATAGAATTGATCACTACAGCTATTAAATGCCACTCGCCACACATCTTAATAGTACTCACCAGTTGTAAATTCCCGAAGTTTGGTATAAACATACCTTCCCCCATCGCATAGATCTTGCCTTTAAACTCGATGACAAAATAGATGTATTCGTCTTTGTCTGGTTTCTGGAGTGGCGAAACCGCACCCCCACTTGTCTCATGAATATGCGAGATTCGCGTTCTGATAGCAGGGCTAATATCTCTGATGTCAGCACGGCTGATGACTGTGGGCAACAATGGGGAAGCCCTCGAGAGCCCACATCAAAGCGGCCTGTCGCTCTCCGTCCCTATCTGTCAGTGCAACAATGGGTAATTAAACTGAACGTCTGCTGACACTCAGGAATCCAATAACGGTATCCAGCGCTCAGGTAAGTCCGCTCGCTGCAATAATACGCGTGCATAGAAAATTGGTATCAGTCGAGGTGTGTCGTGCAGTTGGGGAATCAAAAGCTTTGTTCGTCGGGTATCACAAAGACGCGCTGTGAGGTGTATTGCGAGATAAACGTATGCCGGTGATAAGGCAGTGTTTGAACGTGCGAAGAAGAGAATTTTTCTCACAATGGCTTATTGCAAATCAGGACTAGTGACTGGGAGTATTTCACGTCTTGTGTTTCCTCTTTCAGTATAAACCCTCCAAGTGGTTCGATTAGATATCTCGCCCATCTAGATCTGATCAATTTTGCTAATGACGAGATATTTCGTCATCAAGATAATGGCGATTTTTTGCATCGACCTGCTGATGAAATAGGCGAAGCATTGCGTGTGATTTTTGTTATTTCCAATCACTCGGTTTAAGAACTGATATATTGTGGGAAAAAGCATGAATACTAAATTATTGGTTGGTTAAGATGATTATTCAGTGATCAAATACACTAATCTGAGCTTCGATATCCAATCCGCTAAGCCTATTCGTAAGCCCACATGATTTTACCTTTCATGGATCTTACGACTGCGACTTACTAATGCTCTATCTATTTCATTAGAAGGTTGATAGTTTTTTTATGATGATGACGTGATCAAGATATGGTCAGTTATCTTTTAATGACGAGATATCTGGTCCCTGATCGAGTCAATTTTCTTCAATGACGAGATGTCTCGTCCAACAAAATCTGGTCAGATTTGACAACGACGAGACACCTCTTTGAGACAACCACCATGAAGGTTAAAAAAGTATATTTGTGAGATTCGCATTACTTTCCCTCACAAGGATCATCATGGGTTTAGAGGATTTGACCAAGAGGGGACCCTTGGACATGAGGGGAGAAGAAAAAGGAGCTAGATGAGATAGTCTAGGAAAATACCGGATGGTAGGAGAAAAGTGAGCTCCGTTGTATGGAGGTGATTCCTTTTAAGATTGATGCAAGTAAAAAATAAAATAAGGCAGATAAAAATGTAAAATAACTTTAATCAAAATTCAATAAACATAGGGGCCGTCGTGGCTCAGTGAGTATGCCCACTGCGCTAGCAGCCTTCGAGTTGTAGGCGGTGCAGTTACGATTCCTGTCAGGTGCATTCCTCCCTGGATGTATTTCTCTCTTCTGTGTCAGTAAAAATTTAATTGTGTGCGTCTATTACTTGATATTGTATGTCGTGTCTGCCGCAGCATGGCCAAATATGGCCCTTGCGCCATAAACCCCAAAACCAACCAATTAATAAACATAATATGCTGGGTGGTCTACCAGCGTCTGACCTCAAATAAAGGAGGCGATTGGAGGGTTTCAAGGTTTTTTGTAGAACGGAGGTTTCATGTGGACGGTTCGGTGTCCATACGTGTTCCACTGTAGTAAAGTCGATGGTCTTTACAAAGAAATGTGCTTATATAACATTACTTTTTAATCCTTTGAGCGTCACGAGATTTCCAAATGGCGTAGTAGTGCTTTCGATTGGCTGAGAATCCCAGGAAAGATTTTATTGGTCACGAAGGTGAAAACTGGTTTGAAGTCGTGCATAGAAAACTGCAGATTTCAGAACAGCTATATGTGCATGGACCACACAGATGGTTAAATTATATTTTTGTAAGAAACACGATTGATTTTATTGCTTACAAAAATGTATTGGAAAATGGAAAGCTTGATTTAGTGTCTCTAAAGGTAAAATTATTTCGCAACAAAATTATTTTTTGTCACTAAGGGCAGAAAGTATTTGTAATCGCTGATGTCACATTAATTTTTGCACGAATTATAAAAACGCCTTCTAGTAACAAAAAAATTGTGTGTCGAAGTCAAACTTAAATGAACTTCCACGAAACATTAAAAACTATGAAAAAACATTCAGTTTCGAAACTTTACGATAAAATGTTCAAATTCTTTTCGTTTGCCTTGTTTTTTTATGGTTTTTCTTTGTTTATCTTTCGTACATGCCTATTTATATACAAACGTTTACGTATCATGCGTAGTTTGTGTCCTATTATTATGTCGGTGTAATAAGAAACATAGATTCCCCATGCATAATTCATGAACATAACATTTATTTACGCCCCTTTCTCTTTCAAACTTGGTATTTATTCACTAAACTATACAGATTGCCCTGGAATTGAGGTTACTGTGGTTATATTTTTAACCGTTCTTCCCAGACTATGTTAAATACAAAAAGGTTATGGGCCGTGTATATTTTTTATGCCTTTCATAATACAAGGAGCAAAGTATGCCTAGAAAACAAGATTTGACTGATGCATTGTGTTTCAAAACTTCTTGCACAAACTTTAAGTAGAGGAAAGCACAAAAAATAAGCCGTATTCCCATAGAGATTCAAGCACCACCCTTCCTATACCCGTAGCAAGTCTTATGCTGAAACAATGTCTATCATCTTAAATATCTTTATTCGTGATCTTCATTGCTTAAGAGGTAGGTGGGTAATTAATTAGCGTCATACTAGAGCAACACAACGGGCTATTGGTGACGGTCCGGTATCAGTCCCGAAGGGAAAGATCCAAGAAAAACGCCTTGTAATTTTGAACCACGGTCAGATGACGAGAACAACACCTGAGCTGGTACCCCACTCTCCAAACTTCCACACTACGCCAACTGGATGACATTTGAGGTCACTTCGGATTTAAAGTGCACCAGCCCCCGTGTACACGACGGTCTTTGGCTGGACGTACTTTCAAACTCGCAACCCTCCGGTTGCTAATCTGTTGCTCTTCCAACTGAGTTACCACTGATCCTTGCTTAAGAGACAAACAACAAGCTTTGAATGTTTCTATTGGTTCCCAAAATTAAAACCGTGATTTAAAATTACGTGGTGTTGTCCTCGATCCTTCCCTTCGGGGATTGATCCGTAGCCAATAACCCTTTGTGTTGCTCCAGAGCGACGTTAATTAAAACCTACTGCCTACCCAAAATTAAAACAACTCCCACATATCCCATTTATTCCCAGCATTGATCGTTCCAACCCATCTACCCTTAACAGAGAGAACTCGAGCAGTCTTTTCTTCTAACCCAATACGAATATCTAAATTATTTTACATTCATCACCCGACAACTATTGCGTTCGGACCAATGGCTGTTACCTTTCAAGAACTTTTCCGACCGAGTCGCTCAATCATATTAAAGCCCACGATCACGCAAACTCTCCCTCTCTGGGAGATCTCGGCAACGAGTCGGGGATAACCTTTCAAAGTTTCGATCACTTAGCCCAAACTAATTAGTTATCTTAAGCATGGCCCAATGTGTTTGCGACGTTCGATCCATAATCCAGGCCGCTTGGAAGGACTCGGAACTCCAAGTCCACCAATCCGAGAGTTCGATTTCTTTGATGTCGCGAGAACATAACGGAGGAATATCAAAGGACACAGATAGCATAAAATACTCGTTTCCGCGACACCGTTTCAACACGCTTCGGTAACGATCGCTTTTGCATTTGCATTTTCAAAGGGATTCTAAGGTGTTTTCGTTTGAGGAGGAAGAGTTAAAAAGAACATTTTCTGATTACTGAATTCGGGGAAGGGGTTCTTGGAATTTCATAAATTCCCATTTGAGCCATATTTGTTTATTTAAGTGGTATTTTTAAGCTGATATTTCGTTTTATTCACCAATTGATATGCTAACCATGCATTGATTTAAAAACTGGTTTTTAACTGCATTTGGAAAAGCATAATCGATGACGTAAAATCTCTAATACAAGTATCTGTGCATTAACCTTCCAAGTGGTTTCAACGAGATATCTCGTCCATTCCGATTTAACCGATTTTGCTAATGACGAAATATCTCGTCATCACGATATTGCCGATTTTTTTTGGTGGTGACATCAGGATCTGGCATATCGATGGCATGAGTCATTCCATGTCAAATCAACACAACTTTGAATTATTTCAGTCCATGTCTCCCAAATTTTTATACAACTTGGTGCATAAAGTGTCCTTAGTTATGAAGGGAAAAACAGTAAAAAATATTTTCGCCTCCCGTTCAAATTTGTTAAGCTTTAACTCTAAATTTTTAATAAAAATTGCTGAATTTTTGAGACTGTTAACTATCATTTTTTCAGGAAATATATAGAATACAGATCTGGGTAACATCTAATTTTAAAGCTCTTTTGATAAACTTTTATTCAATGCGAAACATAGTATAATTTTAATTTTTTAAATTTGAAATTCAATTAAATTTAAAACTTGAATACTAAAATAGACAATTTCAAAATTCTTAAAAACATTACTTTGATCTAACACCACTTAAAGTTTTAAGTAGATGAGATTAAGTTATATAGGAAGGGTATAAGTTATAGTAGAGGTGTATTGTGTTAGGGGGGTTATTTTATTTCAACAATTTAGTTCAACTTTTGAAAAGTATATTTACAAATAATAGTTGTATAATAGCAAAATAGTATTTAAAAAGATAATTCTCAAAATTATTTCTGAGTATTATTTGTAATTATTTGTGAAACTCTTTTCAAAACCTCAACCGTATAGTTGGTTTCTCCGAAGTAGAGGTAAGTAAAGGTAAGTTACCATCTATTAAAAAATGTGAATTGCTGAAGCAAAACTTTTTTTTATTGAAATACTCAAGAGTCATGTTTGAAAATGATCCAAAATTCTATACGTATAAAGTAGATTTGGCATCTGCCTGTCTGTTCTCTATACAAATATACACCGTTTGATCAATCCACACCAAATTTTGTACACTTATCCTTTGGAACCCAGTGGGTAACGTAGGTTACATATTAACCCCCGTTCTATCTGTCTTAGCTGTGCAGAGAAGTGTAACGTCCCGTCATACTGAACAGAGCACTTGCTAGGGGCTCTCTCTCCTAGTCTGGCTGTGGAGATGACGTCAGAGTTGACATCTACAGGAGTCGCCTCTCAAGATAACCTTGGAGGTTTTTTTAGAATCTTATGATTGTTCAATCGCAGATGGGTGCGGTTACGCTGAAAATCGCTCAGTATCGTATCGTTTATAAGATAACGTAGGCTACATGTTAACAATCCGAGCAAACCAGGGTAAATTCAGCTAGTGTATAATGAAAAACACGTGATTGCAGCATATGCATCTAAAATGTGGGATTAGCTGACGCAGGTATTTAAACATCAGGAGTAGGTTCTAAATCATAAGAGAAAAATGTTAATTGGAAGTTTTGAAACCTATATATTTTTAGGCTTATAGCGACTAAAATAATCTTAAAATGAAATAAATGCGAATTCCCTGTTAAAAATTATTTTCTTTAGTTTCGATTGATCTGTCAATTTCAAATTCTCTGCTTAATAGATATTTTCTAGTTCATAAATGTGGCAAGTATAATGTGATATGACACCGATGCAAGTTTGTTGAATCCCATACATTCGCTCATCTTCCTACATGACTACTATAACGAGAAGTATACACTATAAACTGCCAGGTGGGATGAATGAATTACCAAATTGATTTCATCGTTTTAAACTATACTTTTAAGGTGATATCTTTTCAGATGGTTTTAAGATGATATAAATGTAAAATCGAGTAAGTTATAGAACTACACATTCACGAATGTCAATTTCAATTTTTTAAAGATAATTTTTTTAAAAATTGTTATATATATTTTAGGATTCCACTAATTTAAAATGTAATCCTTTGGAAACGAATTTGACGCTTGAATTTTGAATACTCTTAAATTTTTGGCTTTCGTGTAATTATTTTTTAATATAATTATTTAAATTTTTTAATAATTGTTTCAATGAAGCTATATGTCTTGTAATTAATCTGTTTGTACTGTAAAAATATAGCATTTTAGCGTTTGTTATCGTTATCACTGTAACAAAGTATGCAAGTTCTCTTTTCATGGTAAAATATTTAAATTGTTTTTTAATTGCAAAGGACGTTTTTCATAAAAAAAGGACGAGTAGGAAATGAAAAGTAAAAAATTAAAATAATTAAAATTAGCATCATATTAGTAATTAAACGTTCTGCAAATCAAAAATGGATGTATTACTGATACTGAACTGAATGCACCGAAAAAATTATTTCTTCTCCACTACATATAATACGGAAAACTCATTCCTATCTTATCTTCCATCTTTCAAGTTATTGGCCTAACTACAATGGGTACTTTGGTATCTATAATCTTTCAAGGTTTCAAGGACTTGATAGCAAGAAGAAACGAGTTTTACTATATATATTTTTATGTCACTTGATGTTTCCTTGCAAAAAAAGGACTGTCGCCAATAGCCTGTTGTGTAGCTCCAGTGCGACGTTAATTCGACTACCTTCTTACCTATCTACCTCTTGCTAGTATCATTTTAAAACTGTAAATAATTCATTACATTAAATATTTTAATCTATATAATTTAACATTAAGTTAAGTAAGTGTAACCTCATTTCCTCATTTCAAAGCCAGTGTAACATGAGTAGGAGATATCAGATATTTTACACTTATAATTTAATGATACTGTTGTAAACAAGTATGTACTTCATAACTGAGAAATCACGTCAAAAGAAAACAATTCTTGTTGATCTATTTATATTGATAGGGTAATCAAACGGTAGTGTTTAAAAGAATTAAGCTTCTATTTTAAAAGTAAAATTTATTTTTGAGTGCGAAGCATGTTTTGTAACTATTATAATTCATTTACTATAAATAAAGTTTACATTGTTTCTAAAAGCTTTTAAAATATCCTAATAAGCTTATCTTAATGTTACAGAAAACAAAGTGTTTCTGAAATAATTTATTATTCAAACATAATCCCATTTTACTTTTATGCACATTTGTTTAGCGCGTATTTTTCAAATATATATTTGTATTTTGAGTGCATCCATATCAGAGGGGTAAATACGGAATATTTTTCTAAAATAATAATATAAATTAAGCTCCTCTGTTCACGTTTTCCTGTTTTAAGAAGATTTCAATCCTTAATTGGTTTTGCTATTTCTTAAGGATGTAAAACCTTTAAGATAGAGATTTTAATTTTTTAATCTCAAAGAGATTCATAGAAATGCTTTAACCGTTCAATTTTTTTGATGGAATAAAACTCTTAATGAATATTTTTACACATTAAACATTTAACAAGTAAAGTGAATCCATTAGAAAATTTTAAATTATAATATTAAATGAGAGTGAAGGGGTAAAATATATTCAGTGGGAAATATAGAAAGTTTAATTCAACACTTTTTTACTGCTATGATTGGATTACGAAATTCTTGAATACTTTATGAATATTCAATGGCAGAAATGTAAACATCAGGAATCTAGTTACGTTACGTGTTAACTGCTAATACAATTTAAAAGTAATTTGTTTCTTCCAGTGAGATTTATAAAGAAATTTCTAGAAGAATTTTTATAAAAGCTTTATTTTTGGATTTTAACGCCAAAATATATATATTATATAATAGCTCTACTGATGTATAGGGAATCAATGTTGTAATTAAAAACAGTCAATATGTTTAATTTCTAATACAATGAAACTAATTAAAAAAATATATGAAACAGTTGAATTCATAGATCTGAAAAAATATATTAAAAAAAAAAACGTTTAATTTGCAAATGAATCTACTAAACGCATCATCCTATTGGTGCTTTTCAATCTATTAAAGAATACTCGAATTGCAAATGTTTAAAAGTATCGATAATGTTTTATTATTTAGTTGATTTAAGTATTTAATTCAGAGTGAATATAAATGATGGATTTTGTTCATAGGCATCACTACAAAAAGAAACTTATAATACATTCACAGAGCGAATAAAGCAGTGTGATGAGTTTCAACCAAAAGAACTTTAGGGTGGTTGAAGTTGTATTGTCTCTTTACAATAAGCATTAATTGACGACTGTCGGAAGTGTTTAAGAACATGCGCACTTTCAAACAAGTCAGATGGAGCTCCCCCCTTTGTTCAATGCCCACGATGTATATTCGAGTTGCCAATGCGATGCAAACCAATTTTAACAACTGTCAGAAAACCCTGTGATACCAGACACTGCATCTACTCCTATCACGGCTTCACTCATAGTTGACACGTCTCACGCAGATTAAGCTGCTAAAGGTGATCCAATACAGTCAAACAGTCACAATAATCCACTGTACAACGAGACATATGGAAGAGCATCCATGATTTCAACACAGCCTTTACGGTCTCATGCAACTTAGAAACAGACAATTAGTTTCACAATCTATCTAATTCAGCACCTGCTAAATTCTATAGGGGATTAATACGGTGAACCTAACCACCACTATAAAATTATCTTGAAGTATAGTAGCATATAAAGAGCAAAGCAACGAATCTCAACCATAAAATACTTCTGGCGAGATTGTTTTGCACTTTCTTGCCACGCTCTGTTACAGGTAAGTAGTCTAGAAGTGTGTGCTGTAATCTTCTGTTCAACAGGCTATTGAATATAATTCCGGTATGGGCACGGATTTCGTAGTTGTTAATAATCCACTTTAAGCTGCAAACGAACAAAAACTAAAATAAATGAATGAAAAAGTTTTCTTGATCTACAAGCAATTTTGAAAACAACCATACAAGTGAATTATTTTCTGTGATAGCAACGTTCCAGTCACTAATAAAATTCAATAATTTTTACAATTTTTTATTTCAATCCCGAAAAATCACTCAGATTTCTAGAGCACAAATATCTGATTGCGTGTAATTGAAATATTTTTTTAGTGACTGAAGCTCAAGATGCTTTGTTTATGGATGCCGACAACTTCTCCGCGAAAATGGTCGTAGCTTATACATCATTTCTCATTTCTAACAAGTAAGGAGTACAAAGGAGTTCCACAAATTGTTCTGAGAGCCCAAAGGAGGGTTAAAATCACACCTATTCAATCTTCGTAAAAATATATACTAGTGAGTCCTATTCACACAGCATACTAGTGAGCCATACTGGCAGCATGGTAGTCACCCATACTCGCGGCATGCAATGAATACACCTGAAGCATATATCCGTTCTGAAACCCGCAATCTACCCTACATGACTTCTAACCAGTTTTGACATTCAGTCTGTACAAAAAATACACTTGTGAGTCCTACCCACAGCATACTAGTGGATCCTACTCACAGCATGCTAGTGAGTCCTACTTGGACCATGCTAGTCAGCCATACTCACAGCATGCTAATGAGTCCTACTCGCAGCATGCTAATGAGTCCTACTCGCAGCATGCTAGTCAGCCTAACTAGCAGCATGCTAGTCAGTCCTACTCGCAGCATGCTAGTCAGCCTAACTAGCAGCATGCTAGTCAGTCATACTCGCAGCATGTTAGTGATCATATCCGCAGCACGCTATAAATACACCTGGTTGCATGCAATTGAAAGGTAAGATATGGCCCAAAATGATTGAGAAATGTAGCAATAAATGACGGCAGAATGACAAACTTAACCAAATAATTGATGAAAGTTCTGCTAAACTAAAACCAATTTATCGTGCACCCATAAAAGTGAAATACTTTCTGCTTGAAGGCTTTCCAACCACTAAAGTAAAACAATATCACTTTTCAATCACACAAAAAAATCACTCAGCTAATGAGCCATAGAGTTCCCTAGAACAAAACACCTGACTGCGTGTAATTGAAATATTAGGTTTGACGACAAAAGCTCAAGCTGCTTAATTTATGGACGCCGGCAGCTTCTTCTCCCGCAAACGGTCGTAAGTTATACCCTTTCCAAACCCTGACGCGCAAGGAGTGCAAAGGAGGGCTACAGATGGTTCCGAGAACCCAAACTCTGAATTGATTGCCTTTATGCGCAGGGAGGGGGGCCGCAGTCCTTAGAAAGGCACTCTTAGGAACACAGGGAAACTTAATTTACCCGCATCGGAGCGAAACTGGATTTAGTTAACTTCTCTTTGAAATGCTGTTATGGCCACTGACGAGGGATGAATGGACTCTTTTAAGAATATTTTCCGTAAGTCAATGTGCTGCTACCGATGCCTCGGGGGAAGAGGAAAAAATGATTCACGTCGGTGTTAGAAAGGTCTCTATGAAGCTTTATTGCGCTGTTGAGGTAGCTATATTTAGCGCACAGGGTTTCGGGGAAATATCAAATTCTGTGAGTACATTTGGTCAGAGAATGTAAATGATGAAATGGAGTGGAGAATGCAGTTTTTGAGGTCGTACTGTTGGGAAAGTCGTACTATATTTGATGAGAGTTTTTAGCTCGAAAGCTGCAGATGGTTTTTGGGGATGGAAAATATTCTTTTAGGTTAAAAGTGAATACATTCGAAACATAAATAATTCAATATCACTTCTCAATCAAACAGAATCACTCTGTTAATGATACATAGAATCCCAACACGGATAATACCTGACTACGTGTAATTAAATTATTAGGTTTGGCGATAAAAGTTCAAGATCCTTAATTTATGGTAGCCTCATTGAAGAGCAATATTTTTAAAACTCGAAATGTTAGTTTTCATTTCATTCTCACAATGCAAAACATTAGTTTCTATACAAACGGATTTCTTGCTTCTACACAAAGCATCATATGTTCTTCTACAGCTTACATTTGCAACTGAAATATTCCTGAAATGACTTCAGTATTTTATTTAATAAATAGTTTAAATTTGGTACAATTTGAGTATTTCGATAGCGCTACTGAATCATCCAAGTCGGAAAACGTATTTTATGTCTAAACTGTATATTATGTTGAATAAATCGCTTTGGTTTTATCTATGCAACCCATATCCAAACCATACGTATGAGAATTTTATTATGTTGAGTATTGTATGCTATACGGTGAGTCGAAAAGATGTTACCACTTATATGGGCAAGACAGCATCATGTGAATTTTATTCTGTTCCAGATTAAACATCAACGTTACTCATCTGAGAAGAAATATTGCAGCTTGAATGGAAGTCTTCGTCACTATCAGTCACCATCTGTAGTGAGGAGTAAATTTAAAGAAAGGTGTACCAAGGATCCTCCAAATCATTTAACTATTCGACGAATTTATGAAAAATGTGTGCCATCAGGATAGGTAAGAAATTATTGTTTTTATCGAAAAATTGATTGAAATATTGTACTGAATAAATAATAAAAACAGCTAATCCTATATATGTCAACATCTCTTTAACTCACCTTGTATTTATATTCGATTTGAACAAATATCGTACTGTGTCGGATTTTCTCTTTGCATTCCATCACTAAACTTAGTTTAATTAAAGATAACTATTGTGTCAGACTTTCATTTTGTATTCGATCACTATACTTAGCTTTACTAAAGATAACCATTGTCGCATTTTCTCTTTTGTATTCTATCACTGAGATTAGTTTAAATAGAGATAACCATATTGGGACAGATTTTCTTTTTATTCGATCACTAAAATTAGTTTAAGTAAAGATAACCATTAGCATTTAACACGTTGCATTTACAACTTTCATATCCACCGAAAAGTTTCAATTCCCCCACGCAAATTTAAGAAAACACCTAATTACAAAACCGAAGAACCACAGATATGATACCACATAATCCAATCTTAATTGAAAAGATTAATCGTCAGCTCCATCTGCAAGAGACCATATTCCGAATCCAAGAAAGACAATAGCAAAATATCGAATCCCAGCACCAAATAAAGAGACCGCACCTCTTCCTCGTCGTTTAAATTATATTAACACGTTACCCTGATCTAAAATCCATACTTAATTTCCCCAAATGGAAGAGGCAGAGCTAAATTAGTGACCTTTCGTATCGAAATCGTGACTAAAAATGATTCAATCCTTCAGGGACCGTCTGTGGGATTTTCGATACCATCTCCATTTGAATCTGTTCTCTCTTGTCTGTCGTTATCAACTGCATCTGCAGCGCTACCGGAAGTGCGCCACTTATCGGTTTTTGAGTTCGTTAAAAGCTGCGATCGTGCGACTGCCATCAAGTGAGGCTCGAGAAATAGATTTTTAAAAGGGGTCTGAAGTTTAAATATATTTCTAGTCTGCGACGAGGACATTTGTTTGGGAAGTTGGAATCGGAAAAAGGGAAACTTTTAAGCGATAGGATGCGAGTGAGATACATAAATATTGTTTGTGGGGTCTTGGATGATAAATACATCAATGCATCGCTTGGAAAGACTGTAACTTTAGGCTACGACATGAGAGTTGTGTTAAGATCACAATCATACTTGTTTATATGTTGTCGCACAATGACTATAACTGTTTGTCTGTCCTGTGTCTTTTCGCAGCCGCCATGTGCAGAAAATAAAAGGCAATGAAAAGTGAAGCCGTGATAGCACTAGAAAAAGTGTATCCCAATCTTTCATACAGTATTTGGTAGTGATTTGTATCGAATTGTCAACTTCTTATCGATTCACTATTTGATTGTCCCGTGTTTTATTAGCAGCCACCCTGTGCAGAGGCTGAGTGGCAATGAGGTGTGAAGCTATGATAGGAGTCGAAGCAATGTCTGGTATCTCAAGTGTTTTGTACAGAGGTTGGAAGCTATTTGTATCGAATTGCCAACTCATCTATTCATCGTAGATTGGATTGAATTTAAGGTTTTATGGCGCAAGGTCCGATTCACCGTGTACTATCCATCGAAAGTGCATGCCAAAAGTGGCGATCACCATCTGGCTTATCCGAAAGCGCGCATGACCACAGTAGACGCCATAATGAGATACATAAATATTGTTTGTAGTTTTGATTCCAAATACATTGTCTTTGCACTTGTTTGTAGCAGAGCAAGGTTAAAATCCACAGCAAGATACATAAATATTGTTTGTAGAGTTACGTTCTTAAACCTTTTTGGATAATTAAAAAATGTGTTGATTAAAGTGAGGAAGCGTTTGACGTAATGAAGGACGATATAGTTTTAAATCTTCCAAAACCTTTTACATATACATCAAGGAGACAAAGAACGCACCTAATTTTGAAGTTAATTTTTGAATAGGAAATTCCAATACTATAATGATTAGTTTTAAAACATCATCTTGTTCAATTGTTATGAATTGCTAATTTATTTATTGAAAGATAATAATAAATTATTTCAAATAAAAATATGTACGTATGCCTTTTTTGTGCCGTTATTTATTATACTCTAAAGAATTCAAATGTTAATGTGTTCAAAAAGGTACAAGACGTTTCATTTATAGGTTTCAACAAATGGTTTGAGATAATATTTTTGTCAATGAAATTTTTATAAAATTAAATATTGTATGTCTGTAGACAAATGGGAAGATGTTCTTCGATATAAGCGTCACTGCTGATGAAGAAAATTAGAAATAAGATGAATTTAACCCTCCAAGTGGTTTGGACAAGATATGTCGTCCATCGAGATCTGAACAATTTTGCTTATGATATTGCCAATGCTCATCAGGATATTGCCAAACTTTTGATGACGAGAAGATCAAGATCTGGTCAGTTGTCTTCTTATGACGAGAAATCTCGTCCATCAGGATCTGATCAGTTTTCTTCCTATGACGAGACATCTCGTCCATCGAGTCTGATCAGTTTTCTTCTTATGCTGCAACATCTCGTCCATCAGGATCTGGTCAGTTTCCTTCTTACGACGAGATATATCATCCATCAGGATCTGGTCAGTTTTCTTCTTATGACGAGACATCTCATCCATCAGGATCTGGTCAGTTTCCTTCTTACGACGACATATATCATCCACCAGGATCTGGTCAATTTTCTTCTTATGACGAGACATCTCGTCCATCAGAATCTCATTAGTTTTCTTCTAATGACGAGACATCTCATCCATCAGGATCTGGTCAGTTTCCTTCTTACGACGAGATATATCATCCATCAGGATCTCGTCAGTTTTCTTCTAATGACGAGACATCTCATCCATCAGGATCTGGTCAGTTTTCTTCTAATGACGAGATAACTCGTCGAGACAACCACCAGGAGGGTTAAGAGAAAAATGTCACGTGTTCAAGGGTTCAGTCTCCCCTACAACAAATCTTCGACTCTCCGAGTGTATTACTTGTCTATTTTACAAATCCCACACGAAAATTCCCTCCTCCTGGAGATGCATGATGAGAAGAATGTCATCAGCCCGTTAAAAGCCATTTGAATATCACGGTACTCTAATCAGATCCCTTACAGCAGACCTCAACTGAAACGAACCACATCTTCCATTTTAAATACGCGAAAAGCAACTTCCCAGAGAGTTAAAGAGGAACTAATATCTTGGCAGCCAGGCGCGTCCTGGTCTCTATCTCTCTCCTCCGCAGTGAGCCGTTCTAACGATATGCAATTTAAGATCGCAATTCCGATTGCGTTCGAAGAAGGTTTCGACGTTGACAAACGAGTGGTGTTAGTGGGAATTGTCCAAACTCTTGCAGTTATTATGCCAATTATTCTCGCTCTCTTCCTTCACTGGGTGCACGTGAATTGTCCGGGACTCCGGGTAATTGGGAATGGTGGTAATCGTACGTCAGGATTTTGGGAGAAGTGGCGAAGAAAAAAATGTAGGGGTTTAGATGTTAGACGGAGGACTCATTCTACCTCATGACAATCGGAGGAATAAGATCTGTAATTTATTGGAGGTGGAGTTGATAGTGTATCTGGAGGGATCCAGGCGGCATGCTGGAGTTGGGTAATTGGCGTTATGCTGCAAGTGGTTTCACAGTATGTGTGCCGTTACAGTCTGAATCGCTGATACTGCTAGAGATTTTAGAAAAAATAGCTGTTTTTCAAGGAAAGTATGAAATGCATGGGAACGTGCTCAAAGTAAATAGGAAAGCACGGCAGATGACAAAATAAGTATGGGACATTATGGCTTATTAAATCAACAGGAAATACTATAAATGATTGAAAAAATAAGGTAGGCTGTATTGGAGCACAATTTTTAACTGTACACATTTTATGATCCTTTTATAAATGTCCCAACTAGAAAGAAACTTATTATTAATGTTGTATAATGGTGATAGAATAGTTCTCTCTATTACGATAATCGTCTCCCCATAACAAAATGTTTTGTTGAAATTTCATAAGCGAAAGTACTGAATGTGTTAGTTAATCCGGAGATATTAATAATTTTTTAAAAAATAAGCTTATATCCTGATTATCTAATCCATTTATTATTTATAAATAAACGTATGATTGCTCAGCACTTTTGTATTTCCCTAAATGTCAACAATTTAATTAAAGAATTTTCAATTACTAAAAGTGTGTAAAAAAAACGTTTTTCTCTTTCAAACAAGTTTCGAAATATTTGACAGGATATAACCGTTTTATTATAAAAAAAAGCATACTTTCAGCTATCTATAGACTTAATTGGTTTAGTTACCAAAGAGTCGACATAATATTTTCTACATTAATATAATATATGAATCTCCACACACACATCCTAATACAGATCTAGTATTTTCGACATTTATTTTTTCACGAAATAGTTTTCATACATCTCACATAAATTTAAAGTTATAGCATATTTAATTTTTTTAGTGATCAAATAATCGACATTATATTCCCTACACTAATGTATTACATTCTTCTCAACATATTTAGTATTTATCCAATGTTCTCCACATTTATTTTTTCGTGAAACAATTATGCATTCCAAATAAATTTCGTGTTTATAGTAGATATTAATTTGTTTAGGTGTGCAATTGCTACATCACATTCCCTACGTTAATATTACGCACCTCTACATATATACTGTTCTCTATATTTTCTTTTTCACGGAATATTATTGCCATGCAGCCGAAAAAAATTCAATGATATAGAGGAGTTTAATTTGATTAATGATCAAATAATCAACATCAATTCACTACACTAATATACTACATTCTTCTCGACATATCTAACATGTATCGAATGTTCTCCACATTTGTTTTTTTCGCTTAACAGTTGTTATGCATCCCAAATAAATTTCAAGTTTATAGCAGATTTTAATATGTTTAGGGATCAAATAGCAACATCACATTCCCTACATTAATATTATGCACCTAGATATATGTTCTGTTCTCTACATTTATTTTTTCACGAAACATAATTGGCATACAGAAGAAGAACAGATTTTAATGTGATTAGTGATCAAATAGTAGATACAATATTCCCTACATTAATGTATTATATTCTTCTCGTCTTATCTTAATACATATCTGCTATTACCCACATTTATTTTCCCGCGAAACAGTAGCTATGCATCCCAAATAAATTTCAAGTTTTTTTATAACGTATTTTAATTTGTTTAGGAATCAAATATCATATATCATCATATTTCCTATATTAATATAACACACCTAGACATAATTGTCACCTCACGAAACAAAAGTGTTATGCATCCCAAAAACATTTCAAGGACATAGCATATTTTAAGGTGCTTTGGGATTAAATAATCACCATCATATTCCCTGCACTAATGTAACATTCTTCTCGATATATTCGTATACATATCAACTATTACATACAGTTATTGTCTCCGCAAAAAAGTTTTAATACATCCCAAATAAATTTCAAGGTTGTAGAAGATTTTAATTTACTTAGTCATCGAATAGGGTGACATCACATTCCCTATATTAATTTCTTCTACATATTAATTAATGGGTGTTACGGCTGTCGAAATAAATTTCAAAATTATAGCAAATATTAGTTTGTTTAATGATCAATTAGTCGACATAATGTTTTTCCTACATTAATATATACCATTTTCCTTATATATCTAATATTCACGTACTGTTCTCAACATACATTTTTCGATGGAACGTAGTTTTGATGCATCCCAAACCAATTTCAAGGTCGTAGCAGATTTTAATTTGCATAGTCATTGAATAGTCGACATCACGTTCCCCATATTAATTAATGGTTGTTACGGCAGTCGAAATGAATTTCAAGATTATAGCAGATATTAGTTTGTTTAATGATCAAATAATCGACATAATATTTTCAACATTAATATTTAACGTTTTCTCGATATATCTAATATTTATATAATGTTCTCTACAATACACTTTTCAGTAGAACATAGTTTTTATGCAACCCAAATTAACATCAAGGTTATAGCAGAAAAGCAAATTTGTTTACTAGTTTGCAAGATATCTATCTCTTAAATAACTGCATCAATTTTTTTTCATCTCCTGAAAATAAAGTGAGTTTATTACCTATAAACTTTACTTTGCATGCACCGGAAAAGAACAACTCCCATAAAAAAACCCATTTCCCCAACCCCATGCACTGTAATTATGAAATCTAATTGGTTTTAAATAACCAGCTTATAACGCAGTGAAAATGTTGAGATAAGATTTTCCCCGCTCACCCCTTCTGGAGGGGAGAAGTTAATCAAAAAAACACTTCATGCATGCGGATGGTGTAACTACCACTTAACAAGCACTGGATTAAAAAAAGCGACAGCTAATAATTTTTCTGCAGCGGAGATTAAAAACCCCGCATAATAGTTTTAGTAGAACGTCGCAAGTTTCGAATTACGTCACAACGCTAACGTCGCCCTCTATTAATTTGAAGCCCGGCGTGGCTTTGTTTATAAGAATTATGTTAAAACGTTTACACCTCATTGGAGTTCTTTGTGACAAAACCCTTTTGTCAAAAGCATGCAAAAAGTAATGCCTTTCCCTGAATGGGGATATTCTTGTTTTCGCACGCATGAATGGGCTTAATTATTTTCGGGTATCATCAAAACTAATCTGTATTTTGCTAGTGGAACGGAAATTTTTGAACGTGTGCGAAAAAGAGTTTGATTAATGTCAGTATTTTTCGGCAGGGATCGGTTTTTTAGCGTGATATTTAATACGTCAGATATACAATTATAAATGCATCATGTTTTTTCTACACATATTTAGATTACTTTACATATTTGTTTATTTCATTTCTTTTTTCGTGTAACACTTATATATTAATATTTAATTTACAAACATTAAACACGAATATTAATTTTTGCCGAACAAAATATTTTTATTGCTCAGCCGATTAAAGATTAAATTAGTTTTTATGTAAAAAATATTTTTAAACATTTTGATAGTTATATTTTCGTTCGAACCTAATACAATATGACAATTTATTTCTTTTCCATCAAGGAAGTAATTATTTAGTTATTAAAAATGACTTTCATAAAAATGTCCGTTAATAAGTTTCTGCTCTAAGCCGACAATATAACAGTGCTTGTAGCCCAGCATGTAAAAACTTTAAATGAAAATGTTTAATAATAGATGTAAATTGTTGATTCGTAAACAACATAGCATAATGCTTGTGACAGAAAGTTAAATCTAAATTACTTAATCTACCCTCTCCAAATTTTATTAACACGTCGGCGTGGTGTGGAAGTTTGGAGAGTGGGGTGCCAGCTCAGGTGTTGTCTCATCATCTGACCGTGGTTCAAAATTACGTGGTGTTTTCCTGGGATCTTTCCCTTTGGGATTAATCCCGGACCGTCACCAATAACCCGCTGTGTTCCTCCAGTGTGATGTTAATTAAAAAACCTACCTGCCGACTTTTATTATACCTTCATCATCAAAAGCAGGAGAACATTTTTTTTATTTTCTGTTAAGGCTTTTTAGAAAACGAAAGTTGATAATTCGAAACTCGATCCAACCAAAGACAGTCGTGTACGTGGCAACTGGTGACTTAAATCTGTAGTTTCCTTAAATATCCTCACGTTGGGGTGGGATGGAAATTTGGAGAGTGGGGTACCAGCTCATGTGCTAACCTCGTCATCTGATCGTGGTTCAGAATTACTAGGTGTTGCCTCGGATCTTTCCCTGCGGGATTAATCCAAGACCGTCGCCAATAGCTTGTTGTGTTGGAATACTGGGAAATTAGTTCAACTTCCTACCTTCTCAGGTTTCTCATCTCGATTAATAACTCAGCTTCTTGAACACCTCTAAACATGCAGCAATACGTTGTAACCAACAAGAAGAAGGAATGAAATTCTGGGATTTTTAAATGCAATGTTAGTTTTACAATGTTAGTTTATGGATCGTATCTTAGCCGGATAGTTTATGGATCGTAGCACTAATCGCCGAGAACGTGCTAGTCACTCCGTTGCCTATCATACGTATGCGTGAGCACCCTTCATCTTGTTAAAAGTCTTTTTTAACATATATCAACAGGAAAAAAAAATAAACTATACAAATATATCATGAGGATGATCCAGGTACTGACACTTTCAGGTAGATGGGTCATTAATTAACGTCGCACTGGTGCAATGCGACGGGCTATTGACGACGGTTCGTCATCAATCCCGAAGGAAAAGATATGAGTTCAACACCTCATAATTTTGAACCATGGTCAGATGACGAGATCAACACCTGAGCTGGCACCCCACTCTCCAAACTTCCATGCCAACGGACATTTACGGGTAGGTATTTAAATTAAAATCTCACTGGAGCAGCATAACAGACTATTGACGACCATCAATTCCAAAGGGAAAGTTTCGAGGATATCACCTCGTCATTTTGAACTACGGTCGAATGATCAGATCAATACCTGAGCTGGCAGCCTACTCTCCGAATTCCACATCACACATGTTAACATTTGAAGCCACGGCGGATTTAACGTGCCCACGTACAAGATGGTCTTTGCTTGGATCGAGTTTCGAACTCGAAACTCACCGGTTTTTAATACGCTACTCTACCAACCGATTTACCGTGACCCGACACTTTCGTATAAGGATCTAATGTAATTAAGCATTCCTGAATAACTTAAATTTGTTTCAAAGCTTAAATTCTTAACTTTCACAAACTTTAGTATAGCCTTGAACATAGAAATATGCATGCATTTTTATAAATAATGAAGCACATGCCCCATTCATCAAGCTTATATTACGTAATACATCTTTGCAAATTAGTTGATTCGCTTTCGCTAAAGTTTTAACTAATCATATTATTAATTTATGCATAAAGTATAAAGAAAAATGAATTGAAGGACGGATTAAAATGTGAGCATATGTAAATTGAGCTCTAGGAAGACACAGGTCCTAAAATCCATTTAGTAAGCTTGCCCTAAATCGACGACTTTATCTTTAAAAGCTAAATAATCCCAGAAATACACCAGCGAATATAAAGGAAGATCATTTCCCAACTCATCAGAATTTCTCGAAAATTAAATACTCATGCTCCTAAACCGACAGCGAATTTAACAGCGAAATGGCGTATACTTAATCATCCCAAGTCCATTTTCTGTATACGTAACTAGCAACAGAAGCATGATATTTAGTTTTCATACACGCTTGGAATCCATCGAAGCAATTAATAACGGTGCAGTGTGTGTTACAGCTACACAAAGACGGGTCACAAAATACAAAACTTTTGCTTCCTTAGTCTCAGTTCGATGATTGAAGAGGGTCTATTTCTTACAGCGCATCTGAGGTTGTTTTTTCCCCTGGGTTTTTATTATTTCTACCCCGCCATCTTGAAAAGGGAATGACTTTCAGCACAATTTAACATCTACTTTACATCATGTAATTACTCAGAGAAGACGGAGGGAATTGTCTAGAAATTAAGGGAAAGAAGGCGATTTATCACGAGCTCTGCATTCTTTCTATGGCGGAAAAGTTCCCCCAAAAACTTTCTTCTTGGTTGAGCGCAAAAATTGAAAAGTACATCGAGTGAAAGGTGACCGAACGATGTTTTAAGGGACCTTCGCACAAAGTGTAACATGAATTCTCTCTTTTTTGTCTCTTTTTTCTTTGTATTCCCCAGGTTCCTTCAGATTCTTTATGAAAGTGGAGGAAATAAGGATTTTTCAGTCGTCGTAGAGGTGCTTGGGAAAGGAAGATCGTAGAGACAATAAAATGTTCGAGCTTTATGGAGTTTTTCTGACGAAAAAATTTTTCGTCAGGAAAATATTTTTAATGCGAGTTTTTGATTTAATTTTTAAAATGCGTTGTGAAGAAGCTTAAGGAATCATAATAATTCAAGGAAGCTTAGATTCCTTATGGTTCTTGAAAAAATAACACTAAAATAAGTGGAGTGAATCCAGAAGTTTTAATTTTTAGGTTATTCTCGTGAAGAAAATGAGCTTATATATATAATTTTTAACACATGAAAATCATTTGTGAGCTTTTTATTTATACATTCTTTTGAACGTGAAGGGTTAGTTTTTAAGACAACTTTTTTTCGACATGAAACTATTTTTAATGTGCGTTTTGTTTTAATTTTTGGAATTCGTAGCAAAAAAGGCTACGTAATCAGAATGATATTCCTGAAATGATTTTTAATTTCTTATAGTGTTTGATAAAAACCCTAGATTGTGGAATGGATCAAGAAGTTTTAGTTAATAAACTCCAAGAAAATGAGTTCATTTAATTTCAAGAAATGAAAATGCTTTTTCCAATTTATAAATGAATATATCTCTTTATTTGATGCATATAATGAAAAATTTACAGTTGTTTTTTTATACAAAATGGTAAACTTTGAGGACAAAATAATTGTAAAAGCTTTATTATTTTCCGTTTCCTTATTAGCTGTACATTATAATTATTTAAATATGCATGACTTCAGCTTATCTATTAAATAGCTCTATTTAATACCAAGAGTATTCATGAGGGTCTTATGATGGATTTACCTTTTCTTTCATTATGAGTGACAAAAACTTTAAATCTCTTTCATTACTTCCATTTTCAATTTTTGCCAAAACTCTTTATTTTCTGACTAACAGTGCTTTTTATTAAAATATAGTTATTAAGGTATGTCTTATTAGAGGTCTTTGGGACGATAATACCCGAATTTTAATGATAAATTATGTAAACCAAACGTGAAAGGTTTCGTTTCTGTTTATGGCATATTTATAGTTCCTAGCTGTAGACATTTCAGTATTTACCACACCTTTAAAATTATTGTGTAAATAAGTAGAGATTAACGTTAATTTATGTCTATTTACTAAGATCTATATACAATGCACCCTCTTTACGAAAGGTGAAATTTCTTTGCATTTAAATTATTTTATAACTTATGAAGCAACCATGTAAATTAATCTAGTTATCTTAAGTAGATGAATAGACTGTCATGCGCGTTTGCGCTGGTGCACGTTAAATAAATTGTGACCTCTAATCGTCATGTGACCGTGGTTCCAAATTACAAGGTGTTTTCCTAAGATCTTTCCTTTAGGGATTGATCCCGGACCTTTGCCAATATCCCGTTGTGTTGCTTCAATGCAAAGTCAATACAACTACCTATCCCCCAAAAAAATTTATATCCAGGGTTTATAAAAAGAATCCACTAATTTTCCAAATTAGGAAGATAAAAAATAGTTAATCACCAAGCGTGAACATATTCTTTGACTGTTCTGTAGTTTTTAAAAATTTTATCAACGACTTAAAAAAAATATAATGAATTTCATTCATTCTAAGTGTATTTTTCATTGCCACCGTTTCGTGCATGTTAGGGTTTTACTTTTCTGTTTTTTGTTTTCCAATAATTTAAATGTATTTTTCTGTATGTCAGTATGCATAAATAAATGTTAAGCTGCTTCTGCATCAAGAGTGGAATAACAGTTTTATTTTAAAAACTATTTAAAAAGGACACGATGTAGACAAACTGTCACCGGTTAATTAAATATTTCCAGCTATAATTCAGCTTAATGAACATATTTTTAAGCAGTTACCTCATGTTAGCTGCTTGTACATCAAACTGCTGCTTCAAAATCTAAAATGATAGTTCTAAGGTACGATATTGACAACATGATGGTTACTTGATTTTCTGTCCTCTCTTTTACAGATATGCAGTTTAAAAATATTTTATCTTAAACTGTTAAAAACTAAACTTTTAATGATTCTGTTTTTTCTTGGAACATTTTCATGTGAACTGTACTCACTTGTCTGTTGTTTTTATATTTTACCTTGTTCTCTGTTATTTTCGGGCATTTTTTCACTTTCAGGTAAATTGAATTTTTTTGTTCTACACATGAATAAACGAATTGGTTTAATTTAACCGTGGTTTCTTGTATTGGTTGAGTCTCCACCACATTTTACAGTCATCGAGAAAAATTAATCATCACGCAGTTTGATAAGATTTAATCAGCAGCTTGATTATATAAGATATAAAATAAAAATATACATTAATTGGTTTCATTTAATCAGTTATTTCTTGGAGGGGCTGAATCCACACCATATTTTACTTTTTATTGAGAAAAATAAATCATTATGCAGAGTGATAAGATTTCAGACGCTGTTAATCAGCAAGTTGATTAGATAAAAAATTGTTTCATTAATTGGTTTAATTTAAGGGACACATACCCTAAAATGATAAAAATGTTAAAAAATATTGTCTTATAAGTGCATACTGTAAAGAATACGAGTGAAAATTTCTAGCTGGGCTACATTATTTTGCGAGTTATTATTATTAAATTTCCATTGAATGTCATGAGTAACCGACTAAACTATAACATTCTTTTTCCCAGCTTTCTGTTCTCCATGACTACTATGTATTTAAAACGGTTAAGTTTTTGTGTAATTAATATGGAGATTTGAAAATTTTTTGCGGTTGCTTTTCTATCATGCATAACTTTGTGCACAAAATAAGGTAGGTACGTAGGTATTTTAATTAACTTGATTTCAACGAGATATCTCGTCCATCAAGATCTGACCAATTTTGATAACGACGAGATATCGTGTCATCAAGATATTGACAATTGTGTAAGACTAGATCAAGATCTACTCAGCTTCGTCCTAATGAACTTGAGGGCCTTCGTAGCCCAGTTGGAAGAGCAACGGAGTAGCAACCGGGGTGCAAGTTCGAAACTCGGTCCATTCAAAGACAGTCGTGTACATGGGGGCTGGTGCAATTTAAACCTCCCGTGGTCTCAACTGTTCTCACGTTGGCGTGGTGTGGAAATTTGGAGAGTGAGGTGCAAGCTGAGATGTTCTCGTCTCTGACCGTGGTTCAAATATCCTCGGATATTTCCTTTAGCGATTGATCCCGGATCGTCACCAATAGCCCGTTGCTCCAGTGACACGCTAGTATACTACCTAGCAGCCTAATGATCGTGTTTTCATCTAACGACGAGATATCTCGTCCAACAAGATCTAGTCTGTTTTAGCTCAGTTCTGAGATACCTCGTCTTGGCAACCGTATGGTTAATCGTTATCGAGAAAATCTAATCATTATGCCGTTTGATAAGATATCAACGAATGGTATCACGAAACTAAATAATTCATTAAACCAGCTTTGCAACTCCCTTTTTGTAAAAGCGGTTTTCCTTGGAATTGAATGTCCACTAAGACTCATACAATTAGTTACATTCCCCAAAATTGCATCGGACGGACTACCCCTCACAATAATCTCCCGAATCAATATGCAATTTTGAACTAAACTTTATGAACTCTGGCGGAGTTTCAATCATGACACACAAGATATGGAGCCATAATCTGTTTACACAGACCCCCGAATCCGCCCTAATTCCGTCCTCACAAGCCGCAGTGGCGCGCTAGATTACCGCAGGGGCGCTAGGGCTTGAGTCGGCGTCACATAAATCGGCAAAGTAACCCCCCGCGGCGTAGGATGCAAATTTGCCAAGTCCAAGCATCAGCACTACTTTCATCAGTTTGTTATTCTAACAATTTATTTCACTAAGTCTTGGATATGATTTGGAAGAGTCGGGAAATAAAGAGCTTACTCGGGAAGTGTCGATGGCGACGTTGTGTGTGGAGCTGATTTAATTCCAGGGGATACGGCTGACGTCCCTGCTTTAAATGTCAACTCTCTGCGACTTGATTAATCCAACGAGAAGGCTGATGTTTTGGTTTTTAGAGCAAAATGACGTTATCGATCACTTTCACAGAATTTAGGCTCTCCCTAATTATTTTGTTTTCTTTAATAAGTTTAACCCTCCTAATTGAAGTCAGAAAAGAAGATGTAAAAATCCTAAATAATGAGCTACCCTGCCCACAAAGATATTCCATCGGCTTACAGAGCGTGATTTAAAGTAGCGTTTTCTCAAAAAGTAAATTTTTCGCGGTTCTCGTATATCCTTCTTTACTTAATTAACCGTAACCCATCTTTAATTTTAACCCTTCCGGTTTTTGTCTCGACGAGGTATCTCGTCATTACAAAAACTGACTAGATCTTGCTGAATTAGTTATCCTGTCATTAGAGGAAAATTGGCCAGATATTGATCGGGTCATCATCAAAAATTGGCCATATCTTGATGACGAGATACACTGTTATTATCAAAATTGGTCAGATCTTCATGGACGAGATATCTCATCGAAACCACTCGGAGTTTAAAATCAAAACTCATTCTTCAATTCTCTGAGTGACGAGATTTTCGAGTATTGTGATATTGGATTTGCCCATAACACTCGCGTGACTAATGAATAACGTTTATTATTTGAAAGAATCCTAGGAAAGATTGTTTGGTCAAGAAGGTCAAAAAAGGATTAGAACTTATGCAGGAATGACTTCAGGTTGAAGAACGGATCTCTGCTTGTGAACCCTGCAGTGGATTAAATATATTAAAATGATGGTGACATTTGGTACAATCGGTGGATGGTGACTATACGTTGAAATGAATATGGAATTAAATATGTAGTAGAATTAATAAAACGGGTAAAAGTTAATGCAAGTATAAATAATAAATCAGGCATCTAAAATTTTTTTAAATATATTTTCTTAGAGAATAGGAAACTACTATATATTATGTTCCCTAAATAGTACGGATAATTATGCGAGAGATACATCAAATAATTCTCATCCATTTCTAAAATTGAATAGGTTTTCAATAATGTATTTTGTTTAATAAGAAATCATAATAGTTACAAAACAATCTTGCTCAAGAAACAAATTTATCTGCATAAAACTTTTTTAAATACATATTATGCCCTAATGAAATGAAGTAGTAATTTAGCTATGATTACTTTTATGTGCTCAGTTTCCATGAATATATAATGCACACATCGTTTAACCCTCCTCGTGGTTGCCCCTACAAGGTATCTAGTCATTAGAAAAATACTGACCAGATCTTGATAGACGAGATATCTCGTAATTAGAAGAAAATTGACTAGGTCTTGATCTCGTTATCATAAAAAAAATCGCAAACCTCTTTATGGCGAGATATCCTGTCATTATCACAACTGGTCAGATTGTGATAGACGAGATATTTCGTCGATACCACTTGAACAGTTAATTTACCTCTTCAAAATTGTAATTTGGTAGTGGTATATCATTCACAAAACAATTGCACGACCTCACGTTATTTCCTCTCACATAACCCAAAACTTTCAGACCGTTTTATGCACAGCAGAATTCGAAGTTTGCGTAATTCCCACAATGAAAGAATCAAGCATTAATGAATATAGTCTTTCCCTTTGATGGTGGGAAGAAAAGCAGTGTCTCATGGTAACGAATAAAAATTTTTGAATTAGAAACCTGAATCAGGAATGGGTTGTACGACTTTATTCTCACATAAAAGCAACTCCAAACTAATCACCATACACATTCGCACATCAAAATGTGTGCTTTGTATAAAAGGACACAATCTACCTCTTGAAGAAGGCAAAAAAATTGTTAAAATTCGATATTTAATGAGAAGAATAGTTGCATGTCGAATGCGTTCTCACATACAAACCCAGATTATTATGACCATGGAAACACATTTTCATCTCTTTTAACACAAAGACCACAATCTGAAATTCAGCCTCCTTTCAAGGTGCACAAACAAAAATTCTTCAAATTCCAAAGCTGAACCCAAACAAGAACAGTTATACGACGAATTCATCATCACGCTTGATCCCAATGCGCACACGAATCCGAATAAGGTGTCGAAATAATAAATCTCATACGCCTGAATCATAAATCACTATTTAAAGCCTGCCGGGATCTTCGACTTGATCTCCTCTCTAGAAGTATATGCTGGAATTCGCAATTAATCCCGCTTTCGCCAACATAATGGTGTTTATCTTTTAACTATAAATAATACCTTGATTACTTTCGGCAGCCCTGCTAATCTTCGCATAAGGAGCGCCCCTGCTCTCTTCGGCACGGATCATTACAGTCTCATTTCCTGGTACACGATCCTCCATTATACAATCTCTTTCCTACTGCGACGAAGAGCTCCTCTTACGGTGGGAGCATGCAGCGTTTTAATATTCATGTTTCTGCAAATTTCTTCTGCAATCAACTCGAGATGGATTTAGTTAAACTGAGATGCGCAGTTTTCGTTTGTTGGATTGGAGTTTCATTTTTATGGGTGCGATGTTAGGCGGGAGTTGTTTAGCTCTTCGTGTTTTTGCTTAGGAAAAGATTTAATGAGTTGCTTTCGTTCTTCGTCTTAGTAAATCATCTAAGACAGCGGCTCTCGAATTGTGATGCGTGCCTACCTAGGGGGTAGGGAAGGATCATAAGGGGACTTGACGAAGTTTTGATCTCCATTATCTTACTTTTAAAGAAGGACTTTCTGAAAAATATTTTGAAACCTAACTAATATTATAACCAGTGAATTGTTCAGTGAATTATTATTTGAGCAATGGAATCATCTCATTTGAGAAAAGAACATTCTACACTCTCTCTCAACACGGTACTGTACCACTTTACTCTATAGAACTATTGTTTTTATTTTTATAACAATATTTGTGAGGGGTTACAGCCCAAGGGCCATATTTAGCCAAGCTGCGCCAAACACAAGACAGACAACGTCAAATAATTGACATACACGCACAAGGAAGTTTATTGAAACATGTGAGAGAAATACACTCAGGGTAAAATAAAGGGACCTGTGCCACCTACAACTCGAGCCACGTGAACCCCTATAATAATATTAGATTATTGGCTATATAGAAAATTGATTATTTTCACATGTTACCTATTTTGGTGTCAGTTTTTCACGAGTCTTTAAACAAAAAATTATGTCCCTTATTGAAAAGCTTAATGATTTATCAGTCTAAATAATATCACTTCAATTCAGATCAATCAGTCTCATTTCAGATTTTATTTGTGATTTTAAGGAATTGGATTGGATTAAGAATC
Source organism: Meta bourneti (assembly GCA_933210815.1). Taxonomy (NCBI): domain Eukaryota; kingdom Metazoa; phylum Arthropoda; class Arachnida; order Araneae; family Tetragnathidae; genus Meta; species Meta bourneti. Next base: position 14,215,134 of record OW119929.1, read on the forward strand.
TGAAAATGATACTCCGTTAAAAACTTGCAAAGGGGGATATATTTGTGTATTTGGAAAATAGATAGTTTGAAAACCACTGATCCAAGAGGTGTAGAATTTCAGTTTACTCACCAATTATATACGTACACATTTGATAAAGAGGTATTATGATTTACAATCCAGTATAAGGGAATTATAGTATCCGTGCGATTGTTTGATCGTAGCATATTCAAAGACGCACACGGTATTTTTTGTTTAATACCTTTAATTATGTAATCAAAATTGTTATGCTAGTAGTTTATTAGAATACTGTTATTGCAAAGCATATTATTAGAAGTAAATATCTTTAATGGTAGAGATTATAACATAAAAATGAGGTAATAAAGAGATTATACCATTGGCTAAAAACTCAATGCATTTATTATGGATAATCTCTCTTATGAGTACAAATAAAATTTATTCTGGTGTTTTAGTTAATTTTTCATAGAAAAATATTAATGCATCATATTAACGTTATACTTTAATATGTTGACATATTAACGTATCCGAAACCAGTTTTCTTACAATAAACCAATTGTATAATTCCTTTCTTAACCTGCATTTATTCATGCCTCGTAATTATTGCCAGATGAAAATCAATTATCCTATTATTAATATATTCCCATTCGAAACATCTGTGAATATAATTAAATCGTCTATTTCCTTTTAATCGAATAATATGTCTTTCCTTCATTTCTTTCAGACTAATGAGGAGTTTTAGATGTAATAGAAATCATAAAGAGAGATTCGCACTTTCATATTAACGCTAATTCTATTTCATTATTGAATTCATGTATAAAAATGTTTAGCCTCTGCAAATGCTCACATAATAATGTTAATTACTGTTTTGAAAACGTTGAGGAAACTATTTTAAAAAGAGCATCATAGAAATGACTTTTTCTCCAATGTATTTGACTTTGCTACATTTTGGGGAATAAAGTGGTTTGAGAGTAGAATATAACTTTTTGGGGAAATTATAAATTGGTATAGATATTGAATGATGCGTAAAAGATTACTCTTGCATTGTGCAGTATTGCTGTTTTTATAATCACCAGTGCTGATAAAAATATACTGGTTTTGCCAGAAAACATTCAACAAAATATATCTTCACCAAGAATTATTGGTTAACCCTCTTCGTGGTTGTCTCGTCGGTAGGTATTTAATTCATGTAGCACAGGAGCAACACGACGGGCTATTGGCCAGGATAAAACCCGAACGGAAAGATTCGAGGACAACACCACGTAATTTTCAACCAGTCAGATGACGAAGTCACAACTTATCTGGTACCGCACTCTCCAAACTTCCACACCACGCAAACGTGAGGACATTTGAGGCCACGGCAAATTTAAAGTGCACCAGCTCCCTTTATACACGACGGTCTTTGGTTGGATTCGAACTCGCAACTCTGCGATATTTAATCCGTTACTCTTCCAACCGGGCTAACGGGGCCTCGAAACTGCTTGGAAGGTTAAAGAAAATAAAAACTTTTAAAAGGTAAAATTTAACGGACTTGAAGGACATAAAGCTGCCGAAAAATGGAAAAAATATTATAAGACTAGAGCTAGTTTAAAAAATAGTCGAAATTATTCGTTAGCATTCAACACTTCATTTAGAAAACTAAAACTGTAGAATAGAAAAAAATATATAATAAAATTACAGAGAGAGAGAGAGAGAGAGAGAATAGAATCCCAACTTATAACACTGCTCCTTAGTACATCTACTAGAGTCAGCACTTTGATGATCCAATTTATCGCAATCTCTTGAAAGACATTTCCACTCGAGGCATGGAAAACTACACGTTCCTATCCAGACAAAATATGCTACTAAAACTTTTGAACAGTATTTTTACCTGCAGGAACACAAATAAAAGACGTGGTATTTTGAAGGATTGGTAAAAGTCACAAGCATAAGGGAGGTAAAAACCACACAGAACCCTCCTAATTCCCAGTATGCAAAGCCCCATCTCTCCTCAGTCTGAATGGCTATGCAAATGCAATAGAAAAACCACGCAATGAGGTATGCAGTATAGTGATATTTAAACTGCAGAAATGCCTTGTTCAGCAAAAGTCCTGGCTGAACTTTTCATCCCTTATATCTCCCTCTCTCTCTTCATTTGATTTGCTGATCCCGAAAATTCTGTTCCGTCCCTTTTTTCTATTTATTTACTTTATACCCTTCTGTCGGGATATTTCTCGCCTCTCCTGTCTTTTTCTATTTCTTTCCGGCCGTTTTCCCGGATACTTCCGCGCCAGCCTCAATATTTAACAGGAAGTGCTTTGTGTACCGGCCGAAGTAGGAGACGGACGGCGTTCCGAAAAGTTTCTGGAGAGGGCGCGGGGGCCGATTGTAAATTTCGATTTTTCGATCCGGCTTTGTTCGGTAATCTGAAAGCGAGGCCTCGTTTTTACTTCCTCGGAGTTGCACCCGTGTGTTCGTTGGATTGGAATATTTTTTATAAATGGGAAAACATTTGGCGAAATGCTCATATCTTTCTTTGGCTCATACGTCGCACTTCTTTAGAGGTTTAAGTTGGTGTTGCTATTTCTAATAGCCATATGGCTATCAAGAGCACATCTCCTTTAGGTGTGTACGGGCTGCACGGACCCGAGGTACCTCATTGACCTTTTCTTTTCCCATGGGGCTTTCTGTCTTTTGACAAAACAGGGGTCGCGTTCACAGTATAACCAAGCAATCTTTTCTGTTTTCATGCCACTGTTCCTAAATTCCTCTTTTTTCCCTTTTCACGACATGTTTCACTTGCCGTTGTTTTGTGTTTGACACAGCTTAACCAAATACGGCCATTGAGCCATGAAACACAAAACAGCCAATCTAATAGTCATATGAAGAGGTATGCTGTCTCAAAGAATAAAGAGGCAAGTAAAAAATAAAACTAATGAATATTCGTCACAATTTTTATAAACATAACGGGCTGGCTAGTCTAACAGGGGTCTAACAGGGGCTACAATCTAACTAGTGTCTTTTCTTAAAATAAATGCATTAATAACCCTCCGAGAAGTTTCGACGAGATATCTTGTCCATCAAGATCTGACCTATGTTGAGATATCTCCTCATCCAGATATTGCCGAATTTTTTATGTCCAGCTCAGTTTTCTTCTAATGAAGAAATATCTGGTCCATCAAGTTTTGCCAATTTTGCACATTACTTGTGAAGACAACCATCAGGAGGGTCAAACCTATGAGAGATTCACACGCATATATGAGGTCTGTTATATGCAGTCTTCACTGCCTTGTTTTGACCTTCTTGACTGATAGAATCTTACAATGGTTTTTTGACCCAATAGATCTGGTTATATAGTAATTATGTTTGATGTGTGGGAAAATCGCTACAACATTACCTTCTTTGACTCATACGAAGCAGCATATCCTAATTCTTTAGAACATTTATACTATGGCTAAATAGGTGTTAATTCTAATAGCCATACGAAAATGTCGGCTGGCCGAATGAATAGCGAAGCTGGTAAAAATGTGTTAATTTTGTTTTTAGCAGTGGCGCTTGAAATATATTCATTCACTAGAGTAAACATTCAGTAGAAAAACATGGAAACAAAGAGCAAAGAGACAAAACATCAAAACAAGATAAAAAATAAATAAACAGCAATTAATCAGTCTGTAGACATTGAACTAAATCTCTTGCCTATCAATATATTTCAAACATACTTCCTGACAAGTTTGGAGGACGAAATGGACTCCACCCACCTTGGTGTTCAAGGTATGTGTCCATTCCGTCACTACCTCTATACAGGATACAATTTGAACTGTTGAAAATTTTGAATCTATACAGGTGTTTGGCTAGGCAGTCATGTCCAGTTTCCAATCTGAAGGCAGCAACAGCATCTTGATGAGGGTTAGCTGGAGTTTTAAAAAGTGTCTCCCTCCAAGTTTTATTTTTGATTTCTTCTACCTGCCTAGCTTGGCAATTTTTCTCCATTGTGTGTTTCATAATTCGTGTAATACATGAATAAGGGAATTCACTTTGTCAAAAGTGCAGGTAAATATATAACTTTAATAAAAATTCATCAAAAGTTCAATAAACATAATAGACTGGCTTGTCTACCAGCGAGGCGCCTTTCCTCAAAAAAATATTATACCTCCAAGTGGTTTGGACGAGATATCTCGTCCATCAAGATCTGATCTCGTCAATAAAGATCTGAATTTGATAATAACGAAATATCTCGTCATCAAGATATTTCCAATTTTTTTTTATGTTGACTAGACCAAGATCTGGTCAATTTTCTTCTAATGATGAGACATCTCTTCCATCAGGATCCGGTACGTTTTGTTAATAACGAGATACGTAGTCGAGACAACCACCAGACTGATGCCACCACAGCTCTTCTAAACCATGTAATATTGTATTAAAAGGAAGCGGTCATGGACCTTGTAGTTAAAACATGATTTATTAAGCCTACGAGGGATCACATGCATATATCCGTTAAGTTATCTGCAGTCTTCACTGCCCAGTATTGAACTTCTTCACAGATATAATCTTACCAATGATCGTTTGATCCAGTAGATGTGGTTATTTAGTCATTATGTTTGCTGTACGGTAAAATCACTACTACACTTGACCTCCGGAGGGGTTCATACGCATATATCCATTCTCTTCCCTGCAGTATTTACTGCACAGTTTTGACCTTATTGACCTAGTAGAATCTTTGGATTCTTTCATCCAATATATGTGGATAGTTGGAAGTTATGTTTTCGTTGTGCGGTAAAACCACTTCATTACTAGGAAATTTCATGACACACCTTTATGGGATTTACACGCATTTACTTCTGTTACCCTCTTGACTAATATAATAATAAAATATTCCTATAATATCTAATGTGAAAGATTTTAATTGTTCAAAAGTCTCGCGGCGTTTACAGATTGTATAACTCGGTTCATATAATTTCTTTTCCTAACAGTCACTGACAAAAATATTTTTAACTAAATAAATCATAGCTTACGTTCACGAGTTCTGTACAAAATAAGCTGCTGTTATGCTAAAGCGAAAGGTGACATTTGATTGAAACTGCCATACAAAGCAGGCTAAGGTTCTTATATTTAAAATATATTTTTATGCTAAAGCCTAAGCTTTCTCCCGGCCCCAAGAGCAGGAACAATAGATGGCAGCATTGTTTCCCTCAATTCGCACGCGTAAAATTTGGAAACATGGTAAATCGTGTTTATATTTATTCAATTTTATACCTTCTAAAGATGCAACTTTCCTTTGCTCTATTACTTCCTCTCTCTATATTGGATTACGACATGCATCTTCTTCCAGATGGGGAATTTAAAACTGCTCCATCAACAGTCGAAAAGAAAATAGGCAAGTTGCATCAAATAGTAGATATTTCTTGTAGCGAATCTACATCGCCCTCCGGCGGTGAAACTTGACACTTCGAATCGTATAAACACGCTTCGAATCATATCAGGAATATCTATTCACTATTCTTAGATGTATTTCATGGAGAATAAGAAATCTGTGTTACATGTGATATCGAGGTATACACATTTTAACACGAGTTTGGGATCATATGTGATCTTTACTATAAAGAGGACTGCTTGTGATGAAAACATAAATTGAAATAATTCAAGAGAGCGGGTATTTATGAAATATTTGAAATACTAATGATTGTTCTAGAGAGATTTCATAACTTTCATTTCGGGGAATTGGAACGGGTAAAATTTGAAATTCAAACGATCTACTAAAACTAAAGTTTTAGTAAAAATGTTTGGTTTGGTCTATCGTTGAATTGTTATATTTTTTGTCTTTCCTCCATTTCTCGTTTCTTTTCTGTTCACATTTATCAAGCATTTTCCAGGTTTTGCTGTAGATTTGATGTTGAAGTGGAAATCGTAAACGGCCTTGTCAAGACTGCGCAGTGGTCACATTAAAATTTATATATCGCAATATAAACAAATTCATTTTCCAATTTGTCCTAAGTAACATGAGTGTAGAGGCCATTCCTGAGAGAGAGAATTTGATTTCTTGCAATAACCTGAAACCTCTTGATATTCAACGGTATGCAGTAAATGTATGGAATGTTTCGGAGAGTAGTGGTTTATCTGATTTGATCTCGTCATCTGAACGTAGTTCAAAATTACGAAGTGTTGTCCTCGGATTCTTTCCCTTCGGGATTGGTGCCGGACCATCGCCAATAGCCCATTGTGTTGCTCCAGAGCGAGGTTAATTCGATTACCTACAAACTACCGGACTTGATCTAGCAGTGGCTAATGTAACGGAGAAAAACGTGTTTTTGTAGTAGATTTATTTTATTTATCTATCATATCCTTGATGTAGTAATATATGTAAATCCATCAAAAATTTTCTCAATTGAAAAATTCTTTCAGCTACCCACAGAATTTGATATAAATTCCTTTTTAACTCTAAAATTATAAAATTGGTTTTCGATGATTTTGAAAGTCCACTGCTCCTTTGACACAATTTCGTTACTGCTTGAGAGCTGCGCACAAGTCCAAATGATCATCGTAGAGAAGACTTTCTCTGGATCACTAAATGAACAGAAGGGAGAGATACGGTCAAACCAATCTGAAAGAGATGAGCAAATAGTCATGAGTTATGACCAGTTAAAGGACTGAAAAGAATTCTATTGTCAGTGAGTGACCTTCGTCTCCGACCGTCTGCATTTTGTGAGAGTCTAGATTTCGCTCTTAAGATGAGACTTTCGGTGATAAGCAATTTTGCCGAAAGAGAGGTCTAGAACGATTTTGGAGGACAGAAGATCCCTTTCCTTTCAAAAATTGCTTAAAATCTAAAATCTTGGCAATGCTATGCAACTTTATTTCATGATTCCAAAGTGCTAGCTCCAAATTGCCATCTATACAAAAACAATAAAATGCAATAATTCTATACCATAATAAAATGCAATGGTCATAAAATAAGAAATGGATAAAATAGAAACAATAAATTTTAAATAGCACAATCTTGTCAAATGTCTTTTAAAAGTTCTCTCCGGTGCATGAAAATAAAATATGCTACATTGTCTCCCCTCCATTGAGCAAACAGGGCATTTGTCCGAGTCCACAATATAACAAGGACATAGTAAAGACAAGGAAAATGAGTAGAAAATGTTGTACTTACAAAATTAAGTGTGGTCAGAATATGTATTTTTTAAAATGAATATAAATTCTATGATGATACAGTGATGCGAAAAGTGACGATATAATAGTGTTATCATGACAGGAGAAAGATGTACATCAAACGATACCTAAAATTAACTCTCGAAAATACAGTTCTCTCAGATAACCCCCTTTTTCTTCTCTTTTCATCTGCTAGTCTTTGCCTTACCACTATAGCCACCTAGAAATGCAACATGATTCAATGAATCCTGTCACCCACTTTCACCTTTGAACTTCGCTCTCCTTAGCTACCATGGCTTCAAACAGACCCGCTAACTCGAGATGTTTGTTCGTCCTCCTTTTATGATTTAAAGATGCACGTGTGACTTCAGAATCACCGACTTCCCGCCAATGAACTTTCTTGATGGATTCCTTGGTACAATTATCTTTCTCTAATTTTTATCCCTCTACCCGATTCATTTTAACCATTCTTTCAAACCCCTAGAATAAGGAGCTCAGAAACTTTCTAAGCACCCTACACACAAAAACCAACCCTCCAATATGATGGAAACACTTATCTACTGAAAGGTTCAATGAAAGGTGTAACAGAACAACAGTGTTCTTCTCCCCAATCGGAACGAGGAACTGTTTAACTGTTGTATCCAACGACGAATGTTCGTGCTCTCTTCTGCGCATGTGCCCCGTTTGAAACAGCTAGAGTCTGGTTTCTGTTCCGTTTGAAAGCAAAAGAGTCGTTAATGTTTAAAAGGGAATGGGCAATCTTTCTGTTGTCCGTTTGGAGATGTGTACCGTTTTCGTTTCTTGTCTGTAAATAAACGTTGCGTTTCGTCCTGAGATTTGATTCGATTTTTTATATAACTGGCCTGATAAATTGCTATAAAGGAATTTTTTCTGCCTCCTCACTTGCGAATTTACAACACTACACTCAGCCCAATGAATTACTGGATCGACCGCCTTACACCATTCCGGTCACACGACCGTGGCTTTGAAGTCTGTTATTATGACTTACATATACTTAAATTAACCCTGCAAGTGGTTTCGACGAGATATCGTCCTAAATCCGGTCGATTTTGCTAATGACGAGATATCTCATTCATCGATATCTGGTCAGTTTTTTTAATGACGAGATACCTCGTCGAGACAAAAATGTCCTATTGCTACAAGGAGAATGAAGATTAAAGTATGAAAACAAATTGTCCCGTGCCCAGAACTGGTGGCAGTTTGTAACTGGTTTTTGCAACAGAGGCTGGCCATTACAGAGAAGTTTTCGACGCGGAGATAAACCACCAGGAGGGTTAATGTATGAAAGCCTATATGGTATTCTTTAAAAATAACTATTATACCTTCATTGCATAAAAGTTAAATCCCTTGCCATTAAGTTTAAAGTTAACTTAACAACTTAATAAAGCTATTAAGTTAAGTTAACTTTAAAATGAACGAAACACTTTTTGAGTACGTTTCTATTCAAGATGTGTAAGACTCCTACCTTGTGTTTCCCTTTACACAGATCCGTTTGTAACGCACGATAACCCTTATAGCTATACGGGTCAAATCTCCGTGCACATTCATAACGCACAAAATGGAGGCAGAAAGAAGCATTCTGACTTCCAAATCCTATTAGAGAGCGACCCAAAGCATTAATCCGGATGTGTCATGGCAGTGTGTTTTCCATTTTGAATATTTATGCACGGCCATAAATTTCCGAGTGGAGAGGGTGTCTCAATTACTTTCTTCTGTTTGTCCACATATATCACATTTATTGCCGTAAATACGGCCTTTTACGTCATCCGTCTTTCTTAGCGCGGCTCTTTTTTCATTTAAGAAATGGATGGCTTGTCGCGGTGTTCGTATGTGGAGCGATGCTATGTAGCGGACGGAGAGCTACATGCATTTTTCGCGAATAAAACAGTTTTATGCAGATTATAACACTTGAATATTTTAATAGTTTCTATGCAGATTATAACACTTTTGAATATTTTAATAGTTTAGATGTTCAGTTACATCAGATAGCTCATTTCTTTATTCACATTGTGAGTGTTGTTTGGAGTGCAGATGGATATAAATTATGAGTGTTATGTCATTTACGCTTGCAGTTATATGCGATATCGAAACTTCTATCATAGCGACGAACAACTGCGGAAATGAATTGTACTTCCCCTGTTATTCGCACAACGTTTACAATACAGCAAATTCAAAGATATTCAATAGGGGATAACATCTTCCTTAAATTTAATGAAATAAATTTGTTTAACTGGTCGTTTTAATATCAAACTGTACTAACTTCATAATTTACAATTCTGACACGAAAGTTCAAGTTTTACTAAAAAATTTAAACTCGTATACTTAATTTCGAGTTCTTTGGTTCAGCTCGAATCCCAACTAATAATAAATTAAAGAGTTTCCCACATTTTTTATTCATATCTTCCGAAATAATCTTTCTATTCTTCTGAATTCTTTTATTAAGTTAGAATTAAAAACAAAATCTAAATAAACAATCTTATGATCTTTCATAGTATGCGGTATAAATTATGAAATTAATATTATCAAAAATGAACTGTGACCTTCGTATATTTTGATAGAAACTGGTTCAGGAGGATATGATATTTCAAATTTTCAGTTTCATCCTCGTGATAAGGTTTTTCACTGCAATTAATTTTGTGTTTTCTTTTCAGCCATTTTCTGCAAAATGAATTGTCTACTTCTACTAGGAGGAATAATCTGAAAATTCTATAATGAGTCTCTAAATATCAGTGCATAATTATAGACGTTTATATTTAGATCTTGCTTCATATATTTTAGATCTTGCTTTTATATATTTTAGTATATTACAAAAAAACAAAATAGGCAATTGAATATTTTTAGACGTGAATACGTCTTTAAAATAGAGATAGTATTGGGGTCATGCACGAAAAGTCTAGCCCCACAAGCTGCACGCCCGAATACACTCGTAAAATTCAGTTCGAATACAACCCCAAAAAATTCCCTCATGGCAAAGCTGCAGACAAGAAATATTCGGACATATCTTACGGACCCCCAGACATCTCGTTCCTGGAAGTATTTTGGGTATGCTTCCCACTATGATGAAATCTCACCGAACTGTACTCGGGCATGCCGCTAGGAGGGGTAGAGTTATAGAAAAGGGTGAAAACAATTTTATATATTATGATTTCAGAACTAAAAGAAATATCTCGAAGATAAATATGGTGTCCTGTAGACAAAGGATGTCCGTACCTGATATGACCTTCGGACCGAGTGCGCGGGTACGTTGAGAGCAGGGGGTCCTCAATATGTCGAAATTCTACGGTGCTGGGATAGCTCGGTCAGTGTAACTTTGCATTGCGTGAAGTGAGGCCGGCGTAAGTGGTGTTATTCGAAAGCTATCGAGCTAAGCTACTGTTACAGGCCCTTAATCAATAAACGTATATTTCAATATCAAACTGCACTTTAATCGTTCAACCTGTAAATTGTGTTGAATATTCACAATAAACAATCTTTCAAACTTTCTTTGTCTGCTTCATTCATTCTACAATACAACGTACAGCCTGAGTATTCACGTCAAAACTACGGTTTGAGTGCTCGATGCAATCTACCAATTTTAATATTGCAGTTATAAAGCTTCCTAGTTCTTCATAACACTATAGATGAACTGGGTGGCAAAATATAGAACGTACCTATATTTTAAATCGCTGCAAGCTACTAATGAAAAAGTATTTTCAGACAATTCATTGACAATACAATTTTAGTACGCATCACTTTATTCCTTGAGAGAATATTGAATTAAGGTAGTTGGAAAGTAAGAAACTGAATTCTTCCTCCTCCTGGGAAACAAAAATATAATTTAAAATATTTCGCCACTTATTTAATCTATTTGGCGCCAATGCTGCAGCTTGAAGAATATTTGTCTTTTATTTTATCCAAAAAGTTTTCCCTACTTTCAAGACGCCTTTGAAAAGGATTAATGATAAAATGGAATCCGTTGGTCAAAAATAATCGAAATTTATTGGAATTCTGTTCAAGTCAAGGTTACGAAACTTAAGTAATCAAACCCTAACATATTTAATTTAAGAACTATTTGTAAAAAAGGTACTTGAATCTGAATGCGCTGAAACATGTTCTGATCTGTACAAAATTCTCAATTTTAAGATAGTTCATTAATGGGAACTAGAATCTAAAATCAAGTTTCTTATACTACGGCTTCGATGAAGAAATATCAATTGGAAACAATTTATCAATAATTTGAAAATTAAATTTTACAGAACAAGAAGTAGGATGGAAAAAGTTTAATACTTTTCAGGGAATTTGTTTAAGTAGGTGACATTGATAATTTTTACGCTGCCTCCATTTGTAGAACGAAAATCCTCTTACTTATGTACGAAAACAAAATAGGTAGGTTTTGTCGAGGACAAAAACCTGAGTTTCGGGTATACCCGGATATTCAACGTAAATACTCGGGTCTGATGTTGGATTGTGGAATGAATGAAGAGGATACATAAAGTTTTAACAATTGTTTATTGTGAATATTCAAAAATTAATTTGCAGGTTGAACGAGATTAAAGTGCAGTGTGTTATTAGTATTGAAGAATAGTTTCATTGCTTAAAGGCCTGTGATGGTAGCGCAGTTCACTAGATTTCGGATGACACCTCTTACGCAGGCCTCACTCCAATGTTACACTGTCCCAAAACTCGCTCAGCACCGTAGAATTTCGACATACTAAGAACCCCCTCCCCGCGCTCAGTGCGCCTGCGCATTCGGTCTGAAGATCATACCAAGTACGGACATCTTTTATCTACACGATCCTATATTTTCTTCTGGATGTTTCTTCCAGTTCTGAAATCATAAGACAAAACAGTTGTAACCCTTTTTTTGTATGTTATTCTTTTGTATTTAGTATTCTGCTCATTTTTATAGCAGATATTGTTTTCAGAGAGTTCATTTGTAAGTGAATCCGTTATTTCATTTCCATGTAAGCCAATATGTGAAGATATTCATCGAGAAATTATTGGACTTAGATTTCATTTTTGAGAGTTGGATGATGATATATATGTTACCGTTAAAGTATGAAATCCGTTATTTCATAGAATACCTAGTTATTTCATGGAATAACTGATCGTGTCCTTTAAAGTGTAAAACTCTCTTGTATTTCATGGTTTAACTAGTTATTTCATAGAATAACGATCTGCAGCCCGTTAAAGTGTAAAATAATCTATATCATATATCGAAAACCGGAGGAATCGAAGAAGTCCGGTCGGTTGCTACAGCTCAAAGTTTAGGTACTGGTCAGGGATTTAAAAAATGTTCGTGTAAAACCCAGTGTGTCAACAAAAAATGTTTTTGTTTTAGAAATAATGTTCTTTGTAATTCCAAGTGTCATTTTAGTAATCCTTGTTGTAACAAATGATTTTATGGTACGTTTCCATAAATACCATTTATACGCTGCATAAATTAGATAAATTGCTTCTTTTTCATTTTAATTGTCTATCATTAGTTTAATTTCATTTTAGATAAATTGTTTATTCTACACTTTAACTGTCTCTCATTAGTTATTTCATAGAATAACTAGTTAAAGTGTCAAATTAATAACATATTACACACTTTAACGGACACGATCAGTTATTCCATGGAATAACTAGGTATTGTATGAAATAACTGCATTATATACTTTAACGGTAACATATCCACTAATACTAGTACTCACGATATTAGCATTATAATTTCGGTGCCCCACTAATACTAGTCTCAATCTTAAGATATTGCACAATAGAGCTTTTACTATTTTTCAACATCATTCCTCAACGTTGCATTTCGTTTATACATATTTTCGCATGACACATTACATTTAATTCAATAGTGAACACAAACCATGTGTAAACAACTTAAAATACTTGATTTGATAGCCTTTGGCCACGACTAAAAATACAGAAAAAAGTCGTAAAGATGTGGTTTTCTTACATATAATTCCTTCAGTTTTGAAAGATTCCCTTTTAACGTCTCTTCACCAGATGTGAAAAATGTTTTCTTCGACTGAAAGAAACAGTATCCGCTTTGTGCTTCTGCTAATGTACCTATTTTTTTTCACTGGAAGAGAGCTATTTCTCTTTATATATACGGTCAGCAGCTGCTTCCTCAGAGGTCGAATTCTCTTTCATCAGAGTCATTCAACACTGCTCAATAATAGCTTTGGCATTTAGTAAAATATCATCATGGGGAGTCTTTACTTCGTAGTTTTTTCGGATCGAAGTTAAGAGAGATTAATTATCATCGTGTGTTTTTTATATATAGAGATGAATCAAATCTCTATTTTAACGTTGTTTTGTTGTAAGCTATTTTCAGTTGACTATTTAGACGTGTACCGACACTGATATAAAATAATGTTCATTAAAGAGTGAAATTCGACTCATTGTAACATAAATTTAATTTTAATTCAATTTAGTGATGAAATTGAAAGAAATTCAAGAAACAAAAGCTCCTTGTAAAAGTAAAATGGAAATAAATTTTCAATTGTATACAGGTAAGTAGAGAACGTACTTGTATGTTGAACGTTGAGCAGATGAGTTAAGCCGTGGTCATATAGGAAGCGAAAGAAGCAGAGCGACACGCACAGACCAAACAGAGTGTTATCAATGCTCTAGCCGCCACGTCTGATTGGTCTGTGTGTGTCACTTTGTACCTTACACTTCCTATTTGATTCCTAAGATGCTTTACGCAAGCATACACCACATACAAACATATTGGTAAAGAAGGCCAAACTAGTAAGATGTTATGCAGGTTAAAGAACAGATAGATGCGTTTGAGCCTCTCAGATAGTTGAGGTGTCTGTGAAAACAGAAAACCAATTTTCTTTTTGCTATATAAGGATATAAATATAACTTTGAATTTTTTTCACGCACTGATCCTGGATTGATATTATTTGCTAGGATTCAATATAGTGTATTAATTTTAAATGTAAAATAAGTTTGGATTATTTATAAATAAATTGCTATATACAATGAAGGTTTTTCAGTAAAGCTAAATGTGGATGGCGCTAATTTTCTGATGGTAGAATGTGTTTCCAGCACGTATTCCGTGTTGGATAACCAGAAGTGGAATTTGGTCTTCCCATGATTTGATTGTTCACATTGAAAATCCTTCTAATAAACCACATCCTATAAGTGCTATAAAAATTAGAAGATTTAAATATTGTTTCATGTTTTCTGAGACGGATACCTGCAACAAAGTTTTAAAGTCAAAATGAAATGAGACTGCGATATAAACTAAGGTAAACTATTTTAACATTAGAAACTTGTTTGGAAGTAGATATACGTATATTTTAAAAATTCGTTAACATGTATTAACGTTTACTTACGTAGCTCAATTTTTCTTTTCACTCTAAAAAGTATCAATGTATAATAGTACCACTTAACGTTATTTAACCGATACATTCAATAGTTATTCTAATAATTTTATTTTTAAAATAATTTGGAATACGATAAATGTTTTGTGCAAAATGTTTCGGGCATCCTATACAAAAATCTTTTCAATAAGTTTAGTAGTAATAAATAGTGCTTCTCACCCACAAAATATATCTAAAGTCACAATACTCAATCTTTCAAAATTTTACACAGTAAGGTTTTATATATAGTGCAATCAAGTTATTAACCCTTGGAGCATCGTGAGTTTTGCGATAAGTGCAGTGTTGCTCTTGCCCCTCAGCGCATTTAATTACTAAACTACATCTTCCTAAAGAATCCATGGATTCTTCAACCCTTGGAAATATTCTATTGGTCCTTTCTTTGTAATATAATCATTTGGCACGATTCTATTGTAGTCCATTCTGTAGACTAGAAATCATTGGAAAGATTCCATTGATCCTTTCAAATGATATTTTGGACAGATTGCTCCTTTCCTTGGAATACAATCTTTTGGACACATTTTATTACTCCTTTCCTTTGAATTGAATATTTTGGATATGTTATATTGCTCTTTTCTTTAGAATGGAATTCTTTCGAAAGATTCTATTGGCCAAGAAGGTCAAAACTGGTTAGGAATCATGCTGGGAATACTGCAGGTTGCAAGGTGGAATAATAAGAAGTTTAAAACCCAAGGCCTAAGAGGGTTAAAACCGAACAGTTCAAAGATTATGCATTATTGCACTTCAGAAAAATCCTGAGGCTACCTATATCAACGTATCTAAAACAGCATAACGTGTAGAAACTTGCTCCTGTGTTACCCTATAATACAATACAATGTCATAATCAAATGTAAGCAGTCAATAAAACTTGATACCAAGATAAAATGTATCTATCATATTTAAGACTAACTTTCACTGCTGAGTTTACGAATATATTCGTAGGGTATCACAATATTTACAAATCAATATGGTGACCAACCCTCGCATATCCGAAATGCACTGGAATACATAAATTTCCGTTCGTCTATATCGTTTTTATATTTATTTGCCGTGACGTCGATATCCCATCTCTAAAGGTCTGCATTTATGCATTACAAATTCACTCGGTTAGCAATATCAAATGGAATGAAATGACATTTTTCGCAAGATACGGCGAACGATATCCGTCCCTGTCAAAAACTATTTCATTCGTTCGGAGACAGTTTCTCGTACGAGACAAATCAAATAAAGTTTCATCCGATGACTCTTAAACAGGGTATTTTCCCAGAATTTTGCCATAGTTCGATTTGAAAAGAAATTTAAATATTTATTCTTATTGCCGTAAATAGTGCGATTGATAAGAAGTCTTGGATTGAAATCGTATGTTTTCTAATATGCATACAGAAGTACGAAATTTTGCATTATTTGAGATTAAATTTAAATAAATGTGAATGGATTAAAATTATTGAGATGGAGTCATAGGAGATACGTTTTTATCTATGAACATAATATTCCGAATTATTCAGTAAGACCTACTTAGAACAATAGATCTTTATTAAAGAATGCAAACTCATAATAAATAAGTCCCAAGTATCCAATCCAAGTCCAATCAAAGTTCTAAGTATCGTGTTTATTTAAAAATGAAATTGTATACAGATCTCAAAAAATATTCAATGGTAGTGATTACTTAAAACTGAAAATATTAGAAGTTATAAAAAAACAAATTTGTTATAACCAGAAAAGCAATCACAGTAGCTTCACTTACAACATCCTATGGTTAAAAAACCCCAAAGTACAGTTTTTACAGAGAAACGCGTAAAATTCAGGTAATGGTAAAATGCTTATTATATATATATTGTTTTGACTGCATGCATATTACTAAGCTAAGCTGAAGTTGATTTTCTTTCTGGTGTTTTGAAAAAATAAAATAAACTCATTCACAGAGAAAGAAAATAGTATAAGTTTTCCAGTCCATTGGGTGTTTCTTCTGAATTAAGTTTCATTTTAGTTTTGAGTAATATTGGTAAGACATGAGAAATGTGTGCACTTCGTCTTCTGTTCAACGAGCTATTGATTAACTTAACACTTAATAACATTCCTATGTTCACAGTAACGTGAAAATTTTCCCACTTCCATTTGAAAATTTCATGTTTTGAACTAAATGTAAGCCATGGATATAACATGAATGTTATTTATGAATATCGTATCTAATTAATTTCTCATCCTTCCTTTAATGTTGATGAAACTTGGAAATATCGCATCCCCGTGCTGCAAGAATGCCACATGTCAAAATATATCTATATAAAAATTGTGAGTGGAGAAGACGAAACTTCAAGTTAATCATTTTTACAGTTTGTGTTGAGGCAATTTTGCAGGAAAAGAAACTTAAAAAGGGGCACCCATAATTACTCTAGAACTCAAATTTGATAGTATTCACCATAGTATCATCTTTTATAGGTTTGCAATCACCAGAGATGTGATATATGTGAAATGGATAGTATGGACAAATGGAGGGGTGGAAATTATAAATGTAGAAAGTATAAAAATATCTTAGCGGTGTCAAAAAATTATTTTCAGGACTCTTGATTTGAATTTTTCTATGGAAAGGAAAAGTGGTTATTCTGTCACTTTTCAATTTCCCCCCCCCCAGTTAACCAAGTCAACCCCCAGTAAAGTTAGGTAATTCTCCTAGTATGTACTAAAATCACAGTAATACATCAGGTACTTATCAACTGTATATTTCACTCAATTGACCATTAATCTGACATAAAGATGGTCGTAATCTAGAATTAATATGTCTTCAAAATTTTCAAAAGACGTTTCCCATACCACTTTTAAGAAAATAAATCAATTTTTAACCACCCCATTTGTATCCCAAAGTGTTATTGGAAGACGACTCTTTCACCAATTCATCTCACTTAAATACTGAACAGAGAAGTCCAGGGTAAGTTCAATGAAATCGTTCCGGAAGAATTCCTTTTTCTTCATTGGCGTCTGTTACATTTTTATATGAAATAGGGAAGTGATTATTCTAGTCACTTTTACAGTCAAACATTTCAAACTAATACCGGGGGATTCTGATAATCAACCATAAAATACTACCATTTAACCCTCCTGGTGGTTGTCTCGACGAGATATGTCGTCATTAGCAAAACGGACCGGGTCTTGATGGGCGAGATATTTCATCATTAGAAGAAAACTGAACAGATCTTGATCTCGTCATCATCCAAAAACCGGCAATCACTTGGTGATAAGATATCTGGTTATTAGCAAAATTCGTCAGATCTTGATGAGCAAGATATCTCGTCGAAACCAATTGGAGGGTTAAATACTAAAATTTAATGAACCCCAAGAAAAGATCCCGAAATTTAGTATGGAAATAAAAACTACACTTAATTGTTCTAAATTTATATAAATATATTGTTTTTCGCGAAATCTAGTGGTTTAAATTAAAATATTTCATAATCATACGGCCCCTATGAAAACCAAAGGCGCATGGCTCCTTTCTTCAACGTCAGGAAGTGCGTAAGCAGTTGGGAAACTCCTTTCTTCCGAAAACGGGAAAAATTGTTTATCAAGTGACTTTTGACAATCCTTTTCCCGCTCTCCTTCAAACGACTCCCATTCAGTAAGTATTCCCGGAAACGGGAGAGATTTGTCTCGGTCCTGTACAGCCACCTACGCTGCACTGTCAAAGGGGATCTATTTTGTTTGGGGAACAGCGAAGGTTTATTGACACAATGGACAGATCCTTTAAATAGGGCTGCATTTTTAACAATGAGGGCAGCTCTCACGGTAATCTGCGTGGGCTGTTTGGTTATTTGGAGCAGAAGTTTGTAAAGTACTAGAGTACTTCACGAAGTACTCGAGCCTTTTTTTTTATCGAGAACAAAATTTTTCTTCTGACTAAACATATACTATAAATAATTTCAACATAAACATGTGTTTTATGACAAAAAGAATGTAGAATAAAAAATGCCAAAAAAAAAGTTTATTTTGTGAAGTCTAGAAATATACGTCCACAGGAAAAGGCATGGTGCTTACTATTAATACTTCCTGCACAGTAAAATTTTGAAGTTTTGAATTCTAGTAGACAATATATCCTCAAATACCACATGTATCACTAAAATTTATTTTCATCATGTGGTTTTCCTAGTAAGTATACAATAGGTTGTATTAAACTGATGAAATACTATCAAGTTTTCAAAATTTTGTGAGGTAAGAATTAACGTGCACATTAAAATGCGTCTTGCTGATATTAATCCTCCACATAGTTTCGACGAGATATCTCGTCAATCAAATTCTGGTCAGTTTTGCTAATGGCGAGATACCTCGTCGACACAACCACAACACTCGCAACCCTCCGGTTGCTAATCAGTTACTCTTCCAACCGGGCTACCATGGCCCTTCTCAATGAGTGCTTAAAACGGTGCTTAAAAACAGAAGATATCCTATTCCATTCGACTCATGATCTTAGAAGAGGGCATGTATCTACAATTTCTTAAGATAAAACCTTAAAAAGCTCTTAAAACTAAAAACAAGACAGAAAACACATAGGTTTCCCTATGAAAAATATAAGAAAAATTTCAAGCATGTGTGTTGTGTGTCCAATATATTATCTGGGTATTGGGTATTTCAATTAACGTCACACTGGAGCAACACAATGGGCTATTGGTGACGGTCCGGGATCAATCCCAAAGGGAAAGATCCGAGGACAACACCACGTAATTTTGAACCACGGTCAGATGACGAGGCAACACCTGAGCTGGCACCCCACTCTCCAAACTTCCACACCACGCCAACGTGAGGACATTTGAGGCCACGACAGATTTAACGTGCACCAGCCCCCTTTGTACACGACGGTGTTTTGGCTGGATTCGAACTCGCAACCCTTCGGTTGCTAAATATATTATCTGTCCAATCAGGAATTTTTAATGCAGAAGTTATTTCAGATCAGAAAAACCAAATTTTAAATAAAAAGTACTGCTTTAAAACGGAATGTAAATTTTAAATTAGTCTCCAAAAATGTTTCATATGCTTGTTTTGAATTTAAGCCGGAAACAAATAGATTTAAAGGACATATATGTATATTGAAGGAGAAATATAAAGAAATAATACGGGTTGAGTGTTTGCGTTCTTGCATTACACTTCGTTTGATTTTGTAAATTTCATCAATGGGTTTATCTTTTTAGTAACCAATTCAAGTTCAGTACACAAAAGCTTTAATTATATTGTCGAGATAATGGATTTAATCTGATCACGATGACACATGTCTGCACGATAAAATACTTAATTCATTTATACTTTGTTAAGGAATACTTTTTTGCGTGAGGAATGTTGTACTTTGTAATTAATTTTTACTCTTTTGGATAGTAATGTGTTCTCTATTTCCAAAAGCATAGTTTTCTCTCTTTCCGTGCAAAAAATAGTTTCATTAATCAAAAAACATCTGCTATGTTCCTCGAGGTGTTTTTTCTACTAAAATTTATTACCCTCCTGTGTAAGGGGACACCTATTAATGTTGTATCCAATTCATTCCCATGTTTCCTTTAGCATTTAATTAGATTTCTTACAGATATCTGATTATTTTCCAACAAAACCAATTATTATTAAATTCATACCTGTAAGGAATATATCGGTATAAATAATGTATAGGCAACATTTGTTTTTAATACTAAGAGTAATGGAATGCTCAAAAAGACATTTTATTAAGTGCTAAGGAAAAAATATGGGTTAGTTGAAATTAATTTACTGAATATTTGACTTCAATTAAAATATATATTTCAAATGTTTGCGACTGACATTTGTAATAATTGCAACAATTTAGAATTAATGAAGAATATTTACAATAATTTGGGGTACAAAATTATTAAATTATATATTTTCAATAGAAACAGGTAGTTAAATTGTCGTTGAAATCTTTTCAAATTCTTTTATAGTACAAATATTATAAATTTTATTTTTTTAAATGAAATTGCTTTTTAAGACATATCAAATTAGTTTTAATTTCATAAACAAAATTTTTTAATACATTTGACATCAATACTTTTAAGTTTTACGCACCCAAAGACATCCTAAAAACTCTACTCTACAATACTAAAATTTAACTCTTATTCTAGTACCCATTATCTATAAGCTTGGCTAAATACGGACTTCACGCTATAAAACCCAACCTATTAACTATCAAACGACCTATAATTAAAAAGATAAGGTCTCGATTAATTAAATTATGAATTTAAAAATATCCGTCTTACATCATAGTTTTATATATAAAACAATTGTACATATAAAATACCGATGATTTTATAATAAGAGTTTCTGATTAATCGAATCTGCTCCACAAAACATGTGTAGGAGGTGACTGAAAGAGCAAGCGAAGGCAGTAATTTTTTGGTTGGCGTGTTATAGTAGAGAAATCCTTAATCTGTTCCTTAATTTGTATATATTTTAACATATTGCTCTGAAGCCCTGATAACCTGTAGTAAGGAAGTTATAACGCGTTTGGAAGTTGACAAAATGGGACTGATTATAGGTGCACTAGAGCTAAAACCTATACAAGAAATGCTCCTATTAACCAAAAAACCTATTGAAGAAATAATTCAACAGAAGGCCGTATGTTTATATAAAAAATTGATACGTTTACCATATAATACATATTGGAGAAACTATGACCTATACCAAGAAAGATTGAAATTTCAAGGTGGAATATTACAGAAAATAAAATACGAATTACGTGTTCTAGACAAACCTGTGTGTTGCCTACCCCTATTGACCAACTATTGTGCAGAGAGTGTAGGCTACATCTTACCCAGGAGGTAAGAAGAAATACACAGATGTGAACCTATTCAAAAATAAATTACTATGGAAACAATTTCGAGTATATACCCCCAAACGTAATGGATACATGTGTACACTGATGGATCCCAAATTGCACAGGGTGAAAACTTTGGTGCCGGAGTTATTCAGGTTTATTTGCATATCCCGCTTCCCATAGTCCAATTGCTACTTCCTTTGATAGCGAGGTGTATACTATAAGATTGGTAGTTCAACGTTTATTAGCTAGGGCGGAAGCTTTTGAAAATTAGGTGATACTCTCAGACTCCGTGTAGCAATCCAGGCTGTTACTTCCCACACTTCTGTAGACTCTAAAAGACTATAGTTCTGTACAAAGTAATTTGTGTAAACAAGTGTATATATACTTGATATTGATCTTCTGGAATCGAGATACAATACTATTGGGCTTCAGTGGCTTCCTTCTCACTGAGGCATATTTGGTATCGACATAGCCGATTCGCTGGCGAAGAAAGGGACTGAAATTATTTAGTCGCCTCAGACAAAATATCTTATTCCTCTATTGTGAGAATTATTACAAATTTGATGGAAAATTTTTAAAACTAAACAATTGTAGAAAATGAAGGATAGGGATTGGATTAATTTCTTCGATAACATTCTCAGTTTTCCAAGACGCCATGCTGTGGCAGCTCTTCGATTGAAGACGAGACATGACTGTATGGCTAAATGTTTATTTAGATTTAATTTCCTTCCTAACCCCATCTGCGTGGTATGTGGTTCTGGAGTTGTTATTGATGCAACCCATCATGAGGACTGTCCGACTTTGGTTGGAAATGTTTATGAAAGGTATTTGCACACATGGGAGGTGATACGGGCCCTGCAGTCTGGTTGTCCTTTTAGAACTGCAGTTTGCTTTCCAGTTTTTCCTTTGCTGTTAAATATTGTGTTCCTAGTTTTCGTGTATTTTCTATAATGTCTCTACTATGGTGCTTGTGCTGTGTGTTCTTACACACTAGTGAATGGTTCTAGTATAAAGTATGTTAGGGTCTCCGGCCAACACACTGAGGAATGTAGATAGAAGGAACCAATGGATCCCCGAGGGACGTTCGCGGGTGTTTCCTTGGACAATTATCCTGGTGAGGAGAAAGAGGAAAACTATGAGGGGGGAAAGGACACTCGAGGGGGGATAAGCACAAGAAAGGATGTAGTGAGGGTACTTCGTAGTCATGCGAAAGTTACTACTATATGAATATGTAAATACCATGTACGGTATCCAGTACCGTTAATAAATGCATAGAAAAGCACCCCTGAAGAAGCGTCGCTCTCTGTTAATCTATATTGATGGTAAGAAAAGAACCACACGTAGTACTACTGCTAGAAATAAAAAAAAACATTTAAGATACTTTTATGGTGTGAGGGCCGAGTATTATGCGAAGATGGCACACCCAAACAAATTTCTGGCCTAATTTGACTGGACCATCAGAGAATACCAATCTGATCAGAAAGAACTTTCGGAGCAGAAAGAATCCGCTATTTGGAAATATATCTAATCTCCTTTCAAATGTTTACCTATGTTATTTATGAACAAACAATGCTGGTGACAGTGAAAATATGGTCTATATATCATAAAGGTCGTAACGATCTTAAAAGAAACTGGAAATCTATCTGTGAGGTAGTTTTCCAACGTCAGAAGTTCATAAAGAATCGATGGAACATAAAAAGTGTATTTCCCCTGGACGGAATCAGGAGAATTGACTTTATTTTCAGTATCATTTCCAGTTTAAACAAAGAGAAAAACATCAACACAAGGAAAAATACTCAAAAGTAATTATAAATTCTCGATTTGATGTAGTGCCTTCAAAATGCATTAATTAATCTAAATTAAATCTCTTAGGAAAGCTGCATCTTAACATGACATTCGAAAAAACATTGACATGAGAATGCATTTCTCTTTCTTTACAGAAATCTTCTCTGTATGCATGGCGGTGCAGTCCGTTTCTGTACGGAAAATATGTTAGTCTGGATAGCGTAATGCATTACTGTACAGAAAACATCAGTGCGCATATGTTGACAGGTTCTGAAAACATGTAGGTACGCATGTGTACTCAGTTTCTGTACAGGAAACATGTCAGTACGCATGGGGGCGCAGTCCCTTTCTTACGTAAAATATGTTAGTAAGGTTAGTAGACCGGTCCGTGCGTTGACCGTTCCTGAAAACATGTCAGTTCGCATGCGTACTCCATGTCTGTGCAGAAAATATATTAGTAGGCATGCATAGTCAGTTTTGTTACAGAAAACGTGTCTGTTTACGTACAGCCATTCAGACCATGATGTCCTGACTACAACCTTGACATTCGGTGCTATAACGTTAGAGCGTCATGATATTTTTAACCACTCGCCGTGCTTATACAATCCGCGGAATGTAACATACTTAGGAGTTGCATGGGAAAAACTTACAAACAGCAGAAAAAAGTGTCAGCTCTACTTCACTAAAACCTTTCCATAGATACTCATAATGTTAAGTTTCTCTGACAGTTTTCAAATAGGTGGGGTGGGAAATCAATTCAATACTGAGATTGAATATTGTATTGTCACCAGGAATACGTTAGTATTCGATGTTTCAAGACGATTGAACAGAGTGAAAAGGTTAAAAATCAATTGTAACATGTGAGTGGTAGCAGACCAAGCATTCTAAATAAAAGAAGAGGAAAAGTGCTTTAACCCGCTGCATACGTCAGGGCAGAATATCGTTTCCTTCTTTGGTTACGGCAGCCGGCCCAACGGCTTTACAGGCAATTTACTGAAACCGGCCGAAACGGCCTTTACAATGCTTTCCTCCAGGAGGAGAGGGAATATGTGTCGCCCCATTATCACCTATTGTGCCGGTTTCTATTGTCCTGTCGTGGGTATGCCTAGAAGGGATAGATTCTTCCCGGGTAAACTGAAAGAGCAGCGGTGACTTTTTAAGTGTATCTCTTTTCATTTATTCAACCTCTCACAGACTAGATACTCGAGGATAAACATTTTGCCGTCGATAACCCTGACATCTTTATCAACGGGGAGATTCACTCGCGGGTATCTTTTTATCATAGAAAATAGGGGATCGACATCGTAACGGGCTTCAGTGATCCTTCAGGAGTTTGAGGTCTGAAAGAATTCGAGCCTTTCGTAAGGAGGGGACTCGAAACTTTCGGCCGGTTGGGCTGGTCCCCGTAACCGGAGGGTTAAGGATTCAACTAGTTTATGAACTTATTGTTAATGAAGATATATTCTGTGTTTAGCCAATTTAATTCAAAATGAAAGTCGTGTATTCAATCAAAAATGTGTAACATATCTGTCCGATATATGAAGAATAAAAAAATCAATTGCAATAAGCACGTGAGTAGGTATTTAATTAACGTCTCACTGGAGCAACACAACGGACTATTGGTGACTGTCTGGAATCAAACCCAGGACACCACATAATTTTGAACCTTGTTCAGTTGACGAGGTTACACCTGAGTTAGCATCCTACTCTCCAAACTTCCCCCCCCACGCCAACGTGAGGACATTTGAGACTACGACAGATTTATCGTGCACCATCCTCCTTTGTACAATGTCTTTGGTTGGATTCGAACTCGCAACCCTCTGGTCGCTAATCCGTTACTCTTCCATCCCGGTTACCGCGGGCATAAGCATGTGGGAAAGGAAGTCATTCAATTAATACGGGAAATCCTCCCATCCCAATGACTGTGGTTTCAGTTTTTCCCCTAGTAGTTAGGTTATATATATAAAGCTCTGTTTATGCAGCATACTTAATGAGAAATTCAACTCGATTTACTCAATCATGTTGCATTGTATACGAATAAAAGGCACGCCGGAAATATTCATTTTTAAATTAAAACTTGAGAGATAAAAATGTTTTATTCCGTCGCATGAAGTATGAATTATGCGGAGCTTAATATGAACGAGGAAAGCAATGTATATAAAAGAAAAATATATAAATTGAGTGAACTATTTTTACTGAGAAAATGTACCCAACTGATATTTTAGCGAGAATTAAATATCTAATCAAGTTCTACTTGTTGTGGCAGGATATATGAACAACGATACCGTAATTTCAAATGTATCTTCGCATAGGTATTAGTACTTATCGACACAAAAAATGGGGTAGACTGTCCAAGCACGACTGCAAGGTTCTACGTGAATGCGTCTCGTTAGCGCATAGGATTTATTTGGGTGTAGCAAATGAAAGGAAGACAAATTGGGAAGTCAATTCGATGTTTATCGAAAGCTGACGAGTTGCTCTTTCGTTTAACCTGCATTCGATCTGTTTCTGCTATCTTTTCGGTGAGTATATGCCGATATTAAAACTCTCAACTGCAATTCAGTTTCACAACCAACACTGAATTCGATTTTCCTTTTAGTGTTTGAAATCAATAGATCTCGAGGGTTGCTTTCGTTTAAGACCAATTTCAACTTCGTAGAGCTTCGCATTCCTGAGTTAAACTGATTTGTAGTTTACGCAGAAAGTCCCCGAAAAACAGCCCAATCCCTTCCTCGTTTATAGCGGCCCGCGTACAAGATCACTAGCAAGTCTTTGTTTCAGCACCTATCGAATGCCGCTAGATTGGTATACAAGACAAGAAATTATTAGACCGAACTTCATGTCCATTTTATCGTAATGCTCAATTTTATAATTCCAACTAGTAATTGTCTGATTTTAAAGACGTATATATTCAACTAAAAAATAATAATACTCTTATCATTTCTTAAACATCTCGGAGAAAGGTTTTGACACAATTGATTTATCATTGCGTCTTATTTCTCGCACGTAAAAACAAATAAGTCTTAACATACATTTCATTAAACATTCAAATACTCATCCAAATCAAAACACATCATTTTCAAATATGAATAAAAGAATAAATTCGAATCCGATTAATTAAAAATTCACGAATTTCCTCGAGTCCCAAAGATTTGCAATTTTTATTCAAAGTTGTGTTAGCGTGTGTATGACTGAACAAAAGGAGGACGCGAAAAAACCTCTCAGCGGCGTTGTGTGAACACCAGATGCTGAATTTTAATTAATTTTCTTAAAAATTAAATTAAAGGGACGGAAATAAGGGAGTGGTATTATTCATTACCCCCTCACTTGGCGAGGGTCCAAAGCAAAGATATCCAGTTCCGTTTTCAGTTGTTTTTGCAGAAAACTCTCGCAGTGGAAAGACGTATGAAGTGCAGATTCCTTCTTGAAACTGTAACTAAGTCTCTTAAATCCTTCGACTGTGAAACTGGAGAAGATTCGCAGTTCTTAATTAAAATTGGCAATTAAATCGGAATAATAAAGCTAATAGCTTTACTGATGTTGATGAGTGTTCGTTTGCAAAATTTTATTTGAAATGGATGCTAGATGGAATTTAAGATGAGTTCTAAAGAAGAATTAGCAGTTTTAAATGAGATATGAATTAATTTTAATGTGTAGATTTAAAAATAACAATTGCATTCAAAGCATTAGCTGCAATTGTGTAGGGTTATTGTACGCATTTATATTCATGCTCAACTGTTAGGCTCTTAAGTAACGTATATGGTGCACAAAATAAATACATCGCAAAGAAAAGTCATTTCTCTTTGTCGAGTTTGAATTATATTTACCGTTTCTGAAATTGAACTTAAAGAGCATTATGTTGCATATATAAGTTAAGTTTAGTGTGAGTCATTTAAGACGTATTTTGAAAAATGTTTATTTTCTCATGACTGAAATCTAGTGTGTGCAATTTTATATGCAGTGGGTGGTAATATTAGAGCCACCTATATAAATGAACAATTTTATATTTCAACCCGTTATGTAAAAGGAAACGTGGTTATATTGAATTATTTTTATTTTAATGGCATATTTATGTCAACAAATTTTAAATAAATAGATGCAACACTGTTGATTTCACAACCTGATAGATGAGAGCACTTTATGTCAGGCTAAATATAGGAGGCGGAAGTGCTTCTGTAAGGAGTATTCTGAAAGAGATGTCTTTTGGCTTGTTTTTCGAACACGATTTCAGCACTACGCCAATGAAAATTCTTAAGAATAAATTCCGAATTGATATATGGTTGTTGATTGGTCAACTCCAATTAAGAGTTAAACGCAAAACTGCGATGAAATGCATTATAGAGTAACCCCGATGTGCATCATGCAAGAGGATTTGAGTAGCAGAAGTAAAATCTTCGCAAACCATCTAGTTTGTTCACACTGGGGAGGGACAGAATCCAATACTTGGTATTCGAGTACTTTCAAGTATCGAATTGGTATTCAAATTCATTTACAAAAAAAGATTAATCGATAGGAAAATTCAGCCAATTGCGA
Source organism: Meta bourneti (assembly GCA_933210815.1). Lineage (NCBI taxonomy): Eukaryota > Metazoa > Arthropoda > Arachnida > Araneae > Tetragnathidae > Meta > Meta bourneti. The sequence goes on from OW119929.1 coordinate 14,242,758, forward strand.
TATTAGGCTATTATAAATTGGTATTCGAATACTTAACATGAATACTTTTGTATCTGAATACTTAGGATGAATTCTTAGTATTCGAATATTTTGGATGAATACTACTATATTCGAATACAACAAGAAAGAATCGACTAAAATGAATATTTTTAATAATCGAGTACACGGGTACATTTGTATTCGAATACTCTCATCAGATCTCATCAGTATAGACAGACGCCCACTCTTTATATATAGTGATTTCAACAGATCTGAATATTTTACTCCTTATATTAAGGTGAAAAATAAAGATCCCTACGATATGCAAATCTACGTACGTAAAATTTTATAATCCCAAAGGGTCCACGATTTTTTAAAATTTCCTTCGACTAAAAAGTTTGGGGACCATTGTTTTATCTCTGTGTAATATTGGAACATTTTGAATTAAAGAATTCAATCCACCATTCAACGACCCATGAATAAATATTGTTTTGAAGGTTACTATCTACACCCATATTAAATTATTAATTGCGGTTAATTATAAAACACTGTCAGAAACTTAAAATTCAAAATAATATGCCAAAATTTGATAAGCTCTTCAAATTGTATTGCAATTAAAAAGTTAGAATTATGCATACTTCTTCGTGAAACAGCGTAAAATGTGAAGAAACTTTAAAACTGATAAGAAAATGAAAACAAGACTTGTATATATTATCAAAACACTTATTTCTCATTAGTATGAAAGATTTCATTATAATGCTCAAATAATCTCTTATCGTCCCTTATGCCAATTAAATTCCTTGCGAAGTTTTGTGAGAGTAACATTCCAAAATTCTTCCTACTTCCGAGAAATGCATGGACTGACGGTATTTTGCGACAAACTATTCGTTTGTTTTAACACAAATTAGTTTCACAAATACTTCAAGGACTAAGTATTTTCATGAAAATATTTCACGTCAAAATTCGTAAGGCGTCTTATTAAAATGCACTTATAATTGCAGTCTTAGCACAGTTTTCGAAAAGCTGTCATCAGCTTTAGAGTATTCATCGATTGTTCACCGATCCCACCGGCTTAATTATGCATGTGTAATCTTAAGAGGCTTCTTGAATGGTTTAAAAGAAGTAAACGATGACTTAAGTGTGCTTGAAATTTTGTATTTGTGTTCCCTTCCTCTAATATGTAATAGGGTTATTTAATAGATGCAATTCTCTTACGATTGAGAAGCGCCTATATTACTTTTTCCTAGCGTCTCGACCCACTTAGGGCATGAAAAAGTTATTCATATTTTTACTAACACACGTGGTGCAACAATTGACATTATTGGTGATTTAGAAATGGTAATAAACTTATATAAACAAAAAAGTATCAACCCCTACCGGATTTATTCGCCAATTTAAATAATTCGCTTAAATGTGGTTGATTTGAGGTACATAGTTATGGCTGGACGGTTTTGGAGTGCTTGGAGAACCTAGGACGTAGGACATCAACCTTATGCAAAGTTCCTAGTAGGTGGACCGAGCAGATGTGAGTTTATAATACTTTTACAGGTTTTACGTAGCTTTAAAATACTCCTGCACATACTCGGAAAAGCTCACCTTTTTAACCCTCTGAGAGACACGTGATTTCCGAATAGTGTAGCATTGCTTTAACCCCACAACACCATCACTAAATAGCCACTTTTATTGGTTGAAGTAATCTTAGGATAGATACTATTGGTCGAGAAGGTCAAAACTGGTAAAAAGTCATTCAGGGGAGACTAAGTTGTGCACTGTTAAAGCGGAACAGAAGTCACCATCATCCTGTTCCTTCACCCGAACGTCAAATGCCCGTCTCATTCGTAAAGTAGATAAGCTCAATCACTTCTCAAAACTACATTTGGATTTTAAATAGCTATAGGTAAAATAACTATTGGTTTCAATTTAAATAAAGTAAAACAATGTTTAGTTTGATTCTTTTTTAATGCCCGAGTCATTCAATAAAAAATTAATGAAATACGAAGGCAAATATTCTGAATAGTCTGAAACACCAGATACTTAAAATACTTTTAAAACCCTAACAAAACTTCTTTCCACTCACTTAAGAGGAACGCTGTTCAAGCAGAACAGAATCAGAAAGCGTATTCTTGAAGTCAAAGGTTAAGATTAAAAGATACCTTCAAGTACCGGTAAGGATTATGTATTTTCTCTCTGATACTAATCCTGTTCAGGAGGTACTGCAAATGGAAATGGGAACGAAAACAACGCACCATTAGGGCTCCTGGCAACATCCTGATCTGTCACCCGAACACCAAATGCCCGTTATTTATAAAGTAGATAAGCTCAATCACGTCCAAAAGCCACATTTGGATTTTCAATAGTCAAAGACAAAATTAGAGCGTACACATTTCATTGCAGAAATTCAGCCAAATCTATTTCTGAACTCAAAAACTACCAAAAAATGGCAATGCCACCTATAAGAGTTTAACTGTAGGTTGCCACTAAAAAAGGCAAAACACTGCTTAGTTCGACTTCTGTTTGATTCGTCATTCAAGAAATCATTAACCTTCCAAGTGGTTTCGACGAGACATCTCGCGTATCAACATCTTACCAATTTAACCAATGGTGATGTATCTTGTCAATAGTTAAATAGACAATTTTGCTAATGTCTCAACATTAGCAAAATTGATCAATATCTGATCAATTTTGCTAATGACAAGACATTTCATCATAATGATATTGCCTATTTTTCCATGATGTCGAGATCAAGATCTGATCAGCTTTCTTCAAATGACGAGACATCTCGTCCATCAAGATCTGGGCAGCTTTGCTAATGACGAGATACCTCGTCGAGACAGTCACCAGGCGGGCTAACGAAATAAGAAGGCAAATGCTCTGATAGTCTGCAATACCTAAATATTCTAAAACTATTAGGTACCCGAGTAATCTTCCTAACTTCCATATTTACCCTCGCCTACCCTTCTGCTTTTTGCTTTTTCCTCCTCCCTCATTGCGTTGTCTGTCTTGTGTTTGGTGCAGCTTGGTCAGATATGGCCCTTGCACCATAAAACCCCATAAGAACTAACCAACCTAAATATCCCACCTACACTTCCTTTCTCTTATTAAATAGACACGCTGTTCAAGCAGAAATGATAGGTAGGTATTTTTAATTAACGTCGCACTGAAGCTAGACAACGGGTTTTTGGCGACGGCACGGGATCAGTCCCGAAGTGAAAGATCCAAGGACAACACCACGTAATTTTGAACCACGGTCAGATGACGACGTCAAGAGGACATTTGAGGCCACGACAAATTTAACGCACACTAGACCCCTTCGAACACTACGGTCTTTGGTTAGATTGGAACTCGTAACAATGCGGTTGCTAATGCATTACTTTTCCAACCGAGGTACCCTCAAGCAGAATTGAAGTCAAAGCTTAAAATTAAGATTTACCTCCAAATACCGATAAGGATTACGTCTTTTCTCTGTAATAATAATCCTACTAATCGAAAGCTTATGTTGATTTCGTTTCAATTCCTGGGTCATTCAAGAAAACGTTAATGAAACACGAAGGCTAATGTTCTAATAGTCTGCAACAGATACTTGAAATACCTTTAAAATGCTAACTACAGATTCTTTCACTCATTAAACCGGCACGCTGACCAAGCAGAAATGAAGTCAAAGCTCAAGATTAAAAGGTACCTCCAAATACCTATAAGGATTACGTCTTTTCGCTGTAGAACTAATCCTGTTCGGGAGACACAGCAAATGCAAATGGGAACGAAAACCCCCCGCCATTAGGGCTCCTGGTAACATCCTGACCCGTCACCAGAACCCCAAATGCCCGTCATTTGTAAAGTAAATACGCTCAATCACGTCCAGAAAGCCAACGCGCGACCCAAAAGCCAAATTTGGATTTTCATTAGTGACAGCAGGAATATGCACCTCATTAAAATTGCCTACGGAGGGCCTCGGGCTGAGGCAAAGGAGAGGAGTAACACGGGTGGCACCGCTTGTTCCTAATACAGGTCGCCGCCAAAGTCAGCGTCATTAGGACTACTGGGAAAGGGGTGGGTCGAACGGGGTCGATTTTCTGTGGTCGGGGGCCGCACGCATGAATAATTAATTGTGTTTGTTCCGTTGGCCGCGGGTGTGGAGTTTTGAGTTAATCGAGTGCGCATAAATTATGATTGGAAAATTTTCAATTATCTGTTTCGCAAGTTGGAGGAAGTGATAGCGTTATCAAGGGTCGATTCGTGTAATTAACTCTGGCTTTCGGGAGGGAAAATTGAAAATGGGTTTTCGGGCACACTGCAATCAGCACTCGAAAGGGAAAAAAGAGTTTGGGAATGGGAGAGGGGTTAAAGTTTTGGGGTCGATACTGAGCCGAAGACGATCAGTGGAGGTTCAATTAGTTAAGCCCAAGTTGGAATCTGTAATGGCGTGGGTATTTCTCGCGTAGGCGATCATTCATTTTGCGGAGACAAAAAGAAATACAATAATGCAATCAGAAAAATCAGCATCTTGATAAAGCGTATAAATTCAAACACGTAATAATATCCAGCTAAATCCAGTGTAAATCGAACGGGGGCTGGTATGCGTTAAATTTGTCGTGGCTTCAAATGTCCTCATGTTGGCGTCGCGTGGAATTTGGAGAGTGGGGTGCCAGCTCAGGTGTTGTCTCGTCATCTGACCGTGGTTCAAAATTACGAGACGTTTTCCTCGGATCTTTCCCTTGGGGACCGTCACCAATAGCCCGTTGTGCTCTAGGGCGACGTTAATTAACTACCTACCAGTGTAAATCGAAATTTGTTATTTTAACCTGTGGTTGGGTAGGTTGGTTTTTGGGGTTTTATGGTGCAAGGGCCATATTTGGCCATCCTGCACCAGACACAAGACATACCATATCAAGAATAGGTAGGTGGGTATTTTAATTAACGTCGCACTGGAAGAACACAACGGGCTATTATCAAGTAATAGACACACACAATGGAAGTTTTACTGACTCAGAAGAGAGAAATACATCCAGGGAGGAATGCACCTCTAAGGAATCGAAGCCGCCTATAACTCGAAGGTTGCTAGCGCACCGGACATACCCAATGAGGTACGACCACCCCGAATTATACATACATAAGTGATAAGTACATAAGTGAATGCATTCTACTCTTTTAGTCAAAATATCTAGTCAAAATATATTCAGATTTAACAAGTTATTCATTCAATTTGAAAAATCCGAGATAGTCTGGAAAAATCATTTACTTCTAGAAATTGTTTAACATTTTTAATTTTTATATTTTACGAATACAATAAAATTACCAAGTTTATAAGTAGCAAATTTGTAATTGTTACAGACTTGTTTTATTCACACAATTTGTAATTGTCACAGACTTGTTTTATAAGTTTTGTTTTATTCATTAGTGGCGTTTGTCAAGCGCAGTAGTTACACGTAACACCGAACCTTCCTTCCTTCACGATGCTCTCGATAGATGCTAGCTACAGTCCAGCTTCTAACTAAAAGAATGCATAGAATTGTTGCCAAAGGGGGAAATCACGTATATTTTGTCATCAATGTACGAGAGGTTTCCTTACCTGACGTAACAGCTGAGAAGAAAAAATCGAAACACTCCCTTTTTATTTTGTTCGTGGTAGAATTCGAATTCAATCTTGTCCGCTCCAGTTTCTAATGCTATGACTACTGACAGAACAAAAAACCAAATCCTTAGGGCAAGAAATGGTATTTTGGTGACCTTTAAACTATGTTTAGTAACACTATTTGAACACCCTTTGAATTGGCCTAAGAATGGTATACTTTTTGTTTTATATCACCCCCTATCTGGTAGGTACGTAGTTAATTAAAGTAGCAGTGAAGCAACAGACCGGACTATTGCCGACTGTCCGGAATCAATCTGGAAGGGAAAGATCCCAGGACAACACCACGTACATTTGAACCACGGTCACATGAAGAGGTCAACCAGAGCTGCCACACCACTCTCCAAACTTCCACACCACGCCAACGTGAGGACATTTGAAGCCACGGCAGATTTAAAGTGCTCCATCCCCTGCGTACATGACGGTCTTCGGTTGATCGAGTTTCGAACTTTCAACTCTCCGGTTGCAAATCCGCGACTCTGCCAACTGAGCTACCACTCTCTCTGGAAAAAGTGACTTAAATCAAGAAAGTAAATTTTACACTAGGAACTATGATAGTAAATATTTTAGCAGAGCTTCCTCGTTAATTTGACTTTAGAAGATTCTAACATATATTTATTAATACTCTGGATATAGGGACCGGCCCAACCAGCCGAAAGTTTCGAGTCCCGTCGTTACGAAAGGCTCGGATTCTTTCAGACCTCAAACTCCTGAAGAATCGCCGCAAGCCCATTACGATTTCCATCCCCTATTTTCTGTGCTACAAAGAGACCCGCGCGTGCATAGCCTTATCTCCCCGTTGACAAAGATGTCAGGGTTATCGACGGGGAGCCTCGCAAATTGTTTATCCTCGAGGATCTAGTCTGTGAGAGGTTGAGTAAATGAAAAGAGATACATTTAAAAAGTCACCGCTGCTCTTTCAGTTTACTCGGGAAAAATCGGTCCCTTCTAGGCATACTCACGACAGGACAATAGAAACCGACACAATAGGTGATAATGTGACGACACATATTCCTTTTCTTCCTGGAGGAAAGCATTGTAAAGGCCGTTTTGGCCGGTTTCAGTAAATTGCCTGTAATGCAGTTGGGCCGGCCAAAGAAGAAAACGATATTCTGCCCAGACGTATGGAGAGGGTTAAATCTTTATGGAATAACTCTATATTATATAACTATAATAATAATAATATTTTGATTTTCAATATTTGTTCCGGATCTATAAAATTTTGTTTGTTTAAATTGAATTGAGTCACTGTATTTTGAATTATTTCACTTTTCTTGTTTCAACGTGGTAGATGATTACTGAACTTATACAAAACTGAAAATGTGGTTTACATTTAAGTTTAGAAATAAGTTGAATTAGTTAGCACAGAATGTTTATTTACGCCTAATTATGAAATGAAAAGCAAATATTAATTCTATTTGAAATATAGCAGTAACTGGTTAGCTATGACAATTTATATGGAACCCCCATCTGTTTTGAATATTATTCGAACCATCAATTCCTTCTAAATCCATTTATGATCCAATTAGTCTTAACCGTCTTTTTATTAATCATTTCGATGGAAAATTCACCGGTTTCCCTGTATCTCTCTACCTCGTTTTATGAAATTTAATTTCATTTTCATCTCATTAGAAATGAAATGGGGAATTCTAATGGACTTTTGATGCGACAATTCGGTAAAATTATGGTGTGAAAAAGTAATGAGGAATTTCATTAAAACCACTCAAACCAATCCTGCTCTCTTCAGGGACAAGTTGTGCAAGTTATTTTTGTTTTCCTTCGACTAAATCTCTAAAAATTGTGATATTTTTTCACTATTAATTAAAATCCCTTCAAATACGAAGAATTTATTATAAGGGAAATGAATAAAAATGCGATAGCCAAAGATGAACGTGAAAGGATCTGACTAAACTTTGATCTTTATTTTGCTCTTGAATGTTTAATTTCCCAATCACTATTATCTGTCGCATGGTAATGCTTTTAATGACTAATGATGCGGAACATTTTATATGTGATTTATCTCATCGTGTTACATTTTGATGGCAATGTTTGTGCTTTATGCGATAGAGGGATGTAGCTTCCAATGAAGTCCAGAATCTCCTGTTGAAAGAAAATCGTAAGGCATTGACTAAATCAAGGGAATTAGGTAGCTATTTTAATTAGCGTCGAAATAGGAGCAACGTAACAGGATATTGGCAACTGTCCGGGATCAAACCCGAAGGGAAAGATCCGAGGACTACACCACGTTATTTTGAACCACAGTCATACCCAAGGTGGCACCCCAGTCTCGAAACTTCCTCACCACGCCAACGTGAGGATATTTGAAGCCACGATAGATTTAACCCACTGGATACGGGGATCGGCCCAACCGGCCGAAAGTCTCGAGTCCTCTCGTTACGAAAGGCTCGGATTCTTTCAGACCTCAAACTCCTGAAGAATCGCCGAAGACCATTATGATTTCCATCCCCTCTTTTCTGAAATACAAAGAGACCTGCGCGTGAATAGCCTTATTTCCGCGTTGACAAAGATGTCAGGGTTATCGACGGGAAGCCTCACAAATTGTTTATCCTCGAGCATTTAGTCTGTGAGAGGTTGACTAAATGAAAAGAGATGCACTTAAAGAGTCACCTCCGCCCTTTCAGTTTACCCGGGAAGTATCTGTCCCTTCTAGGCATACCCACGACACGACAATATAAACCGGCACATGAGGTGATAATGGGACGACACATATTCCCTCTCCTCCTGGGGAAAGCATTGTAAAAGCCGTTTCGGCCGGTTTCAGAAAGTTGCCAGTAAAGCCGTTGGGAAGGCTGCCGTAACCAAAGAAGGAAACGATATTCTGCCCCGAGGTATGCAGAGGGTTAACGTGCATTAGCCCCTTTGTACACGATGGTCTTTTGTTGGATTCGAACTCGCAACCCTCAGGTTGCTAATCCGCTCCGGTTGCTCCAGTTACTCTTCCAACCGGGCTACCGTGGCCTTGACTAAATCAAGAAACATGATGTTAGAAGATAAGTATATTTTTGACGCAAATTTTAGAGGACATCCGTTTGTTTACCTCGTGACTACGCTTCCTTCTTTTTCCCAAACCACACACCTGATGCTAAATTATCTTGGCTTTCGATGATGGCTGTATCTGATTGGTTAGTAGTGATTATCATTGGGCACAATCACCCAACGGCAAGCCACACCAGGGCTAACGTAGCCAAAGCACTTGTGAAGTAGCATTAGTAGCATAAGTGTCAAAATAGTAGTTAAAAGCCTCTTAAATCCTATTTTAGTTACTCAGACACGAAATGAATCGACTAAAACACTAAATGTTCTAATAAGTATGAAACAGACGTTGGAGATCTTGCTAAGAAATTTAAAAATAAAAGATTAGATACTTTCTTAATAAAGTTTTCATGACAATCTAGCAACCACAGAATTCGATGCTTTTCTTTTATGGTTGTCACGGCTTTGCGCCAAAGCATCGAAATTGGCTGCCATTGGAAAATTTTTTTAAAGAAAAATCCGAAAAAATATTTTTTCCGTCCGCTTTAAGAAAGGCGGACTAAACTTTCGTTAACCTTTGGTGAATTTTCGAAAACAGTCGACCAAATTTTTGAAGTCGCCAAAATTTTAAGAAAAATAGCTTTAAAGTCGATTTTGCTTAAAAAGATACCCCTAGCCACCAAGAATGGAAAATAATAAAAAACCAGCTTGTAGCAACCCTGCACTCATTGGTTCAACATCAGCCGTGTGACACTCAATTGGCTGAAGTAAGTATGAGTATCGATATATTTTCTGTACTGAAATGGAGTACATACGCGCATGTAGTATGTTTTGTCGCATGCTTCTCCAGTGAGCTGCAGCGCCATCTATCTCTAACCCCCTAATCCATTGAAGCTAGGATCAGTGAAACAGATATACGCAGATGGTACTTGCGCATGATCAATGCGATGACTATACTTTCTCCTTAGATGTGTTTTCTGTACTGAAACAGAGTACTCATGCGCATGTAGTATATTTTGTCGCATGTTCCTCCAGTGAGCTGCAGCGCCATCTATCTCTAATCCCCTCATCCATTCAAGCTCGGATCAGTCAAACAAATAAGCGCAGATGGTACTTGCACATGATCTATGCGATGACTCTATTTTCTCCTTAGCGTGACATATTCCGAATTTGGTGATGCATCATGTCAATTTCAAACGCATGAATTTCTATACATCTTCCGTTAAAATGCGACACGTATGCAAGACTAAAAAGTTTTGTATTTTAATATACAAAAAACATAATGAAAAATATTTGAACCAAGATGGTTTGAAGAGCTAATTCTAAATTATTTTCAAAATAAAGCTTACATAAAAACATGAAGTTAAGTGCTGTAGATTAATAAATAAAATCATGAGTTGAACTGTTTAGTTTTTAAAAAATACATTCGTTACCACACAGAATTCTTTACGATAACGTTTTTAAAACATCAAACGCATTCGTCTTAGTGCTAATTTGTGACGTCTAGACATAAGGAGTATATTTAATTTCCTAATTATTTCCTTTTTTGGGTAGTTGTTAAAATTGCTGTGAAAAACTTATGTTTATGTGAAAAATATTTGCAGCCTAAAGAAATAACATTTTACTTCCACTCGAATTTAAACAGTTGAATGATGTTATGTATTTTAGTTTATGAATATAAATAAAACAAATATGGCAAATGCATTTAGTAAATTCTAAGTACATTGACATTTAAAAGAATATGCAAAAATATATGTCACATTTAACAGCCACCATTTCGGTTCAACAATTTAATTGAAGCGTAAAATATTCAATAATTAAATTAGAAAATTGGTATGGTAGATTGCGAATTATATATTTAAAAGTATGTCTAATTTATTTCGGTAAGTTCTTTCCATCTTAAAAATTATATTGTTTAAATTACTTCAGTTATATATTATTATTTATTATATTATATTAGTATTTCCATCATCTTATGTATTATATACTATATATTATTTCATTATTTAAATTATTATCTTATATTTTATTTATTGAACTATTTTTAAACTAAATTTAAAGTACTAAAATAACTTTACGAAAACAAATGGGATTGTATAATTAACTACTGTTTTATAATATTATGAATTAAATTAAAGAACAATCTACTGTAGAATTGCATTCCTACATTCTTTACCAAAGGCAAAGAGTATTTTTCAGCAACTCGTAAAAATTAAAAAAACGCCGGAGAGGGAGAGAAAAAACTGTTTTTGGCGTTTTTCCATGGCCCAGCAAAAAAAATCAACTTTCCGCTGTAAATTCCAACGAACTATTTTTGATGTGTACACGAAGGTCTTAGGGGCCACTTACGGAATGAAGGAGTACACGACTTGAGTCCTGCCACCGGTTCACTTTTTTTGGAAATAAAATCTGTACTAGACACTAAACGAAGGATTTGATATATTAGAACGCGGTATTTCTTTTTCTGGTAGTTCTTAGGATTGTTTTGCTAATTTGTAAGCTTTGTATGTTGTGATTGCGCAATGCATTCTTATTATATATATTCGACAAACATCACTGTCATTTGTTTTCCAATGTTAATGCCATGTATCATTCTACGTTATGCATATGTTGTGTAATCCCATTAAACAAAAAAATGAAAACCGAAGATGTTGGAATCCGTTCTGAAACTTGCATTTCAAATCTGATCTTTACCTTCGCGATGGATACCCGACCGCCGCCAACAGCCAGTTGTGTTGCTCCCGTACGACTTTAATTCAACTACCTTCATACCCTGCAATTCCAAAAATACCCACACTTCTAGCTAGTTTTGACCTTCTTGATCAATAGAATATTATACGGTATTTAAGTAGGTAGTTAATGTCGCACTGGAGCAGCACAACGGGATGTTGGCGATGGTGCGGAATCCATTGAATATTATACTGCTAGAATAGAATTGAGAGAGATATAGAGAAGAGTACGGCTAATGTTCGAAACTCTGTGAGACTGTATCGTGAATGGCACCCCGGCAGACGTGTACCGAATCATCATACTATCGCGTAATAGAATCAGACTTTGTGTAACATTTTCCATAACATTTTACTTGATTATTTGCTGTAAAATACTACTACAAAATTATATTAGGGCTAATAAAGATTTTCCCACATATGTGCCTTTTAGTTCTGGGGCCCCGGTGGCCCGGTTGGAAGAGTAACGGATTAGCAACCGGAGGGTTGCGAGTTCAAATCCAACCAAAGACCGTCGTGTACAAAGGGGTCAAATGCACGTTAAATCAGTCGTGGCCTCAAATGTCCTCACGTTGGCGTGGTGTGGAAGTTTGGAGAGTGGGTTGCCATCTCAGGTGTTGCCTCGTCATCTAACCGTGATTCAAAAATAAGTGGTGCTGTCCTCGATCTTTCCCTTTGGGATTGATCCCGGACCGTCACCAATAGCCCGTTCTTGCTCCAGTGTGACGTTAGTAAAAATACCTACCTACCTTTCAGTTCGGCAACTTTACGACTCCCTCTAACTCAGGTATTTGCGGATATACATTCATATGTGAATACAATTTAATCTCACGAGTACTCTATTTCCCCCTTAAAGTTTCCACAGGAATTGTCGAAGATCCTTATATTTTTTATATTTATATATTCACTATCTTAAATTGCCTTTTCCTGCACAATATGTACAACACAATATATATGTTGCCATTTATATACAACACGTTATGTTGCATATACTGTAAGTCATAGCGAGCTTACAATCGGCCAAAGGCTTTCCCAGTTTCATTTCCAGATAATTTCTTCTGCAATGAGAAATTCAAATAAGGTTGACTTAAAGTGAAGAGCATGCGTTCTTTAAAATTCATGAAAGAGGATGCCGCTTTTCTAACAGTGTCATTATAGTAAATAAATAGGAACCGGCGTCTGAATCTTTGTAGGCACAAATGAAAATTCCTGGTACTCTGGTTCTATTGCCCGGTAGTTTAGATCGTAGGGTAAACGATGAACCCATGCATAGGCAATTGTAGAAAAATCCTGACATGTACTCAGTGGTAGGTAGAAGAAAAAAATTGAAATTTAATTTAGGACCGTTTTCAGAAACTGTTTTAATTTTTTTATTCATTTTACGAAGGAAAAATCTAAAAATTAAAATTGGGATACTCAAAATTTGTTTATTGTACATTTTGTCATTTCCAAGGGGATGAGTTAATCGAGTTGGAATAGGAATCCGTTGCTAAGAATGCAAACTTGTTCCAAGCTGATTCCATTATTCAGACGAAAGGCAGATAGGTAGGTAGTTAGTTAACGTCGCACTGGAGCAACACAATGGGCCGTTGGTGACAATCCGAGATCAATCCCGAAGCTAAACATCCAAGGACAACGCCTGGTAATTTTGAAACACGGTCTGATGACGAGGTTAACACCTCAGCTGTCACCCTACTCTCTACGACACGCCAACGTGAGGACATTTTAGGACAGGACACATTTAACGAGCACCAGTCCCCGTGTACACGAGTCTTTGGCTGGAACGAGTTTCCCCAACTCGCAATCCTCCACTTGCTAATCTGTTACTCTACCAACTGGGCTACCGAAACCCCTCATTTTACGAAAAGGGAGATCTAAAAAATAAGAATTGGATTCTCAAAAGTTCGTACATTTAGTCATTTCTAAATGGAATGAGTTAACCGAGTGGGAATAAGGAAAACGTCTTCATATATGCAAACTTATCCAAGGTCATTCCTTTATTCAAGGTGAATGATCTAAAGTTTAATAGCATATGTTCACTCTTCAATCACACGATGAAGAGTGAACTTTGGATCTTTATTCCAAATTCTGAAACACTATTTCAGTTTTCATAAATAATACCTTCCTGCTTGGAAATCTGGTTTGGATTAGTTTAAATTAATAGCTTTGAATACACTGTCAGTAAATATAATCTTCCTCGAAGGAAAATGTAAGGATCAAACATACCATTAAGAGCAATAATCATCGAGAAACATTTATTAAATAATCTCACTCAGCAAAAGTTTCAAGCAACGACGTTTCATCAAGTTATAAGTATCAAAACAAAACTCGAAATAATGTCATTGTAAGAAAATGGTTTCGCATTAGACTAATCCTAAAACGTTATCTTAACGGAGACAATCTTCTTAAATGTTTCTGCAAGTGTCTTGGGGAATAAGGCATATCATTATATATAATGGTTATGGATTCACGTTTCGCAAGTAATAGTCTTTTTAACTAAATTATAGAGTGTAATAACCTTATGAATAATTATATCTGCAATAATTAATATTGTGAGGCTTAGAAGTGTCATCGGAATAAAATGTTTCAGTTGAAATCAGACAATTTCTGGAAATGGCTCTGTTTCTTCTACTCGTAGTCCTATATACGATTAAATTTCCACAATACCCGATAACCCCGGATTTACGGAATTTTATTATTTGTTTTGACTCTACAATATGCAAGCTTTGTTATTAATGGAATTTCAAATTATTATGATGAAAGTTTCAAACTTTTCTGATATTCTTAACTCTGGACCATAGTTCGAAGAGACTTAGGCCTTGTGGATCAACTCCTAGAATACTGGGTCCTCACGATGGCATGGTGTGGAAGTTTGGAGAGTGGGGTGCCAACTCAGGTGTTATCTCGTCATTAGACCGTGGTTCAAAATTACGTGGAGTTGTCCTCGGATCTTTTCCTTGGGATTGATCTCGGACTGTCACCAATACCCCGTTGTGTTGCTCCAGTTCGACGTTAATTAAATACCTACCTACCAACCCAGAATACTTGTTTGAACTTATAGTAATTTTCCGTTGAAACACATTTCATAAATAAGACTGCGTTTGAAAATAGTTTCAATTATTACAGTTGTAATGAATATAATTTTATTTCTCACTTTTATATTCCCTGAATCATATAGCACTAGCTACATGAACATTATTTTTCTTTTCTTTATTAACGTTACTGTTTGATTAGGCGTGGGGAAAATGAAATAACTTAACCTGTAACCTCGAAATAAATTATTGATTAAACATATATTCCTATTTGGTGCTTGATCTCAAGGATCTGCTTAAAAATCTTTATCAAGTCACAAAGAATGCCATACTGACAGAGGAGAGAAATAACTCACCCAGGTTAAGTTACAGAAAACGAAACTTCGTCTCCTACAGCGAGCAGGTTTCTAATAAAGATGAAATATACCAGTAGGGACAAAATACCAGATATCAGTACTGACAAAACTAGTAGAAACGTGACCCTCATTTCTGTAAATTGATCCCAGTAAAAACCCCGATTTTACGTTTTCCATAGAACTAGTTTCTGAAACCTTATGATATGGAGGTTATTATATATATTAGATATGGAGGACAATAACCCTCCTCGTGGTTATTGTCTTGACGAGGCATCTCGTCATTAGCAAAACTGAACAGATGATGAACGAGATATCTCGTCAGTGGTAGACAAATGGCCAGATTTTGATCTCGTCACCATAAAAAATAGACGGTATCTGGATAACGATATATCTCGTCATTTACAAAATTCGTCAGATTTTGATGGACGAGATATCTCGTCTAAACCATTTGGAAGGTTGAACCAAGATTGCATAATAACATCTCTGCGGATGATTCTAGAGGAAAGAGACGTACAAAACGGGAAAAAATTAAAATGCGTAATTCAAAATGGGGTTCATCCCCATTCCAACTAAAATTTCAGTCCTCCATCAAATCCATGCAGATGCAACATGCTTAACGTATATAACAACTGACCTCTCTTCCACACGATGGTGTCGAACGGGTATCCACCGAAGGGGCACATGACCTTGAACACCCCTCCAGCCAAAGCAGTCAAGTTATTGAGGGGCCTAATGAAGAGGGAACCGAACACATTCAGCCGCCTGGAGTGTACGGACCTGCCGGCCTCGTTGAATGCCGCGCAGCTGTAAACACCGCCGTCCGTCACGTCAGCGGACGTAATATTCACGTAACTAATGACGTCTCCACCGCCGCTCAAGTACGTGCTGACCAGCACTCCCGGTCGGGTCGACAGTGTCCAGATGTCGTCCAGAGTCCACTTGATCTGAGGGGCCGGATTGCCATTGGCGATGCAGATGAGCGACACGAAGCTGCCCGGACGAACGGTTTTCTCGGGGAACGCCAGCTTGAATTGGGCTGCTAAGTCTGTAAGGAAATCATTCGGGTAAGAAGACAATATCAACGAACTAGACGACATCACTCCATATAGTATGGATAGTGTTGAAAGTAAACATTATCCCACACTTTAAATCAAATTATTATTATTTATGTAGTTGCGAGAATTATTTGTATTTAATATGGGGCAACGACGAAATAAATCTGTTGACGACATGACGACTTCACATACTATGGATAGCGTTTAAAGTAAATACAATTTCACACTTTAATTCAAATATGTATTTTATGTAACTGCGAGATTACATAAAATTATTTGTATTTAATATGTGGCGTTTCTTTGTATAAATCTGTTGACTACATGATGACTTCATATACCATGGATAGTGTTTAAAGTAAATACAATCCCACACTTTAATTCAAACATGTATTTTCGTAATTGCGAGAATTATTTGTATTTAATAAGTGGCAACGACGAAATAAATCTGTTGACGAAATGTCTCCATAAAAACTAGCCAGATGACATGATGACTCCATATACTATGGAAAGCGTTTAACGTAAATACAATCCTACGTTTTAATTCACATATGTATTTTATGTAATTGCGAGAATTATTTGTATTCAATATGTGGAACGGCGAAATAAATCTGTTGACGAAATGTGATTCCATAGTTTAGCTAGACTACATGATGTCTCCATGTACTATGGGTGGCGTTTAAAGTAAATACAGTCTCGCACTTTAATTCAAACATGTATTTTATGTATTTGCGAGATTACATAAAATTATTTGTATTTAATATGGGGTAACAACGAAATAAATCTGTTGACAACATGATGACTCCATATACTATGGATAGCCGTTTAAAGTAAATACAATCCCACACTTTAATTCAAACATGTATTTTTTGTAATTGACAGAATTATTTGTATTTAATAAGTGGCAACGACGAAATAAATCTTTTGACGAAATGTCTCCATAAACTAGCCAGACGACATGATGACTCCATATACTATGGATAGCGTTTAACGTAAATATAATACCACGTTTTAATTCACATATGTATTTTATGTAATTGCGAGAATTATTTGTATTCAATATGTGGCAGCGACGAAATAAATCTGTTGACGAAATGTGACTCCATAGACTAGCTAGATGACATGATGTCTCCATATTCTATGGATAGCGTTTACAGTAAATAAAATCTCACACTTAATTCAAATATAATCTTACACTTTAATTCAAATATAATCTTACACTTTAATTCAAAAGTGTATTTTATATAATTGCGAGAATTATATATTTGTACTTACTACGTGGCAACGACGAAATAAATTTCTTGACGAAATGTGATTCCATAGAATAGCTAGGCGACATGATGACTCCATATATTTCGGATAGCCCCCCCCCCCATTTAACGTAAATATAATCCCACACTTTAATTCAAACTGCAAAACACGTATTTTGCCTTCAAAACACATAATTTTTCACTCCCAGTCTTGCATTTCAGGATTCCTTATATTAAGGATTCCTGGTTGATTGTTCGGTCATTACGAACCCAATACTTCATAAAACCCAAAATTGTTTTCAAAATACAATTTTGAAGTTACTTATATGTTTGGTTTCAAATCAGGTAAAAAAGTTTGCACGTTTCGTCAACAGATTTATTTCGTCGTTGCCACATAACAAAGAATTCCCACAGTTACATAAAATACATGTTTGAATTAAAGTGTGAGATTGTATTTACTTTAAACGCTATCCATAGCATAGTCATCATGTAATCTAGATAATCTATGGAGTCACATTTCTTCAACAGATTTATTTCGTAGCTGCCACATATTAAATAATTGGATCAATTACACTTTCCCCTGAAGTTTGTGTAGGAAGTTTTGAAACACACCCTTTATACTTAGTGCGACACGATTATACCCAATGCATTTGTATACGTTAAAGGTTTACCGGTTTTCCGGTACTCCAAGGTTTCGGCGATATATTTCGTCATCAAGATATTGCCGATTTTTTATGATGACGAAATCAAGATCTGATCAGTATTTTCACTTGATGGACGAGATATCTCATCCATCAAGATATGGTTAGCTTTGCTAACGACGGTTTACCTCGTCGAGATAACCATCAGGAAGGTTAGATTTACTGTTAAATAATAATCAGATTTAAGTAAATGAAATGAGAAGAAATTATGCTCCATTCTCATTATAAAATTTTGTGAAAGTTCAGGGAAGCAAATAGGTACATTGAGAAAAATACACATTACAAGGGCAGATTCAAGGATAATTTCTACCATCGCCGTTCTTTTGCATTTCATAAAGTTTTTACTTACAAGTATTGAAGAATTCTAAACTGATTAAGTCAAGTGATGGTGTTTGGATATAGTTAATGGAAGATTAGATGGGTATCTACAAGCAGGCGATTTATGGAAATTTCCCTACTAGAAGTTAAAAATTGACTTTAACTTCGACCACTCTGTAGCAGAAAAAAAAATGCATTCCGAGGTGCTCTTAAAGTGCTTCTACATCAAGTGATCGAGCGGTATTTGTGATCATAACAACATCGAAAAGCTTTCGAAAACTTGAGAAATGATGCTTTTATCCCCATCATTCATGTCATCTGACAAAAATTGCAGTAATTAAACTTAGTTCTTCTCTAACTCGTCTGGTTAAGTTGGTTGCTTGCATCTTCTTTTGTTGGGTGGAGCCTTAATGGGTGGGAATCTGCAAGTGAGGCGATTTATAAGTATTATCGAACAAAAGATTGCCCTTTTGTCTATAGTGATTTGTCTGCAGTTCGGTGGGGACAGGAAGTCATTAGTACTCACGATCTTCAATGCTTATTCTTCTATGGCTCAACGGAAGTCGTAGTACTTCAAAATGTATCCGATACTTACGGCAAAACGGCTAATGAATCGAATTTAATTTAGGTAATACTTTTTGCAAGATTGAATAATTGAAAGGTAGCTGTTTTAAAAGAAGCATATCGCATCGTCAGAAGCAGATTCTATTACAAGTAACAAATTAGTTCTAAGAAATTATGGAAATCAAATCAGGAACTATGCACTAAATTTTTAAGAAAAAAATGACAATTTCTATAAATTTTCAAGTAATGTATGCTTGGAGATTTTTAATCTTTCTTTCTCTCATTAAAGTGTACTTAAGTTGATGTTTCTTGAGAAGTTTAGATGATTTTTACCATTTGCTCAAAACAAAGAATAGTTGTGGTGTAAACACAGTTGTTTTCTTAATTTAGTTCTAATAGCTGATAAAATAAGAACTCTTAGTTTTCCAGACACGGTTCATAAAGGTTTATTAATTTTATATACTTTGAAAAATGTTAACGACTGGATTTTGCTGTAAATACGCTCAATATGTCGACTGCCGATTTTTGCTTCTTGGAGTTTGAAAGCCCAATCTGTTATCTTATACTCTCTTGTATCCGTATGAAAATGGTCACTGTTAATTCAATCTTTACATTAAACACAAAATATCATAAAAAGATGCAGAATGATTATGCGAAAATGCATTTAACTGATATTTTAATATTGGATATTAATCCTTGAAATCCCCCAGATTTTGAAACAGCAGCAACTTTTGCATAGGCTATTTTCTAGTTTTCGAAACAATATATAATCTTTAACACTTTATTCAATTTTAAAAGTTGGGAGGAAAAAGTATATGAATAAATTTAAAAAATCCTAATTTGATTTTAAGGAATTTGCATTCTCGATGAAACTAAATCTGTCATAAATAAGTCTTGTATGTGCATCTTAAAATAGTCCAGTTGAAGTTATGAGACTACAACTTTATTCAAAAAGGATGTGAAAAGTATTAGAATGGATTAAGTCCAGTGGGAATTGTTATCAGGATGTAATTTTTGGTGACTGGAGTAAAACTATCAATGAATGTTTAGGATTGTTATAATTGTTGCATCTAAATTGAGAGCATCGAAAGTCTCAGGTGTTCAAATTCGAATTAGTAACATTACCGGGTAAAAGAAATCTATCATCACGTAGCACATTTGTAGTTTTCAAATAGAAATATCTTTACAGTAGCATTTTGGGTTACACAACTTTTTTTGTGATGCATACAATTCCTATGTTTAATTGTTTGCCTTTCTCCGAATTTTTCTACTAATATATAAAAATGTGCAAGCATTGCATTTGACAAGATATCTCGTACATCAAGATCCGAATAAATTTGCTCATAACGAGATATCTCGTCATCAAGATATTACCACTTTTTGATGATCACAAGGTTAAGATCTAGACAGTTTTCTTCTAATGTGTGTGATCGTGATTTTTAAAAGACGAGATATCGCGTCCTACACGATCCGGTCAATTTCGATGATGAGAGACACCACGTCGAGAGAACCACCACGAGGGTTAAAACAGCTACATAAAAGCGACCGAAACATTTTTAGAATGAAACCTGCCAAAAATAACAATAAAAGCACTGTGATTTTGCTCTACACATTACCGGGTAAAAGATACATACAAAATAATAAGCAAAATTGCACACACTTTCATCACAATTTATAAATCTAAACTTAATTACTGGACCTTCAAATTCTAAAATTTAGCAGGGAATTATCTGTCAAAAACATTTCAGTCTACATCCAATAGAGAGCTGCGTAGCGGCGATTCAATTTATAAATCCGTATAAAAAAAGGAAGGAAAACTCAGAAAAAAAGTTGCATTTTTGATAGTCCTCCGAAATGGGAACATCGGAAAGACCCGGAGGTTCCTATCTATATCTTTCCTTTCCTTTCCTAAGAATTATTTTTTGTTATTTCTAAGTTACTAAATTCGCAGAAAAGCGAATCAGGCTGGGATCGGATCCCCAGCGGCTCCGGGATCCGGCAATCGTAGGTTATCAGGAGAAATGAGCTTTTCTGCGCAATTCCGGCAGTGGCTCTGTAGAGCTGGATTATTTTCCTGCTTCATTTCCTTGTTGTATTCAGATAATAGAATGCTGCTCAGCCATGATACGCGCGTTCTTCTAAGTTTCTCCTTTCATCTAAATGGAAAGGAATTTTGTTAACAAAAAGAAACGGCGTTATTGGATGAAGGAGGCCGAAGTTTCGAGATATATTTGTATGGGTATTCCTTGCGGTATTCCCTTCTGGTTTTGTAATGTGGAAACTGGTTATTCCATTATACCGTGAAATGATAAAATGTGCAATGGTACTCTTTGCTGGTTAGAGTTTTTTTTAGGTGGTTTATTGAATATATTCTTTTATAGGGAGTGAGAAGCTTACTGCGATGGGCAATTGATTCTGACAGTTTTCTCGTGGGATGCTTTCATTTTAAATTTAGATTTTAAAACACGTAAAATAAGAATTCTTTATTATTAAAGTTGGCAGCATTGGGGTAGTTTTAACCATATATAGTCAAAATCCACTTTACTTATAAATTGAAAGAGGACAGAACCTAAATAATACGTAATTTTTGAGGTTGTATATGTTATCGAATCTAAGAGTGTTGAAATAAACGTTAAAGTAACAAATACAGGAAAAGGAAAAGCACATCCAAATGAAAATTGTTTTAAAGCATGCTTTTTTTCTTTAATGGAACCTAAAAATGATTAATTCTAAAAAAAAACCTTTAAATCAAATTCATATTTATGTAAAAAAATTTCTTATTCTTCTCCGCTTATAGTTAGTTTCTTATAATTAATTTGAAAATATTTTGATTCATGAATATCTACTTTTTCAGAAAAAAATTGTAATAAAGTTATTTCAATTTTCCAATATACGTTCTTACTTGTGCTATTACTGAAAATATAGAAAACAAATATATAATGATAAACATAATATTTTGATGTCGTCTTCTATTGAGAGAAAACTATGTTGTCAAGAATCCTATACATTTAAACTAAGAATATGGTTGCTTAATAAATACGCAAATCTTCTACGAAATGTTTCTTGAAAAGAAAAATTTGTTAAAATCGTAATGGATTTTGTGCAGCTGTAGGGTGCTTTCAGCTGAGTTAATTTTTTTTAACATTAGGTAGGAATCAAAAGATCATATCGTACTCATTACATCCTTATAGGAAATTTAATGTGTTTATTAAGCTTCAAAACTATTCCTGGAAGCACAACTGAAATAAAATCAAAGTATTTTCGATGCACGATGCTTAGACAATAACTATGAGTAGAGATATAATACCCTATCTGGCTCACTTTCCCAAAGTTGTAAACACAAGCAATGATTTCTATCAATTGAGATTAAAAATATCGAAAATAACCCTATCTGGCTCACTTTCGCAAAGATACAAACGCATTCTAAAAACGTTTTATCCTATATAAATGGAAGAATATTTAGAAAACTTTTTACACATAAATTATTCGAGTTTAAAATGAAGATAGCTCCAAAACGGAGCTATCTTTTTTTCACGTTTTTTGGTCTCAATTGATGATTTTTTTTATTTTAGGCTCAATTTTTTTTCCTGAAAATGACTGGAAAAGTTCGAAAATTCAAACAAAATAGAACATTTTTAAAATGCGTTTGTATCTTTGGGAAAGTGAGCCAGATAGGGTTATTTTCAATATTTTTCGTCTCAATTGATATTTTTTTTTATTTAGGCTCAAAATAATTTTTTTTCGTAAAAATGATTGGAAAAGGTTGAAAATTTTAACCTTTAAGAGTCACTTTGTTAGAAATCATTGCTTGCGTTTACAACTTTTGGAAAGTGAGCCAGATAGCGTATTATATCTCTACTACTATGTTATAGAAATTTTAAAATACTCATACAAATTTTAAAATTGTGGTTGATAGTGCTTAACCTATAGTTCAGCTCTTGTGCGCTACTATTTGAGTTCATGTGGTTTTGAAAAGTTTTGGTTGGTCGCTCTAATTTAAATTTTTGCAATACGAGATAACTAAATTGGAACCTGCAAATTTTTTAGTCTCTTTATTACTTAAGGCTGAGGTTGAACGTAGATAATGCATTCTACGATTGGTGTTTTAAGCTCTGATTCTGGTTCCGAGTTTATCTAACAAAGGAGATTGCTTTTGTTACGAATTGGTGATATGAATGATCACTTATGGTGGTGGAAATATATGATTTTTCGCATAGCAGTCCTTTCTCCCGGCTAGCTTACTATCTTTAACCGAATGGACTTATCAAGGTCATCTGCTTTGTCACCGTAGCTGCAGTCTATAAACTGCAATACACTTTCAAAACAAATCATACCATCATTGAAACTAACATCTTACGCTTTAAAACACACTAAATATCGTATCTGATAACACAAAGAAAAATATGTGTTGTGTTTGTGTTTCACACTTGTAGTTTATTTTTCCAAAAGCCCAGACAATTGAACGTTATTCATTATGGCTCAACAAGGTTAGAACCACTTAACGTTATCCTGATTCACAAAGGGAGTAAAGTCACGTTACACCTCACATTCTATGCACAACTCGTTTATAGAGGCCAAACAAGGTTTTCGCTTGACAGTGTCTAGGGATTAATTTTTTAAAGTAAAAACACACTTTCGGTGAAAACGTAACATGAATTTAATGGGACTGGGGTAATTAGATAACCACTAACACCGGTCATTTTCTTCCACATCAATCACTTTTGAACTTTTCCTTGGAACTCTCGCTTGCGTGAGACCGTGATAGCTTATGCATATCAGCTATGACGTTTTATGACTTTACAGAGTGTGGTCAAACACACAATTTCCACCTTAATTTTTAAAATCCTACACACACATATATACACGTTACCGTTCTTGCGAATATGAGGATTTACATCTACCCAACAAAACAAAATAACGTCACTGACTTCCATCACTATTCCGTTTTAATCACACCTAACCTGACCAGACGTAGAATGAATTTTCATAGCGGTTAGCTAAGAACTCCTTGTAACTTGATTATATCAAATTAGATAAACTCAATATAATCAAAACCTAACCTATCACTTAACTGATTAGTTGAGTATGCGTGCGTGGTGATTCTGTTTTAATCATTAGAATTTTAACCAAGAGTGATTGCGACACTCTGTTCCCTGAGTACTCCATTATTTCTGGGCTTTTTACGAATTGCAACGGAAAACTTCAAGAATATTTTTTTACTATCGTAATGGAACTGCTCTGGATTACATTGCATTGCCGTACCAATAGCTCGATTCAAAGAAACCACCTATATTTTCTATATTATATTGCATTCTATTATATACTTCGGTCACACTTTTTAACAAATTGACAGCATCATGGGGGCTAAGCAATGGCACATTTTGCTAAAAGCCGTTTGCAATCTTCACGAATGTATTGTATTACTCCCTGTACAATGAAACTAACTACATTGAATAACCTTTTATCGCACTTCCATTACTCTGTCTAATCAAAGAAAACGTCCTCCCTCGAGTTAGAGCAGTTGAGTACAGCTATCAATTTTAAACACTTTTAACCAACCGTGATAAATGGTGAGAGTAAGTCCTCATGGAGTCACTCCACCCTCATTACCCATTATTCGTACTAAAAAAATATCAGAATGAAACTACACTGGATTTCCTCCCAATGCAGTTTCATTCACTCTACCCAATCGAAGAAAACGCCATCACTGGAGACTCATCAGTCGAGAACGATTATTTATTCAATCACCAAAGTTTTTAACTAAACGGGACACCCGTCTAAAAGCCCTCCCGCACTTTGCTAATCTCCCCCTTATAACTCCAAACGTACCACGGATTGCTTCTTATCCTGGAAATAAAAAAGCCTCACCACCGAGTGGAGCCATAAGGACGTCTTTATGGCAAAGTGGCCCGCATTCTCTGCTAAGGACCATTTGAGCGGAATTAGAGGAAGAGGGACTCACCTCCAATAATGAGCCTGGAGGCCGCCTGGGAGGACAGGGCCTCCCTGTGGACGAAACACTGGTACATGCCCGAGTCCTGCCGCTTCAGCTGCCGCAGCTGCAGCGACGTGGGGGTGGGGAACTGGACACGGGAATTGGAGGCGATAAATCGTGTGTCCTTCTTCCAGACGACGCTGCCGATTGGATGCCCCTCCACCGAGCAGTTGAAGAGGGCACTCTTGCCCACGTCCAGCTGCAGCTCCGGGGGGGAAAGGCTCACCCGCAGAGGCTCTGCAATGAGGAAATGGCCGATTAAGTGGCTCGGACAAAGAGTTGCCGAGTGAAGAGGGAAAGACACAATCACAGGAGGAAGAAGGTAAATTGACGCGGACGAGTGTGTTTGCTTGTTCTGTCGAGGAACAAAGAAAACAATTAAACTTCCGTTTTCGCTGCTTTGGGGAGTGGAGCTCTATTTGCTCTGCTAAAATGGTTCCGTACTTTGAAGTTATAAATACAACCATTACTTAGTGAATGAAAAGGAACGTACACTTACTAATTGAAATGTGTATAGTGAACTACTCGTTCACTTGTGAACGAGTTCATCAGTGGATATTATGTAATGCACTACTAATTACATACAGTTAACAAATACTAGTTCATTAGTGACCATTATGTAGTCAACTACTAATTAAACAGTTAACAACTACTAGTTCAACAGTGAGTATTATGTAGTGAACTTCAAATTAAACAACTAAAAAGTACCCTTCATTAGTGAATATTATGTAGTGAATTACTAAGTAAACAGTTAACAACTACTAATTCATTAATGAAAAAAAGGTAGCGAATTACTAATTAAACAGGTAACAACTACTAGTTCATTAGCGAATATTATGCAGTGAACTACTTATTAAAGAGTTAACAACTATTAGTTCATTAGTGATACTGTATAGTGAGCTAGCTACGAGTTTATTAGTGAATGTTTCGTAATGAATCAAATGTTTTCAAGTCAATATTGTATCTATGATGATTTTGTAAGAAATGGTGATGATAAAATAACTACAATTAATGAATAAAAAGAAAATGTTTACTGAAAACTTGTTTTGAAATATACCAAAGCATTTTCAGACTCATACGCAAGGGCTTTATAATATTGAAAAGGGTTATTAAGTGAGTCACAAGATTCAATGGAAGCAGCATCACAGGAGTTGGGGGCGATCCAGTATGTTTGTTCTGCCAAGTTAGACACTGAAAAGAATTAAGCTGCCGTTTTGTCTGCATTTTGTAGCAAAACTAACCTAGTGATATTAATTCTTTGAGAAATGGTGTATGTTTGGAGTGATAAATTCAATCTTAACTTGTTGAATTAAAATATTTACTAGAAGATTTTTACTAGACAATATTATATAGTAAAAGACTGGTTCATTTGTAAATATTTTATAATTACTAATACATATTTTTAGAAATCATTATGTAGCGAGATATTATTTTGTAAGGAGTAGTGGTTGAGGGATGATTAAATAACCACAATTAATGATTGAAAGAAATTGTTGACTGGAGATTTGTTTTGAAATAAGCAAACACACAGAGCGGTTCACTACGCAAACAAGAAATGGGCTATTAAGTAGGTCGGGCGATTTGGACATGGTTTTGCCAAGAGAAAGGGGAAAAGACACAATCAAAGGAAGATGAGATGGACAAGTGTGTTTACTTGTTTTCTAAGTAACAAAGAAAAGTAAACTTTCATTTAGTTTTTGTGAGGTTCTCCGGCCAACGCACTGAGAAATACTGGCGGAAGGAACCATTGGATTCCCGAGGGGCGTCGGGCCTTGGACAATCATCAGGGTGATGAGTATTTAAATATCGGATACCACATTTAGGAAACTGAGGGCAAGCATTCCAAAATTGGGTGAGCGATTTCACTTTTGTTTAGTGTTATTAGGTATAAGGTACCTACGTATATACTCAACCGAGTATTTTCAGTTATCTTTAACTTTAAATTACTAAACATTTGACAAGCAGGGCAGTATATGGTGAAGCATTAGTTTATTAGTAAATAGTATACATAATTAGCATGTATGTTATCCAGTAAATGATGGTTTATGAAATGGTACGTTATGTGTAATAAAAAGTAAGCATAGTTAAATTTATGTAAATTTGAATATTTACTGAAAAATTGTTTAACCCTCCAAGTGGTGTCGACGAGATTTATTGCCCATCAAGATCTGATCAATTTTTCTAATGACGAGATATCTCGTCGAGGCAACCACCAGGAGAGCTAACATATGATGAAATACACACATTGAAAAATATAGATATATTTACATGTATTTGATAAAAACGTTTTGAAGAAATGATTTAACACTTAAAACATATTGTACCTCCTGAATAAAAATGACTCTTCACAAAATGAAGAATTTACTTTATACAATTAACGATTCTATTAAACTCAAACAAATACTAAAAATCAGGAAACATAACTGCAATTCTGCAAATTTTATATCAAAATGTTATTTATACCATAAAATTTTAATCCTTCCTTTATTCATTCTGTACAATTTACTTTTTTGAGTTGCTTCATGTTTCTAAAGATCAAAATGAGTTTCAAAACTCCAAGTTTTGCAATATTTTAATTTTAATTGTAAGAAACATATTTCTCTAATTTAAGTACAACCTATTACTCTAGTGAAAGTATTGTCGCATCCTATATACTGTGTTGCATTTACATATCTAACGACTTTAATACTTTAGAGTTACTGTAGTAATTAGACTTTACTTATTAACTTTACTTATAATTGTAGTAACTAGACTTACTAACGGCTTTAAACTTTAGTGGTATTGAAGCAAATTCCCAAGTACTAAGTAGACAATTTATAATACAAGAGTAATATGCAATATATAGTATTGCTAATATGTGATACCATGTAAACTATATAACACAAATACAACTAACGAATGACTTGAACACAGCTTTTGTTAATAAATTGAACCATTAAAAAGCCACTCATTCTCTTGACTTCATTTCAACATGATACAAAAGACAATGAAAATATCACCGCTCCGTGAATTTATATGGTGGAAGTAATATTCAAATTAAAGAAAGATCAGATCACAGAAAATATTCAGACAGTACTTTTTCTTTCCAGTGCATAAAAAAGGGAGTTGAATGTGTTCTTTATCAGCACTTTCAAATTCGGCGCATTAATCGAAACGCGTTTAGAGTGGAAGATCGAGTCCGATCTTCCGCCTAATTGCTTGAAGCCTCATCATCATTATCCACTGCAATAATAAACGCAAAGTCATTAGACAAAAAAATTAAGCTTCAATATCCGCATAATTGTGATATCGAAGGTTCGTTAGATGTGGGAATGTTTTTACGTGAGGTAATTTCTTTTTGATCGGTCCTTCGTCGGCTGTATCTCGAAAGGAAGCATAAGATTCTTATCAGAGAGCAGATAAAAATAACGCAGAGTTAAATTGTTGTTTCTTTTTATCTGCTCCAATAAAAACAATTGGTTTTTGCTTCGGAGTGCACTCAATTACAATTTTTTTCCATCTTTTACTCCTGGTTGGAGCTGAAAATAATGATCTCCATACGATCCGTTTTAGGCGTGATTTATGATATATTAGCAGTTTGAAACATATTGGGATATTCTCTTAGCTATCCATTATGGCAAGTGGAGAGGGTATCTGCAGATATTGATAATGTTTTCGTTTCGAAAATTGATATCTAGAAAAAAGTTTAAAAATAGGTAAAGGTAAAAGATGAACAAATAAATGTGCATGTACGAGATTGATTTCCTCCAATCTTGGGTTCTGTATTCCCTTTTCAAGTTTTATATTTCAATAAGATCTAGAATTTGAAGAACAAAGACTTAAATTTGCAAGAAAACAATAAACTAGCAAAATTGATTATTGTCTATTGCCCTTACGGTATATTTATGCATCTACCATTGTTTCTGAAATAAAATTTAATATAAAACTTACATTAGTAAGTAAAAATTTTTTTTGAGTTGCACAAGATAATGGAGAAAATAAGGTGCACTTCCTTTAGCCGTCATTTCTTACATCCTAACTCTTCGCGTTGAAACTCATCGTCATCTTTTACTTGGTGAGAGCGCACCCAATTGTAACTCATGTTCAACTCCTTCTGTTCTCCATATTTTAATTCCATGTCCAGTTTTTAAACATCTTCGTTTGAATTTTTTTTACTTCAATTTTGAGCTACAAGCTTTGATTAGGGAGGATCCCCCGCACAAAAATTTTACCTTTTTGAATGTCATTAATTTTTAATCCTCATATAAAGTTTTATCCATCATGAGACATAATATTATTCACTTTTCATACATTTTTATATTGTACATCATGTTGACCAACATGTTGTTTAGCCATCAATAAATCCTCAACAATGAAGATATGCATTTTAGTCTACTTTTATAATTTCTATTTTATGTTCAACAAAAATTTTTTGAATTTCATATCTGGCGCTTGACTTTTTATTATGTTTTTATATCTATGTAATTTTATTATTTGATCTTGCGCTTGTCCGTTATTGGACCTTGTGCCATAAAACCCAACCAACCAACATTCTCGTTGAAGGCCAATCAACAATGTTTAAACACACATATGTTACTACATTCGAAGCTGAAAGTATTTCTGCTATTTTTAGCCCCAGAAGCTCCTTGTTTTGCCAAAGCCCCGGATTATTCCACATTCTGGTTTTGAGACGAAAATGCCGAGATTTACTTCCATCAGGCCTTCCTTCCCCTGTTTCGGGATAAGGAATGTTTTTATTCGGGACAAACAGAAACCCACTTTATTGCGTCATGGCACTTTATAGCTGTCTATAATTCCACTTAAATACTAGGATTGTGTAATAGATGTGTTTTTAAAAATTTAATCTCATAAGACTGTTAAATCCTGAAATGTGTTACACATTAAGACAAATAAACTGTTTAATGCTCATTTAATCTTTCGAAAAGTACTTCTTTTGTACTTCTCTGAGACTAAATCAATATTAGGTTTTATGCAATTCATTCGTTTGC
This sequence comes from Meta bourneti, assembly GCA_933210815.1. Classification (NCBI taxonomy): domain Eukaryota; kingdom Metazoa; phylum Arthropoda; class Arachnida; order Araneae; family Tetragnathidae; genus Meta; species Meta bourneti. The sequence goes on from OW119929.1 coordinate 14,272,339, forward strand.
ATTTTCTTTATGCAGATATTTTATTGACGTATTTCAACTTATGCTAGACTATGACAGCAAACCCTTAATTTTGTCTACCATTTATTTCAGTGCAAATAAAATGCTATGGATTGAGGCCGATGTTAAATCCATTGTATGCATCATATGTTTTATTGAATGGTTTCACTCTTTAATAACACTTTTGAACATAAATTTTAATTTCTCTTTGAAATTTCAAAATCCAAACTTAATTTCATCTGCCATTGAAATTAATGTAAGAAAATAAATTCGTTTGGAAGAGTATTTCAATAATACATTAAACTTATTCGAAATCTGCCTGATATTTCATTTATTCATTTCGACATTTATCTCCAGTGCGTGTATGTGTGTTCCTGAAAACCAAACTCAAAAATACTGAAAGTAAATATGAAATGATGCAAAATTACTAAATAATACATTTCATTGCAATTCAGCGCAATACTTATAAATGTAAGTATCCAATACCATGTAATTAAGTTGAAGTCTGATTTAGCTACATTGAGTTATTAGAAGTAAGAAATTTAATGGCTTTTAGATTCAGGTTATTACATTAAATTTCCAAAAATATTTATTGACATTGTCAGTCTTCAGCGCAGTTTGGCCAAATTTGGTCTTTGGGAAATAAAAAAACAACCAACCAAAAAGCATTCATGAACAAAGTTGGCCACTATGAATTGCTCTATTTTCATTCTAAAGCACTATTCATAACTGTCATTTGGACAAAGACACAATATAAGACGTTTTGGAATACAATGTTACGAGCATCAAAGAAAAATGAGCAAATTATCCAATAGAAATCAAACTAATTGGGACCAACGGTCAATTCGTTCTCTGAAAATATTTTCTTGTACAGGGTACTTACGACCAAGTTCCATTCCGACTGACAGGTCGTAAGTCGAACTGGTCGTAAGTCGGATTTATATTTTTCAACACTATTTTCATTCCATCGGGTTATACAAATTGTACACAGAACACAAGAATTCAATCTATGTACGTATAATTATTGTACATAATGTGAAAAATACATAATATGTAATCTATTGTATCTTTTTGACCATAGAAATGCAGTTATCTTTCTTTATTTGTTATTTTTATTTATTTTTTGTGGTCTTAAGTACGGATGGTCGTAAGTCGCATAGGTCGTAAGCCGAGGGGATGGTGTATTTGCTCTACACAAAAATATATAATTTTACTGTCAACTCTCTAAAGCATTCACACACATTATCCGTTGTGCAAACTGCAGTCTTTCCTGCATAACTTCTATCCAATTTTGACCTCTACTCCAATAGAATCATTCTTATAATTATTCAATCCTCCAAGTGGTTTCGACGAGATATCTCGTCCATGAAGATTTGACTAATTTTGCTACTGACGAGATCTCTCATCATCAAGATATCAATTATTTTATGGTTACGAAATCAAGATATGGTACGTTTTCTTCTAATGACGAGATATCTCGTCCATCAAGATCTGGTCAGTTTTGATGCGTTACCACGTGTAGACAACAATTAGGAGGATTAAGCCAATCGATTCCTTATGTGCGGTAGTGGGATAAAAACAAAATATATTCAGTACTACTCAGAAATCTCGTGATGCTCAAAGGGTTAACTTTTAACGAGAAAATACTTTTAAATTAAAAATTTGTTTCTGGATGCTTTTTGCGTATTTATCATATATTTCAACTGCGAATCGAATGACAAACTCAGAACTCCGGAACGCATTTTTATCACTTAAAAACTAGTTCTCATTTCACCGCGTAAATAAATTACAGCCATTGTTTCCGGGCAACCACCACATCCGTCATTAATGCAACCAGAACTTCATCCACGAGAACCCGAAACGACGGGAAATAAAAAAGAAACTTTCGCACTAAAACTGCAAGTGCAAAAAAAAGAGGAAGCGAAACATTGTTCCTTAATTCTTCAACAAACACCGAGTTTCCCCTCAAGTTAGAACATTTCCGCCAAAAAGTTTGGGAGACTAAGCCACGCATAATTACGGAGCAACCATCGGTAAAAATACCTCCCTCGCTCGCTCCTTTAAAATTCTGCCCTGTTTTTTAAAGGAAGGCCTCTCGAATTAGGAAAGAAGTTGTCTGTCTGAAAGGGGCTAAAACCTGATTAGTATCGAGTAAAGAAACCGCCTCGGTATCTGGCCCAATTTATTATTTAGGAGACAGCGCCGTTTCCTGGCACTAATACGAAGGCGGATTAAGATACGGGGGATGGGGGTTAAGGAAAGAGAGCGGGCTTCCAGGTCTGTTGGAAATGATCTGCATGCGGAATGCGTGTCAAATGGTATAAATTCGATGAATATTTTCGAATCTCGTGGAACGCTTCGGTCGCTGGAATCTCAATGTTTGAAGGGCCCGTTTTGTGTTTTGTAAATTGACTGACTACTGCTTGATGTGGGCATCTCCTTAACCCTCCAAGTGGTTTCGACGAGATATCTCGTGCATCAAGATCTGATCATTTTTGCTAATGACGAGATAATTCGTCATCAAGATACTACCGATATTTTACTGATGACGCGATCAAGATTGAGTCATTTTTCTTCAAAGGAAGAAGGTATCTCGTCCGTCAAGATCTTGTCAGTATTACTAATGACGCTATACCTCGTCGAGACAACAACCATGAGGGTTAAGTGACTTTTCATGTGACCACGAAAGGCTTTATTCTGCGTCTATGCTATGTTATCCCACTGAAGGGTACTAACGCATACATAGGTTCAGCAACCCGCAGTCTCCCTTGTAACCATTTTTGACCTTCTTGACCAACAGAATGTTTCATATGATTCTCTCAGCCAATAGATGAGGAAATTGAGTCATAGTGCGTGTTGTGTGGAAAAGACAGTGTCACGCTTATCGGAGCACGCGATGCTCAGAAGCCTTAGTAAAAATTTAGAAAAAGTAAATACAGATTCACAGTACATAATAAATCAAGTTATGCAACTTTATAATTTATGTGTGTTTTAGAATTGACCGTTTCTTTGCTCCAGTGCTACGTTAGTTGAAGTACCTACCTACCTGTGTGCTTAAGATGAATAACATTAGCATGAGATACATTCAAAATTATGAGACCATTGATTAAGGAGAATGGATTAAAGGAATAACATTTTTTTTTAATAAAAAAGGAACATAAAGGTGGAAGGAAGCTTAATAATTGTTTATTAATTTTACGCTTCTGTGTGCTTGTTACTTTGCTTTTTTACAGTTATTCCAAATTGCAATTCATCGTTAGTTTTTAATATTTAATATGATTTAATCCCCTCATTCTTCCTTATCTACAGAAAGTGTTCCTACTAAAATATTTCCGATATCCCTATTCCATTAATATATTTAATTTTACATTATTTTAATAAAGTACAACTGTGTTAATGCTTTATTCGGAATCTCCGGTTGGAGGGATTGGCTTTAACCTTCTGGATGCGGGGACCGGCCCAACCGACCGAAAGTTTCGAGTCCTCTCGTTACGAAAGGCTCGGATTCTTTCAGACGTCAAACTCCTGAAGAATCGCCGAAGCCCATTACAATTTCCATCCCCTATTTTATGTGCTACAAGGACACCAGCGAATGAATAGCATTATCTCCCCGTTGCCAAAGATGTCAAGGTTATCGACGGGGAGCCTCGCAAATTGTTTATCCTCGAGCATCTAATCTGTGAGAGGTTGAGTAAATGAAAAGAGATACACTTAAAAAGTCACCGCCTCCCTTTCAGTTTACCCGGGAAGAATCTGTCCCTTCTAGGCAAACCCACGACCCGACAATAGAAACCGGCACAATAGGTGATAATGGGACGACACATATTCTCTGTCCTCCTGGGGGAAAGCATTATAAAGGCCGTTTCGGCCGGTTTCAGTAAGTTGCCTGTAAAGCCGTTGGGCCGGCTGCCGTAACCAAAGGAGGAAACGATATTCTGCCTTAACATACGCATAGGGTTAATGGTACACGGGTCACATTTGGTCAAGCTTCGCTAAACGCACGGCGTCAAGTAAATGGATATGCTACACTCACATAAAGTTTTTCTGACACAGAGGAGATAAATAGACACAGGGTACGCACTCCAATCACGATATATGACTGGTGTTAGTTAATGTTTTTTACTCTAGGATTAAAAATCAGATTTTGAAATAAAAATATTTTGAAGTCAACGAACTCACTACTAATTTAGAACAATTCTAGATTTATTACAATTTTTCATTACTTGGAAGGAGATATTCATTTCACCCAGTGAAATACTATTCATTTGTTAACATAACTAGTCCTTAGAATGACCTCCACCCGAAAACCAATTCAGGCTGTTACAAAAATACACTAACCTAATGGTGTTGAACGTTTTAAGGGATAACTTTTATTACACTTTCAATTTTCTAAAGTTGATGATTGTATCCTGCAGTGCAATTAGTATCTTCTGTCTTTAGATCAACATTCGTTAAAATACGCTGTGTAAAGTATTGTATGATTGTGTAAAGTATTGTATGATTGTGTAAAGTATTGTATGATTGTGTAAAGTATTGTATGATTGTGTAAAGTATTGTATGCTTGTGTAAAGTATTGTATGATTGTGTAAAGTATTGTATGATTGTGTAACGTATTGTAAATTGTATGATTTGTATCTTGCAGTGCAAGTCAAATTAGTACATTTTGTCTTTAGGATCAACATTCGTTAACATGCGCTGTGTAAAGTACTTAATATCTCATTGTGCTTGTAAAAAGTAAATGCAAACTCAATCAACAGCTGTGTTTGAGTGATCATATTGGTATCTGTTTAATAGTTAGATACTCAAATACGCATTAATAATTATCCTCAACTTAAAAAGACAGGATATTCTGATCATGTTTCCTTGATTAGCATTTTAATATCGAAAAAAGCATATAGGTTCTCTCGACAGTACATATTCTTCCACCATATAAATTTAGATTACAGAAAAACCTGATTTGATAAAGATGCATTGTAGGCATTAAATTTGGCAAGTGAATTATTTGTGACTTTTCGTGCTTTCTTATTTTGCAGCTCCATTGGTGCAACTCCTTGGATATTCAGTTCGAGCAAACAAACCACCGAAGATGAGAATTTTACTTCCGATTACATAAAATGGATGACGTTTAGGAAAAGCACGTGTACCACAAAAACACTAGCAACATCTGCATTTAAGCTGAACAGAAAAAGCCTCTCATACTTGCTCAACGACATACTGTGCAGTGATGACGTCAACACCAAGATAAGTGATTGCCTCAACCACTAGAGTAGTAAAGAACCAACAGATCTATCGTTGTTTTTATAAAATGGTCGCATTGAACAGCAGGCTTTGAACTTTCTAGAAATTAATCGGAACGTTCGGTCTTTAGCTGTTATAAATGAAATAGAAATAAAAAACGATTCATATCTAACAAAAGATCAAACAGGTGGAAAGACAATGCATGAGTAGCAACGTTGCTTAGCACGAGGATGGAAACACAACCATAACTTAACCCTCCAGTGGTTTCGACGAGATATCTTGTCTAATTTTGTTATAATAATGTTAATAATGTTATGTTTTGTTATAATAATTATAATGAAGAGATATCTATTCATCAAGATATTTCTAATATTTCTATGATTATGAGGTCAAGATCTGGTCAGTTTTCTTCTAATGAAGATATATATTGTTCATCAATGTCTGGTCAGTTTCGCAAATGACGCGAGATCTAGTTCATCAAGATCTAATCAGTTTTGCTAATGACGAGATATTTCGTCGAACCAACTACCAGGAGGGTTAAATCGATGCTAGCGTTTTTATTATTAATATTTGCAATGCAGACGCCAGAGAACAAACGTTCTAAGGAAAAGAGAAGAGATGCAAAAACACAAGTACAATTAATACAAATGCAATTAATGCATTTTTACCAGTGATTTAAAAAAACAATTGCATTTTGTGGTACAATATATCAGGTGTCAATTCAGCCTCACCTTCAACAAGCAACTCCATATCGGCCCTGTCTTCTCCCATGGTGTTGCTGACGTGGCAGGAGTACCTTCCCGAGTCGGAACGCTTGACCTTGTTGAAGATGAGCACTCCACCCTCCTGCCTGGTGGCCGGGTCGATGTCGGTCATCATCCGCTGCCCACCTACTAGTCGGTGCCACCTGTACACGGGCACGGGATGGCCCTGGGCGATGCAAGTGAGAGTGGCCCTGTGGCCGGCGCTGGCCCTGATACGAGTTGAGCGACGGATGATCCTCGGAGGCTGGTTGTGATGGGGTTCTGAAAGACATTGCATTACGCACAGTTCATTGTGATGAGATGAATTCATTCAATGTTAACCCTCCAAGTGGTTTCGACGAGATATATCGTCAATACAGATTTGACTAATTTTGCTAATGACGATATGAATCGTCATCACTCATGAAAAGAATCGTCATCAGTACATTGCCGATTTTTTTTTCATTATGAGATCGAGATCTGGTCAGTTTTCTTCTAAGGACGACATATCTCGTCCAACAAGGTTTTGTCAGCCTTTTTCTATGGACGAGATATCTCATCCATCATGATCTGGTCAGTTTTGTAAAGACGAGATGCCTCGCCGGAGCAACCACCAGGAGGTTTAAAGATTAGTTCATGTAATGGTATTTTTCATGCTAATATGGCAATATGTGTTAAAGATACCTTAGTTGCACTATGCGCATTTTAATTGTAAGCTTTCGAATGTTTTTGCCATATACAAAAAAACCCGTTATAATTACTGCATTACCTATCAATACCGGTCTCTAACATGTTAGTAAAAATTCAATGGGATGGTATTATCGAAGGACTGGTCTTGACAGTGCTGCATGAGACTTCCCCAGCTTATTGTTTAATGTAGTTCTTGATATTGTGTGAGGTTCTCCATCCAACACACTGAGGAATGTTGGCCGGAAGGAACCATTGGATCCCCAAGGGCCGTTGGAGGGGGTGACCTTGAACGGTCATCCGGGCAAGGAAAATTACAACTGTAAGGGGGACTCGACTAGTGGAGACAGAGGACTGACGTGTGAGGGTCCTTTTCGCTGTGATCTTTCAAAACTATTTGGAATTGCTTACAGACTTATGTATGATATCCTAGAAATGTGTAAATAAATGTACAGTAAATTTACCCCATGAAGAAGCGTCACTCTCTCTGTCTATGTTGCCTTACTGTGTCATTGTAAAAACGCTTCAAATATGAGTTGGTTTTTTTCTTATTATCAATCATTCCTCAGTGTGTTAGCCGTGGAACCTCACATTTAGTATAACTTTTTACTACTGCATAAAATATATCAAATATACTTCACAGCTAACTTAATAATCATACATCTATATGAACCAAAATTTTAATCCATGTACATATCTCATGGGTGAGATCCATTCCTCAGCTACATACTATTGGTTAGTTAACAACCGTGTGACCTCAGCCTTCTTTCACACAGGTTTTTCCAAATTTTCAAAGCATTTTTGTATTTCAATAACGATTATTAATGTACATTATTAAATAGTCATTTTTGTTCCATTTTGAAAGAATTTCCGTTATATCTACTCAACGTCTATACATTATATACTTTTCGACATTAATATTTAGGTTTTTAAAGTAATGGCGTTTTTCTTGCAATGTCAGGATATTTTTTGTAAATTCTCTCTTTATCCATGGTGATATATAAATTGCAGAATAAAAGAAATGAATGTAAAAGTTTCCTTTACATAATTTATTAGATTTAATACTTCGATTACCTTAGAAACGTTTCCCTAATTAGTAAGATTATTCTAGATCATACACCGTGTTCAAATTTCGTCCTGAATTGAAAATTCTAATGGCAGTTTTTCATCCACTTAGCAAACAATGACACTATAGTATGCAGCAAAGCGTCAGTAATTCTGAGTGAAACGGCTTAATAAACGGTAATGCGCAGCTTGATGAAAAGAAACGTCTCAAGTTTTATGGAAATTAATATTGATGGTTAAGTTTTTCTGGAGGGCTCCATTGAAAAAAAACCCTTCTTTTAGACGTTCCCTCTGCCTAACTAATCATAAAAGGGTATTTTGGTACAACGAAGTTTCCTTAGTGAATTAATTTGGTGGAATTTTAATTGCACATCTGAACATTCTGCTTAATATGGGAAAAGCATCGACTTTAATGGATATTACAGGAGGTGCAGCCATTATTTTTTATCGTGTTTAAACTGTTTAGTTAACGGTTGGACTAAGAGGTCTCAAACAACGTAAAAAATTGTTTGCCAAGTGCTTGGAACAAGGAAGGAAGCTTTGCGAAGAAAATGCTTAATGTTTTTTTGTTAAATTGAATAAAAAGTTAGATGCATTTGAATTTAAAAATATGCACCTCTGAAATTGCTGGTGAGTTTAAAAAACATTTATTTGTTGAAGTATAAAAAAAGTGTGATGCTTGTTATTCACTTAGTGAATACAAGTACTGAGAAATGGAAAACAAATCCTAAGTGACGTAAAACTAACTGAATTATTTAAACATGTTTTTATTCATTGTTATTTTTCTTTCATCTTGGGTATTCATATTTTGAACAAATCACCCAAATATATATTAAGTGATTTTAGTAATCTGTATGTAATGTTGCTAGTTGGAAATAGCAATGCTACTTTCAACTGTAGAAAAAATAACAGTACGTTGTGAATGCATTTTCTAGATAAAATTAGTTATAAGAGTTGCCGATGAGCAAATGAATATTGCGAGTCTATTAAAAACTCGCACTCTCGTACTTTTATTCATTATTATTTTTTCCATGTAGGGTATTAATGTTTTAATAAAATCACAATCAGATAAGTGATTTTAATAATCAGCAAATCAGCTAGCAAAGTAACGAAGTTACTTCGAACTGTAGAAACAATAACAATATGTCGGGAATGTACACACATTAGCCAATTAATTAGAAACCTGTAAATATTTATGCAAATGTTGGTTACGGGTGTGGTTATGCAAAATCCGTCTATGATGTGGGTGACACGTTTTCAAATTGACGTTATAAGTATGCTGTGTATGTCCATTTCACGAAAAACGAAGCAGAATGAGGAATACGATAGACCTTTCACCGTTTGAAAAAGGACTTATCGTTGGGACCCGTTTAGAAGGAGCCACGATTGCCAAGACAGGAAACTCACTGAGTTCTCGAGATCCCACGGAAAAGAGACTCCGCTGTGCTGCAACTGACAGAAACCTTTGACGAAGGCTCGTCCCAACCGATCTCGAGCAATGCACAGGGAATTGCAGAGTATCGGTATAGGCAGTCACATGCCAGAGTGGAGACCTTTAATTTCTGCGAGGAACTTCAGAGTTCTCTTAGAGTGGTGTCGAGAAAGACAACTGGATATCTGAGGATTGAAAAAAGGTGATGAGGTCATACGAATCACGCTACACCTTGTGTTGCACAGACGAAAGTTGTAGAGCTTGGTGAGAGCTCCATGAAGCGAAGAACCCACCTTGCCTTGTTCGCACAGTTCAAGGATCTGGTGGGAGTGTCATGGTATGGGACATGTTCTGCTTGTTTGGAACTGGTTCCCTGGTGTTTCTGGATGGTAGACAGTCATCCATGCAATACTTGAACATCCTGGCAGATCAAGCGCAACTTGCAATGTTAAACTTACTCTGAAGGTGACGTATCTTTCATGGACGATAATGCAACCATACATATCACGTGCAATGTTTGAGAGTAGTTCGTGGAACATCAATCAAGCTTCCAACATCTTCCTTGGCCGCCACTTGGTCTTAACCATATAGAGAACTTTGGGACATGTTGGAAAGGCGCATCCGACAACAATCTCCTCTACCATCCACTTTACAGGATCATAAGGTCTGTGTATCCAATGCCTGGTATTCTCTGGACTTAAATGTACTTCAGAACCTTGTATAACCTATACTTAAACGCTTACGTGAAGTTATAAGAGCAAAAGGAGGTCCAATAAAATATTGATCCCAGGTTTCTAATTCATTATCCAGTGTGTGTATTTTCAAGATATAAATAGTTATAAGATTTACAGATGAACAAATGAATATTGTGAATCTACTAAACACTAGTACTCTCTAACGCCAGAAAGTATTTTTACCTTTGTTAACTGTACTTGAAAGTTATTTTACTGTAATTTTATTCATTGTATTTGTAGCAAAACATCAACGGAACGTTTTACAGCTATTGCAATTTTAACAGCAGTTATGGCATTGAACAGTTGTGTGGCAATCAGGACAATATTGAGTTCCACTTGCAAGCAAATTTTTCTGAATTTGTCTGTTTCTTAAAATCGCGAATAAAACAGTGATGCAAAAGTAGATCGTAATTAGTTCATTTCATTTATAACCAAAGATAAATTGATGTTATATACTGTTTTAATTACGTATGCAGAAATCAACCAGTGTAATTGAAGATAAGTCCTTGTTCGCAAAATAACTATAATAGAAATATGCGTACATTTTAACACCTCAAATACATGTCCAAGAAAAAAAAATTAGCGACTGTGAGTGTTAGTTTACAAGTTCAATGTCAACCAGATACGGAGAAAATTAAATCAAATTTCTCAACCCTTACCGCAAGTTTTAGAAACGTCAATTTAAAGTTCTGAAATAAAGTAAACAAATATTATACAAACTTATTTATTAATTAAAATGTATTGAATGCATGTATTTAGTCTTTCTACATAAAACCAGAAATACATTATTTTATTTTAGTTAATGCAGTGTTGTAGCCGGAGTGAAATATTATGACATCAGTTACTGGGAACTACTTCTTTAGCTGCAAGTGCAGTTGCTCATTTTTTAGAAAATAAGTAGGTGTTTTACAGGATGTGAAAAAAATAATGGAATATTTAATTTTTCCTTGAAAATTCTCTATTTTGACTAGTGAATTATCGCTTGCATTCCAAGTACCCTCTGAAACTTTGTCGCTGAACCTACATTGGGTACCACTGCTTTATAGCATTTATAAATAAGTCAACGCGTTTCCTTGAATAACACCTATCTTGCTTAACGTTTAATGTTCTATTTCAACAACACTACTTTCAAAATTATGATTTTTAAAGTAGTTCATTTAAGGGTTACTTTCTGTTACTAAATTGCAATAAACGTGGTTTCTCTTAAAACCAAACTTTTTATTTAAACAACAAAATATATAATTTTGCGCTTATTGTAAAGTTTAGAAATATTCATGCATCAACATTTACGTTATAAGTAGAAACTCTTTAACTAACATATTTTGGAAAAATGATATTTTAGAAACTCAATGTTCATTTTCATGATGTGTGAGAAATGCATTGCAATATTGTAATCTGTTTTAAAAATTGCCTATAAACTTTATTTTTACCTAAAGACTAATAGTCAGTCTTTATACAGCTGTCCTAAAAACATTGTTCTAATGTTGTTAAATGTTTTTCTTATTGTCAGTTTCTGCTCTAAGCCGAAATCACACCATCAGCCGACCTGCTAAAGCATAGCAATATGCTTAAAGGTTATATGTTGATAACATTAACAAAATATTGATAATTTGTATATTTTGACCTAATACCCAATACTTAGTCTTCCAACAGCTTAAAGTAAAAAATATTTTTGTCAGTTTATGAGTAAAGATCTAAGCCGATGATATCTGATTATTTATATTGGTAACTGCTTTTTAAAAGTCATTGAAAAATAAAGCGATTAATCAATAAATCGAATTTTGGGGTACCATCAAAACTTTTCTCGTGATGGTCGTACTATAAATGTATATGGATATAGTTGGAAATAGTTGCGTTTCTAAACTGGGTGCAGATTTCAGGGGGGGTCGCCACAATCGTTTCCGAAACACAGCATTTAACAAAACACCACCAAAAAGTTAAAGTACATCACAAAACATAAGTATTTTTAAGTTACAAGCTTCTATCGATAATTCGTAATGGGAGTAGATCACATGATTCACCACGAATTTAAATACTCTCAATTTTACGTCGCGCTTTCGGAAATTTTGCCCAATCGTATTATGAAATGTTACCGACAATTGATGTTTTACATGTTAGACAAATAAGTATGAATGTAATAAATTCTTTTTCCCTTGTAATGAATTCTTTTTTATTCTACAAGCACGATATTTAAATATAAAAAATATTTTTTTTTAAATGTTGGACATCGAGTATTTTTCGAATGTACAGTGTGTTTCCAAACTTATGGAAGGTAGTGTAGCTACATCACAGTTTCCACTGTCAAAGCATATGTGAAATAAAATAGCACTCGTAGCATACATTTTAAAAAATAGTGACAAAACAATTCTTCTCTTAAACCCTATTTGAGTAGCAATTTTATTTGTCAGATAAAAAATGAATGGGTTGAAACCCAAATGTGTTAATTAAGTATGAAACAGACATTGAATATCTTACCACAACATTTAAATTTTAAAACAAGAACTAAATATTTTCTTAAGGTTTTCATGACAATCTAACAACCACCGATGTTTTCCTTTCACGGTTTGCCACTGCTTGGCACCAAAACTTCGAAATTGTCATGGCTCTGTAGGTAGGGATTTTAATTAACGTCGCACATCGTGCTATTGGCGACGGTCCGGGATCAAACTCCAAGGGAAAGAACTGAGGACAACACCTGGTTATTTTGAACCGCGATCAGATGACGAGGTCAACACCTCGTCATTTTGAACCGCGATCAGATGACGAGGTCAAAATCTGAGCTGGCACCCCACTGTCCAAACTTCCAAACCACTCCAACGTGAGGAAGTTTGAGGCTGCGACAGATTTAACGTGCACCAGCCCCTTTCTACACGATAGTCTGGTTGGATTCGGACTCGCAACCCTCCGGTTGCTAATCCGTTATTCTTCTAACCGGGCTATCGTGGCCTCAGACATCGCTTGGAAAATTTTCTTTCTAAAGAAAAATCCGAAAATTATTTTGTTCCTACATTAATTTAAAAGAGAAATCAGATTTGAGTTGACCATTCGTCAATTTTCAGACTAAACAAAACCACCAAAATTTTGGAAAACTTGCCAAAATTTTGAAAACAGTAGCTTTTGAGACGATTTTGCTTAAAATGACACCCCTAGTCTCCAAGGTTGAAAATAGCTAAAAAGTTCCCTTTTCGTCGCCTGGCATTTCCGCTTCATATAACATTGGTTAATAGCAATTCGACAATTTGTTAAAATTAAGATTAACCATCACATCCTCACCTGTGACCACAATCTTGGAGTAGTTGGTGCTGACTTTCTTCTCCCTCGTGATAAGGTTCTCTGTGTGGCATCGGTAGCTGAAGGTCGCGTCCCTCTCCGTGATGTCCCGGAAATAGAGATCTCCATTCTCCAGCATCCCGTATTTACCTGGAAGCAGGAATTGAAACGCTCAAGGACCACCTCAAAGCGCTGCCGCATCGAAAGATTAATCTAATCTACCGCCCGAACACTTAATTAAAACCAGCGGCCTTTAAATACATGAATAATTATTTTCGGTTTCACGGTGCCCTGGACCCTGATGTATGATAATGTTGGAATTCATTAATTCTGGACAGATTCTGGGCGCGTTGACCTGGGAGAGTTTAATGCAATAATTTTTCGTCTCGCACCGCAGCTTGGGAGACAGTAATTAATCTAGTGCGTTCACATCAGGTGGGAATGTTAGTTGTGGGTCCATCTGTAGCAACAGGACTGAATAAAAATGAATGTTATGAATGTATAAAACGTTTTATTCGTGCATTCAGCTATTTGCCTTGATAGGATGATAGGAAATTAAAGTTAGTGCGTTCACATCAGGTGAAAATGTTAGTTGTGGGTCCATCTGTATCAATAGGACTGAATAAAAATATTTCTCAGAATGTATAAGAAATGTTTTCTTTACGCATTCAGCTATTTGCCTTGATAGGATGAAAATAAATTAAAGTTCATATCAGGTGGGAATGCTAGTTGTGGATCCATTTGTAGCAATAGTACTGAATAAAAATGAATGTTATGAATGTATAAGAAAATGTTTTCTTCGTGCATTCAGCTATTTGCCTTGATGGGATGATAGTAAATTAAAGTTAGTGCGTTCGCATCAGGTGGGAATGTCAGTTGTGGGTCCATCTGTAGCAATAGGATAGACTAAAAATTAACGTTATGAATATGGAAGAAAATGCCCTCTTTATGCATTCAGCTATTTGCTTTGGTAGGATGACAATTAAAGTTAGTGCGTTCACATCAGATGGGAACGTTGAATGTGGCTCCATCTGTAGCAATATGACTGAATAAAAATTAAAGTTATGAATGTATAAAGAAATGTTTTTTCGTGCATTCAACTATTCGCCTTTATATGATGAAAATAGCTTAAGGTTAGTGTGTTTATATGTGGAAATGTTAGTTGTGGGTTCAAATGTACCAATAAGATTGAATAAAATTTACTGTCTTAAATGTGTAAAAAATGTTTTTTTTTTGCATCGAAAGCTGTGGACTTCATCTCTGAGCGTCACTAGATTTCCGAGTAGTATATTAATGATTTTATCCTCCACACATGACGACTAAATAGCCCCATCCATTGGTTGAAAATATCCTAGGAAAGATTCTATTGGTCAAGTATGTCAAAACAGGTTAGAGCTCATGCTGGAAAGACTGCAGGTTGCACAATGGATATAAGCATGAGAACCCTTCATAAGATAATAGGATGAGGAAAGAGTTAGTCTATTCAATGGTAACTAGCACCTATCAGTTTAGATCAGGTGAGAATGTTGTGTGTCGGTTCATCTGCTGCTGATTAAAAGTTAATGTCACAATTTCATTAGACATTTTTTCAAGCAAAGTTATTTACTTTAGTAGGATGAAAAAGAATGAAGGTAACTTAATTTTATCGATGGATAAGTGAATCAAACTAATTCGAAAGTGTTTAATAGAATAGTTTTGCATCAAACACCAAAAATTAAACCAAATATACTACAAGCAAGCGTCCAAACTACGTGTATTAAGACCAGTAATAATTGTCTGAAAATTACTAACATTTCTTTGAAATAACTGCATCAAGTGCTTCAGCCTAAACTACTCAGCAACCTAAATTACTCAGCAACCTAAATTACTCAGCAACCTAAATTACTCAGCAACCTAAATTACACAGCAACCTAAATTACTCAGCAACCAAAATTACTCATTAACAAAGCTGACCGGATCATGTTGGACGAGATATCTAGTCATTAGATAAAAACTAACGAGATCTTGATCTCGTCATAATAAAAAATCTGCAATATCTTGATGACGAGATATCTCATCATTAGAAAAATTGGTCTGATCTTGATGGACGAGAAACTTGACTTTTGACTTGTCGAAAACACTTGGATATCAAGTGAAATTATTTATTAAGACAACAATGGATACTTTACATTTTCTCATTAACAATATACTTATTAATCGTAATTAAGACTTTTTAGCGGTTATAGAAATCTTCAAGCTATCTCCAATATTTTCATTTTTAAAGCAGTCCGCAATTTATACCTTTGGTTCATAATTGTAATAAATTTTTGCACACACTAATGTGCTTCCAAAATTGATTAACCTTAGAGTCACACACACATTTATACACTGAAGTGCCAAAAGTCATGAGATACCTCCTAGTATCGTGTGGGACCTCCTTTTACCCGGCGAAGTGTAGCAACTCGACGTGGCATTGACTCAACAAGTCGTCAAAAGTCTCCTGAGGAAATATTCAGACATGCTGCCTCTACAGCCGTCCATAATTGCGAAAGTGTTGCCGGTGCAGGATTTTGTGCACGAACTGACCTTTCGATCATGTCCCACATATGTTCGATGGGATTCATGTCTGGTGAGTTAGGTGGCCAAATCATTCGCTGGAATTGTCCAGAATGTTCCTCAAACCAATCGCGAACGATTTTGGCCCGGTGACATGGCGCATTGTCATCCTGGAAAATTCCATCGTTGTTTGGGTACATGAAGTCCATGAATGGCTGAAAATGGTCTCCAAGTAGCTGAACATAACCATTTTCAGTCAGTGATTGGTTCAGTTTGACCAGAGGACCCAGTCCATACCATGTAAAAACAGCCCACACCATTATAGAGCCACCACCAGCTTGCACAGTGCCTTGTTGACAACTTGGGTCCATGGCCTCGTGAGGTCTGCGCCACACTTGAACCCTCCCATCAGCTCTGAACAACTGGAATCGTGACTCATCTGACCAAGCAATGTTTTTCCAGTCATCTAGGGTCCAACCGATACGTTCACGAGTCCAGCAGAGGCGCTGCAGTCGATGACGTGTTGTTAGTAAGGGCACTCGAGTCGGTCTTCTGCTACCATATCCCATCAACTCCAAATTTCGCTGCACTGTCCTCACGGACACGTCTGTCAACATTGATTGTTGCTGTTATTTGACCCAGTGTTGCTTGTCTGTTAACACTGACTACTCTACGCACACGTCGCTGGTCTCAATCATTAAGTAGACGCGGTCGGCCACTGCGTTGTCCATGGTGGGAGGTGATGCCTGAAATTATATTTTCTTGGCACACTCTTGACACTGTGGATCGAGGAATGTTGAATTCCTAGCAATTTCCGAAATGGAACGCCCCATACGTCTAGCTCCAACTAGCATTCTGCGTTCAAATTCTGTTAATTCCCGTCGTGCGGCCATAATCACGTCAGAAAACTTTTCACATGAATCACTTGAGTACATATGAAAGCCCTGACAATGCACTGCCCATTTATATATTTCTTACGCGATGTTACTGCCATCTGTATATTTGCATATAGCTATCCCATGACTTTTGGCACTTCAGTGTATATCCGAGAACTTGCAGTCTCCCCTGTGTGACTCCTAATCAGTTTTGACTTTGTTGGACCAATAGAATCTTTCCTAGGATTCTTTCAACCAATAGATTTTGTTATTTTGTCATTTTGTGCAGAAAACGTTTTGCAAGTTTCGCTACTTGGCAATCTCGAGTCTCACAAGGTTAATTTTTTTAATCAATGAAATTAACCTGCCATTCACTTTGTTTCATTTATTGTTTCACATTTTCATTCGCTGATTATTATACATACCTAAACAAGCACAAAGCTAATTAATAATTTCAACCGATTACACTTCGAAACGTCCTCTGCTCTTGCTTCTAGACGAATAAAAACAGATTTCATAGACAGCATAATTTCTGCCCTGAACAGCCATTTATATGTTTGTCTAAGAAAAAAAGTTTTCAGTAGCTGACGTTGTGTAAACATATTAATTGACATATTTATCGCGAAAGAAAAAATCCCATTCCTCGTCTTGGGAATTTTTTATTCTTCTGATTGCCAATTAGCGATGTTTGTTGAGAAGAAAAATAAAAATAATCCTGGTAGTATATCTGACAGACAATTTTTAAAAAAAAGCAGATAAGAAAATTTGTTATTCTGCTTTTGTCCTGCAAATATTTTTCCGTTTTCTGACTATTAATATGCCAGAAGTATTTATTTAGGATATATAACCAAATTAAAAATCTTTGTTTATTCAGTCGCACGTAGCTCCTTTTTGGTTAAGTAAACATTTTTGTCCGCATTAACCATAAATACACTGCCAATTCCCCATTTTTTTTTATGTTTACATTTAATATTAACTCAAGTATTTACTTTCAAATAAACATTTAAAATATATCGTAGCATATATTTATTTAACTATATTAAATCAAGAGGAGCTACAAAAAGATTGTTTTCAATAATTAATAAAATTGTAACATTTAATTGAGTTTTGTGTTTAACAATTAACAACTGTTTAATTTTATTAAAACAAATTTTGTTACTCAAATTCAAAAGAGAATTACTAACACGTCGTTTTGAAAGTCGAAATACAACTTCAGCCTTTGTCAGAATAAATCATTTAGCGGGTTCGTTTCAGAGTTCAATAGTAAATATTCAAACAAAATCTCAATTTCTTATCTAAATATATTCTGGATTTTATCATAAAACTACAACTTGAACTCGGTAAAGTTACTGCTCACATGACGTGTAGTGAAGGGGGTTAACGCTATGGCTCTTTATTCAAGAAGTTCTGGACTCAAATACCGGTCTGAGCATGGATATTCTTATGGATTGGAATCCCCTTTAAACCGCAGGTCCCATGGGTCCATGTATCTACGAGAAGCAAATCATGACCGTCCAATAATAAACTAACCCTTTGTTCACGAAATTTAGTTTTTGTTATTTTGGATTTTGTCGTTCAAAACAACTCATTGAGATTTAATTGAACACCGCAATGATATATAATCTCTTAAGAAATTAAATTATGATTAATTAAAATAATTAATTGAATTGAATTCAATAAATTTAATTATTTAATTTCATGAATTGCAATTTATATACAAAAAGTCGTTGAAATATATTTTGAGATAAAGGACAGTGGACAAAAACTGCTTGTAAAAGACTGCACTCTACCATTACAAAATCAAAACCTTAAATCATTCCTCATCCACATGGTCGGTGTTAGCAAGCTTCGTAACGATGTCACAGTCTCGTTTCGTTATTTGTAAGACCAAAACAATAATTTCGGATTAATTGAATGGGAGGGAACCTACAATTGGTTATTAGATAACCATTATGTAGGATTTCGGCTGCTTAGTTCTATATACTTACCGCTAATGATGCCTGGAGTTATTAGAAAACCATCAACTCTCTCCCATGATGTCACTCTGACATAATCGTTGACAAAACTTGGCACCGGGCACCGTAGAACGGCCATATTGCCTCTCAAGACGAACTCGTCGAAGAGGTGAATCTCGTATTTTTGATTGACAACTGAAATTATAAAAAGTGCATTTTATAGATTATGTTTTTGATTTAAAAGTAGGTGAAAGATTGATTAAACTCTAATTGAAGAACGAAATTCCTTCATCTGTCTGCAATTTTTAAGAACATTATATGTGAACACTGGTTTTTTGAACTAAAATATTGTATTACGATTAATATTAAATATTATATTGCGATTATAAGTGTTTAACTAATTTACTCTGCAAAGTATTCATTTTAAAACTCAAGTTTAAAATTATAAAACAACTATATACTTGATAAACCCCAATGTGGCAAGAATAGTATGGAAAAAGTTTACCGTAGAACACACAAGAGCGCATATTTACAAGCAGCATAAATCTGTAGAACAAACGAGTACAAAAATTGCACGGATGGTATAAAATCGCTGCCTCTTCAAAAACAAGACATAGATACATCTTTCAAATCAGTTGCAGAGATCACCAGTACGTATTACAACCCTCATAGTAGTTTTGACGAGATATCTCGTCCATCAAGATCTGACAAATTTTGCAATAGCCCGTTGTGCTGCTCCAGCGGAACGTTAATTAACCATCTACCTGACCAATTTTGCAAAATGCCAACAATTTTGACATGATGACGAGACATTTCTTCATCAAGATATTGCCAGTTTTTTATAATGACGAAATCAAGATCTGGTGTGTGATGAGAGGTTTATAGCCTCGTTATTGATCTATAGACCAGCTCTGTGCTTGAGGCATGCGGTATTAAGCGAGTTTATTCTTTAAACTAGGTGTTAGATTGAAACGTAAACAATATGTCTGTACGATTGGCCAATTTAGAGCGAATTACCACGTTGTTTATAGTTCAGTGCCTGAAGCGATAGCATGATTACAAGTTGCCGGGGGAATTATCCATGACGATCGCTATACATGTTTCTGCCTATGACGGATTGGGTATGATTGGTGTTTTTCTGTCAAATAAAAAAAGCACGCATTTAAAATCAATCAGCTACAGTTAAAATGCATCTAAAATACATTTTAATTGTTCAGCTTGTACTTAATATTAAAACCTGAAGCAACATTACGACTTTCGAAATATATCGAATTACTTTCCAGTTTCTTTCTTTAACAAACGAGTGCAATTAAAATAAGTATTTCGATTACTTTTTTAAGCCAATTGAAAATGATTAAACGTCAGTAGCAGTCACTTAAGATGATTGAAGTTTCACTATCTGAGATATTCATTTGTATGACATAGACACTAATATAGCTTTTTCGATATTTATTAATGTGTATATATATCTCGAGATGTCCGTGCGATAAATCATTTGAGGGAATCGAGCTACTCCTCTCATAATATATACTGTCACTCATATTCGGCCACTGTAACAGGAGTCGCTGACCATCAAATCTATAATTCTACGTCGCCATTTTCATTCTGGTCCAAATCCTCAGGCAACAATGACAATGGGAAAAGAATAGGGTGACAAAGATTCGGATGTTCAATTTTTCGTTACAATAAAGCTGTCTGTGTACAACGTAGTAATGGTCGTAAATACTTTATTGCATTGTGGTTCCTCGAAAGTTTATGTTGGTGTTGGAACCAACTTTTGCGAGCTACAAAACTATCGATCTCAAACACTATCCATCCTAATTTTTGTGAAAGATATTGAATTACGTATTTTCTCAGTATAAAGACTATTATTTTATTTTTGCAAGCACATTTAAATGTGTTTCTTTTCGTTGAGGACCGCATTATTATTTTCCAGGCTAAGTTAATTTTCTGGAATTAAAGTTGTCATTAATTAGATTACTGTAAGTATTCATTAAAATTTTTTTATTCCCACTAGGTGACAAAAATGAAGTTTTAGAGTTCAACTGTTTAAAGGTTATTAGGTATTTATCAAAAATTAAAAATCATAAACGTTTTGATAGTATTTTTTCAGATAGATTAAAATACGAGATTAAATTTCTCATCTTCATGAAATTAAGCATTTAGAGTCTCCGATAATATGCTACTTGATGAGTTTTTGTTCAAAGCCAACAATATGAGTACTTCATATTAAAACATAAAACAAAAAATGGAAGCATTTTAATTTTCTTTCGGAATCATTATTTCAATTTTAATTACAGGATAATTTATGCACCAGTCCCCAAATCCTGAAAACACTTCCTTCCACCGATGAAAATAAAATAAAAAGTACTAGTAAATAGGAGAAACAATGTCTTTTGAATAGTTCCAAACGAAATCGCTTGTATGCGATATTTTTTGTAATTAACCCTCCTGGTGGTTTATCTTCACTCTTAAAACAGTCCTGTAGTGGCCACCTCTGGTGCAAAAACCTGTTTCAAAGTGTCACTAGTTCTGGGCAAGGACCTAATTGGATCTTCGTTCTCCTTGGTGCAGGGGACATTTTTGTCGTGACGAGGTATCACGTCCTTAGAAAAATTTAACAGATCTTGAACGAGATATCTCGTCGAAACAGTTAAAGGATTAACCCTCCAAGTGGGTTTGAAGAGATATCTCATCCATCAAGATCCGACAAATTTTGGTAACGAAGGAATATTTCGTCATCAAGATATTTCCGATTCTATGATGAAGAGATCAAGATCTGGTTTAATGACGAGATATCTCGTCCATCAAGATATGATGTAATGACGAGATATCTCGTCGATCAAAATCGGCTCTAATGACGAGATATCTGGAAGATAATAAATTTCTCTGTTACAAACTTCACACAATTGCTACTTTAACTATGCTGCAAAAATAAATTGCATATTAACAAATAAC
The DNA here is from genome assembly GCA_933210815.1 of Meta bourneti. Taxonomy (NCBI): domain Eukaryota; kingdom Metazoa; phylum Arthropoda; class Arachnida; order Araneae; family Tetragnathidae; genus Meta; species Meta bourneti. The sequence continues at coordinate 14,293,828 of OW119929.1, forward strand.
TTTTTACTAGAAATGGCTAATTGTCTGAAGAAACTCATTTACTGACATTTTTCAGACACTAAATACTTATTTTCATGATGATGAGAAGTACTTGATCCTATTGTAATCAGTTTGAAAAATATAGCGCTCAAAGAGGTTATCGTTTATATTTTTTTCTAAACCTACTAGTAAGTTTTTAAAAAGGTAAACTCTTTTAATCGTTCGTTTTTGTACAGTAAAATTTGTTTTTATCGTTAATAATGAAGTTTCCGCTCTAAGCCGACGATATGGATAAAAAAGGACTATTTCTTATAGAAATCAAAATGTTTACGATCCTTAAAAATAAGAATCCTCGATTGCAAAATTAACCAGTCGACTCTCAACTAATTGTATTTAAATTAGGGAACAATAAGAATACAAGCAACGAGAAAACACGCATAAAAACTCGAACTCTCTTAATGCAAACACATTTAGTCCTACATTTGGAGATTACACACAATACTCCGCATTGTCAAAGCAAGTAACGCTAATTATAATACAGTTGTGACTCCAGGGATATGTTTACTAGTCCTCCGACATGCAGAGCTACAGATGAAGCCTCTCTTTTAATAACTGACTGTTTAATAGCAATTTTTCTGAATTTTCATGGGTTTTATACGACTTAATGGCTTTTCCATTTACTTCAGCACAACGTAATAAAAAGCATTAATACCTCTTCCTTGGCTTTGGGGAAGAGAATGGCCTTTTTACGACAATACCTTTCGAAGGAGAGATAGAGAGAAGGGGGTGCTTACGCTCTCAATTTTGTTTAATGGAAGAGAGCATAATTTTTAAATGAGTTTAAAAGCACTTCATTGAGTAATCATATTCTAAATCAAACGGAACGAATTGGCTTACGGCTCACTAGATTACTTCCCAGGTCAATTAAAGTTATTACTCGGTCCCTTTATTGTTAGAAGGGTCGTTTCTGGAAATGGGAAGGTTGGCCATGTTCTTGGGAATGGATTTGGATGTCGAGCAGCTCCGAATGAGTCGTTTGTTCTTTTCTGTAAGTTAACATCAAGATGGAATTAATGTTGTTTTTGCATTTGTTTTCGCCGTTCGCATCTTTTTTCAAATATTTTCTTAGTCTGTATCAAAACTAGGAGATAGATGAAAATCAATGTTATGGGGTTCAAATGCGAAGTTGTTGGTTTCAAGGAAATATTTGTATGATGATCCCAATCTTATCTATGCGTCCTCAAGTGTTAATAACTTCTGTGTCATAATATCTTGACTTTTGTATAAAAATGAATATTTTGTGTTGTATGTTTTGAGTTTTGTAGATGATGAATATTCATCTTTATAACATTATCTAGCCCGTTCTTTGTATATTCAGCCCGTTGTGTTGCCCTAGTGCGACGTTAATTAATTTCCATTACCATCTTTGTATATTCAAAGCATCCTTTTACTTAGATATCCGCTTAATTTGCTTATTTCTGAATCCAGTTACCTTCTTTTCATTGTAAAAGTAATTTGTTGCAGAGACAAATAGAATCTTCCAACAATGCACAATTGTTGTTTTTCGCTTCTACATAATTATGGGTTTATAATTATAGGGCTCTTACAAACACATGGAAAATAAAATAAATAGGTATTCAAATAAAGCTAATGTTACAATTCTGAACACCATAATAATTCCATGAACAGTGGTGAACATAATTATATTGTATCAATGGAAACTATACTATATTAAAAGTAAATAACACACAATTCAACGTGAAATATAAAACACAATGAAACATTTTTAATTAACACTAGTTTGGTTCAAGCTATTTTTTTCTCAATCATTCTTTTCACTTCAGTTTTTAAATTTTATAATAAATATAAGCTTAAATGAACAGGTTGCTTAGTATTAAAACTGCGGAAAGGGTCATTTTTTACCCCTTTTGAATTCCCTTCTTCTGCGCGAAGATAAATGGGGTTTTATAATTGTTTCCTAAAAATGTATATATGCATTCTTCAAGAATTTTGGCCTTGTTATCTTCGTAGCATAGGATCAATTTCATTGTTTATTACCTATAACCAGCACAGGCGTGATTCTATTTGACCCCTCCAAATATTTTAAGATGTAATAATGCATGTGCTTTTCATTTGTTCTTTGAACCTCGACTCCAAACCTGGAACAATCAGAGTTCTTTCTTCCTTACAGATTCCTGGAGTCATGGTAACACGGTTGGAAGAGTAACGGACTAGCAATCGTAGGGTTGCGAGTTCGAATTCAACCAAAGACCGTAGTGTACATGGGGGCTGGTACGCCTAAAATATGTCTGGGCCTCAAAGGTCCTCACGTGGGCGTGGTATGAAAGTTTGGAGAGTGGGGCGCAGCTCAGATGTTGCCTCATCATCTGACCGTGGTTCAAAATTACGTGATGTCGCCCTCGAATCTTTCCATTCGGGATTGATCCCGGACAGTCCACAATATCCCGTTGTATTGCTCCAGTGCGACTTTAATTAAAATACCTACATACCTTACTGATTCCTAGAAGAGAACCGAACAGAAGACAGCGAAACTCCAAGTGGAACATATAAATTAGAGGTGTATGCATGTACCAAACGTTGAAAAAATAGGAAAAGTTTGTTCAGTTAATTATAAAATTTTGTAAAGTCTCGGTATACATATACAATATTTTCGTCATCTTACACGACACGTTTGACATAAAGTAATCCGAAACTTGCAGTGTCCCTTATGAAGCGCCATTTTATATATAAAACCCATACCTTGGAAAAAACAAAGGCCATCTTTTTCCAGCATGTGTAGCAATATATTAGTGTATCAGGTTCACCACAGCGAGTTCATCCGTCGGGGAAAAAAGAGCAGCGTATCATCCAATTTGCTCCTCAAAGCGTGAAGCGCTGTTTTACGCCCGCCCCCATCTCACGGCCCATCCATCCGTCCACCGGGCCCGCATACGGCCCAATTCTCGATTCTACTAGTTAAGCGGGACACTTTTCTTGCTCGTAATGTTCCGATGGAGAGACGGCTGTAATTACAGCGGAACGAAACGTTAAACGGGTTTAATGCTACAGAAAATTGCATTGAGCACTTTTCTCCTGGTGATGGTTTTGCGAAAAGAATTCCTACGAAAGAGATCGAAAGGAGTTGAAGAAGTAAATAGAAATTAGATCAGGAGAGGGAATATAGTGCGCAAAACGTAAAAAAACGAGTACTGTTTTATCTTAATAAGATGTTTTTAAATTATACTAATCTCGTGTTGTTCCACCTACCACCAGGGGTCGCCATAAGTCTTCGACCCGTTCAGAGTTTCTAGACGTTTTATCGATCCCCTCTTTTTTACTATAACGTAATTATAATAGGACAGGCAAAAATACTCTTATGTGAGTTTTTAGATTGTTTATTTTATAGTTAGTGTTTATTGTGTGTATAATATAGTATATATTATTATATTGTCTTAACGTCGAAGAGATATGTTTTTGTTTTAAGCGTCCTTCTTAACATTACGTATTTGATAAATAATATATAAAGTATAGGGATAATATAAAAAGAGGGATAAATAATATATAAAGTATAAAATTTAATTTAGATAACAAAATAACAATAATACAATATTCCTAATGTATATGAAAATAAGACTTTTATTAACTTAGTATACAATTTTACAAACGTTGTCAATGTGAAGGGTGTGATTCGTAAGTTCACAAGATTAGTAATGTTGGGTTCAAAATGATTAAGTTTCAGATTTAAATCGTCACGAAATTCTATATTCACTCTTAATTGTATTGTCATTCAGGATGGAGTTAATCCAAGTTAATCGAATTTTTTAAATATAACTGTACAGTGATGTTTTATATATTTCCATGAACCCCTGAATCGATCCCTGACAATATTACTTCGACCCCTGCGGGTTGATATCGACCACTTTGTTCCCTGTCGCTCACAGGTCTAAACCAATCGAATATTAATAACAAATGCGACTCAATTGGCAAGATTCGTACAGTTAATCATGTTACTCTTACGCATAATTCGTGCTTACCATATCTTGTTCAAGAATTCAACTTTTAATGGGTCCCAAGGCAAAGTAATATTTAATTTTCTCTCTTAATTCATAATTAAGTTGTTTAATAACGAACTTCTGTGAAGATAATTTTTTAAATTTTATAAATATTTGAGACCATTTACGTTAATTCTATTAATTATAAAAGGTTATATTGTTAATGTTTATCTTGATGATTAATTAGTTAGACTTACAGTTAAACTTCGATTACTCTTGCTTATAATGCTACCTACCATACCTCGTTCAAAAATTCGCAATTTGAATGGGCACCTTGATTTTTAATTAATGAGTAATTTCATTTTAGCTTGTAATTTAAACTCAAGTTGATTAATAACAAATTCTCGCTTTGTGAGGAAGCATTTTTAACATTTATAAATATTTTTGGATGGGTAGGTAGGTATTTTAATTAACGTCGCACTTGAGCAACACAACGGGCTATTGGTGACGGTCCGGGATCAATCCCAAAGGAAAAGATCCTAGGAGAACAGCACGTAATTTTAAACCGCGTTCAGGTGACGAGGCAACATCTGAACTGGCACCTCACTCTCCAAACTTTCACACCACGCCAAAGTGAGGACATTTGAGGCCACGAGAGACCAAGCCGCCTTTGTACAATATTTTTGGATAGATCAAACGAATTCTATAATTATAAAAATGTTGCATTATTTACTGTTTATTTTACTGTATATACCATGTTTAACGTTTGGTGTAAAAAATGTCCGCTACATTTGGATACATAGATCTAGTACATTTACGTGAATAAGAAATCTGATGAATAAAAGTAGCAAGAGGAGTTTTCCAGAAAATTTTGTCTTGTCGGTTAAGAGCAGAAACTCATTAATTGACAAGAAATCAAGCTTTACAGCACAGCTGATAAAAGACTAGCTATTAATTTTTAAATAAAAAATAAAAACTATATCGATAAAAATAACATTTTGATAGTGTTATACTCTCTTTCAAACCGAATACAGCATGACAATTTATTCCTCATTATGAAATTAATAATTTATTTACAAAAAATGCCTTCCCTAAAAATGTCAGGGGCAGCGGTTGCCCGGTTTTAAGAGTAACGGATTAGCCACCGCAGGGTTGCGAGTTCGAATTCAACCACAGACCGTCGCGTACAAATGGGGCTGATGCACGTTAAATCTATCTTGCCTCAAATGTCCTCACGTTGGAATGGTTAGGATGTTTTGGAGAGTGATATACTCTCTGTACCAAAATAAATATCATATTCATACATTTTTGTTTCTAATAGTTATAGTTTTTCTTCAAATTTTAAATGAACTGAACCAAAGAGGACAATATTTGTTAAAATATAAGGAAACCCCAAGATTGAATCTCGATCATCTTTTTGATAGTAAACAAAAGTGGACAAATATACTGTTGTAATCAGAAGTTATGCCTATAACATTGTGCACTTTAAGAAAGAAAATTGAGACGTAAAAATCTCCATTTAAGAAATATTAATTAAAATCCTTGAAATTATATTAAACGAAAAGTGTCAGAGAAATAAAATTTTTAATTAACGAATAAAAATTTCTCTTGTCTATCTTTTTTACAAATGTGACAGCTTTTTCTGAACAAAATTTAAATGTGACAAAGTTTAAATGTGACGCTTATTTTGGGACATGGGGAATGTACCCTAAATACGAAAATTGTTTCCCGATTTGTAAGCTTTTTGTAAGCGATTTGCAAGCATGACGATTCAATTATTTTAAGTCGTGAATTTATGATTAACTGACTTTTGTATTTATACAGTTTTTTAAGTGTTTCTGGTAGAAGTTCATACCTGTAGAAATCTTGTTTTCTTACCTGTGAGCTCGAAATGAATTCAGAACTATATTAAATTATACTAGATTAAATTATACTAGACTTTAAAAGTGCATAGTTCTAAACAGCATATATATTTTTAAAGGGAATTAAAGGTTTTAATAAATAAAAGTACTAAATCATAAACAAGAAAAAGCTAGAAATAATATTTTAAAGGAAGGTGGTTTTACTATAGCACGTATTAGCTTTAATGCAAAATTTTAAAACATTTCACTGGACATTTTTGTCAATCATTTTTAACTTTCTAGGAAAAAATAACTTTAAATCTATTAAAGCTTTACAATTATACTAGACTTTAAAAGTGCATAGTTCTAAACAGCATATATATTTTTAAAGGGAACTAAAGGTTTTAATAAATAAAAGTACTAAATCATAAACAAGAAAAAGCTAGAAATAATATTTTAAAGGAAGATGGCTTTACTATAGCACGTATTAGCTTTAATGCAAAATTTTAAAACATTTCACTGGACATTAACATTTTTGTCAATCATTTTTAACTTTCTAGGAAAAAATAACTTTAAATCTATTAAAGCTTTACACAGCTTTTGTTAACACACATTAATCTGTTAATGCAGAACTATTTCTTAATAATTTTAAAATAAAAATGATGTGATGAAATTTTATCTACATTTTCTAAACTGCGTCTTTGTTTTCAGGTTGAAGCTCCAATTCGTTGTTTTCGATTATTTATTACTATGTGTTAATTAAAAAATATCAGTAAAAATTGAGAATGCTGAGACAACACTCCAGAAAAAATAATTTCAAAATCAATTCAAACTTTTTTCAAAGCATTCGGCAACTTTGCAATCTGCTAAGGAAAACAAATGAATTAAAATTTGTCTGATAAAATGTGATCTAGATTTTCTGCGCTGTATTTGTGTTTTTAGATTTCCGCTGAAATGTGCTGTTTTTGAATTTTTCATTTGTTTTCAGGGTGGAACATGAGATGGAAACGTTGTCTCGGAATTAACACTTTGAACTGAAAGAAACGCAACCAATTTTCTACAGACACCTCAAATTTTTCCGTATTCCGTTGATCATGTGCAGAAGCTGACTGGCTAATCTATGCAATAAAATAATACGATTAAAGTTTCCTTTTTCGAGAAAAATGGTAAGACTTTTCGATGAGGAAATGTCTTAACAAATGCAATCTAATTAAAATTGTTTTTTTTCCACTTCCGTATATTTCGAAAAGTTTTAATCTGCCTGGAAACTGGAGTAAAACTTAGTTTTATTAATTCTTTTGCAAGAGAACTCGATTCAAAAGGCTTTTTTATAACACACATCAATGTGCTCGTCTTTTTCTGAAAATGAGTTTAATCGAGGGAATTAATTTCAGTTAATCTGCGGCATTAAGTTTTTTACATTGAGAAATGAACACACCAGAAAGAAAAATATTAATTGCTGTTTCAGTAAAATACAGCTATAATATTATCGTTTGAATAAATGAATTACCAAAGACAGCGATGAATGGCAATACACAAGGTAATTGAAATTGGATACAAAATCCCGTTTGTCTGAAACTGTCGTCTAGGAATAGTTTACTAGGAACAGTTCTTTTATATATTGACTGAAATCGTTTTCTTTATTTTTAATTTCAGCCATTCTGGTGAATCAAAAATATAAGAAAATTAACTTAAAATTAAATTTATTTCTGTATAGGTTTAAACAATGCGATTTATACTGCAACGATGACGTATAAATTAAATTTGCCAGCGACAGTAAAAATAGTTTTATTTCTCACAAACTGTGCTTAAAAATATCATTTCATTTCCATTTGTTTATTTATTATTAACTATATTAACCCTATGAGTAACACGCATATATACGTTCGACAGTGTGAAGTTTTCCTGGATGGTTTCTGACCAAGTTCGACCAATAGAAACTTTCCTATGATTGTTTAAACCAATAGATGAGGTTATTTAGTTATGCGTATTGTTTGGTAAAGGCAATACTACACTACTCGGGAATACTATGACGCTAAGAGAATTAAATTGTGAAATGTATTTAATATATTAAAAAGATACATCAAAAACTCAAAAATCTTGGATTGCTTAGCATTATACTTAAATCTATACAATTTGTAGATGTTTTTGTATCGATAATACAAATATATTATATATTTAAGAAAAAACACGCTTACATTTCTAAATGCTCTAAAAGTAGAAAATAAATTTTTCTTTGGTACCCAAATGACACACGTGACTAAAAAAGCTTGGACGCTCATTTTAATGAAACTTTATTATTGGAAACTCATCATATAATATTCATTACTGTGACAACGAAGCAAATTTTAGAACTTCTAAGATTAGTTTAAGTCAACCGTACGTTAGATGTTAATAGTTAAGGGATCCAGTGAAAACGCCCATGCTTTAAATTTTAGTCATGTGTGTATGAATATTTGTGAGTATTGAAGTCAAATTTATTTTCTACTCTTCAGTGCATTTTGAGATAACACCGAATTTTGATCAAATTTTTTGGAATATATTTATATTACGCTTTTTTCTTTTAAAATTTAAATTAAAGGCTTAAAGATTTTAGTCTTTAAAAATTTTCATTTTGATTTTCGTGATGTGCCCACTGTTCCATATGTGCAATACCTTATGTCCAACATATGAACAGAGCTCTGCAATTTCGTTATGGGTAGCTGTAGCCAGGTTGGAAGAGTAACGGATTAGCAACCTGAGGGTTGCTAGTTCGAATCCCACCAAAGACCTTCGTGTGCAATGGGGCTGGTGCACAATATATCTATCGTGACCCCAAATGTCCTCACGTTGGCGTGGTGTGGAAGTTTGGAGAGTGTGGTACCAGCTAAGGTGTTGACCTCGTCATCTGAAAGTCATTCCTAATTACGTGGTGATGTCCTCGGATTTTTCCTTTCGGGTTTGATCCCGGACCATCGCCAATAGGTCGCCGTGTTGCTCCAGTGCTACGTTAATTAAAATACGTACATACGAACGGATTGATCCGGGACCAGAGCCAATATCCCGTTGTGTTGCCGTGCGACGTTAATTAACTACCTACCTACCTACTCGCCATGACAATATCATTACACCTCTGGGGGTCCTCATTTATAATTAAGCCCCTGACCCCTCTATATAGCGCCCATCTAGTTGGGGTAAGGGAGTTCAAGTTTGATTTCTTCGGAATAGGGTATTTTCGTCAGGAATATGTAAGTATGCAAAGTTCCAACATCGGGAATGAGGTTCAAAACCAATCATAAGATTTGAATGTAACAGACAGAGCAGGTAAAGAAGTAAAAAAAACTAAATTTCTACTTTCCTCTGAATTAAGTGAATGTAACCCGAAAAGCAATTATCTGTATTTATACTCTTTTTTTCATTAAAAAATGTAGTCGAGAAAATAAGATTACACAATGTAATGAGTGATCAAACCTAGATACAAAAGTAAACCTTTATAAATACAGCGTTTTTTATGACATTTCTGTAGAAAATTTCTTTTAACTACAGTGGAGAAACGTTGATTGGACTTAGTAAAATCAATTTTGTTAAGATGAATCGATTATACTCAGAGAAATGGTTAAATTTATAAGCGTAAAATCCTATCTATATATGGCGATGCTCTTGTTGAATTAGTTAAATGTTTATTTTATTTCATAGCAAAATGCAAGCCTCATTTAAGTGTACAGAAAATATTTTTAAACGTAGTTTTAACTTTCTTAGCTTCTACAATTTATTTCGGGCGCAAATATGTATACATAATATATCCATCCATATAATCCATTTCATATTCATTACACTCTTACTGTAAGACAAACTACAAAAGCCTTTTCTGAAATGACTTCTGAAGAAATCGATTTTGAGTTTTGGAGTGATTACGAATGCCCCTTAAGTTCATTTTCAGTAAAAATGAGGAACTTTCAGCGTATAGTCTTGCACTCAGTTTTCCAATTAATATTTATTATTTGTGCTAACCCTTCACCATGGATTCGATGCTTTCGAATTACATTATCATTGTGAGAGGATGGCAAATTAAACTGTTACGGCATTCGTGGTTAATTTATTTTGAAGCACACATTTTTCTATTCAGCCGCACGTGGAATAACGGAGCTTGTTTAAAATAAATGTCATCAATGTAGACAAAGCAAACTCAATAAATGGATTACACTTTTTACAAAATCACTGCTTTCAATGAATGTTTCACATGTACTTAAGTTGTATACGAACAGTTTCAACTTCAAGTAAGCAACCTAGACCTTCTACCACTTCAGACAAAAAATTTATATTTTTCAAGTCTTAGTTTACATACTTCCTTACTATGATACTATTCCAAGATAAGCAAAGTCTTATTTAAAATGTGCTTTCCTCCAACAGAAAAATTTAGTTTTAAATCGAATCCTTAAGGTTCTTTTTCAATTTAGAGACTCAGTTTCTATATGGAAACCACGTACCTATTTAGAATGATAGATGTAGTTACTTGACTATGGAGTACAGCTTTCAATAATACTCATGAAACATGGAAAACCAATGTAAATTAAATTGATTTTAATCGTCTTGTAATGAAAATATGTCAAAATGTAGAAATATCTTTGAACTACAACGTATGGCTACCCGTTTTGATTTAACGTAACATATCTTATTTTATAATAACTTTATTTAAACTTTACCAGTCATTTTAAAATAAGAAGTTATACACCTTACTTTAAAAGTTTCCATTCATTTTTTTTGGAACAGAATTCTACAAACTATAACGTATTTAACCAAAGACTTAAGGAAAGTTCGTCGAAATATACATATATAACCAAGAAATTATTCATGTCTAGTGGTATTTGGCAGAAAATAAAAATAATTCATTACAATATAGCTCCTAAATAATATATATGTAATATGGAAAGTAATGGAACACATAAATACAAACAGAAACGAAATTATGGTCATTGAAAAGTGTCGAATTCTGAAAAAGAAAGATCTCAGCAAGCGTGTCGAATTTCGACGTCATGAGAATATTCTGAAAAAGAGAAATTCGGAAAAAGACGCTTGAAAAATATTGATAGACAATAATGAATTATTTACTCAAAGAACACAAATTTACAAAACTTGGAAATGCTCAAATATGACCGCAGCATTTCGGTCTTAACTCAAATAAACAAACACTTAATTCTAAATCTAATTTATAAAATAAACATTAATTCTGGCGTTGATAGATACCGAATTGCAAAATTACGCTTTTATCACGAATGAGGTTTTAGTTTTGGCTTTTCGTGTTCCATTACAAAATGCAGGATGTGTAAAATTAAGTATTTTAATATCCATTTTTCTTCATTCAAATATTCCTAAATTATTTATATTGTGGAAATAAAAAATCAGTTCAAAGATAATTAGAATTTTAAATTGTTTAAATATAACATTTCGGAAAAAATTATTTTTCGAGCAATACTGGTAAAACAATTTTATTAGAAAATCTTATTTTCGATCAATACTGGTAAAATAAACTGAGTTGCGTATCGCAATCGCTTTATGCTCAATCTTTTTCCTATGGCAATTTCGAATTGATTTAGCCCCCTCTGCACACCTAGGTTAAAGAGAACGGGGATTTATATGTAGCTTGCGTTGCTTGCAGGGTTCCAAAGTATAAGTGTACCAAATTTGGTGTGGATTGGTCAAGCGGTGTAGATTTGTATAGAGAACCTACAGACAGACGCCAATTCTGCTTTATATGTATAGATATAAGGAAGAGTATATATATATATATATACTATATACTATGTATATATATATACTATATATATATATATATAATAAAAACAATCAAATTACAAAATATACAAAACATTAAAACGTAAAATAATAGAAATGCAAACCAGCAAAATGCCAAAAGATCAAAAAGTCAAAATATTAGAAATGCAGACCAGCAAAATGCCAAAAGATCGAAAAGCAGACAAGTAAAAAGCCAAAAAGCCAAAAAAGTTGGGGGTAAAAAATAGTCAAGCAGAAGGCAGAACTGTCTTGATTTAAAATTTTTGGATTTCTCTTTGTTTTGGTTTGTAATTTTGAATTATATATACATATATATATATATATATATACTCTTCCTTTCATTGGTATGTGAAAGGAATTTGAGTTTCCGGGATACAAAGACGGTTACATAAACTCAAACCTTAATGATGAGATACACTTTTAGGGGAAATGCCCCATAAAATTAGTTTCAGATGTTTCGGAAATGGAATTTCTCCGTTAGCATTAGGAAAATGATTTGTTGAGGAAACCTGCGATATTGATCTGGTATTCAAGTTTAGAAACCTGTGAAAAGGTACAAATGAACTAGGATATTTTCATCGCTCTTTCAATGGTACATAATTAAATTAGATTGCCCTGGAATGAGATAGTTTCTATACATTTGTAACATACACACCCAAGAGTGAGACACTAGACTACTGAAATCAGTGAATCATTTCATCTATTATACATCTGTTATAGAAGGTAACTCGTTAATATATCAATTCTATGAGCTTGAATGCCATTGAAGAGCAAAACTTTTATTTCGTGCATGCGTCATGTTTTTGATGTAATAATTGGATTATTAATATTTCAGTACAAACTGTCTATCAGTTACCGCTTCAATGTTTCAGCTGGAAATGTAGTAGGTTGGACCATTAGCGATAAACGGTTGAAATTCCATTTACATGCCATGTGCTGTTTTCACACTATAAAGTACAAGTTGATTATAAAAGCGAGTTTTTGATTTTAGCATTGTTTTATGGCAGATACGCCACACTTACTTGCTCTTCTTTCAAAATACTGATCTATCAAAATAATATTTTTTGTGAAAAAGGATGACGGATACGCCACTTAATTGCATAAATAATATAATAATCATCATATTACTTATAAACTGCAATGTATTGTTTAATTCAAACATAATGAATTAATTAAATATTGCGATAATATTTATTATTTCTTTCGAAATACTATAGATCTATCAAAATAATATTTTTTGTGTAATAGGATGACATATATGACACTCAATTGCATAAATAATATAATAATCACCATATAACTTATATATTGCATTGTATTGTTTAATTAAAAAATAATTAATTAATTAAGTATTGCAATTATATTTATTATTTCTTTCGAAGTATTGTAGATCTATCAAAATAATATTTTTGTGTAATAGGATGATTTTGAAATTCTTTTGAACTAAATTAAATCTTTCTCCTCGTTCTGTGTTACCTTTATATTTATCAAACCTTTTATTCAAAAAATATTGACGTAGAACTGTCTTATGGCACTATACAGTTTAGAGGTGTACCCAACGTAATTTTGAGACCGATTTCAACTCGCAATAAGTCCGGGGTTATGGGGTCAACGGCGCTAGTATCATTTGATAAAGTATCGTTGACATTTAGCGACAGTTATTAATGGTAAGGCCTGCGGGAAAATGACAGTTCGTGACAGCGAGATAAAGTGGATGCACAGTTTTGGGATCTGTACCACAAGTATGGTTTTGTGTTCGTTTTCAATGCCTTTGAAGTAATTGAACACTGATTTATAGAAAGTTGATTAATTATCGAAGACGTTCAAATTTCAAATCCAGGCATGTAACTATTTATTATCAAAATTGTTTTATTGCAAATGTTAAAAATTGTAATTAAGATATCGTGCTTACAGAAGAAAATCAGTAACTGAAGAAAAACAAATTTTACAGTTCAGCTATTTAAAGGGTAATTATTATTAGGTGAACAAATAAAAAAATATAAGAATTTTTATAGTGATATTTTTTCAAACATATTACTGGATGACAATGTATTTCTCATCATCATGAAAATGAGCATTTAGTGTCGCAAAAAAATCAATTAATGAGTTTTCTCTCTAAGCCAAAGATATGGTTGTAATCTAGCATTAATATATCTTAAAAAACTACAAAAACGTTTCGTACACCACTCTAACAAATAAATCAGTTTTTAACCACCCCATTTGTATCCCAAATTATTATTGGGTGAGAAGTCCTTCAACGATTCATCTCACTTAAATACTTAACAGCAAGTCCGGGATAAGTTCAATTTGATGAAATTGTTCCGGAAGAATTCCCTCTTCTTCATTAGTGTCCGGAACGCACGTACGGCGAATAAAACGTCCAACGTTTTGGGCCCTGTTCCAGATTCGACAGTTCCGGATTTCTTTACGCCCTCCCATAATCATCTGAAGATTACCTTAATGGAAGGGACAGAAGGCTCTCCTAATGGAAGCAGCGACGAAAAAATTCCCGGATGAAAATGTCATATGTCTGTCCGTCTGGTTATTCTTTGTCCTGCTGCTTTGTCGCTTCTCTGCCACGCACGTGTTTCGCATAAGGCTAATTTAATCGCCCGCATTAGCGAGGTTGCCCTGGATTCTTTGAAAAGGGGAGATTGGAAATAATGGCATTAACACACGCCCAGCAAATTGGGGGGAATTATTTGTCCGTGTTGGTGTTTTCTTTGAATCTGTTAATTGAATAATGGGAATTTGCTTTTTTCGAAAATATCTTTGAAATTTCAGTCGTAATTGTGAAGGGGAGGAAAGAAACGATTGCTGGGAATGGGGTAGAGATTGCATTTGGGGATGCGGAAGAATTTGAGTTGGCTAATTTGAAAGAAAAACAAAGTGGTTTAAGTAAGTTTCAAACTGAGTGTGATCTCATTTTAATTGTTTGCACAAAGTGAATGCCTTTAAAATGTATCTTTAGAAGCAGTAAGTAGTCTGTGTTTGATATTTAGATGAAGTTAGCCGATAAATGCGCGGTGATTGAAATACAAAGAAAGGAAATATTGTTTAGCAGTAACCTTGATTTACTCATAAAATTATACCCGTTTTTAGCAATAATTTCAATAACAAAATATTATGTACAATCTGTTAAAGAATGCACAGAATTCCTGTTTGAACTGAAGATACTAAGATAATTGGAAGAGGCTAATAGGCAAGAATAAGGAAGCAGCTTAATTAAATTTAAAACTTTGAGTGGGCTTTAGTGTTTAACGTTTTCAAAGCGAAGATCCTTAAAATTTCTCATTAGGCTTATTTACGTGGTTTCTGTTTTTGAAGTTTCGATGAAGTTCATGAGCGATACTTTGCTAGAATTGAAATAAATTGTGTTAAGACATACTTATTTTAGATTAATTATACAGCTTAATGCTATCATTTCAACAGTAATATTATAGGATTAAACTTCTAATTTTCTCTTCGTATGAGGGTGGTTATGAGAAGAAAATTAGTGTGAAAGTTTATGGCATGTAGTCAAATTTATTTCATTCATGTGGTTTAGTTAAAAACATTGGTTTTGAAGACATGTATATTTGATAATTGACCGGATTTCTTTATACCATCTATAATCATCTGAACATTGCCTTAATGGAAGAGACAGAAGTCATCGCTTTATGTTCTGGGAAGCGACGAAATATACCGTTCTAACCCCCTATCTATTTAGCTATACAGGAAAGTTACAGTTTGGTGTGAAAGCAAAAAAGTTTTAAATACAGGATGGCCATAAAATAACTTTCGCGCTTTGGAGGCATCTATAGCTAAATCAAATTAATTAAATGGAACCAGATTCGGTATTGGGACGCTTGAAGACATGGGAAATCGAATTCCACCAAAATAATTTAGTACCTATTAGTTTGTTTATATAGGGGGATATTTGGCATCGTTGGATTAAAAAACAGTCGAACATTTACATTAGACGCAGATAAAATGGGTTATGGAAAGTTTCGATTGCGTAAACAACAAACGCGCCACTAATTCCAGCTGGATATGTGGCACTTTGCAATTAAATGGAACTGCAATCGACAAATTAATAGAGATTCAACTACCAGAAAACACTCTTTTATTCACCATAATCAGGTTGCCCTTGACCAGATAGTTTAATTTTAATGTGCTGATCTTTCTCTGCTATGACTTTCTGTGCTGACCTACTCATTACTGTCATCTATAGAGCATGCCGCACACCAGATGCCCAATTTGCTGTACACAAAGTTGTACAATAAGAAAGTTCAGCATATTTAAATTGACGTTCGTGATCAAGGGGAACCTGATTCTGGTGAATAAAAGATTGTTTCCTGCTGAAAAGATTGATTCCGAGTTGAATCTCTATATTAATTTGTGTATCTATTGCCAGGTTTTTTTAAATTGCAACGCGTCTCATATCCATATTGAATTAGTGGCGTGGTTGTTGTTTACGCAGTCGAAACTGCATACGTAACTTTATCTGTGTTTAATGCAAATGTTCAACAGTTTTGACTCCAACTACGCTAAATTCCCCCCTATCGGCCATTTTTGGTTCTGGACTTTTTTTCACGGAATACATCTCCCCATGTCTTCAAGAATTTCAATACCAAATTTTCTTTCATTCCGCTTAATCGATTTAGCTATAGATGTCTTCAGAGAGCGAAAGTTATTGTATGGCTACCTTGTACTTTGTCAGCAGCATAAAAACTACTCATTACTACTATTTTTATTCACGACTTTATATTCAGTAAACGATAAATAAATGAATATAAATCGAATATTAAAAGGTCCACTATTACAAACTTCTAAAATGTGGAATGTTTTCCATAGTAACTCAATCTTATATTAAGTATTGGTAAAACGAAACTTTTCCTTAAATTCACCTCTGGGAATAGACTCTTCAAACTCACAATTGGTAGAATTATTTTACCACCATTCCGATACATATATCCACATTGCAAAGAATGCAAAGAAAGTTATATTCAGGTCAAATCTCAAGGGAAAGGAGGTATTAGAGTAAAAGAATTGCAAAAAGTCAAACTGCAAAACAAATGTCATATCCTATAAAACTAGAAGCCGAAACAATTGATAAGCAGTTGAATGTGGATAAAAAACCGTTAGTTGCTTATTCAATCATCTGCATCGCCCAATAAACAAAGAAAAAAATGGTTTTTAGGAGGATATCAAAAAGAAAACAATCCCCTCAAAAAATCAATCATGTAACAAGGGAGGAAAGCCCTTCCAAATAACTGTATCTTTCTCATAAACTTATTTTTTGGCATTTGTTAATGAATTTCTTCCGATGCTATCCAAGGGCAGGCGGAAATAAGTTTGGCCGGATAAAATAAAAAAAAGCATAGAACAATCATCATCGGATTCAAAAGAGTGGAAAGAGCAATAAATCGATCATCAGTGCTTACTGCGCATGAAATTCTGTGCTGCGAAGGGCCTCTTCGGTTTCTCGCAATTATTTTTTTATCAGTCTCGGCAACTTGGGTAAGCGTTTTATCTTAACGAGAGTGACGTCGGGCGGTTTGCGAAAATTAACGCAACAGATAGATTATTTGTGGTAGTGGTACTCCGGCAATTGCTGCAATTTGGATAGAGGCGGTGGAATTTTTAGCGATGCGAGCTATGCGTGAAGCCCATTAAATTAAACTAAGATAACGACTTTAAGCGTTACATTCGAGCTTGAAACAGTTTTTTCATTTTTGCCTGATGCAATGTGTAAGTTTTATTAATCCTCCTGGTGGTTGTCTCGACGAGGTATCTCGACATAGGCACAAAACTGACCAGATCCTGATGAACGAGATATCTCGTTATTAAATGAAAACTGACGAGATCTTGATCCCGTCGTCATACAAAATATCACCAACATCTTGATGACAAGATATCTCGTCAAAGTCCACGGTTAGAAGAGTAACGGATTAGAAATCGGAGGGTTGCGAGTTCCAATCCAAACAAAGACCTTCGTATATACGGGGCTGGTGCACTTTAAATCCGTCGTGGCCTCAAATGTCCTCACTTTGGCGTGGTGTGGAAGTTTGGAGAGTGGGTTGCCAACTTAGGCGTTGACCTCGTCATCAGACCGTGATTCAAAATTACGTGATGTTGTCCTTACAATTCTTTCCCTTGGGATTGATCCCAGACCGTCACCAATAGCCCTTGTGTTGCTCCAATGCGACGCTATTTAATTGCAACTACCATTATCATCACAATAAATAAAACGAAAAAAAATTAAACTGTACAGCAAAATTTAAGGGTAAGTTAATAATTCTCCAAAGTAAATTTTGGAAGCCAGTTCATCAGTTCTATTTGGGGAAAGTTGTCTATCCTTGACCTAGACTGTAGTAGTAGAAAAGAGTTGTGAGCCTCTATGGAGGTCAGAAGAAACTGGTAAGGTAAAATGAACATTTATGATTTCATTGACAAATAACAATTTGGAGAGGACAATTCTGAACCTGCTGGAATCGGTCTTAACCATTTGGACTAGCCGGAGTGAAACTTTAAAGCTTTCTGAGGTGTTCACATGAAGATACCCGTACTGATACCACTACCGAGTTTTCCAACATGACTTCTAACCAGTTTTGATCTTATTGGCCAATAGAATCTTTCCTGGGAATCTTTGAACCAATAGACGGGGTTATTTAGTCAGCATTTGAATTGTGGAAGAGAAGTTATACTACGCTGATACGAAATTTCGTCACGTCCAGTGAGTTTAAAAGTGCAATATGGTACACACGAGGGTTTTTAAGGTGAGACACAAACGGACTTACAAATAATAAAATATTCTCCCCCTTTATCCCTCTGAATACCGTGACCGGCCCAGCCGGAAAGTTTCGAGTCCCCTTGTTACGAAAGGCTTGGATTCTTTCAGACCTCAAACTCCTGAAGAATAGCCGCAGCCCATTACGATTTCCATCCCCTATTTTCTGTGCTACAAAGAGACCCGCGCTTGAATAGCCTTATATCCCCGTTGAGAAAGATGTCAGGGTTATCGACGGGGAGCCTCGCAAATTATTTATCCTCGAGCATCTAGTTTATGAGAGGTTGAGTAAATGAAAAGAGATGCACTTAAAAGTCACCGCCGCCCTTTCAGTTTATCCGGGAAGTATCTGTCCCTTCTAGGCAAACCCATGACCCGACAATAGAAACCGGCACATTAGGTGATAATGGGACGACACATATTCCCTCTCCTCCTGGGGGAAAGCATTGTAAAGGCCGTTTAGGCCGGTTTCAGTAAGCTGCCTGTAAAGCCGTTGGGGCGGCTGCCATAACGAAAGGAGGAAACGATATTCTGCTCCGAACTATGCAGAGGGTTAAAATGATTATTATTCATCGCATTTGTGATACTGAGATGCTGAAAATGCAATCGAGTGACTTGCCAAGTTAAGCCACAAATCATCAAAGATGTTACAAAATACTGCCCTTTATAATTAGTTTTACGAAAATACCTCTTATAACTGTAATATTTTTTGCTTTAAAACAATTTTAAAAATACAAATAAATATTAAAAATATAGTAAATGGAAGATTCGGTGTTTTACAGTGTTTGCAATGAACTCATATTTTAAATGAATGTACATTGGAATTCGTTCAGTTGGGTGTTGCTTTAGCTTCGAGAATTTCATTTTCAAAGAACTATAAAATTTCGTTGCAGGTTTTGTAGCATACCATGGTTTTGTTTTTAGCAAGAAAAATTTTTTGGAGAAACCACAGAAAAAGCGCAATATTGATAAGAAAGTATTTTTGAAATGACTAAATTGGCCTAATGTTTTAATACTTTTTATTGTCTGATCGAATAATTTCAAAAGTTATTAAAATTATCTGCAACATATATTAAGGAACGAATGTTTTATTCAGGTTTCTTATTTATATACCTAAGGAATCAACCACAGTAAACACAAACGTCTGCAGAGTACATTAAAATCCAAATAAGGTAATTGATACGTTTCTTTCTATGCTTTAGAAATCACATGTTGAATCGATAGTTTTTATTCCGAGTTGGAGCTATTAGGGGTTGTAAACTATTCGGGGGTATCAAATATTATTTCATACAGTTTTCAGAGCAATTAGTGCCAGTTAAAAAGGAGTTTAAATTTTTTTGTTTTTTTAAATTATAACTCTAAAATCATGATTGAATTTAAATCGGCTACACAATTAAATCTTTTTACACACCCTTTACGTAATTAAATTGAAAATTTTTTAAACCAAAATGGTAATTAAGCAAATGTGATCTTTCTGTGAGTTTAATTTATGCATCGTGAATTTAAAAGTATCGTTCAGATGACGAGTCTGATACAATTAAAGAAAGCATTAAAAGATCTGCGGATCTGATTTGGTACATCGGAGCCGATTTAATTTTAAGTAATTTCTATTACTTAATTTATCCTGTTTACAATTCTTCTGTAAATTGAAATGCAAAATATTTCCTACCCCTATATTTGTGTAATTCCTTGCAATTTTATATCGAATAGTTTAATATATTAAACTATTCGATATAAAATTGCAAGGAATTACACAAATATAGGGGTAGGAAATATTTTGCATTTCAATTTACAGAAGAATTGTAAACAGGATAACCTATACTAGTTTAATATATTAAACTATTCGATATAAAATTGCAAGGAATTACACAAATATAGGGGTAGGAAATATTTTGCATTTCAATTTACAGAAGAATTGTAAACAGGATAACCGATAATAGTTTAATATATTAAACTATTCGATATAAAATTGCAAGGAATTATACAAATATAGGGGTAGGAAATATTTTGCATTTCAATTTACAGAAGAATTGTAAACAGGATAACTGATAATAGTTTAATATATTAAACTATTCGATATAAAATTGCAAGGAATTACACAAATATAGGGGTAGGAAATATTTTGCATTTCAATTTACAGAAGAATTGTAAACAGGATAAATTAAGTAATAGAAATTACTTAAAATTAAATCGGCTCCGATGTACCAAATCAGATCCGCAGATCTTTTAATGCTTTCTTTAATTGTATCAGACCCGTCATCTGAACGGTACTTTTAAATTCACGATGCATAAATTAAACTCACAGAAAGATCACATTTGCTTAATTTTCAACCGTAATGAATTTGTTTAAGGTAATCAAATACGGCCAAGCGAGAAAGGTTCTGTTGATCTAACGACAGATACTCGCACACATCGACAAATCCGATTCCAAAGTAAACGGTAAACCCGGCCGTAGAAATTAAACAGATTCCGAGAATTCCGTAAAAGACCCACAAAGTCAAACAAAGGCAATTGAAAACAGGCCTCAAAGAAGTGGAAAGCAGCAGCCATATTGACGAAAAACGAATAGGGACGAAATAAAGGGATTCCGGATAATTCATGGTGATTCGAAAACCAATTGTATTTACACAATTCAAGCCAAAAATCACGATCGTTGCAAATTGTGATCACCCATGCCAAAAATCTTCAGCATTTTCCCGAATAAAAGCAATTAATTTGAAATGCGCATGATTGGAAGCGATCTCTCAAATTGAATCTATTCCTGTCTATAAAATCGTACTAGACAAACCGAGTGGATTGGTAGGTAGTTAATTAACGTCGCACTGGAGGAACACAATGGGTTTTGGAGACGGTCCGGGATCAATATCGAAGGGAAAGATCGAGGACAACACATCGTGATTTTGAATCGCGGTCAGATGATGAGGTGAACACTCCAGTCTCCAAACTTCCACACTACGCAAACGTGAGGACATTTGAAGCCATGACAGATTTTACGTGCTCCAGCCCCGCGATCTTTTTGGTTGGTACGCGGCGATCTTTTTGGTTGGACAGAGTTTCGAACTCGCAACCCACCGGTTGCTAATCCGTTCTTCTTCTAACTGGGCTACCGTGGTCCCGCAAACCAAGAGGGATTCTTCTGATCCCCGTATACTTTGAGCAGTACAGCCCTGACCAGTTAGTCCTCTCGTAGCAGAAAATAACCTCAACGCGACAACACAAAATAATGTCCTCAGTAGCCTGAACTGGTAATAAAATAGCTTACTCAACAAATCAGAATTAAATTAATTTATTAATTTTTAATATATATTTTGCATTTTTTGAGTCAAATTCACCGATTATTTCCTTTCTTCTTTATCCCTCCCAGTGGATGACTCGACGAGGTATCTCGTCATTTGAAAAACTGACCAGACCTTGCTGGACGAGATATCTCGTAATTAGACGAAAACATGATCACGATCATTAGAAGAAAAGTGACCATATCTTGATCACGATCATTAGAAGAAAAGTGACCAGATTTTGATCACGTCAACATAAAAAATTCGGCAACATCTTGATGACGAGATATCTCGTCGAAACAACTTGGAGGGTTACCCCTTCTGGTGGTTGTCTCGACCAGGTATCTCGTCATTAGCAAAACTGACCGGATCTTGGTCTCGTCATCATTAGAAATGTCGGCAACACCTTGATGACGAGTTATCTCGTCATTAGCAAAATTGGTCAGATCTTGATGGAAGAGATATCTATTGGACAGCTCTTTGAGGGTTAACTGGTGGTTGTGTCGGCGAGGTATCTCGTCATTGGCGAAACTGACCAGATCTTGATGGACGAGATGTCTCGTCATTAGAAAAAACTGACCAGATCCTGATCTCGTCATCTTTAAAAAAGTTATTGTCTTGGTGAAGAGATATCTCGTCATTAGCAAAATTGGTCAGATCTTGTTAGACGAGATAACTCGTCGAAACTACTTAGAGGTTTAATTGTATCACTCAAATCATCTTAACGATATTTTTAAGTTCGAAACAAAGTACAAATTGAGCTCCAGGAAAGTTTATATTTGCTAATTTTCAACATCAACGAATTTATTTAAGGTAATCAAATACAACGAGGTTCTGTTGATCTGATACTCCGACACATCTACCAATTCAATTCCAAAGGAACGACTCACCGACCGTATAAATTAAACACAGATTCCGAGAATTCCATAAAAGATCCACAAAGTTAAACAAAGGCAATTGAAAATGGACCCAAAGAAGCGAGAACCTAAGGAATTTTGAAACAACAGATTACGCGAATCAAAAGCAGAAGCCATATTGGTAATGATGGAGGCGAAAAACGGAAGCGGGTCGAAATGAATGAAAAATTCCGGGTAATTCATGTGATTCAAAAGCCAATTGTTGTGTCCAGAACATCACGATCTTTCGGGGCCTCGGCATTTTTCGGAATAAAAGCAATTCCAATCGCGCATGAGTTGAAGTGATCCCTTCCAAATTGAATCTCTTCCAGTCGGCTGCATCGTGCCAGACAAACCAAGGGGCATTCTTCTGTCCTTAGTAGCTAAACTGGAAATAAAAAAGAGCCCTGATTGAATTAGGGCGCTGTAAAACCGATTGTGTTTTCCGCTTGTTTTGTTCTTCGGTACGGATCCCTTGTTTTTAATTTGCTTTTTTTCTTTCGGTTCATGCGGGCGGCTGAGTCGAAGGAAAATAACGCGGAAAATGGAAAAATACAGCAATGGTGTGTCCTTTTTTTAATTTGAATGTAAAAATGTAGATAGAATTTATGTCGTTTCTGTTTTTCTAGTAATTCGTATGATAGGTTGTTTTCCTCGGGAAAAAAGATTTTTATGGCTCTTTAAAAGAAGTTTTCGATGCATATGCTACATGGGCAAGCAGTTCGTTTTCGGGTATAATAGGGTTATTTGGAAAGCAAATTTATAGTATGCCATTTGTGGAGTGGGGAGGGTAAACTTATAAATTATAGTTAGCGTTGAAAATAATGCAAGAAGTAAATCATTAACATTTTTAAAAAAGCATTTTGTGCCTTTCTATTAGTTCTTATTGAATGTAATAAAAATACAGATGTGTTTCTACATTGATCATTGAAAGACTTAGTCAATGAATAATGCAGAAGGGCCTTGTTATTGGATGGTTCATTGAATAAGTTATTCAATGGACGCAGTATTAATTAACTTTTTTGATCTGTTCTCATTTCAGAACTGTGATTAACTCAAAGTCATAAACCACTTGCTGTTTGGTGCCAAATTTATTTGTACTAACATTCCATTGGATCATAGGGGTTACATTCTATTGGAACTCAGCTTTCATTCTCAAATATTCATTATCACAATAAAGCAACCAAAAATTACCACATTGGTCGAAGGCATTGTGGGGGATAGATGCTTACACAAAATCAGACGTTGTATGCAGAGAATGATAAACTGCTGGAGCTCTGATCAAATAATACATTCATATCCAAGGTTCGTCATCGACATGCCTGACAGGATCATCACATAAAATGAAACTGGATTTAAAAGTGATGGATGGAATATGGAGTTTTAAAGTGGAAATTCTGATATGCTCGTACCTGAAGCAGCCTACCGATTATATCTGATTCACTTTCCAACAATTCCAATAATTTTTAATTCGAAAACACTCCATCGCTTTGGTTTGTCGCTCTACAGCCATCTTTTGCAACACGAGGGCTACTTTGACCAGGAGCTACGGCTCAAAGTGGATTCCGAACCACAAGGAACATCCATTTTGAGACCGTGATTGACATTCCGTCGGGGCAAAGCTTTTATTCCCAAATTTGAACACAAAATGACTAAAATAGACGGTGTATGCAGAGTAATAAAAGCTGCGGAAGTTCCAATCAAATAATCCATTTCCATTCAAAGTTTGTTAACGACATACATGACATGATCTTAACACTGAACCGACACTAGATTTAAAAGCGATTAATGGATTATGGAATTATAAAGTGGGAATTCCACTTTTTCTGGACCTACCGATTGTGTCTGAATCACTTTCCAAAAAGTCGACATCCGTTTTACCGATCGCAGCAAGTTTTTAAATCATATTTTCAACTTAAAAACATCCCATCGATTTGGTTTGTCGCCCTACACTAATGCTTTGCAACACAAGGGTTAGTTAGACGGGGAGTTACGGCTTAAAGTGGCTTTCGAACTAGAAGGAAGATCCTTTCCAAAACCGTGATTGACATTCCGTCGGAACAGAGATTTTATTCCCAATTTCACCGCAAAGCGACTGACTAAAATAA
Source organism: Meta bourneti (assembly GCA_933210815.1). Classification (NCBI taxonomy): domain Eukaryota; kingdom Metazoa; phylum Arthropoda; class Arachnida; order Araneae; family Tetragnathidae; genus Meta; species Meta bourneti. The sequence continues at coordinate 14,318,463 of OW119929.1, forward strand.
ACGGTGTATACAGAACTGCTACTCAAAGTGGATTCCGAACCACAACGAACATCCATGCCATGATTGACATTCGATCGGTAGGCAGGTAGTTAATTAACGTCACACTGGAGCAACACAAAGGGCGACGCTCCGGGATCCATACCGAAGGGAAATATCCGAGGACAGCACCTCGTAATTTTGAACTGCAGTCAGATGACGAAGCAACAACTGAACTGCCACTCCACTCTCCAAACTTCCACACCACGCAAACGTTAGGACATTTGAGGTCACGACAGATTTAACGTGCAGCAGACCCGTGTGCACGACGGTCTTTGGCTGGACCGAGTTCGGAACTCTCAACCCTCTAGCTGCTAATCCGTTACTCTTCCAACCACGGTCCTCTGGCTACTAATCCGTTACTGTTCTAACACGACCCTCTGGCTACTAATCCGTTACTCTTTCAACGACTACCACGGCCCTCTGGCTTCTAATCCGTTATTGTTTTAACAGGGCTACCACGACCCTATGGCTACTAATCCGTTACTGTTCTAACAGGGCTACCACGACCCTCTGGCTACTAATCCGTTACTCTTCCAACCGACTACCACGGCCCTCTGGCTTCTAATCCGTTATTGTTTTAACAGGGCTACCACGACCCTATGGCTACTAATCCGTTACTGTTCTAACAGGGCTACCACGACCCTCTGGCTACTAATCCGTTACTCTTCCAACCGACTACCACGGCCCTCTGGCTTCTAATCCGTTATTGTTTTAACAGGGCTACCACGACCCTATGGCTACTAATCCGTTACTGTTCTAACAGGGCTACCACGACCCTCTGGCTACTAATCCGTTACTCTTCCAACGACTACCACGGCCCTCTGGCTTCTAATCCGTTATTGTTTTAACAGGGCTACCACGACCCTCTGGCTACTAATCCGTTACTGTTCTAACAGGGCTACCACGACCCTCTGGCTACTAATCCGTTACTCTTCCAACCGACTACCACGGCCCTCTGGCTTCTAATCCGTTATTGTTTTAACAGGGCTACCACGACCCTCTGGCTACTAATCCGTTACTCTTCCAACGACTACCACGGCCCTCTGGCTTCTAATCCGTTATTGTTTTAACAGGGCTACCACGACCCTATGGCTACTAATCCGTTACTGTTCTAACAGGGCTACCACGACCCTCTGGCTACTAATCCGTTACTCTTCCAACCGACTACCACGGCCCTCTGGCTTCTAATCCGTTATTGTTTTAACAGGGCTACCACGACCCTATGGCTACTAATCCGTTACTGTTCTAACAGGGCTACCACGACCCTCTGGCTACTAATCCGTTACTCTTCCAACCGACTACCACGGCCCTCTGGCTTCTAATCCGTTATTGTTTTAACAGGGCTACCACGACCCTATGGCTACTAATCCGTTACTGTTCTAACAGGGCTACCACGACCCTCTGGCTACTAATCCGTTACTCTTCCAACCGACTACCACGGCCCTCTGGCTTCTAATCCGTTATTGTTTTAACAGGGCTACCACGACCCTATGGCTACTAATCCGTTACTGTTCTAACAGGGCTACCACGACCCTCTGGCTACTAATCCGTTACTCTTCCAACCGACTACCACGGCCCTCTGGCTTCTAATCCGTTATTGTTTTAACAGGGCTACCACGACCCTATGGCTACTAATCCGTTACTGTTCTAACAGGGCTACCACGACCCTCTGGCTACTAATCCGTTATTGTTTTAACAGGGCTACCACGACCCTATGGCTACTAATCCGTTACTGTTCTAACAGGGCTACCACGACCCTCTGGCTTCTAATCCGTTATTGTTTTAACAGGGCTACCACGACCCTATGGCTACTAATCCGTTACTGTTCTAACAGGGCTACCACGACCCTCTGGCTACTAATCCGTTACTCTTCCAACCGACTACCACGGCCCTCTGGCTTCTAATCCGTTATTGTTTTAACAGGGCTACCACGACCCTCTGGCTACTAATCCGTTACTGTTCTAACAGGGCTACCACGACCCTCTGGCTTCTAATCCGTTATTGTTTTAACAGGGCTACCACGACCCTATGGCTACTAATCCGTTACTGTTCTAACAGGGCTACCACGACCCTCTGGCTACTAATCCGTTACTCTTCCAACCGACTACCACGGCCCTCTGGCTTCTAATCCGTTATTGTTCTAACAGGGCTACCACGACCCTCTGGCTACTAATCCGTTATTGTTTTAACAGGGCTACCACGACCCTATGGCTACTAATCCGTTACTGTTCTAACAGGGCTACCACGACCCTCTGGCTTCTAATCCGTTATTGTTTTAACAGGGCTACCACGACCCTATGGCTACTAATCCGTTACTGTTCTAACAGGGCTACCACGACCCTCTGGCTACTAATCCGTTACTCTTCCAACCGACTACCACGGCCCTCTGGCTTCTAATCCGTTATTGTTCTAACAGGGCTACCACGACCCTCTGGCTACTAATCCGTTATTGTTTTAACAGGGCTACCACGACCCTATGGCTACTAATCCGTTACTGTTCTAACAGGGCTACCACGACCCTCTGGCTACTAATCCGTTACTCTTCCAACCGACTACCACGACCCTCTGGCTTCTAATCCGTTATTGTTCTAACAGGGCTACCACGACCCTCTGGCTACTAATCCGTTATTGTTTTAACAGGGCTACCACGACCCTATGGCTACTAATCCGTTACTGTTCTAACAGGGCTACCACGACCCTCTGGCTACTAATCCGTTACTCTTCCAACCGACTACCACGACCCTCTGGCTTCTAATCCGTTATTGTTCTAACAGGGCTACCACGACCCTCTGGCTACTAATCCGTTATTGTTTTAACAGGGCTACCACGACCCTATGGCTACTAATCCGTTACTGTTCTAACAGGGCTACCACGACCCTCTGGCTTCTAATCCGTTATTGTTTTAACAGGGCTACCACGACCCTATGGCTACTAATCCGTTACTGTTCTAACAGGGCTACCACGACCCTCTGGCTACTAATCCGTTACTCTTCCAACCGACTACCACGGCCCTCTGGCTTCTAATCCGTTATTGTTTTAACAGGGCTACCACGACCCTCTGGCTACTAATCCGTTACTCTTCCAACGACTACCACGGCCCTCTGGCTTCTAATCCGTTATTGTTTTAACAGGGCTACCACGACCCTATGGCTACTAATCCGTTACTGTTCTAACAGGGCTACCACGACCCTCTGGCTACTAATCCGTTACTCTTCCAACCGACTACCACGGCCCTCTGGCTTCTAATCCGTTATTGTTTTAACAGGGCTACCACGACCCTATGGCTACTAATCCGTTACTGTTCTAACAGGGCTACCACGACCCTCTGGCTACTAATCCGTTACTCTTCCAACCGACTACCACGGCCCTCTGGCTTCTAATCCGTTATTGTTTTAACAGGGCTACCACGACCCTATGGCTACTAATCCGTTACTGTTCTAACAGGGCTACCACGACCCTCTGGCTACTAATCCGTTACTCTTCCAACCGACTACCACGGCCCTCTGGCTTCTAATCCGTTATTGTTTTAACAGGGCTACCACGACCCTATGGCTACTAATCCGTTACTGTTCTAACAGGGCTACCACGACCCTCTGGCTACTAATCCGTTATTCTTCCAACGACTACCACGGCCCTCTGTCTTCTAATCCGTTATTGTTTTAACAGGGCTACCACGACCCTATGGCTACTAATCCGTTACTGTTCTAACAGGGCTACCACGACCCTCTGGCTACTAATCCGTTACTCTTCCAACCGACTACCACGGCCCTCTGGCTTCTAATCCGTTATTGTTTTAACAGGGCTACCACGACCCTATGGCTACTAATCCGTTACTGTTCTAACAGGGCTACCACGACCCTCTGGCTACTAATCCGTTATTCTTCCAACGACTACCACGGCCCTCTGTCTTCTAATCCGTTATTGTTTTAACAGGGCTACCACGACCCTATGGCTACTAATCCGTTACTGTTCTAACAGGGCTACCACGACCCTCTGGCTACTAATCCGTTACTCTTCCAACCGACTACCACGGCCCTCTGGCTTCTAATCCGTTATTGTTTTAAATACGTATACGTTCGGAGATCAATTTTCAAAATAATCATATTTTCTCAATTTTTTTTGTGTTTTTCATTTCATTTTAACTTATAACAACAATGTAACACAACAGAGGACAAAAAATTTCTTAATATTTTGAATTAATGGCTTAAAACTGTCAAAAAAAGTTCAAAAAGTGATAGTTACGCAAAACGTGAAATTAAAAGAACAAAACATTATTTTACAAATAATGACACTTAAAAACACTTAAAAGACAGTATTGCTGGACTTGAACTATCATCTAAGCATTATCTTTAAATTTAGTGGAGATATGTGCAAACGCATTTCAAAATTCTGAAAAATGCTCAAAAATCGAAAAAAAGATGTGAATTTCATACTTTAAAATCCCACAAAGTAATAAATTGCCAACATAAATTTATAATAATAGTTCAAGTCCTAAATTTGTTAGTTAGGAACATACACAGAAAATTTCATGGTATTTGAATGAAAACTTTTGGATATATTGTGTTTTGCGGAAAGTAACATATTTGAAAATAGTGGTTTTGAGAAAAAGCAGAAAACGTAATATAATCACAAAATTCCTTTTAAAAATTGAGAAATACCTACTTAAAATCCACCTGATTGGTAAGAGACACCCTCTGTCTTTTCAGATTGGGTAGAATTTTTCTTTCTGGTGGCTTTTAGAATTTTTCTTCGTCGCTTTGCCATAGGGGTGCCATGTCGTATTGATTCGTTCATGCGAAGTTTGTCAAAGTGATGGTAACGTTCCTCAGTGTATGTCCCCAAATTTTTAAAACCAAGTTTTTGTAGCACTTTGAGGCAACCCCGAAACCCGTCATTGAACTGAATTACTGCGTCCAATGCACCCAGACGTACTGTTTTCAACACCACGAACACATTTTTAGGAATCCTCTGCCAAATGGAAGCGTTAAAACATTCATTGGCGTTTTGTGTCTTGCCGTGAAGACATTTGCTTAGAAGTTCTCGAGAACAAAGTTTCATGTATACTGGTTTTACAGCAGCTAATACACATTTGGGGAGGCCTGTACATTTTTGCTCTGGAGTTTTACCTTGTGATATAGCTCTTTGATGAAAACACCAACTTTTTTCACCAGTCGGACACTGTCCGTGCATAGGATTCACTGTAGTTGATGCACAGTGAAAGAGTACAGCAATAACATTTTGTTGCATCTTGTCAATATCACCCACATTGTCACGAATAGCTATGCCGTAGTAATTTTGAAGTCGGTCTATAAAAGTATTTGTCAGTTTTCCCTTTCCCGAAAGTCCTTTTGTTGTTTTTTTCAGCTGTCGAAGGTGTGTGCCCACTCTTTTTTGTATATGCCCGATGCATTCAAGTTTGGTGACACTGTCCTTGCCATAGGTGTCTTTCACTTCAGTAAAACCTTTCGAATCACCATCGCCGTAATATTGGACATATTTAAGGCCTCGTGAAATTTCCGACCGTTTGAAGATTCGTGATGCACCGACAGTCTCCATGTGATGTGCGGATCCTTTATAATTACATTGGCACACATGATCTGCCTTTTTTTGTTCGTATTCTTTTTCTGGGAGTTTCTGAAGTTTTTTGCAGGTTGGGCAATAAGCAGACAGCACCGCAACATCTAAAACCTTTCCGGTATCAATGCTTATTGCAGAGACACAACCGTTCAGCGAAGAATGGCCCCTGCGCTGCCAAGTGCCATCAACAGATATACCGCATTCCTGAGTTTGATTAGAAGCATTCCCTTTCAACAGCTTAACTTCTTCTGCGGCATTTATCATCGAGGCTTGGGAGACTTCTTGAACAGCTTCTAAAAGCTTCTTTTCATGAGCAGCATAAGAGTTTCTGCTTGGTGGAGGTGGCAGATTTAACGTTGAACAGAGTCATTCACACCTTTGCCAAGTTGTCGCAACCCGTAGACTAAACGAGTGTTTATTTCTGGCAAGTGTCCTATCTTTTTTGAAGAGGAAAACCCTTTTATAAATGCACAGTTTTGGCATTGAAGGCAAAAATGGGAGCACAAACCAAATCGGCTATCTTCCTTCAACAACAGTCCAACATTCAAACAAGAAGGGCAGCAAACTGTAGAAAAAACGTCCGCCAATATCTCAGTATCAAATACTCGGTTTCCTGATAATTCTGCTGAGTCTTTAACACAGTCATTTGGAAGCACTTCAAGTTTCGTTTCACTTGCCGTGAGCGATCGAGTTTCTTTCGAAAAGCGATTCCCATGAAACTGTCTCTTGCGTTTCCGAGCTGTAGTCTTACCCATAATTTGTAAATTACGTGAAAAACTACCGAAGATTCTTAAAAAGGTAATTAGAATAACATCTGAACTTGTTTTAAATGTAAGAATTCAACAAAGAAAAGCATACGCGCAAAACAAAATTCAAATGTAAATACCAAACATGAAGCCAATTTTGGCTTACTAAAAACACAGATAAAATCATTGCCAGACGCTTTAATTTTAAAAAGTCTCAAAATACTAAAATAAATGTTTCGACATATTTTAAAGTATTAAAACAATATTTTTTTCGGTGTTTTTGTAACTAGTTTCGAAACGGAGAAGCAACTTCCGGTATGCAGACGGATACTTCCGGTTTAAAATATAGCTGACATGTATTACTAAAAAATTCATAACTTGCGTTCTAATTGACCTAGAGACAAAATTTAAAGTGATTTAGAAAGCTTAAAGTTCAAACAATATTTCTGCATCAATATCAAAAAATCAGTTTTTTGACCGAAAATCGATAAATAAACGTATACGTATACCTTAACAGGGCTACCACGACCCTCTGGCTACTAATCCGTTACTGTTCTAACAGGGCTACCACGACCCTCTGGCTACTAATCCGTTACTCTTCCAACGACTACCACGGCCCTCTGGCTTCTAATCCGTTATTGTTTTAACAGGGCTACCACGACCCTATGGCTACTAATCCGTTACTGTTCTAACAGGGCTACCACGACCCTCTGGCTACTAATCCGTTACTCTTCCAACCGACTACCACGGCCCTCTGGCTTCTAATCCGCTACTGTTCTAACAGGGCTTCCACGACCCTCTGGCTACTAATCCGTTACTCTTCCAACTGGGCTACCATGGCCCTCTGGCTGCTAATCCGTTACTATTCTAACAGGGCTACCGCGGCCCTCTGACATTCCATCGGAGCTAAGCTTTTATTCCCAAATGTGACCACAAAGCGACTAACTGAAATGGACGGTGTAAGCAGAAAAATATAAGCTGCGGAAGCTCCAGTCAAATAATCCATTTCCATCCAAAGTTCGTCAACGACATACGTGACAGGATCCGCACACGGAACCGACACTAGATTTAAAAGTGATTGATGGCGCAGTAGTTTTAAAGTGGGAATTCCTCTCTGTCCGGTGCTACGATAACGACTGATCCTGTTTCCATCAGTGTCGGCACGCACCGGTGAGTCCATCTCACCGGTCACCGAGGGCTCTCAAATGACCACTCCACGAGCTGCGAATCAAGTCGACCCCCCGCGTGCGTCATCTGTCCCGCGCATATGATACGTGCTGAATGTCCGAGTTAATTAGGTACTGCGCGCAGTGTTGTTTATGTTTCGCGTTAATTGTACCATTACTCATTTCGGAAGGCTTGAGTTCAGATGCGGCTGTTCTGGAATTGAATTCACGCTTGGGACTTATTTTCGGAGAGATCACTTGTAAAATGCTTGTTGCGTTTGAGTGTGCTGGGCTTTAACGTAATCCGAAACGCGATTTCACAGTGTAGAACTTAGCTAAAATTGTGAAGTTTTAACTGAGGTTAGCTTTCGTAAGTGAAGGAACTTATAGTAATGGTTTCATTAGCTAATAATGGAAATTTTTTCCTTTGGACGTATCGACGGAGTTCAGATATCTATTTAGTTGTCTTCTTTTATGGGGGTTTCATGGCGCAAAGGACATATTTGGCTATGCTGCACCAGGCACAATACAATATCAAGGTGACTTGTGAAGCGCTTTAGTCTGTTAAACGTTTTTTGGATTACGTTAAAGTAATCCAAAATAGATTTTGATCAGGTAGCACGGTTCCAGACCCTCTCCTCTTCAACTCACCAAACGGTGTAGAGCAGTTTGCGAAGAGGGGGGAGGGATTTCCAGCACCAAAGGGTCCCAAGGGACCCAAACAGCCACACAGGGAAAGCATCGCTTCACCCCGTGTGGGCCCGTGCAGCATTTATTGAAAATCAAAACAATATAACAATACAATACAAGTAATTACCTAATTACTTGTATTGTATTAGTGCACGGTTGGTAGAGAAGATTAACAACTGGAGGGTTGAGATTTCGAAACTCGATCATGATCTCGTGCGTGGAAGGGGACGTATCAAATCCGCCGTGGCCTCAAATGACCTCACTTTGGCATGGTGTGGCCTTGGAGAGAGGGGTGGCAACTCAGGTGTTGACCTCATAATCCGAACCGTCGCTCAAAATGACGACTTGTCCTCGGATCTTACCCATCGGAAATGATCAAGCACCGTCGCCAATACCCTGTTATGTTGCTCCAGAGCGATATTGATTCAACTATCTCCTTCGTAAAAGCAATTTTACTCTACAGGACTTAGCTAAAATTGTAAAATTTCACTGATTTATTTAGTATTACTTTAAAAAGGACAACCTTGCTTTTTTGTTTGTTTTGTAGATTTATCGTCATGTTTATTACTTTCTCGATATTTATTGCGTTACTTAAAACTTTATTTAATTTCCAAAAAAAAATTAAACATGTAGAAGTTATGTAGTACAGATATTTCCTGCATGTCCTTGATGGTTTGGTTGGTTTGTTGGGGTTTAATGGCGCAAGGGCCATATTTGGCTATGCTGCAGCAGACACAAGACATACAATACCAAGTAATATACAGAACACAATGAAAGTTTTACTAACAGAAGAGAGAAATACACCCAGGGTGGAATGCACCTGGCAGGAATCCAACCTACAACTGGAAGGTTGCTAAAGAAATGGATGCATGTCCTTGAATGAATCAAATTAAATAAATTTATTTCTCTGCTATAGTATAAAATAGTTTTATGACAGTAAACGCAGGCAAGTTTAAATAGCTTGTTTGTCGTCGAATGCGGTATAATTCACATGCAATTTCTTATAAGTAGGAATATTGTAATTATTTAAGTATATTTAGCTGGATACTTCGTTAATCAAAACATTTAGTCAAAGATTGAGTTAATAGAAGATAAAATATAAAATTTAAGTAAAAGACAGGATGAAAAGAAAATCTTCGTATTCAAAATCTAATACTTAAATAGTGTTAAGGATCCCAACTCAGCGATGTCTCTACATTTAACATAATATGTCATTACTCACATTGAAAGGCTACTTTGTGTATTGAGTATAAATGTGGTTCTCCTAAATTAGAGGCCGCGGTAGCCGGTTGGAGAGTAGCGGATTAGCAACCAGAGGGTTGCGAGTTCAAATCCAACCAAAAACTGGTGAACATTACATCTGTCGTGGCTTCAAATGTTCTCACGTTGGCTTGGTGTGGAAGTTTGGAGAGTGGAGTACCAGGTGTGACACCGTCATCTGACCGTGGTTCAAAATTACGTGGTGTTGTCCTCAGATATTTCCATTCAGGATTGATTCCGAATCGTCGCCAATAACCCATTGAGTTGTTCCACTGCAACGTTAATTAAAAACCTACCTACCTGAATAAGAATCAATATTGGAAAATTTTCTCATTCAGTCCATAAAAAGTGTTAGTTGCGTTTCGGTTAGTTTTTCCGCTTTATCAAATAGTTTATTTTGTGTCACTTCTCTTACACACTTTTCTGAACTAAATAACTAATCTTGAGGGGATTTTACTAATTAAGTTTACAACTAATGTATGACTCTAAAAGGTTGGTTTGGTCTGACTTGGCTAGTTGCCCTCTGGCAACTTTTTGTAATACGAAGACTAATGTGTGTGACAAAGGTACTCTAAAACGAACCACTGTTTTCACTAAATCTTTTAAGATAAATAGCACTCAGTACATGGTTTTCCTTGAAAAAACTCTAAAGCATAGATACAAGTATTAACTTATTCAAAAAGCCTATGATCAATTGAGATTTATAATGAAACAAAATTCGTAGTATCGTACCTGATTGAAAAGTGACACCTCTCAAAATAAAAATTTGTATTTCGTGAAAATCCATAAATTGGAGTTAAAATTTGAAAAAATATTTCACACTTTCATAATCCTGGTATGATAGAAATATAGTCTATATAAATAAAAATGGAGTGTTTGTTTATACATTAAATATTTTAATGATTTTAATGAAGGATAAATTCGAACATGTCCAAGCCTGGTCCAAGAGTGCCACAAGTAAAAAAAATATTGGTAGGTAAACTCTGAGTGCAGGAGTATTTGTGCCGCAGATTCCTCATTTTTACGAATTGAGCTGAGCAATTGTACAGGAAGAGAAATTAAGAAATGAAATTCCTAATCTTTCCTCAAAATCATCTTTTGATGTAGTTATCTTAGTGTCTGTCACCTTTGATCAGTCACTAATTTAAGAAAACCACCTTTATACTCAATACACAAACAAGTCCTTCAATGTGAGTAATGACATATTTATTTATTATTGATTGATTTTTAATTAATTAAAATTTATTATTTATTGAATTTTAATTAATTTATTATTTATTGATTTTGAATTTATCATTTATTATTTATTGATTTTGAATTTATCATTTTTTATTTATTATTTGTTTATTATTTATTTAGCAGGAGTACGATATGTGAAATGTATTGCATGGGTGGATATTTATGTATAGGATTTGTGTCCGAAATAGGTCGTAAAAATGACAAAAATGTCGAAAACGTGTTAAAAAGTATTTAAATGATTACTCACATCTAAATGATTTGGCATTTTTCTATGAAAGATGAAAATGATTATTCAGATCACTTTATCAGATTATAGTTAACCTATTCAACCCGAGTGAGGTCAGGTATTTCTTCTAGTACATAATAAATTTGAAATAAAATAGGATATTCAATTTTTTTTGGCCGGGGATTTTCCTGTGGTTTACTTTTTTGAGATGCGTCACTTTACCTGTGAAGGTGTGACATGAAGAAAATAATTGTAAACAAAGTATAAAATTTAAAAATCGCATTGGACCCTAACTGGTTTACGTACCACTTTATTTTTTTGCGTTATTTTTCTTCCCTAACTGAGAACTCGAACACTGAGAAACATTTACACCCACGAAGTGCTCAAAATCGTTATGTGCATGCCTAAATTCCTGAGGCAGTTTTGTCACAACACTTAGAGACTGGATGGACCATTTCGGTGTGCAAAAACGAAAATATGTTAAAAATTTTATGGTCTTCATTTTTCTGCCGTAACAAGTTTTTATGCTCTACTCCTACATCACACCCGTTCGAAATTATGTCAGCGGTTGTTGGAAACCTTAAGTTAACGAGCTTTTTAATTACGTCTCTTTAAACACGGGATGCATTTAGAAATAAACTTGAGCTGTTAGGTGCTGGAAAAAGGATTTTGTATTTTTGCGACAGAAAGCACGTATTCCGTTAATGGTTTGAACTAAAAAGAAAATATAACTTCCCTTATAAAAGTAACTTTAACATATTTCCCTCTGATTAAAGTCACAGGGACTGTTCATTAGAAGAAACATTAAAATAAAACATACACTTTTATAGTAATTATGATACTTAAAGAACACGAATTTATATGCATAACGTAATTATAAAATTCACAATGAATTTAAATTCAAATTATACATTTGCCAAATCGCGAAACACTTTTTTAAATCAAACTATATTCGTTAGACTTTTTTTCACTAAGTTCCCAGGAACAGTTTCATAACTCAATTTCATTAAAGTCGTCTCCCAGAAGCCTGGGTTCGAGTTGTAGGCGGCGCAGGTTCGATTGCTGTCAGGTGCATTCCTGACTGTATTTCTCTCTTCTGTGTCAGTAAAACTTTCATTGTGTGGGTGTCGATTACTTGATATTGCATGTATTGTGTCTGGCACAGCATGGCAAAATATGTCCCTTGCGCCATAAAACCTCAATAAACCAATCCACCAACCTCAGAAGCCTGGGAACCAGTCCCCTAAAAATTACAGACTGTTTGTTGCACAGGGTGTTTCGCTCGTGTCGTTTTGTATCATGCTCTTCTGTCGTTAACCTCGACGGTGGTCAGATGTCTCATCCTGGGTCTACAGTCCACTATTCGTAATTCATGTTAATGATATTGCATGCGTCAATAGATAAGATAAATAAGTGTTTTATATGGGAACCATGACTGCTTTATAATATAAGACATACATATTTATATTTTTAGATATTTGGAGGTCATAAAATATCTTGAAAAAAGCGTAAGAGTGTAAATCACACGTTTTGCTTCATTAAGCTAGTGTCACACTAGCGTTTAGGTGACGGAACGCTAAGCAAAGTATGGCATGAGAAGAGTTTTCAGATGGACGATGTTTTGACTGCGTGATAAGAGCAGAACAATCACTTTCCTCAATATTTATAGATCAATTTCGCGATGATAGTTGAGCATTAAATGGTCAATTAAAAATCACTTGTTTCCATTAATTATTCTATTCCAAATTTGAAACCTTTATAGAGTTAAATTGACGCATCATTGTATGAGACCATCCTTAAATTCGTAATTATGTATTTTGTTACAAAAATTACGAAACGTCTGTTTTTACCTTTATTATGGTCTAAATGTATTATTTAAATTTTGTAAAAACTACTTTTCTCCTTACAGAAAATGCCAGAATTTTTTATAATTTTTTCCTTGCAAAACTAATTTTAAAAAATACATGAAATTAAGCAAAGAAAATAATAATCATATTTTTATCTCGACTATTTCCTTGTAATCTGATTAGTTGATGTATTGTCAGGAGTAAAAATTACATTTCTTATTTTTTGGGCATATCTTTGTCAACAAAACAAAGACCTTCAGTTTTCATAGAAACTTTAAAAAATTAAATTGCATTTTAAAAATGTTTTGGTCTGACAGGGACCAGGTTTTTGGAAAAAAATGTAAACTATTAATTTCTGTGCCCAACAAAGTCGTACTTGTTTATTCTAATTGTTTTCTTATTTCATATATTGGTCACTAAAAACGAAAGCTATTCAAATTACAAAACAGAATCAACAGATGAGACTATGATTTTAAAATAATTTTCGCTTTCTTTCATGAGATTCTTTAAATTCGTTCTGCAAGGGGGAAATTATAAATTTTTGTGTATAGGGTTTTTTATTGTGAGAAAAGTAGATTTCTACAGAAAATAAATAACATATTTCGACCTGAACAAAGATAAGAACAGGCGTTTGGCAATTTTTGTTACAAAAAAGCAATTACGAATTTAAGGATGGTCCCAAATACAATATTAAATTAATTTAGCTCCCAAATTTAGAAATTTGCAATTTAGTTTTCACATCTGAAATGGAATAATTGGAGTAATTGATTTCAATTGACCATTTCATCCCTTACAATAATCCTGTTCAACAAGCGTTGCCAAATTAAGCAATTAATATCCATTGAGGAATATGATTACTCTATCTTTTTCACGCTGTCGAAACACCGTCAGTCTAACAGCTCTTCTGACAGCTTTGTTTTCTGCTCCGTCACCAGAATTCATTATCCTTACCTGTGTCATCAGATATGATTTGGCAATGTCTGTAATTGTGTTTGCTTATTTTATGTTTTAAATTGTTCACTAAAATTTTGGAATTGTGAAGAGAAGCTCCTGTTTTTTCCATTACAGTTTTAAATTTATTCCAGAATTTATAAGTTGAAAATGCGTTTTCTTCTGGTTTATAAATGAACTGCGCGACTTCTCTTTTCTTCAGTAGATACATAAAAATATTGTTTGGGATTTAATACAAGAATGCATTGCACGACATTCTTTGCACATTCCTATATCTATGTATACACATCCACTCGCTAATGAAATAATAAAATGACCTTTGCATCTATCCAAACTTTTAATTTGCGTTTCACTAATTTGGCTGAAACGAAGAAATTCATTTAAAGTACAAACAGATTTGCTCGTTAGGAGGAAATGAATCTCTAATTAAAAGAGAACTGTTTCCATGTGTGTTCCAATTAGTTTGTAGAACAGATGTGGGGAAGAACATCAAAGATGGTAAAAAAATAAAATGCACTCGAAATTAAACTGATGTAAAAAATCCCAAACCTCAACAAATACTGTTCAATTACACTTACGACTAAAGAACACAGAATTTGTGAGCCAAGGTAATTTTTGATGTTTCTTTCAATGCTTTAAACCATTTCCCCCAGTTAGAAGAGGTTGGTTGTTTGCAAGCTCAAAAATCGGTCCACGAAAGACAGATTACATGGCCTCAAATATCCTCACGTTGGCGTGGTATGGAAGTTTGAAGAATTGGATGCGAGATCATGTGTTGACTTCGTCATATGAACGTGATTCAAAATCAAGTGGTGTTGTCCTCGATCTTTCCCTTGGGGATTGATCCCTGACTGTCGCCAATAGCTCATTGTGTCGCTCCACTGCGACGTTAACTGACTAACTACCTCAAATCATTTCCCAATATATTCATTCAAATGAGCAGAACTTACATATGATCGGAACAGTATCAAAAAAATTGAGAATAAATGTTAACAATTTAATTTAGAATGGGAATGCATGCAAATACAGAATTATGAACACCACGTTACGAACAGATGATAATATCCATTGATAACAGAGCCTAGGATGTATATCCGAATCCCATACTGATAACTGGAGTTATTGGTTACTAAAGCAATTACGGGTTGGTCTATGGCGCCATTTATAGGCGTCTGCAATAGTCGATTTGTTATAACACGTGTATAGCCTATATTCAATATAACCTACATACGAATCGTTGAAAATTGCACACGGCGACATCTGATTCAGAAATAGACACGATGACAAAATATGAATCGATGTATTAAAAATAACGTGTTAAACAAAATGTTAGTATTTATTCTAAGAATTTCAAAACGGAAAAATGAAGGTGCAGAGTCGGAATAGTTAAACGTTGATGCTGAAAATTTCTTAACAATTCGCTATTCTTACTTTCAGTAATGAAAGATTGCATGTCTTTCCCTAGTTCCTATTTAAGTGGAAGCATTAAAAATTAAAAAAAAAAATAGTTTTTAATAATATATCAAATCTGTATGTTTTCTAAAAATAAGAGGGTCCCGGTAGCCCGGTTGGAAGAGTAATGTATTAGCAACCGGAGGATTGCGAGTTCGAATCCAACCAAAGGCCGTCGTGTACAAGGAACCTGGTGCACCTTTAATCTGTCGTGATATCAAATGTCCTCACGTTGGTGTCGTGTGGCAATGCGTTTGGAGAGCAGGACACAAAATAGCTCAGGTGTGACCTCATCATCTGACCGTGGTTCAAAATTACGTGTTGTTGTCCTCTTTCCCTTCGGGTTTGATCCCGGACCGTCGCCAATAGCTTGTTGTGTTCCTCCAGTGTGACGTTAATTAAGATACCTACCTAGCTAAAAGTATGGATGAAATAAACTCTAATGGATTGAATATCTCTACATTTTTATCCAATGTTCATATCAAGTGTTCTTTGAGTTGTATATGCTATAATCTTTTAAATGCTATATTTAAAATTGATATGCAAAGATTTATAATTCAATCAAGTTATTGATACTATACATTTTTCTGTTGCGTTGATAAAATCCTATTGAACGAGATATCTACATAAATGCAAAACTGTTCATGAAGTGTTTCAGAAATATTAAGGTAGATTTCGTAACGAACCAGTCTTTGCCTTTGCAGAGAATCTTCAGAATCGTTTCAGTAAACAATGAAGTATGCAATCTATAATGACTAGAAATAAGGAAAGTCATTTCACAGAAAAATATGCGAAACCGGATATGACTTATTATAAAAAAGTGGTATATGCTATTAATAGTATAAATCTAGTTCCTTTAAAGTAGAAAAATAGCGCTACCACGTTTTTCTAAAGCAATAGCTCTGGCTCAAGATACTGCAATGAAAATTTAATGTTTCTACATTTGAAAGTACTAAGTTTTATCCATTGCATTTATTTATACCTGAAGTTCGATTAAAAATTTGAGAATCTTCGGCAAAGAGTAACTAGTGCAGCAAAAATGATCATCTAGAGCAACGAATCGTATAACCTAGGAAAGTTAGCAATATTCTTAGATAATCGAGCATGAACAAAACTCACAAGAAAGCACAGATTTCTCAACCATACGAGATTGATATATAAAGTATGAGAGTTTGGATATTGCACTCAAGCAAACAGCCTATCAGAAAAGATTCTGGCGTATTTTCTGGAGTTCGTGGTTTCCAAGTCAACATCTTTCGTCATTCACATTGAATACATTTCTTGTTTTCATTCCAATATCCAATCGTTTAAATTGCTGTACCTCGAGTAGTCTGCATACATTGTGTATATTTGAAATGTCAATGTATCAGAATACATTTCTTCAGCTCTTATAGCTTATCTTCAAAAATGTATAGAAATATATTCAGTTATAAATTTTAGGTATTTATATTTGGGATGAATAAGGGAAGAAGTGAATGAAAAATCAACGTTAAAATTCCAATATATCAATTGTTTAATTATCATAAAATACAAACTTAAACAGACATTTTTTCTAAGGTTTCTGAAAACATTTAAGTAGAAGGTTATCGCAGTTTCTTCTCCCATTGAACTTCCGTTATGATTTGAGGACAGCGGTAACCCAGTTGGAAGAACAACGAGTTAGCAACCGGAGGATTACAAGTTCGAGACTGAGTCCAGCCAAAGACCGTCGTGTGCACGTTAAATCTGTCGTGGCCTCCAACGTCCTCACGTTGGCGTGGTGTGGAAGTTTAGAGAGTGGGGTGACAGCTCAGATGTTGAACTCGTCATTTGACAGTGGTTAAAAATTGCGATCTGTTGTGCTTTGATCTTTCCCTTCGGGATTGATCCGGGACCAGAACTAATTGCCCGTTGTAATATACCAGTGCGATGTTAATTAACTACCTATAGTTATGATTTGATGTCAGGTTCGATTTCTCCCTGGGTGTATTCCTCTTTTCTGTGCCAGTAAAACATTCCTTGTGTGTCTATTACTTGATATTGTCTGTATTATATTTTATGCAGCATGCAGAAAAACTCTCCTTGCGCCAAACAAACCGTTATGATTTATATCTGAAATTTCGTGACTAGTGGATTGAATTAAAACATCCTACAACTATGTGTTACTATTTTAAACTTTAACAAAAGTGAAAAATTGAGATCACGCAAGAAGAAACATGTATGAAGAAAGATAATTCAAAGAACTTTTCGTTTCATAAAAGATTTTTGTGATAAAAAGCTAAAAAGGTCGTGAATGTAACTGCTTTCGGCATTTATGGAACTAAAACCTCAAAATGTATTTTGTTTTTCATACATCCTTTCATTGGGCTTTCCAAGAGTAGTTTTGAATTACGTTTTCAAATTTTTTTGACTACGTGAAGATACGATTATATTCACAAAGAATATAAGGATACTTCAAAAAATACATTTGTGTGAATGTCAAGTACATCATACAAGAAGACATCTGAAATAATAGAAGTATTGTTAAAAAATAATTATAAACAAATCTAAATAAGGAACCTAATTTATTAGTTTTGAATTTATTTCGAGTCCCAAGTTTCAACTCACTCCTTTTTTAAAGTCACAAACACTTTGAAGAAACTGCTGGAAATCACGAAAAACGCCAGACTTCCCAGGATATTCTTATAAACATTTTCCATCCCTTCATTCTCCTTGAAAATTGGGATCCTCTTTAAAAAAAACTCCCTCTTGGGCATTTCTTAGTTGTGGCCATTTTATACACAGAGATCTCCGCTTTTATAAAAAAAAAGAGAACGACATTTTTCACAGCTATTGTGAAGCGCGCACGAGAAAGAAGCACGGAACAAAAAAAAATAACGCTAAAATATAACCAGAAACATGAAGATAAAATGGAATTGAAAGTAAAAAAAGAACGGAAAATTGCTTTGAACCACTTGGAACAATGGCAAAAAAAGTAGCACACTTCAGTTTCTTCCAACAGTTTTCCTGCGGGCTGTAAAAAGTCAATGAATTTTAAAGTCTCCCAAATCAATAAGCAGAGGGCACAGGTGGTGTTGCCGCCTGAAGGGGACACGCAATGACTCGCATCGCTTACGATATGGGGGCGGGAGTCTAATGTCCCATGATTTTTTAAGGAAGCACGGCTGTACAAGTGTGAGGGAAAATGGTATGAAACACTCAGGATTCAAGCTCTCCAGTCAAGAGCCCTCTACTACACTCAAGTATTCAGAGAACATTCTACTACATTCAAGTATTCAGTCCAGAACCACTTGTATGGATGATTTGTTTTGTGTGAAAGCCAAGATTCACTAAATAGCAGGACATGTATTTTACGGTTTGAAATCGGGTTTTGTCTGGGCAAAAATAGTGCATACGCAAAGATATAATCAATCTCGGAATGTGTACAATCTACTAAATCGTTAGGAATTGGGTTTTATCAGTACAAAGGTAATGAATTGACAGAATTCCTTTAGGGGGTATTATGGGCAATATATAAATATAAAAAAAAACAAAGAGAAATTCAGGAATTTAAATTTAAGGGTAACAAGAAAATTTCGAAAAAATGAATTGTTGGTGGATCAGGGCGTCATCAGGGAGGAGCCTGACCCAGTCAACACAATATGGTGTTTTCTGCATGTGGGTGGCAGTTCGCCAAATGTAGCCCACATACCCCTCCAAACACCACAAGTAGGAAGGCAAAACTAGAAAGGCAAAACTGGATAAAGGTCAAACAGGTAGAGAAGCCCAGGCAACACGGAACAACCAAGGACACGCACCAAAGACAAGCACAACACAAAATCACACCAAACTATAGAAGACAATACAAACTTACCCACAGTGAGAAACCTCAAATCGACAACAATGTGCTGCAACTCACATGAGGACCGCCAGCAAATGCCATTCATAACGCCCAATAAAAGTAATACTATGCATCACAGTTCAGATTCAGGAATTGGAATTCCAATTCGGAAACGATAAGGAAGTGTTCAGTTCCAGCCTTTTAATAAACAGAGTCTGATTACACAGGTCTACAAAAAATAGTTTTTGAAAATTATTTTAGTTTTTATAACTGATTTTTATATTATTTTCAGTGCTAATTCCGAAAATGAAATCCATTTTTTTCTATCACAAGGTTTTTCACAAAACGATTTTATATTTTGGGAGAAATAACTCAAATCAAAATATTTTGACATTTTTATTTTTATATAATCACCTCATAAATACATACTTTACATTTATATCCTAGCTCTGTCATGATTTAAATGATAAATGAGTTTATGAAAAAGGTTACAAATCCTTATAGTAGCGTTTCTCTTTTCTCAAAAATCCTTTTTTCGCTTTTCTTCTTGTGAACTTTCCGGGGACCGTCTCTTCAACGTCCAGCAGTAGTCGGCTATCATGCTTATATTCCACCTTCCTTGATATCGCCTTTCCATTTCCTTTATGTCTTGGTGAAATCTTTCACCTTGCTCCTCGCTGACTGCACCTAAATTTTCAGGGAAATAGCCCAGGTGCGAATGGAAAAAATAAGCTCATATTACACTCTAATAAGCTCATATTACACTCTAATAAGCTCATATTACACCCTAATATCATGAAATTTGCTAACATCTCGTCTACAATAGATTTGTAGTTTGGGCCTCTGGTTTCCAAGAAAGCTGGTTACTACTAGTTTTAAAGATTTCCAGGCTTTTCTCTCGTTTGTTTCCATTTTGAGCTCAAAATTTTCATTCTTCATCAGTTTTCTGGTGTCAGGTCTTACAAATACCTCTTCCTTCAGCTTTGCTTCGGATAAATCCGGGAACTGTTCGCAAAGGTATTTGAAACATTCTCCTTCTTTTGGTAATGCCTTAAAAAATTGTTTTATAAGGCCTAATTTTATATGAAGCTACGGAAGTAAAGCCTTTTTTGGATTAATCAAACTTTCCCTTTGATTATTTTTGACTCCAGGTACCGATATCCTCCTTTATGGCCATTCTTTCCTTATATAATGTTCTTTTCTATCACGGCTGTCCCATTCGCAAAGAAAACATGGAAATTTCGTGTAACTACTCTGTTGACCAAGCAACATAGGTATCACCTTCAAATAACCGCAAACTGCCTATTTGCGTTCTGAATACGAAATTTTATTAAGTATCAATTCAAGATTTTCATAGCACTCTTTTAAATGAATTGAATGCCCAACAGGTACAGAAGCATACTCA
Source organism: Meta bourneti (assembly GCA_933210815.1). NCBI lineage: Eukaryota > Metazoa > Arthropoda > Arachnida > Araneae > Tetragnathidae > Meta > Meta bourneti. The sequence continues at coordinate 14,338,860 of OW119929.1, forward strand.
TTTCCATCAAGCAATAGTACTGCTTTTAGACTTTTTGACGAATCAATAAAAAGTCTCCATTCGTCAAGTTTGTATTGCATATTGAATGTTGCCATCAGACTGGAACATCGCTGCAATAAACAAGTTCACCCTCTTGAGAGAAAAACGGAACAGTCTCTTTTTTTCTGCTCCGAAACCAATAAAATGACGTACCAGGAGCCAACATTTTTTCCCCTTCAATCTGGAACCTGAAACTTGTGCCGATTTCTTAGGAAGAACTAAGTCTGACTAAATCATTTAACTCAGATTGGGTAAAAAGTTTAGGTTCATCGCTACCGGAGTCCTATGTATCATCATCATCATCATCATCCCTTCCACATGGACGTACTGCTTCTAAATCACCAAAAATTTCCAATGTATCTGGAGGGGAAGGAACCAGTATACTATGTCCATGAGGGACAGGTCGTATGGCAGATGGGATGTTAGGATAAAATATCTCCTTTTTGTTCTTTAGATTGAAACCTTTCATATTGCATGTACAAAAATAGCAGTCATTAGTATGATTTTTAAACTCTCTCCAAACCATTGGTATATCAAACCGAAAAGATTGTTTTTTACCTTGAAACCATTGTCTTAATTCTTCTACACAAACGAAACACACTTTGTGCGGGGCCCAAGGCTTGTTTTGATCTCCCAATTTCATGCCAAAATAAACAAAGTACACTTTTTCCACATAATCTTAAATGTTTCTTCGTTGTTTTTTTTATTGTATAGTTACCACAAATATAGCAGAAACAATCTGATGAAGTAACATCCTCTGGAAGTCATTTCTCTCAAACGAAACACAAACTAAAAGTAAACAGCACTTCTACTCAAAGCTCGGAATTATATACACGTATACAGTACTGAACTAAGAAAGACATTGATGGGAGTAGGACAAATGGCAGGATGGAAGGGGAATGAGGAGGGGGAGGGGAGGACAGACGTGAACAAACAGTCTGGTGATCCGGTTTTAACTTGTTTTCTTTGGCTTTACTATTGTGTTTAACAGATAGTTTACCAGTCTAGAGGAAAATCCTAAATAAATAATAGTTTATTCTTTCTTGGATAGAATTTATATAGAGCAAATTATTATTTAAAATCTATAAATATGTTTAATAAGTTCATACAAATAACATTACGTTGCTCTTAAATATACAAAATTCGTACACATTAGACCTATGATTCGTGACAAAACTGTACGTGATGGAATTTTTTAATTATTTTTCCAGTAATTAGCATGCAAAAAACTATAAAAAACACTAATTATTTTTAAGACAATTCTTTCATCGAAGACCTGTGTTATAGTTAATATAATTGATTTATATAATAGAATAGATTCTGACTGTTTATACCCCGGTATTTTGGCTTTTTAGCCTTTTGGCTAATTGCTTGTCTGCATTTTTAACCTTTGGCATTTTGCTGGTCTACATTTCTGGTACTTTACCTTTTAATGTTTTGCATGTCTGATTTTTTAATATTTTGTAAGTTTGATTGTTTATTATATATATATATATATATATATATATATATATATATATATATATATATATATATATATATATATATATATATATATATATGAATGTGGGTATCGTGTGTTACCAGTGAAAAGATTCGCGTTGCTTACAATACGACACGGGAAGCCATGTTTTATGAGTTTTTAAGGAAGCATGGTTTGACAATTCTGAGGGAAAATGGTATGAAACACTAAGGATCTCAGTTTTCCATTAAAGACCTCTCTACTCACTCAAGGTCCAGAACTTCTTGTGTGGACGATTCGTTTCCAGTAAGAACGAAGATTCACTTAATACTATATTATGTATTCGACGGTTGGGAATCGTGCTTTATCAGTACAAAAACATGGCATATCGTGGGCTTAGAGCAGAAACTAATTAACTGACAAAACAAAATGTTCACTTTATAGCTGCTTAAAGAATAACTATTAATTTTTAAGTCAAAAAATAAAAAGTATATGCATATTTTGGTAGTGTTATATATTTTTAAACACATTACAGTTCGACAGTGTATTCCTCATCGTTATGGAAACAAGCATTTAGTGTCTCCAAAAAATGTCAGTTAATGAGTTTCATCTCTAAGCCAACGATATTGCAAGGATATAATCAATCTCGAGATATGTACAATCTACTTAAGCGTTAGGAATTGTGTTTTCATCAGTAAAGATAAAGATCGACACTGATTCCTTTAGATATTATATACGCAATGGTGGGAATCATAGTCACCAGTGAAAAGATTCACATCGCTTCCAATATTTGATGGAAAGCCATGTTAAATGAGTTTTTAAGAAGCGCAGTTGTGCATGTCTGAGGGAAAATGGTATAAAGCACTTGAGGATCATGCACTCCAGTCAAGAGCCTTCAGTTTACTCAAGTCCCAGACCCTTACAGCCAAGAACTGCTCCCGTGGACTATTGGTTTTGGGTTGTAAGTGTAAATACTTATTTGCATGTATAAAACATCCGACATCTGTTTCCATACTTATATTTGTATTTTACTTATTTGTTACTTATTTGTACTTATTTGCGCTCAAATTATTTTTATTTTATACATGCTTATTTGTATGCATAAAACATCCAACGTGTTTTTACATTCCGGTATTGGCAAAATTCACTTAATAGCAGTATATATGCAATATGTTTGACCATTGGATATCATTTCTAACTGGTACAAAAAATCGTATCGTGTATGATATGGGAACAGAAAAGTATGTCCAATTATTTTTAAGGAAATGTTGTTGGACGATTCTGAGGGAAATTGGTATGAAACACAGAATTCCATATACTCCATTCTAGAACCCTCTTCTTATTCAAGGATTCAGATTCATACGATACAGAACTCCTTACATTGGTCATTTTGTTATGTGTAAGAACGAAGATTCATTTAACAGCATGGTATATATTCTACTACCAAGAATGATGTACAAAACATGCATCATCAAAGATTAATTCATTCTGAGAATATGTACATATATTTATTGTTAGGAATCACGTTTTATCACTCAAAGATAATGCATCGGCAAAGATCCATTTCATAGCGTAATATATATGACTACTGTCGTGTTTTACTAATATCAAGATAATGCAGACTCGTTTACAATATAGGAGTCAGACGAATGCCCCATTATTTCTTATGGAAGCATGGTTGCACAAGTCTGAAGATATGAAACACGTAGTACTCAAGTTCAGAGCCTTCTTACTGAAAATATATAGCTCCTTGGATTTGCCCTCGGCGCTAATAACCTGCGAGTTGTAGAATGTGTAGGTTCGATTCCTGAAATTTACCTTGGTTGTATTTCTCCCTTCTCAATAAAATATTATTGTCTATATGTCTATTTCCTTGTTTGGCCCAACTTGTCCAAATATGACCTCAGTGCCACGAAACCCAACCAACTTCATTCTTATTCACTGATCCAGATCCTTACAGTCTTTCCACAGTCGATTTGTTTAGCGTGAGAACAAAGATTCGTTTAATATCAGGTTGGAACAACGATTCGTTTAATATCAGGTTGGAACAAAGATTGGTCTAATATCAGGTTGGAACAAAGATTTGTTTAATATTAGGTATCACAGTTGGAAGAGTAGCGGATTACCAATCGGAGGGTTGCGATTTCGAAACCAGGTCCAATCAAAGACCGTCGTGTGCGAGTTGACTGGTGCAAGCTAAATCTCTCATGGCCTCAAATGTCCTCACGCTGGCGTGGTGTGGAAGTTTGGAGAGCGGGGTGCCAGCTCAGGTGTTGACGCCGTCATCTGACAGTGGTTCAAATGAGATGTTGGTCTAGGATCTTTCCCTTCGGGATTGATCCCGAACCGTCACCAATAGAAAGTTGTTCTGCTCCAGTGCGACGTTAATTACTTACCTACCTACATCGTTCAATATCAAGGTATGTACAACACATTCGATATCGTACTTTGCTTGTTTAGTGGTGATTTTTCGAGAAAGATTTATTTGATACGTAGTTGGGTATGTGTTATATAATTGGACGTTTGGAATCGTACCAATGCAAAGAAAATGCAAATATTCGTATCGATAATATAACGTGTTAATCTATTATCTGATGACTTTTTAATTAACCATATCACCACAAAACTGGAGGAAATAGTATGAAGCACGCATTATTCATGTCCTTCCTTCAGTCAAAAGCCTATTCTTACTTAATGATCCAGATCCTTGTATTTCCATAGGAGATTTGTTTTCTAAGGAACAAAGATTTATTAAATAATGGGACGTAGACAATATATTCCGCCATTAGGTGTCTTGTGTTAGCAGTACAAATATAACTCGAAGCTATATATAGTCCGATGATCGAGCAAGATGGATGTTCATGACACTAGAGCTTATTGATGTAGACGCCTCCTTATATGGATACTTAAGACAGAAGTGTCGCACTCAAACCTCTATTGGATGTGACACATTCGACCGACCTATTGTATATTCATGAGAAGAAAACTCTTTACTTCTATGAATATACACTAGTCCATACGCTAAAGGCATCAGTATTCTTATGAATAATACATAAACCAACTGCCAAAATATTACAAGCTTGGTGTGCTTGTGTAAAATTGAATTGATGTTTGAGTAAAATGCAGTTTGCTGGGAATATAACCACTGAAAATGTAAGCAACGACCACATTGTAATAAGGATGTGATTAACCCTTGCAGCAAGTGATTAACCTGTTCAGTACAAACACGATACTCAGAGTAGAATATGTTGTTAACATGATTATACTATAATAGTTAGTTAAATATGGTTATGGTATTGTGTATTTAAATATTAGGAACTGGAGTGTTATTGTTAATAAGGATGTGATTAACCCTTGCAGCAAGTGATTAACCTGTTCAGTACAAACACGATACTCAGAGTAGAATATGTTGTTAACATCATGATATAGAATATAGTTGTCGATGGATTACTTTTTGACTGGTACAAAACGGTTCCTAATGGTTGAATATATTGTACCTATACTGGAATTGAATGAATTTTGGCCTATGGTAAAACACCCAAATATCCCAGATTTCCATATATCAAATGAATCTTTGTTTCCAACTCTTATTATCAGGTTTCATAATGAGTACAAGTCTCATTTCTCGACCCTCCAAGTATTTCGACGATATATCTTGTCCAAGATCTGGTCAGTTTTGCTAATGACGAGATACATCGTCGAGACAAAACTGCCCAATTACTCCAAGAGAGAATTAAGATCCAAGTAGGAAAAACAAACTGTCCCTTGCCTAGAACTGACGACAGTTTGAAACACGTTTTTGCACTGTAGAGACTGGCCACTACAAGGCAGTTTTCACCGCGAAGATAAACCACTAGGAGGGTTAATAGCAGTGAGAACTTTCGGAATGGTTATCAGTGGCTATTGACGAAATTTCGATTCCCTTCATACTGTATCTGATGTATATTCAATTTCATTCGTAACCTTTCATCTTGCATCATACCCCTTAAGCTGGATGTTTCCACTTAAAGACATACACGAACTGTTCTCAAAAACAGTGGAAAATGAGATTTAATTAATTAATTATTTAATGTAATTAATTAAGATTTTAATGTAATGCTTTGAACAGTTTCTTATATGATCTGCCCTTATCTGTTCTAGCAATATTTTTTAAAAATGTAACAAACAAACCATGAAATTGAATGGGATCAGTATATATCAGAGAAAAGATTCGAGTTTCTCAGAGGATTTTTATCAATTTTCTCATGGGTTTCAATCAATTACCATATATGATTGCTCTTTTCAAGCTGATGTGCACGTATATTGCTGATAACTCACTTACTTTCTATTTCCACTTTAAGATGCTTTGTTGCATCTTAAAGTTGCTTGTCTCATTAGCCCTTTAATCGTAGGGGTACGAGTTCGAAACTAGGTCCAACCAAAGACTGTCTTGTACACGGGGACTGGTGCACGTTAAATCTGTTGTGGCTTCAAACTTCCTCACGTTGGCGTGGTGTGTAAGTTTGGAGAGTGGGGTTCCAGCTTCCTTGTTGCCTCGTCATCTGACCGTGGTTCAAAATTACTTGGTGGTGTCCTTGGATCTTTCCCTTCGGGATTGATCCCGACCATCACAAATAGCCCGTCGTGCTGCTCCAGTGTGACGTTAATTAACTACTTACCTAACTTACCCTAATACTTTCAGATTTTGTAAGGGGGAGAAAAATTCAAAACTAAAGGTAGTGCTAATAATTTCATGTTTTGTAAGGGCAGAAACATCCAAAATTAAAGGTAATCCTAATACTTTCATACTTTGTAAAATGGAGAAAAGTCTAAAACTAAAGGTAATCCGAATAATTTCATATTTTGTAACGGGGAGAAAAATTTTAAACTAAAGGTAAACCTAATACTTTCATATTTTGTAAGAAGAAAAATTCGAAATTAAAGGTAATCCTAATACTTGCATATTTTGTAAGGGAAGAAAAATTCAAAACTAAGGTAATCCTTAATACTATCATGTTTTCCGGACCATCGCCAATAGCCCGTCGTATTACTCCAATGCGACGTTAATTAACTACTTACCTAACTTACCCTAATACTTTCAGATTTTGTAGGGGAGAAAAATTCAAAACTAAAGGTAGTGTTAATAATTTCATGTTTTGTAAAAGGTAGAAAAATCTAAAACTTAAGGTAATCTTAATGCTTTCATATTTTGTAAGGGGAAGAAAAATTCAAAACTAAAGGTAATCTTTATACTTTCATATTTTATAATGGGAGAAAAATCCAAAATTAAAGGTAATCCTAATATTTTCATATTTTCTAAGGGGAGAAAAATTCAAAATTAAAGGTAAACCTAATACTTTCATATTTTGTAAGGGAAGAAAAATTCAAAACTAAGGTAATCCTTAATACTTTCATGTTTTGTAAGGGGAGAAAAATCCAAAACTAAAGGTAATCCTAATACTTTCAGATTTAGTCTTCAAAAATTCCCAAACTAAAGAGAAAATTTCCTCATGAAATATCCCTTTGAACAATGAAAAAATCAATACCAGCTTGCATTCGCGAGCGCAATATTTTGAGCACGACTGCTTTACTACAACGGATTTGAGGGCGCATCAAATAATTTCAACACAAAAGCGAAATAATCCACCGCTAAAACAGAACCTACTTCAAAGAACACATTAGTCAATGCTTCCGAAACAAAATCCCAATAGGTTGGAAACAATTCACGCCATTTCGCTCTTAAAGCACCAAAAAACACCAGCGACGTTTTAAGAGGTGACAAGCTCATTCTTTCATCTCTCGCAGTTACAAAGGATGCAGAATAAAGCAAAGCATTATCTTCTCCAATTTTCCAACGCAAAATCCCCACGGTATGTCTCCGCTAACGGAAAACAACTTGCTCCCCGACACTTTGCTTCGATTATTATGAGAGCATCCTCGCACATCACACTCACCAACACTCCAACACGACGTACTCTAAGAAGACGAGGGAATATTTTACACCGGCCTCTTCTTTCTCCTGTAATATATACGGGCGCGACAAGATTTATCCAATATTTCTTCCAAGAACGGGGGAAATACGTATCATTATCATGTTGGGGTAAATGGGGTATCTCCCCCGAGGTTCCAGATTTCGGGCACTTTTAAAAATAGCGTCGAAATGCATTCTATTTTCGATCTCGGGGTGAAGTATGGCGAGGTATGTTTTACCGAGGGTTGCTTTGTTTTCGAGATTTATTATCAGTTTTTTTTATATTTTAATGTAATTGTTGAGAGAAATTATATGCTTTGCGTATTCCGATCCTCGATTTGCTGCTCACTAGGGAATGTATTCAGGTTTTAAAGTAATGTGACCGAATGGATTTGGGATGCATTACTTCCTGTTTACTCTTGACTGGAATTCATTGAATTCGGGAAATGGTCGTGGGAAATTGAAAAATAAAGCTGTCAATGAAGAAGCAGTAGTGTAGGAAAAAACTCTGCAGTAGATGGAGGATACAAAAGGGCTTCACTGAAATTGAAAAACCTTATAAGAGAGGTAACTTCTGTAAGCATTTCGATCAATACGTTGATTGTCTTTTTAGGTTTTATGGCGCAAGGGCCATATTTGGCCATGCTGCGCCAGACACAAGACATAATAACAAGTAATAGACATAAATGCATATAAAAGTTGTTACTGACACAGACGAGAGAAATACACCCAGGGAGGAATGCATCTGAGAGGAATCGAACCTGCTCCGCATACAACTCGAAGTTTGCTAGCGCAGTGGACATACGAACTGTAATTAGAAATGGTGCTACTTTAATCATTTAACCAGCTAATTTATAGTAATCTATGTAGGAGTTTTCCACGAACCACAAAGTTTTTACAATTGAGTACAAAGAAATAGCAGTTTATTTTTAAAATATCAAATATGCGCATTTAAACCCAAAAGTTCTGTCAAAAAGAAAAATCTCATACCTTAAAAATGACATGTCTGTTTTGGAGCTTTTTTTCAGCTGAAATGTTTTCGAAAATTTTTGAAATTTACAATTTTTGTACCATAAATATAAATTATACATAATACTTCCATGTGAAATCGTTTTTATCCCCCAAATCTATATTTTGTAATAAAACCTGTAGCAGTAATTTAAATTTACCTTAGTCTTTGTCCACCATATGTGATGTTACTGATGGTAAATTATATCTGTAGTGAGAAATAAAATAATTTCATGAAAAAAATAGCAAATGTCCTCCAAGCCGTTTAACTATCCTTCAAATTTATGATAAATTGTCGTTCCAGGAGACAATGTAGTTTGTTTACTATTAATGTTATAATCATAGCATGATTTCTTGAATAAATAATAAAAACATGCCAATCCCAAAAAGTTGCAAAGTTTTAGACTCATCCTGTATTTGTACTTGCAATTAATCGTGATTTAACAACATATTTGTCACATGTTCTGATGATATACTGCTTGGTTGAGGAATAGGACCATTGACGATTACTTAGAAAACATTAATTTGGATCGGAGATTGGTGAAGGAAGAGAAAGAAAAGGGTGTATCTATGAAATACACATGTATGGTTATTTTAAAGTTTATTAGTTGGTGACTTTTGCAGCTTTATTGCTGCTTAATAGATTCATAATCGGGCATCAATTTATGGTTACTACATTCAAGTTTTGTTTAAATTGCTTGAGCTAAATGAAGTTGGTTGATTGGGTTTTATGGCGCAAGGACCATATTTAGTCTGCAAACACAAACAGACAACGTTGTAACGTCACGAGATGCAATTAAGTAGTGGAGGATGTATTTAGACATAGAAAGTGCTTTCAAAACAAACAGCACATTTAATTATATTAAATCTACAGTATTTACAATGGTCTGACAATTTAAGAAACTTCGAGGTCGAGCATAAGTTGAAACAAGAGTATTTCATTCACGGGTTTCTATCGGGTAGGTATTTTAATTAACGTCGCACTAGAGCAACACACGGGCTATTGGCGACGGTCCGGGATCAAACCTGAAGGGAAAGATCCGAAGACAATACCACGTAATTTTGATCCATGATCGGATGACGAGGTCAACACCAGAGCTGGTACCCAAATATCCAAACTTCAACACAACGGCAACGTGTGGATATCTGAGGCCACTACAGATTAATGTTCAACAGCCCCTTTGTACGCGACAGTCTTTGGTTGGATTCGAACTCGCAACCCTCCGTTGCTCTTCAAACCGTTCTACCTCGTCCCGCGTTTCCATCGGAACAAGACCATCTCTGCCTCCGTTCACTTTTAAAACCTCCAACGGATCTCCTTGTCGAGTTGGTCAGGAGGTCACCACTCCTCCAGCTACTCGTTAACGAACGGGGACAGTTACTAAAAAAGTGGGCAGTGGACACCCTTAAATTCCATCCGGTCGTAAACTCTCCAGACATTTCCGTTCGAGAGGATTTTTCATCGACGGTCATTTCATGTTAGAGAGGTTTAGTTCTTGTTCAAGTCCCCGAAGAAGGGTAACCTCTACGCTACAATGTCAAGTAATGGACATACACATCAGCAAAGGAAGTTCTTTACCAGCACAGAAAAGAGAAATACCCAGGGGGTATCGAACCTGCTTAGCTAAACGCAGAAGATATATAGAATTTTACGTTTCTTTTTTAGCATCGCTGATTTTTAGTCACAATTTCCAATATCATTGTCTGTAAAAGAATTTTTATATTTTCTAACAGATTGATTTATTCTTCTGCCTTGGAAAAAAAAAGACCGCAGATCGTCTTTCAGATTAAAGTTGAAAAAAGTTCTTTTTTAAATACGATGCCTCCTGATTTCTGGCGGCTCAGATTCGTTCTAACTTTGATGCTCGATTCTGTCTTTAAAAGTATTTCAGGTGTAGTCTTAGTTTTGATTCTGCTTTCTTTCTCGTCGATGTCAGTTTTTATTATTTATAACCTGTTACCAGTTTTCAATAGGATTAAAATTTATACCATTGATATTCACCCTTCAATGCGAAGAAAACAGATACTTTCGGGGAATGTATTTTGGAAGTTTAACTGACACTGTTTCGTTTTCTTCCTCGAAAATGTTTTAAATCCTTACTGTAGTGAAGTAGAGGTTTGGAAACATTTGGTGGCTTGGAGACTTTTCCAACCTTTATAACCTGTTACCAGTTTTCAATAGCATTTAAATTCATACCATTGATATTCACCCTACATGCGCGAAAAGAAGAGATATTTTGGGGAATGTATTTCGGTTATTTAGCTGACACTGTTTCGTTTTTTTCACGAAAAAGATTTAAATACTTACTGTAGTGAAGTAGGGGTTTGGCAATTTTCTCAGGTCGCGAAGACAACTTGCCCGACGTATTATGTTTACTGAACTGAGAACTTCCTTGTTATTCCAGCTCATGATATGGTCCATATTGAACTTTCGTTTTGTTAACTTGTACCAGCTCTCACTGGACCATAATTATTATATTCCCAAATAAATAGAAAAACTAATTCCATCTTGTTGACCATTACAAACATTCAGTTCAGTAATGGTATTGCAGAATTTGTAAAGTGTAAGTTCTGTGTTGAGTATCATGTGTTTCCTTAAAATATTATGAAATGTTATAGTAAATATGTACATTAGACTGAACGCTGTTATAATAATTTTATTTTTGAAAGCACAACTATTATACAGAAATGCATATTTGATTCAAAATTAATCATAACTAATCTCTCATGGGTTGCTTATAGATGCATGAGATGCATAACAATTCACGAATACACAATTCTTTTACGTAACAATTACTTTTGTATAAGTGTATACAAAATAATTTGACAACATTGGTTAAATTTTGGTTTTACATAGATTAAAATGTTAGGAAAATTTTTAATTTCGTTAAGTGCATACTTTTATATTTTTCCACGTGGTAATATGTATCTTAGTGCACAGCAGCTGATACACTAAGATTCTTACGTACTCTTTCACAAAATTATTTATACATACAGGTGATTTCCAAAGTTGACTCAACGAAAAAACATGCAATATTTCACTAGCAAAAATAGAGAATTTTCAAGATAAAATAAAATAATCCTTATTTTTCCGATTATTTTATATCCTAAGTATCTTCAATATATTAGTAAAATATTCAAAAAATAAGCAACTGCACTTGAAGCTAAGGGAGTATTTTCCAGTCCCTCAGTATAGGCTCAAATTTCAGATACTGGAGATGCCAGTAACTGCCATCTACTTGAATCCACAGTTGTGACAGTTTCGCCGCATGCAGAATCATTTATTTAGTTTTTCTACGCATAAAACTGGATATTAGTGTTTTAGTTATGGCGGTATTGCAACCGAAGTACAATTTGTAGATAAGGAATCCATTTGCTGATCGGATATCAATCAGCACTTCTCTTATGCTACCAAATGATTCTTCGGAAGATCTTTCAAATGACAGTTTATTAAAATTAAAGTGTTCATATGAACAGCCAACTGACTTTTGGTCACCTGGAATGACTATCCTGAACTCAAAAGAAAAGCTTTAAAGTGCTTAACTGTGTTTCCCACAACTTACTAGTGGAAAACTTCATTCTCCCAGGTAACGTATTTGAAATCTAAATTAAGAAATAGGCTTGAAGTTGAGAGTGATTTAGTATGAAACTATCAGACATTTAACCAAACATTGCTGAGCTAATTGCTAAACAGCAACTTCATTGTTCACATTGATATTTTATGCATCTATTTTGATGTCATTAATATTATTTTTATAGTTAAGAGCTTCCTGATTTAAATACATTTTTTTAATTAAATAAGAGTATAATTCTTACTGTTTATTTTATTTCAGAACTCTAATTTTTCTATTGTAGAACCTTAAAATATCATCACTAATTCTTAATTTTATGGTCTAATTTTTCTAATCTATTTAACATTATCTAAGCGTTTTACTCCACATATTAAGGTGAAAATAAAGGATCGCTATGGTTATATGTGGGTCTGCCTTATTTAATTTTGTAATTTCAAGGGGTCTTCTAAAAAGTTGTAATTTTCAAGGGGATCATGGACTGAAAAGTTTGGGAACCCTTGATAAATATGCAATTCGAAAGTCAGTCGTCTGTATGTTACGCAGACAGCGAAATATCTGACCATAAATAGACTCAAAATAACTTCGATCGTTATTGTACCAAAAGTAGGTATTGCTAATTGGTTATGTACACTATCTGGAATTATTCCAATAGGTTAGATAAAACACTCTTAATTTTAAGCACACATATAGAAATGCACTAAATTAGTCAAAATACGATAGTTTATCTGCAAGACTAAAAATATCTTTCCCTACATCCATACACTGATTAGTTGCTCTGGGAAAGACTGAACTTTTGTCGTATTCCTTAACCCGACTGTTTAATTAGTGTTAAACATTTCAAACTAACGTTTCCCAGTAATGAGGTATTGTCTAAATGCGCCTGAAGTTAGTTTCCAATCACCAGTACAAACATTTGATTATCGACCGCCTATCTTCGCTCGGTACTAATGTCTTTTCAATAGAGGCAGAGGTGAGCAAACAGAAAGAGCACCACCAAAACACACTTAGATCAGCTTAGAGACTTCGTCGACTTTAAATTCCGTCACGTCTGTCGAGTTTGCGCAAGAGTATTGTTTTGTTTCAGCTCTGCAGCGTTCACGAGTCTCCGGTTTCCGCCAGGGCTTTTGCTTCACGACTTCCCGATGTCATTTACCGATGCGTCAGCCTTTGGGCTTTTGTCCATAACGATTCTGTTTTCTTGTCGCATTGCATTTGCATTGCATTTTGTATCGGGTTGCCTGCTCTGATCAGGTGTTTGTCTCCAGGCATTTCTCTCCCTTCAATTTTGCGCTCGTAATTGTGCAGGCATGAAGTGTTACGACTTGCATTCACAATTCATGCTAGTCTCAGTGGATACGATGCAGGCTTTGTTTGTTCGCAGTGTCTTTTCTGCCAGGTAGCAAACGCCTGAACGTCTTTTGGGAGAGGGAGAGACACTGTTTATGAAGTTAAAAGGTTATAATACTGGCTTCTTATAGTATTTTTTGCATGTACTGTGATACCATTTGATTAACCATGTAGTGTGATACCACTCATTATCTGACGAAATTTTATAGTCATTTCTGACAGGTAGAAAAGAAGCCTGTTGTCTTTTATAACAGGGAGATACACTATCAAGGTTTTGTGTGCTCGTAGTGTCATTCAGGTAGCAAACGCCTGAACGTCTTTTGAGACAGGGAGATACACTGTTTATGAAGATATAAGGTTATAGGACTGGTATTCTTGTAGTATTTTGCATATACTGTGATATCATTTGAATTCAAAGGGAGGAATCTGATCGTCGAATTAGAGAAGAATCTTATAACTGACGAAATTTTATAGTCATTTCTGCCAGGTAAAAAAACCGGTATGTCTTTTATAATAGGATACACTATCAAGGATTTTTGCTCAGTGTCATTTCTGTCAGGTAGCAAAAGCCTGAACGTCTTTTGGTTCAGGGAGGTACACTATTTATGAAGGTATAGAGTTAGAGTACTGGCATTCTTATAGTTTTTCCATGTATTGGGATATCATTTCAATTCAAAGGTAGGAATCTAATCGTCGAATTAGAGTAGATGAGTAGACACGTATTAACTGATGAAAGTTTACAGTATTCAGTCAGGTAGAAAAGCCTGAATGTCTTTTAGGACGGGGGGTACACTATTTATAAAGATTCAGAGTTACAGCATTCTTATAGCTTTGTGCGTGTGTGATATTATCATTCCGAGTCATATTCCTATAGTCGAAAGCGTAGCAGAAAAAATAGTATTTTCGAGTGATTTAAAATTATTCAGATCGTAAAGCTATTTTACAAATTGGACACTTCAGCTTATAAATAAATTTCCCTTCTGCAGCCAATAATTATTTTATCTCGGCATTTCTTGATAAAAACGTTTGAGAATCTGGATTGCATCCAGTTCTCCACAACTTACCATCACGGAACTCGCTTGGAAATAATTTTATTACACTTCAAATGACGTTTACACTGAAACTCAATTAACATATACGCAATGTAATAATGGTCTTTAGGATTTTGAAGAGCTGTGTTCGCGTGCTAAAACGGAGTTTACGCGAAAGCGTGGAAAAGAGTGGGTGAAAATCCTCCGAGAAATATCTAATCCGCGAGTATAACAGTTTTTGTATCCATATAAATGCGAAGAAAATGCAAATACTACTTGGGAGTTCTAACCACGTAATAGAGTCGATCTCTAGTTTGCATACGAAATTTTCAATTTAAATTCCAGAAAATCAGCTCAAAGAGAAGTATTTTCCGAATAGCAAGCAAAAGCAGTTATTCAAATACTCAGTAATGAGAATGCAGTATCCTTATGAAGGATCCGTAGAGCGAGCGGGTATTTTCGGTTCGTGCTTTTGCATCGATATGGGATCTTGTTATTCATCGGGTATTTTCGATTTTGGCTTGATAAACATTGAGAAGTGGATGGGGTCGTTAATATGTGCGATTAAAGCACTGGGATCTAACAAGCAGCGTCAATCGCTGATTATTTTCGTTTAGAGTAAATTTGAATGTCTCATTTTTAAATGTTTCTTGAAGTGTTCGTTGGCTGATACGTGATTACAACAAAACACCTAACGGGTATAAACAAAACACTTCCGACATGCTCATGTTTTCTATAATCCTCTGATCGTCATCATATTTCGGAGTTGTGTAGGATTGCTTTTGCTCCTCACGTCATATTAATGAATAAATACCCACAGATATTGTTTGGAAGAAACCTCGGAAATATTATATTGATCAAGAAGGTTCAAACTGGTCAATGCAGGGACGATTGTAGGCTGCTGAACCCTTTCATAAGCATTGTGCACACTTTAGGGGTAATTCTTAATTTTTATTTTATGTATATGAGCCGAGTTAGTTTTCTACACATGTGAGAATGATTTGGGTGCCAAAATTTTAAACCTGCAAAACTATAAAAAAATTCCACAAAGCCTAAGGATATGATTTTACTGGTGTTTCGTCCAAAGAGAAATTAAAATATAAAAAAAGGTTAAAGTTAATCGGTGCAAATAGCATAAAATACTCATTTAAGGAGAAAACGAACACTTACCATACACCCTTATACAGGCCTTAAAATCATCCTTACACAAGCCTTAAATACTATAATCTCACCCACAATAAGATTACCAGTTATACCTCCATTTCTACATCTATTAAAAGGACACCATATAAGTTAAAGTTAGTACGTTTAGGTCATATATTTTCAAATCCTCCTGGTTTGTTGTCTCCCAGAAATAGTTGGTCCACGGTAGTCCGGTTGGAAGAGTAACGGATTAGCAACTGGAGGGTTGCGAGTTCAAATCCAACCAAAGACAGTCGTGTACAAAGGGATCTGTCGTGGCTTAAATAGCCTCACGTTGGCGTAGTGTGGAAATTTGGAGAGTAGGGAGTCGGCTCAAGTGTTGATCTCGTCATGTGACCTTATTTCAAAATTATGTGGTGTTGTCCTCGGATCTTTCTCTTGGGAATCGATCCCGAACTGTAGCTAATGACCCGTTGTATTGCTCCAGTGCGCCGTTAACTAATTACCATTTCCCAGAAATAATTATACGTTTGAAATGTAGAATGCAGTTTCTGAACATTGACCTAGAAGTACTAGTATATGAAAAGCGACAGAAAAGGGGTGAAGAACCACTGATTACATTAACCCTCTGAGGGGTTCACAAGTGTATATCCGTTCTGCAACCTGCAGCCTCCCCTGCATTGCTTTTAACGAGCTTTACGTTTTAGACCAATATAATATTTTCTTGGATTCTTTCAATCAAAAGATGTGGTTACTAGTCATGAGTGTAGTGATGAAAAAGCATTGCTACACTAACAGAAATCTCTCCTTGCTCACCGAGTTACGAAAAGTTTTCTTATTTTGGAAATCTAGGTATAGGTTAAAGCAGTTCAGAAAAATTACTAAGATTGAAACGTAAACGAATATTTTTCGTTCGAACATTAATTGCGTGAAAACCATTCTAAAATTTATAAAACTATTCGTATTAAAAATGAACATAGGCATTCAGTTAATTTTCATTTGAGGAAAACCCCATTTAGGAAAGCTACTTTATGAGTAATAATAAAGAGATTAATAATAATCAAATACTTTCAATTCACCGAATTTTTAGTGTTATTGTAACACTAAGCATGAATAGTTAATGTTTTGAGAGCTTTTAATCTACTGATTGAAAACGGAGTGTTACAAACTCCGAGACATTTACCTGAAGGATTTACATGAATTATGCATGAAGCAATTTTATAGACTGGCAAGTAGAGGAATGTTTGTGGTTGTAGTAGTATTTTTCTTTTTTTACCTTTCTAATAAACATTCATCGCTTAACCGTCTAAGGGGTTCACTCGCATAATTCCCCTGTAACTTGCAGTCTTCCCTGAATGCCTTCTAACCAATTTTGACATTAGCCATAACAATTCTTTCTAAAGGATTCACTTCCAAGAAGATGAGTAATAGAATATTTTCAAGGGATTCTATTCTAAGCAAAGGACCAATAAAATCTTTCCAAGATTCACTTCCAAGGGAAGGAGCAATAGAATATTCCGAAGGAATTCTATTTTGAAGAAAGAATCAATAGAATCTTTCTAAATGTCGAAAGAACCAGCGGATTGTTTCACTCAATAGATATCGTTACTTTCCTTTATTCAGTGCTAA
Organism: Meta bourneti; assembly: GCA_933210815.1. NCBI lineage: Eukaryota > Metazoa > Arthropoda > Arachnida > Araneae > Tetragnathidae > Meta > Meta bourneti. The sequence goes on from OW119929.1 coordinate 14,356,041, forward strand.
TGGTGTTACTCGAAATTAAATTCATTTATCCCGTTACTATATAAATCTCAATGCAAATACAAAAACTAATTTATACTTCAATGTTTCTTAGATAAATAAATAAATTATATCTATTTTACACGCTTGTAATCTGCAGTCTTTTCTGTATGATTTCTAAGCAGTTTTGAATTTCTTGACCAAAACAATCTTTACAAAGGCTTCACTTCCAAGAATAGGAGCAATAGAATCTTACCAAGGAATTCTATTTTAAAGTTAGAACATATCGAATCTGTCGAAAGGTTGAAAGAATCCACGGATTCTTTCACCAATAGATGCCATTTTCCGCTTTCCAGTGCTTTTGGCATTACTTGAAATTACGTTCCTAAATCCCGTTACTATAGAAACCACAACACAGAAACAAAAACCATTTTATACTGAAATGTTTTTAAAAAATAAATAAATTATATGTGTATTTTACACGTTTTTCCGAGTTATTATTCCAAACACTCAAAACTAATAACCAATCTCATTAACAAAGGGTTGGAAAATGCAAGTGTGTATAGCGTTTCATAAACGAATCTGTCACCCGATACTTCTCAAGTGACAAAGAACAGAAGAAGAGCAGAGTCCATCCTTTTGACCCGAATTTTCGCGTGACATATCTGGAAGCGGCTTGTTTCTTGCCCGGCTCGGGAAACAAGAACCTGCGTATGACAGGCCTCGGGGTTGTTTAAGGGACAGCTGCGGCCACTTCAATGAGTTATGAGCGGGGTCAACTGGCCGAGAAATAGTGGTCACGGAATTTTCGCCTTCTTGTCAACCGAGAGGAGAAGAGGGATTCAATCGACTTATTCTTGGAGGGGGGGGGGTGTTGTTTTGTTTTTATCCCATTCTGTCATCGAGCTGAAAAATGGATTCGGGAATAAATCCGTTCTTACACAATTCCTGTCAGGTATAGGCTGTCTGGTTCAGAAAATTGCTTTAGAAGGTTCTATTTTCAAAGGAAAGTGTTTGCAAATAAATTGTTTTTTAAGTTATGCATTTTAAATTAAAAATGAATATCTCTAATACTACTTCTAGGTATTAATAAAATAAATTTAATATTATTTTTAACACCTCCGTGGTGTCGACGAGATATCTCGTTCATCAAGATTTGGTCAGGTTTGCCAATGACGAGGTAAATAGAGACAAAGACCTGTAGAGTTAATTTCTTTCGGGGTGAATTTATAAGATGAAGTAGGTATGAGTGTCTTAAACAATTTGTTATGTATTTATTAGATAAATTTATTATTATTTTATCTATTTTATCTATTTTAGGAGGGTGGGAAGGGTTTATTCTATGAATAGTGTATGTTTATCTTAAATAATACATTTTATGTATTTATGAGATACGTTTGTATTTAATTTTTTGGGGGGATTTATTGGGGTAAATTTAGTATGAGTACCACTATCTATATAATATTAAATATAGATATGGAGGTAATATATATATATATATATATATATATATATAATTAAAATATAAATATTTATTTAATTTTAGTTATATTTATTAGATACATGGATTTAATGAGTCATTGGTCTCTCAAGGATTTAGTTATTTAGGTATTTGCGACATACATTTTATATGAGTTAGTGACTACATTAACATGTGTGTTAGGAATATAGGAATATAATATGATGTATATTTCAGCTCTTCTTGAAAAGTAAATACATTTTTCATGCAAGATAATTAGTTTCAAATTACTATCATTTTGAGCTTTTGAATGCTAAATGGTATGGAGAAAGAATGCTTTAACATTCTGTATAAATTTGAATATAATTTTCTTGAATATTTATTTAATATGAGTATCTTTTATGTATCCTAAATACTTATTTAATCATGTAATATGATTAATATTTTCACATACCTGAAGCGAGTATCAATTTTAGAAAATATGTATTTTTGAAAGTACCCTTCTGCGTTTTAAATAGTTAACTATATGTGATAGATATTTCGTATCAGGCATTTAATTTTAAATGCTTATCAATTTAAGTGTCATATTTACTTAATGAATAAAGTGAAGGATATTTTAACTTTCCCATGAAGTGAAACTAAAATGTTCCTGTATGTTTAATTTAAAATGAGTATCCCTTTGCACGCGTCGTAAACATTTAATGGCTTATTTCAACTTTAATTTTCCCTCAAATGTAAATAATATTTTATAAAATATTTAATTTAGCTATTAATTTTAGGCGTCTTAAGTATTTAGCTCTATCACATTTGACGCATATATAACTCATTTTGAAGTGTAAATGCATTATGTTCACAAATTATTTTATGGGTTTCGTCTAAGTATCTCTTAAATAAATAATGACTAAACTATAACAGAGATTTATATTTTAATTTTATAGAAGCACAAAAATTCTTGTGCGCAACATGATTAAATACTCTTTTACGTATCATACATATTAAATGCTATTCCAGTAATGTATATTATAATTTTTTAAGTACAAATATACTTTCTTAGAAAATATTTAATCACACTATCCTTTATGCATCTTTCAATATTTAAAGAAACATATGATAGACAATACTTCAAATGTAAATAAACTTTTGTGCAAATGTGAATAAACATGAATGTCTTTAAGTTATCGTAAATATTCAACTAAATGATATTCGGTGATATTTGAATTTTAATTTTTCTGCAAGTATAAATTAATGTTTCTTACAAAATATTTAATGCAAAACGAGTCCCTTCATCAGTGATCTCTTAAATATTTAACTACCTAATAGTTATAAACATTTTAACTTTTTTTAACTATAAATGCACCGTTCTGGTGAGCTAGTTTGTAATTCACGAATGCTTTTAATCGTCTTTAAAATGTATAACAAAATAGCGAATTACATTCTAATTTTCAAAAGGCTTAAGGACGCTTTTTCTTAAAAAGCATCTGCTGCATTTAGTTCTCGTGTAGCCAAATAATGACCACATAGAAACAAACCAAACCTTATAAAATACTTACCTGATTAGATTTTATAATTTATACTTTTTTAATAAAACGAAATAAATAATCTTAACAAAAATGTAAGTAGTTCATAAAACATCTCTTATCCATGCTTTAATGTGATAAAGTTACTTATTATGAAAAGAAACTCTAGAATTATTTTTCATAATGGAAGTTTTTTACGTTGCTGTAGTCATTATTTGGACGAAAGTCGCTAGCTCGTTCACGTAATTATTCATAATTATTTAAAAAACAAAGTTATTTACACGTCTTTTAAGAATTCAGATGGCAAAAAAAATAGGAAAAGAGCTATTGTTACATATTCGCTAATTTTCGCTAGTGAATGAATAAATATCAAAGGAAGTAAAATTTGCATTAGAATTAGCATTAATCTAATTAAAAATAAAAAGTTTTTCCAGTGAAAAAAGCTATTGTTTACGTCACGTAAATATGTTTCCCGTTGCGCTTTTTAAACGCGTCTTTGTATTCATTCGAATATGAGTATTTAATTGCAAAAAACTGGTGACGAAACTTATTAGTTTGAGATGAATAACATATTTCCTTCTCTCGGTAGAATAATACCATCTAAGAAATATTTCCTTAATTGAAACTAATGATTTTATTGATATTTAATAATTATTAAATCATAATGCGATTACAATGATCTATTTTTCAAGAATAACATAACTCATCTCTAAAGAAAGCAGTAGTGTATGAATTTAATTTTTTAAATATATGGTTATGCACAGTATCAAAATCAATTGTTGTTTTGAAATGCATTCGACTAAACTGTTGATGACGGTTGAAAATCATTTTTTGGAATCATTTTGATTTACTACTATCCTAATTAACTCTCTGTGGTTTTGATAAATCTCGTCCATCAAAATCTGACCAATTTTGATAATGAGAGGGTAACTCGTCATCAAGATATTACCGATTTTTTTTATGATGATGAGATCAAGATGTGTTCAGTTTTTTGCTAATGACGAGATATCTCGTCCATCAGGATCTGGTCAATTTTATTTTAATTATGAGATATCTATTCGAGACAATCAATCGTAATGTTAAAATATATTAATACACAAAGAAAGGCGTATTAAAGAAATACATAACATAAAGGACTGTTTGGTTGTAGAACTAGAGAAAAACTGATCTGTACTCTTTTCTTTTCGCCATTTTTATACTTGAACACAAATATCTATCACTAAAATAACTCGGTTCAATTTAGTTTTTAAAGATGGGACGTTCTCGAGACGCAGATGGCATTTTGAATTATTTTGCAAATGTTTAGAGAGACAGTTTTTCTGAGCAATCTCAAATATTGAGTTTTTTTATATGACTATTCGTGAGAGTTTGTTCCTGGGGTTGCGCAGTTTTGAATACTCCCCAAAATAAATCCTACTCACTATTTGGGTCAGAACCTTCGCAGGAAATTTCCTTTCCAGAAATGGGCATTCAGATAAAATAAATGTAATGCTGAAATACTCTCAGGCTAATGTGGATACGGACTTGAAATACTGCAAACGTCTTGCAACTTTACTTCAACTTTTCAATCTTACAAAAATAAAAAGACTTCCAAGTGGGGAGTTCAATAAAACATTTCTTTGAAAAATGAATGTTATATTTTTACAGATCAACAGTTTTTTCTCTTTAAGTTTAAAACAAATGTAAACTTCATAAAATCCTAGTATAGATAAACTAACTCAATAACTATAAATGACTAGATATAAAAAATCCCGTATTCAAAATTTAAGGATCAATGTTTGGATTATTATTAATATACCTTATGTCCGGTTCTTTTGCTTTCATTTTAAAGTAACTATTGATTTGACACATTATGGAACATCAATAATTTTATTAGTAGAATGTTTTATCCTTGTGATTTTAGAATAAATTCTGACGAAAGGTTCATATCATAATGCACTTTTTTAACATTTTGATTATACTTCTCTTGCTCACTAAACTCAACAAAATATTTACCAAAAAATGTGTTTTTAGGTATTATTTTCGATTTTTAAAACTAGTTAAGAGATCTAATGCAAATTGTGGCAATGAGGTTTCTGGTGTTAATTATATCTGACATGACTAAAGCAGTTTTTTATTCGCATTTTGAACATTTTTATTGTTAGGAACGAAACTTATCAAATTCTTTTTTCAATAGAATACGAGTTCTTTGTTGATACTCTCAATTTAAGAATAGTTTATAAATCGCGACGCATATACTGTGTTCTGGGGGCATATTATGCCTGATACGAAAATCTTATAAAATCCGCTTGTCTAAGCAGCAGAAATGCTGAGGGTCCGAGTCATGAAAGTTGAACAGTTTATTATGTTTGGATTTTTTATGTCAACACAACTGTTTTGAGCTTGCTTCCGCATTCCCTGAGCAGCATAATAAAATTTAATGCAAAACATTTCGAAAGACGATACACAAATTTTAAATCAATTTCTAATCAACACGAAACGCCAAACGATGACACGAGTTTAACAATGGGAAGATGAAAGAACAAGAACACGAAGCGGACAAAGCTCAAAAGGCTGTTCCGATGTACTGAAATTGCTGAGGAAACATAGCCTTTACTTGGTTTGTTAAGTAGTAAAAACTTTCAGGTAAAGTCGGGTATTAAAGCTAGTATATAAATAAGTATTTACGTTAATATTCAAAATTATTTTGAAGCTTTTTTGTTATCCAGTGCTGCCTGATGAAAGATCAGCAGCTTTTTAAAATTCAAATTCAATTGAAAAATCGTTATTTCATTTGGAAAAATCATATAAATTATTCATTGGTTGACTGGCTTAATCCCTACCTTCTTTAATTTAAGAATGATGAAACAGTGCAGTTAAAACAGCTGAAACACTTTTAAGAGAGAGTAGAAGTATTTTGAGAAACGACTTAATTAATGTTACTTATAACTGGATAAAACATAATATTTGATTTACATAAATTAATAGACAGTTTAGCACCACTATCTCAAAACTCCTTGTACGCAGAACCTCCAAGATTTTAAATCCTTAAAAAATGAATTTTCGAATAAAACCAAGGTTCTTTAATGGTAAAGTCAAACTGTTTCTGAAATCTAGCATTAAGAAGTTAATTATAAGTTAATTAAATCATTATTCATGTGGTGTGATAAAATACCTTTCCCCGTACTCAATTAAAAGTATTTCTCTTAAATATTCTCCGACTTAATCCTTTTAGAAGTATGGATACATTTCATGCTCGTTTAACCGAAAAATTAAAATATAGTCTATTTAAAAACGTATATTTAAAGAAGGCGCAGAAAACGTAGTTAATTCAAAGAAAATCATTGGATTTTTAACTAAGATTATTGAAAAAGGGCTAATATGTACACTAATTTTACTTAGTTATAATTTGGTTATCTTTCAAGAAAGCTAGTTGGTAAAGAAATCGATTATCTTATATTATCTAACACTATTTCTGTGATTGTAATTAAGGGATGAACTGTAACATTTACAACTTCCAATAAATAATATTATCTGCATTTGTCTTTTACAAAAATACCAATCTAGACCTCGGTTAAACAGTCTGGTTGGTCTCAAATCCCTGTTAAGGCACGGATGCTCATATTGATTAGGAATCCACTTTAAGTCCCGTCAAAGTAGCCATCGTGTAGAAAAGCATACCGTAGAACAGGGGTGTCAAACTCAATTAAAACATGGGCCATTTAATGCAACTGGTAAGATTCACGCGGGCCACATCATATTTACAAATTTTCTTAAAATTATATTTTGAAGTGAGGATTCAGGAATATGGATAGGATAATTAAAACGCATTATGTAATTAAGTGAATTTAGGGTAATAATTTATAATATTGCTATATAATTGCTTTTATTTAAACATTTATTTAATTTAATGTATTTATAAAGGTAAAATTAATTTTTTTACCGGAAACTTGCCAGCGCTCTCCTCCTACTAGTTTTCCAATATCTGGATTCAAAGACTGAGAACAGACAATCTTCATTATGGCAGATAGATGTTTATCAGTTAATCTTGATCTGCAGGCCGTTTTATTTAATTTTCATGGACGAAAATAGTTGCTCACACAAGTACGTACTCCCAAAATAGCATAAAATTTGTGCAGCAAACTTTTTAATTTCCGGGTATTTTTCACCTAAATAAGAATATATTTTGGGAATTCCTACTTCTCGATATTTGTCTTTTAAAACCGAATCATTCTGGAAATCAACTAATTCCAGTTGTATCGAAGTGGGAGCATTTTCAACTTCAGAGGAAAAAGGCCTAATAAAAAGAGAACAAATTTTTTGTAACTCTTTGAAATCATCAAAACTTTTATCGAATTCGTCTTTGATTTCTTCAATTTTACCACAATATTGAGAAAATGAGCAACTTTGATTTTGTGCTTTTAACTGCTCACATCTCCCTCGATCTCCCCTAAGTGTTATTTTCTTCGTAACATATTGTCCTGTTTTCTTTTTATTTCAGAGCATCGTGGGCCACAAAAAATTACCTCGGGGGCCGCCAGTTTGACACCCCTGCCGTAGAACAACAAACCAAACTAATGCATATAAATATAGTAATAGTATTTTTTCATAGGTAATGTTAGTTTAAAGTAAATAAAGTTGTTGAGAAAAAACAAATGCCTTTCACAAAAAATTGAGATTAGATCTTAATATAATTAAAACAGTAGCTGATTTGAACCAGTCGTTAATAAAATAATGTGTCTAGGTTACTTTTAGGCGGATAATAAAATGATGATGCTTTAAAACCATCTGTTAATTATTTTAAAATACCCTTGAGAGAAAGCATCCCATTTGCGATCCATAATCCCTCTTTTACGTAACAGAAACAATTGAAGGTACTAAGCATATTAAAAAAAGGTGCTTCGAAGGTACTAAAACACTAAAACATATCATTAAAACCAAAAATTTTCTAAATAATTATGTTTAACTTATTCAATATACTAGAAAACTACAATTAAAATGTTTCCACCTATTTTGAAAATATTTTTTATCCAAATTAATGAGTTCAGCTTAATGATTTAATATGTAATAGATTTAGCAATATGCAGCATCGTAAGTACAAAGTAAGGTTTCGTATTTTGAAAACGGGTGACGTATATGTCAGTAAAATTAATTTAATCATTTATCATATTTTATAAAAAAATCATCATTTAAAATTTCTGGATGAATTATAATCTCAACATCCCTAAACTACATTCAGTTCAAGAAATGCAAATTTGCAGGAGAGAACTGGGAAATAATATTTTGTGTGTTTCCATTAAATTTTATAACACATTCATAAACTTTTTACGAATATTATTCTTAAAGGAATTTAACGTCCTGGATATCAGATGCAGCACTTATATGAGTGAAGATTTCTTGAAAAAATAAGGTATATACAGGGGTATTCTAAGCAGCATCTCCCCACTAGAATTGTAATAATCGTCTAATCAATTGACTTAAAAGGCTATACTTATGACAGATCAGATATGAGTGACAAGGTATAATTTGGTAATGTGCTACCACAATCCAACACTAAGCCCGAGTATTCAAGTCAAAATTACATTTTTGGTCCTCGACACAACATCCCAATTTTTTAAGACACACGAGGTATGTATTACGGTGATAGAAAAAGAGGAACAGGACGAAAACAAATTTCTGTACCAAACCAATATAATACCTGAAAAAATCTTGAAGCTCCATCGTCTGAACTAAATAAATAATGTTAAAAACATATAGGAGTGAAATTGGCTGCAATATCAGTCAGAAAGAAATTATTCTTTCCTACCTAGAATTATGATATATCGTTCTATGCAAAATTTCATGATCCAAAATGAAAAAGTCTCATTTAAATATGTGCAGAGTTTTCAAATATGGAATTCAATAGTGGAAATCAATTATTTTCCGGAGTAAGAAAAAATTCCATCTGCATCACGCTTTGCTGTAAAAAGTAATGAAGAATAACATCCAGACTTGTAATGTGGATACAGAAGTTCTTATCATCAAAATTACATAGAGGTCATTTTAAATCGTGGTGTAGGTACATATTGTATTTTATGAATGGATCCTTAAAAATGTAATGTATGCCGAGCCATATTGATCGAAAAATTGATCGCAACCTTTAGAGACTATTTCAAACTACCCTTCAGGGCAATTCGGATCCATATTACTGGATGAAAATGTAATTTGTCACTTCTGTAGTAAATTTAGATCACTTTTTGTTTAACAGTTCAATAGTCACATGTTTAAAACAGTCACAGATGGGGGAATGGTTGGAGACAATGGTGCATCCGGTTTCTGTCCTGATGATGATGGATGTTTTACTCCAACAAAATAGCTATTGACTATTTTATCATCTTGTTTCTATTTTTATCTTTATTGGTCAATTTTTGAACTTCTAAATTTTTGATTACCAGTCTGATGAAGGTGTGTGCTATGTATCAACCGTCAGTTTTGTCTGGAACACCAAACAATCTATCGATTATATTTTAAAATTAATAATATGTATGACATTCATGTTATCATCAGGCCAGAGAGATGGTTCGACAAAATATACTACAAAATATATCACTTGATGCGTAATTCCTATTCCAATGATATTCTGGGGCTTGGTAGCCCAGTTGGAAGAGTAGTGAATTTGCAAACGGAGGGTAGAGGGTTCGAAACTCGATGCAACCAAAGACAGTCAAGTACGTGGGGATGGTGCACGTAAAATTTGTCGTGGCCTCAAATGTACTCACGTTGGCGTGGTGTGGAAGTTTGAATAGTGGTGTGCAGCTTAGGTGTTGATCTTCTCATCTAACCGTCGTTTAAAATGACGAGGCGTTGTCCATAGATCTTTCCCTTCGGGACTGATCCCAGACAGTGGCCAATAGCTCGCTGTGTTGCACCAATGCGACTTAAATTCAACTACCAACCAACCATCAAGATCTAGCTATTTGAATAATAACACCAGGACTGTTTTATAATACTATGATCCCGTATCGTCAACAGCCTGTTGTATTGTTCCAGTGCAACGTTAATTCAACTAGCAACCAACCACCAAGGTCTATCTATTTGAATAATAACACCAGGACAGTTTTATAAAGCTATGATCCCGGATAGTCATCAACAACCTGTTGTATTGCTCCAGTGCGACGTAAATTCAACTACCAACCAACCATCGAGATCTAGCTATTTGAATAATAACACCAGGACTGTTTTATAATACTATGATCCCGGATACAACTAAATTTTGACCATAAATGTCAAGTTTAATAAAACTTTCATGTTGTGTATGTAATTAGTTTTACTGACAATAGATTTAAGTGGCATACGGACAAGAAAACAATTTATTAAATTGTTTTGTTACAAATATTGTATCTAATTTTTATAAAACAATACAAAGTTCTGGATACTAGTCGTCAGTCTTGTGATTTCAGAAAGAATAAAAAGTGCTTCGATCGATTAAAATTATTTATCGAAACTGCTTGATATAATTGGTGTCATATCCATTCCATAAATGTGAGTTTAAGAAGACACGGGGTGAAAACGAAAGCTATTACGAGATGGATTTTCTCTTAAATGCTACTCTCCTCAGCATCATCAGTTAAAGTGACATTGCTTTTCATCACAGAGAGAATCCGCTTACAAAGGAATGGATTTAGTTACTTTCCCTCCTTTTTCGGCTATAGAATCTTGGCATCATTCCAAGATCACTTTTAGTTTATTGGCTTATAGACCTCCTTGCTACTACATTCTACTCGAATTAATTCCAGTAGATTAAATAAATATGTTTGCGCACACTCTAAATAAAGAGACTAAATAAATACACTGAGTATTTTTTGTCGGCAATAAAGATTAAGATTGAGTTATGCTTCGTTTATTACATTTTACTATTTGCGCAGAACCCTTGTTTGATTCCGCTAGCAGTACTGCCAGAGCCAAGACTTGTGAAAGAGTAGCATACATTTCTACAAATAGCAAAAAAGCTAAAAGTCCTAAGAATAGTAGCCCATTTTAGTAGCAAATTTAGTTTGCTCAGATACAAAATGAATCGGCTAAAACACAAAATGTGCTGATTAAGTATTAGAAGAGACATTGAAGATCTCTCCAAGAAACTTAAATTTTAACATTAAAAACTAATTTTTTTCTTATCAACGCGATTTCTTATTTTCCATTTTCTTATTTTCACGACAATCTAGCAATAGATTTCGTTACTTTTATTTTTCTGGTTGCCCCGACTTGGTGACATTTTGAAACGACGATATTTTGACCACGAAATTTTGCAAAGTCCCTAGGAAAATTTTCTCTCTTAAGAAATATTTTTTAGTCTCAATATGCTATATGCTCATACAAAATTTAAATGTAGGCATTTTGAAAACTTTCTTTAATATTACATTACTTTATTTTAAGATGTATTCTAATTTCATTTTAAATGTATTCTAATTGAATGAATTCAAGTAATGTACCCATTATGGTGAAACATTCAATAATTGGATAATATTTATCCGTTTGTTTGACAATATTAAATTTTAGCCAAAATGCATGTATCATTTTATAAAATATATTATTAATTGTATTGTAAAATAACAAGTTTATAATTAACATAAGTTTGTAATAAAAATAATAAATTCTAATAATTTGGTAGACTTAGATATAATAATTTGCTTTAACATATTCGATTTGATTCCTTCATAATTTCTTGTAGCCAAAAGAGTAATAAGAATGCGTGAACGAATGTTTAACTTAGTTTAAGTAAGCAGTTAATTGCATCAAATATTTGTAACAACTTACTCTCCGGTCATTAAGAGGGGCAGCGGTAGCCCCCTCTCACAATGACTGGAGAGTAAGTCGTTATAAGAGCATTCGGACATTATATTAGCAACCGGAGAGTTACCAGTTCGAAACTCGGTCCAGCAAGACTGTCGTGTCCAGACTTTAATGCTGTCGTGGCCTCAAATGTCCTCATTTTGGCGTGGTGTGTAAGTTTGGAGAGTGGGATGCCAGCTCCGGTGTTGACCTCGTCATATGACAGTGATTCAAAATTACAAGGCGGATCCTTGGATCTTTCTCTCCGATATTCATCCCGAACCACCGTTGTCATTAGACCTTTGTGTTGCTGCAGTGCGACTTTAATTAACTATCTCCGATCATTGAGGCACAAGGAAATTCAACTTAATCAATGGTTGGTAAAGCACGATCAACGCTTCAGCTGACAATCTCTGGTTTCCTTTTAGTTGTAAGTCGAGCAAACCTAGAGATCTGGAACGCCAGGGATTGCTTGAGGATTTTGATGACGATGACTCGATCCAGATGTATGAAAACGGAATCGAGCAATTGGAGCCTGAGCTACAGTTGCCCCGCCCAGATAGGGAGGGCTCGACTGCCTTAGTCAACGCTCACACTATAATAAATTATATCAATAAGTGGCTAGATGACACTCTGCAGGCGAAGTCTGTGGAAGACCATTACAACATCGATGAGACTTTAGTAGCTGCAAATAAGACCGCTATTTCAGACGATGACTTCGATAACATCACAAGGTGCTCGACGTGGGCGTCCCTCTTGAAATGAGTAACAACTGATTATCGACTTACTAATTTAGACAGACCGATATGAGACTCATGATCTACGACACCGCTATGTGACAAACGCCTTTGGACTCATGGTATTTGACACTCGATATTTGATTTTTTTTGCTACTTTTATACAAGATTGAAGGAACGGATTGAGTCACCTATTTTAGACACCATCGTCTTCACCGCAAGGCTACATTGTATCGAAACATTCATTTGCATCAAAGCAGCAATAGATTAAAATATTATTAAGTTTTATTCACAAGCATCAATTTTATTTCTTCAAATGAATAATAAGTTTCCTACCTCCATTCTGTTTGTCTTCTTTCTATTTATTCGTCAGCCCACCGTGGTTCAAAATTACGTGGTATTTTTTTCCGATCTTAACCTTCGGTTTGGATCCCGGACCGTCGTCGATAGCCCGTTGTGTTGCTCCAGTATGAAGTTAATTAAATGCCTACCTTCCAATCAGGTAGGTAGGTATTTTAATTAACGTATCACTGGACCTTTCAAATAATAAATCAAAATGTTTTTCTTATATTCAATTAAATGTGCTGAACCTTTTTAAAAAGTGTTGATGAAGAGAGACACTTAGTTCTACTCCAAGAGGAGAGGCCTCTTCCCTACTGCCACTCGAATGTTGGGGAAGGATTCGCGGTTCAATCTTGGAGCAACTCTTGCATTTCCATGGACAGATCCATACGTCGGATGTATATCAGCCGTTAAGGAATTCGAGTAAAGCTCCGTCACATGTTAAATCCGCATCGCCAATGACGAAGTTAGAAAAAGAGGAATGATTCGTTAATGCGCCAAACAATGCCCTCTAGCCCCTAGCAGCAGCACTTGTGGACACATTCCTTGACAAAAATGTTTATTTTGTTGCACCCTACCCCCCTGTATGCATCATACCCATTGCACTGTACTTAAAATATATGTGGGTAATATTTTAAAGATCAGCATTCCATCTACCACTCCCTGTGTGTAATATAGGAAATGAAGAAGCGCCGCCAAGTCTGGACTGCTTAGGACGATTTTCTCAGATAGAGAGGCGAGACAGTTGCAGAACGATGACGCGAGAAGAGGATGGCGTACGGCTATGTCTAATACCCGACGAAGTGAAATTGTTAACTATTTTTAATCTGTAAATATTCCCCCTTTATTTGTAAATAAATTCTTTAATTGTTAATTATGTCGCTTTTATCCCTTTTGCTGAAGTAGAGACTCATCCTAAAGTAGTTAGATTATCCTACATGAGGGCTCGGCCCGTGCTTTTCCGAGCAGAACCCCTCCCTAGACACACCCGCCACAAAGAATACCAGAAGGGGGCACGACGTTCATTAAGCATACTTCGAGTGATGAATTATCTTACAAAACTAATGTGTGTTTGAAACCGAAAGCAACCTGATTGGATTACATCGTTGTGAAATCGTCTACACTGTGACAAAACCCGATTGGTTTGCCTAACTGCGAGACCGTCTAAACTGAGTACGAAATTTCTTTTTTGAGAAAATTGTTTTTCTTGATCATGGCAAAAACTCTTGGTGATATCCCCAGGAAGCGCGAAAGCATAAAATCAGCCTCTACCAAAAATATCAAACTTTTTCATTCTTTGGTATTTGAAACAGACAATGGAAGACAACAGATCAGACTTGAGAAAATTTTCTGGCTGTCCATCCGATTGTGATCTAAAGTTGAAAAAAGAAACAGTTCTTGAAAAATTCTCTTTGCCCGATCTTATTTCAATTGCCTAAATTCTACGCCTTGAAGTAACAGCTGATATTGACGAAATAACTGAACAGTCTTGTTTGGATTATCTAATTTAGACCTCGATCAAAGTGCGCAATTCAATTCTGGCGCTGACGACAGCGAAGATGAAACAAATTCTCGTCTCAACCCAATGGCTGAAATAGTTTCTCATGATGATTCATTCCAAAACGGAACTATTATGTATCAACAACCCGTTAATAAAAACATCAGTAATTATGGCTTACCCCATCCCATGTTTAAACGAAACGAAGAACAGTCTTCTTCAAACGAATCTCCACGAAAAAGTATTCCTTTTGCTGTTGCTCCAAATCCTTTTCAAAAGTGTTTGCCTATGCCTACTCAAGGTGGAGTGTTTTTTCATTGAAAGATATTATTGAAACTGTTCGCGTATTTAACGGAAGGGATACATATTCTATTGATTTATTTTTGGATGAGATAGAAGAAATGTTTACTTTTTATAATATCACCTCTGATCAACAAAAAATTTTGTTTACTAAGAAAGCATTAGCTGATCCTGCCAAACTGTATGTATCAACTTTGAAACAAATTTTTACTTTTGATAAATTGAAAGAACAATTTCTTTTGGAATTTAGTTCTCAGGTATCATCGATTGACATACATAAAATTTTAAGTTCCCGTAAACTTAAAATTACTGAGTCACTTTCTGAATATTTAATTGCAATGAGACAAATTGCTAGTCGTTCAAATATTGATGAAGCCTCCCTCATCGAATATGTAATTACCGGTATTTCTGAAAATAATAACAAATTGCTTTTGTATGGTACCACAAATCTTTTGAAATTTAAAGAAAAATTAAAGATATGAGAAAATTTCTGTTCGTGGAAAACGACCAAACACCTTTCAAAACATTCAACCACGATATTTCGATACTCCGAAGCCTCGTAATACTCCGAAGCCGAAGCGTTTTAACGAACCAAAAAATAATTCGTGGAAACTAGAAAACTTGCACAAGAATGCACGTCTACGACCTACGATAAATTAAAATAGATGTTACAATTGTAGGAAAACGGAACACAAATCTTTTGATTGTCCCGATAAGTTAAAAGTCAAGAAATGTTTTAAATGTAATTCTTTTACATTTAAAACATTGCATTAATGGACACATTGCAAGAGACTGTCCCAAAACACGTGAAGTAAAGACTGTTGTAGTTGCAGATTCCCGAAAACTTCAAATGTTATCCTCAACGAATCGAAACACATTGCCTTAATTGATACAAGTAGCAAGGTAACAATAATCAACAAAAAGTTATACGACACGCTCGAAAACACTACATTGATTACACACAATATATCATTAATGGGTATAAGCGGTGATAAAATTACTCCTATTGGATATTTCAATGCCCAAATTCGTATTGATGATGCAATTGCATCGACAAATGTTTACGTTCTTACAGAAATATGCAATAATTTTGTGATTTTAATGGACATTCTCAATCAAGTAAATTTTAATTTTACAAATGGTATCATACGAGTACATAGAAAAATACCACGTGTAAGAGCTATTCAAATTTACAGAAACGACAAAATACTTCGAGAAAACACCGATTCAGATTCCAACACCTTGATGTACATGGCCCATGTAGTTAATTTGGATCAAATAGAGGTCTCCCACATCAAAGATCAAGAACACAGACGTCATATTGTACACTTAGTTATTAATTACAAATCAAGCAAAGAGAAACGGCAGATTTGAAAATTAACACAATTTTAAACCATGCAATTCCTAAATCAACTTCTGCAAATGATGTTCTCGACAAGCTCAAACTTCAGCAAACCATTTTCGGAAACCCTAGTCGAATAATTTCTGACAGAGGTAGTGCTTTTACTTCCAAAGAATTCGAAACAGATGAAGAAGATATCGAACATTTGCTAATAACAACCGGAGTACCCAGAGGCAACGGCTAAGTTGAACGTTATCACAAAACTCTTATCCCAGTTTTGACAAAATTGTCCATACACGAACCCACTAAATGGTTCAAACACGTCGCAACAGTACAACTCATACTCAACAGTACTACATCCCGAAACACTAAATTTACACCTTTTGAACTCTTAGTTGGCGTAAAAATGAAAACTAAAGATGCCATCCAAATCAAACAAATATTAGAAGACGAATATCATTCTTCGAGATGAAGCCAAACATTACATCTTAAAAATTCAAGCAGAAAATACACGACAGAACAACAAACGAAGAAAACCAGCACATTCATACAACATCGGCGACAAAGTAGCCATCAAACGAACACAGTTTGGAACTGGCCTTAAACTCCATTCAAAATTTTATGGTCCATACCAAATTGTTAAAGCTTTCCCAAACGACCGGTATGAAGTCAAGAAAATTGGTCAACACGATGGAAACAACCAAACTTCAACTGCAGCCGACCACATGAAAGCCTGGTTCAATTAAAAACATTGAACCAGATTCACAAAACTTAACTGTACAATATATATATATTTTTTCAAACAAAATTTGTATTTTTGTGTTATCGATTTTTACGATGCAGAACTCCACGACGTACATGATTGAAGATAACGACGAATGCAGCTTCTACTCAAGACGACCACAAGATGAACACCCGAAGTAACGATGTTTGCCACTGCACACGACAAAACGATGCTTTTCGACAGAACGCTGCACGAAGACGCTGAAATCAACCCACAGTTATACAAAAGTGCTGCATTGTAAAAAAATGCGCAAGAGTATCCCAAACATGCTCCACTCTGACATTTTTCTTTCGCTTTCTTTCTTCTTTCCTTTCATATTTGTCAGGTAGTGATGATGTCCTATTCTCATTTCGTGTATAGCCAGAGCTATGTCAAGATGGACGAGTGGTGGGTAATATTTTAAAGATCAGCATTCCATCTGCCACTCCCTGTGTGTAATGCAGGAAATGAAGCGCCGCCAAGTCTGGACTGGTTTAGGACGATTTTCCCAGAAAGTCCAGAGACAGTTGCAGAACGATGACGCGAGAAGAGGATGGCGTACGGCCATGTCTAACTAATACCCGACGAAGTGAAATTGTTAACTATTTTTAATCTGAAAATATTCCCCCTTTATTTGTAAATAAATTCTTTAATTGTTAATTATGTCGTTTTATCCATTTTGATAAAGTTTACTCATCCTAAAGTGGTTAGAGTATCCTCATATATATAACTATTAAATTATTGAAGATAAAGATTTTAAACACAATAATTTGCTAATATAATAATAGTTTTCCTAATTTTCCTATCATATCTATTATCAAAGCAGGATAATTCAGTTACTTCAGAGGTGTTTTCCCATCATGGTGACGTTTCGTGTAATTAAAAAAATTCTTTTAAATCCAGAAACAAGCTCCCCAAAGTTCACATAAATATGTTTTCAATATTAACAACGCTATCATGCGGGATGTACGAACGTTTTATTCCTAATATATTAACATCTTTCTTTTCGCATCTCTCCCCTGAGGATCCATTTGCTAATCGATTTCGCTTTTGCTTGTTATGAAGTTTATGTTTGATGACACAGCTTAAATTGATTTGAAAAACACGAATTTGAAACCGCCCGTTGTCCTTATTTAAATACGATGAAAATTTTAATTTTTCGTCGATAGATTCGATTCCTGGTGGAATAACACGATGTCTGAGATGTAGTCGTTATCATACATTAAATTAGAAGGAGGTCTTATCTCCAAGGCCACGTAAGAGAAATAAATAAATTTATCTGTTTCCTTAACCCTCCAAGTGGTTATGGCGACATATCTCGATCATAAAAATTTGATCAATTAATCTGGTGAGGTGATTTCTCGTTATTAAGATATGTCCAATACTTTTTATGATGACGAGATCAAGATTTGGTCAGTTTTAGTCAAATGACGAGATATCTCGTCCATCAAGATCGGGTCAGTTTTGCTAATGACGAGATACCTCCTCGAGACAACTATCAGGAGGGTTAACTTATTGCACGAGTTGAGGAGACCTTGGTTTGTGAAACCTGTTCCAAACATTGCCCATTGCACCAGCAATATCCGCCCCCATATATGCATATCAACAACTTGTATAAAAGGTCATATATCTACTCTAACAAACTCCACCTTTTTTTTATTTTGTAAGGAATTAATTAGCAAGGGAAATCGTTGTCAGTCAAACTAACCAAAGTAGCAGAGAGGATCCAACTCTACCTAGGTCTTCCATCTACTGACTTTCTATGAGTTTTTCCTTGAACTACTTTGCCTGTGGTGAGCCAATCTCAATGATCCATCGATACCCCTAAAACAGGCAAGTATTCAATCATCAGGCCCTATTTTGGACACTTACAATCAATAACCTTATCTGACACATGAGTACCAGTACTTTTCCACCTTTGTGCGCTTCCTAGAAATGATTTCTTGGAAAAGTGAGTAAGGGAAAGAAGGCGATGTTCTTTCTTCGAGTTTTCCAACTTGTGCTCATTTTTAGTGCTGAATACTATAGGGCGTATTGTTCCATGAATATTTTAGGGCCGCGGTAGCACGGTTGGAAGAGTAATGGGCTATCAATCAGAGGATTGCGAATTCGAATCCAATCAGACCATCGTGTATAAAGGGGGTTGGTGCACATTAAATCTGTCATGGCCTCGAATGTCCTCACGTTGGCGTGGTGTGGAAGTTCGGAGAGTGTGGTGCAGCTCATGTGTATAATAACACGCCAATGGCCCGGTGTGTTGCTCCAGTGCGACGTTAATTAAAATACTTACCTACCTACCATCGATGTTTAAAAAAATCTTCATGGGGGTTTATACTATTCAAATATTAGTTGCTGTATGACTACATTTGACTACAAAGGTAACATAAATTTTGCATGGCATGTTATGAAACAATCGAAAATATGAAGAATAATATGAAATTGTTACAGACTGTGTTGGCTGTTACGTATTTTAATAGTGAAATCTAGAGTCTTGTATCGCATGCAGAGACAAATACACGACCTAAAGAATCAGCTAAAATCAGTCAGATTGCGTATTGACTATGTAATTCGACTACAGTTAAAGTATTTTTTGAATGACAGGCACAAAACACACTTCTTCAGGATCAGATGAAAAATATTCAGATCCGTATCGGATATACATTTTGTTTATTTGACAACTGTAACAGTTAGAAATTTACATCGCTCGTACGATATAATCTATCTAAATAATATAACGAACATGATCTAGATCGAGTAAAATGATTTATTCTGTTTTTTAGGTAGGTAGTTAATTAACGTCACACTGGAGCGACACAACGGACCATTGGTGACTGACCGGGATCAATCCTTAAGGGAAAGATCCCGTTAAGAAAGACAGAATTAAAGTGCTTCACCCCCCACCCACCCCCGTGTACACGACGGTCTTTAGCTGGACCGAGTTTCAAACTCGCAACTCTCCAATGGTACACGGTTGCTCTGTGTGTGAAAAATTCTGTAGAATAAGATGAATATGACCCTTTAAACAATCGGGTAGGTAGTTAATTAAAGTCGCACTGGAGCAACACAACGGGGTATTGGCGACGGACAGGAACCGATCCCCAAGAACAACGACTCGTAATTTGAACCATGGCCAGATGACGCGGTCTACATCTGAGCTGGCATTCCACTCTCCAAATTTCCACACCACGCCAACGTGTGGACATTTGAGGCCTCGTCAGATTTAACGCACCATCCACCGCCGTGTACAGGACAGTAGGTAGCTAATTAACGTCGCCGTCGCACTGAAATAAAACACAACGGGTTATTCGGGTTATTGGCGACGGTCCGGGATCAATCCCTAAGTGAAAGATCCAAGGACAACGCCTCGTAATTTTGAATCACGGTTTGATGAAGAGAACAACACCTGAACTGGGATTCCGCTCTCCAAACTTCCACACCACGCCAACGTGAGGACATTTAAGGCCTCGACAGATTTAACGTGCATTATCCCCCGGTACACGACGGTCTTTCGCTGGACCGAGTTTCGAAATCACAAACCTCCAGTTGCTGATCTATCTCTTTTCCAACTGGGCTACCGCAGCCCTTAAACAATCGGATATCTGCAGAATCAGGGCAAAATTATCCGGATCGCGTATCGACCGTCTCTCATTTAGAGACAAATGAAGACATAGGGCCACTGCAATAAATATTTTGCATGCATTTGCAGCCGCAAAGTCTGCTGGCCACTGCAAGTGCCACGATAGGGCCGCACATCGATTTCGGCTACCTAGCAGGGTGTAAAATGTCACACTGTCGGAGGCAGATATTGAGTAAAACAAAACTGCATCTCGGAGTTAAAAGGGAAATGGAGGGACTGGCGGGGAGCCAATATCATTTATTCTCACCGCATGACGGCTGGGAACACCCTTTTGTTTTGAAAAACGATTTTTCTTGCTTCTCACGTGACAGCGGAAGGTGAAGTTTCACAGATATAGTTTTACATTTATTTTCTTACGGAATATTTTAGACCCAGGCGTTTGCTGCTACTTTTGGGCCGTTCGGTCCACAGCCATTATTGGTTTTAGCGTGTTTGCTGAAAGGTAAGAAATGGTGTTTCGCTACAAAGACCCGCTGCAATTATTCTCTAATTCCAATATCATGAACTGGAATCTAATCTGCACTGTAATTAGTATTTTTGTAGGTTGTTATTTATTTCTGCTACTTTCGTGGCTGTTACTTTTGATTCGTTGTGGTATTAGGAACGTTGGGGGTCACCACTTCTTAATTGGGGGCACAGGTCACTACGGATTATGGGTGTTTTCTCCTACTCTGGGTCACTACTAAAGACAAAGTATAATGATTGTGGAATCACAAAATATCGAGTTACTAATATCCATCAATAGGTCTGAATTCATGGGCTTTTCTAATAACACACAGTAATAACCAATGTTAAGTTCACATGGGTTTTCCTAGTATCTAATTTCACTCAAGCAAATAAAAGTAGAAGTATGTATTAGATTTTCTTAAATTAGGCTAAGCTAAGGGTATACACTAATATACTTCCATATACTTTTTACTTTAAATTTGTCTTGTTTCAGGAAGTGTTTCTGTATTTTCAGTACAAAAGAGTGAACCGTAAAAGGTAAGATTTCAAACATACCTAGAAGGTAAATTAGAAAACAATTGAATTGTCTGTTTTGTGTACATTTTAAATTGTATTTAAAGTATTGTTCTTATTGTAAAAAAGAAATGCTATAGCTTAGTCATCTACATTGAAATTTTAAGTTATAATTTTGTATATCACTTTCAATTTTTTCTTGAACTGTCCAATAAGTAAAATTTGAACCTCTCTGAACTACATGACACAGCTTTCTACGTCCATTAACGTTTCTATGCATTTCTAAAAAAAAGAATAATGAATTGGTGCCCGTTTTCTTTATACTTACATTATTCAAACTTTACACGAGTACTTTTACTGTGATAATAAAAGTTGTAAGTATCGTAGAAAACTATGTGGTTATTAATACAATGCACGAATTATTTTCAATCCAGGTCTTATTTATATGAATACGTGTACAAATTTTTATGTTAATAAATGCATATCTCTTCTTATATCTTTGTTTCCATTGCGTATTGTATTGAGCGTACCTTTAAAATAACTTATAAAAATAATAGCATCACTCTACAAACCGAAATCAGAGATACGAAACGATCGATGCATTAATAAATTCCGAAATCCATTGTTTTGAAATAGGATGCAGTTGACACAACATACGAGCAATGCATGACATAGCGCTAATAGAAAACACCTCGTTCAGCCATACGCAATTACTGAACCTTCAATAAATCTCTGGGCGAATAATGTGTGCTTTTAAGCTCATTCCGGCAACTCATCCGACCCGTTAGCCTTGTGAATATAAGCTAATTGCGAATTAACGGCTCTGTAAAACGTGCTATTCTAACCACAGCCCGACGGCATTAATTAGAGCCTGTCCAAAGTGCTAAGTAATGAAGACAAGCCTTTAATGGATTTATCATATTTAGTAGAGAACGAAATTGTTGGTAGAGCTCAGTGTTACGCTTGATGGAAAGATTTCGGAATTGGGAAGCAAGTCACATTGGGTTTTCACGTTGTGTTGGAGAGGAAATGGCAGCTGCAAACCTGAATCGCTTTAACGCATTCAGATTTATTAAACTTTATGTCATCGAAAAGGGCTATTTAATAATCAAACAACCAGTCACTGCAAAGTTTTGTAGATGATACCATATTTAAAATAACTGACCTGTCAAATTACATGCATGCATTTTGAGTTTAAACAAATTATACAAACACAACAATGATAAAACTTAAAGTATTCACAGATCTGTCCTCTATTCTCCAAAAACAATCAGCTTCAACTAAATAAGGTGTATGTATACACTAGAACTCACGGAAATCTACCAGAATATCGATACTTTTTTATTAGTTCAAAATGATTTCCAACTCCTTAACTTTCAAACGATACCCAAGATCTTGTAAATATTCGAAACATTTTCTAGTTACAAGGGTTTTCTTTAGGTATTGTCACCATATACAAACATGTTTCCAAAACTTTAAACTCAATTTCTGAGGAACTGTATTTTTGAAATAAGATGATCAAACAGTGATAACTCAACAATGAAATGATCTATTATAATTATTTTTATGTTATTATATTCTATGCAATACAGTGGATCTTTTGACCGTCAGTTAAAGTTAGTAGTGAAGAAAGGAAATTTTTAGTTGATTTTTAAATTTTGAAATTCCCAAAAATTGTTTGATTTCTTAGACTTCCTTGGTGAAAAAAAGTGTCAAAAAACCTATTCTCTCTAGCAACCTGATATAGGGTCAAAACATGAAGAATAATATTAGGAATTATGACCAACAGTAATTGTCTTTCTGGACAAATTAGAATTTGAGATATCGCTGTTCAAAAAACATGCTAATTAGCTAATTATATCTAAATTAGATAATTAAAGATTAGATTGATCTGCATTTTTCACACTGAAATGAGTGCAAGCACAAACCAATGACCTGTTGTAAAAAAATTGGATTTTTAAAGTCAAAATTAAAAAAAAATCATCTAGTGTATACGTACTTCTTAAGTGAACACGTTCTCTATTATTGTGTTCTTGATAAGTTCCAAAATTGATGTATGCTGTACGTTTTAAATCTTTTGTGTTAGTGGCGTTCCCAAAGTTTACAAAAATGCATTGTGTGGTCAACTATTACCAAGTGTTCTTCTCAAAGGCAACGATTTATTTCGATATGAAATCTAATTTGATACGTTCCAAATCCTCCATGTGATGTAAAAATGTAGTTTTTGTAAAAATCTGTATAACTGTTTTTGCATTATATATTTATATATCTTACTTTTTCAGTGATGTTCCAGCGAGTTTGAATCGTGTATTTAATTCTTTTCTGATTAGGTTTTATTCTGCAAGAGATTGTAAATTATAAAGTAATATTTTTTCTTTTGTGTTTATTTTAATCAAACGTCCTTCTTGTATCACATAATCGAATGGTTAGAAATCTGGTCTTAGTTGCAACAAAATTTAGGTTTGAAACCGGTCGAATATGTATGTTCTCTGTAGTTTGGAATCTACTTTTAATAGTGGGTACAGTTTAATTTCCCCCAGTTAGTAAAAAGCGCAAAGAATTAAACCAAATAAAATCATATCGTTCCCTCAAAATTATATAATTTTTTTGTGATTGAAAAGTATCATTGGGAATTAAAAGATTTTGTTTTACAAAATGAGATATTTTCCTTCAGGATTGATCCCGGACCATCGCCTACAGTTCGTTATATTGCTCTGGGTACCAGGCATTTAATTAACGTCGCTGACTGGAACAGCAATTGGCGACAGTCCGTCAGTCATCAATCCCGTAGGGAAAGATCTGATTATATTATTCCAGAGTGACGTTAATTCAACTACCTACCTACCTTTAAAATGGAGAATGTATGTTTCTCTACATCTTTATGAAAGTGACAACGATTGAAATAATTTTTAAATTATATATATATATATATATATATATATATATATATATATATATATATATATATATATATATATATATATATATATATATATATATCGATTCTGATCTCCCTACATTTAAATTAATTTTAAAAATTCCATATATATATATATATATATATATATGGAATTTTTAAAATTAATTTAATATGTAGATGTAGGGGGATCAGAATCGAAATACAATAATCCTATTAACCCTCCTGGTGATTTTTCTTCGCGTTGAAAACTGCCCTGTAGCGGCCAGACTGATAGAAAACCTCTTCCAAATTATCACCAGGCGTGAGCAAGGAACAATTTGTGCTTTCTACTTGGATCTCTAACTCCCCTTGGATAGAACAGTTTTGTCTCAACGAGGTATCTCGTCGAATAAAAGTGGCCAAGTCTTAATGGACGAGATATCTCGTCGGAACCACTTGAAGGGCTTAGTGATGCCTTGTTGTAAGCCATCCCTGAAAAGTGTTTTTTTTTTCGATTGGACGTAGTATTCTGGAAATGAGAACCTACAACTTAAAGTCTAACCCTCTAAGTCTTTTGACGAGATATCTCTTCCAAGATCTGGTCAATTTTGCTAATGACGAGATATCTCGTCGAGACGAAACTGCCCTATTACTTTAAGGGGCAATGAAGATCCAATTGGGAAAAACGAAACTTGCCCAGAACTGGTGACAGATTTTGCCATAGGTTTTTAAACCAGAGACTCTTCACTAACAAGTCAATTTTTGACGCGAAAATAAACCAACAGGGTTAATCCGCATATCAAATTCGCACATCCATTTAGTACTTTATTTTCATACGTGTGTCTCGTTCACAGGTACCGGCAACCCCAATAGCGCTAAAAGAATAGTTCGTTGGGTGTTTGGGGTACTGAAATTTCGAACGACCGGAAAGAACGGCATAAAACTTTCGATGGAAACATCTCTGGAATACCACGTCCAATCGAAAAACAGATAACACTTTCCAGCTGAATTACAAGAAATCTCGCATTGGATGATTATTAGGTGGTTCATTTTGACCATCCTGTGTAGTCTGCCGAACTTCTGAAGAAATGGAATTACTTTCCGAAGCCTTTGTGGCTTTTATGTTTGTCTGGTAGCATTACGTCTCTGTGCAGTAAGAAGTTGCAAATTCAATTCCCAACAGACTAGACTTTTTTGTTGCGAGTTAAGTTTTTCTTAGTCTGATTCCATTAGTCTAGCACTTAAAATGGGCCCTTGGGATACGGTCTATATTTACGGATCAATTCCCATTCTTTTTTCATGAAATGAATATTTATCCTAGTGTTTATTTACTTGAAAATCTTAATAATCAAAATATTTTGCAACTATTTCATTATAGATAGAAAGCACCAAATAAATATAAATATCAATAGAAAAGAAAACTTATTTTGAATAACCGATTGTAAACATTAATCCATTTTTGCACTATGTAGTTTTTATAATTTTTATTTTGAATAAAATAGAACCAACAGGAACCTAGTTTATAAGAAAACAATAATTATCGTTCAGTTATTTTTTTATACTTATTTAATGACCAATAAATATCAAACTATATATTAAACCAAAAGTTAAAAAAACAGAGCGATTTTATAACAAATTATTAAACATTAATCTAACATGTTTTTCCAGGTATTTTCAATATTTTATATTATATAAACGTAATATCAGTCTAACATACAAAACGAACATGATTACAGGCATTATCATCCAAAAACCACAGCAAATTATTTTGAATTAAGCTATGCAATATATCAAACAAGTTTCGGTTCACAATTATTGGATAAGAATAAACACCAATAAAACTTATAAAAGACGAACTTATTCAGAAAAATAACAAAATATGCACCTAGAGTTTTACTTTATGTACAACCTAAGTATGTGTTACATTGCATAAAATATGACCATTTAATTTAATTAGCCGCCTAAAGTCGAAATTCGCTTGTGAAAATATAGCACTCACTAACTTAATTATCTGAACTATAAAAAGTGCTCGAAATTTTTCAAAACAAACTGCGTGGAATTAAGCAACTATTATGTGAAATGAATTCTCAGCAACAATTTAATTAACGTGTCGCTAAATACGTCACTTTACGACGACCAATTAAACCAATTTACTTACTTTTATCGAAGAGCGTCAAGATTTTTTGTTCGTGTCTGAGATTCAACATTGTTTGGGGTAATATGATTACTTTTCGCTACACGTCTGATGTTTATTTCGTTAAAATTATTTTCAAACTTAGAATGCCTTAATTGCGACTCAGTGTGTTCTAATGTGAGTAGCTTAAGTTAGGAACAATAAAACTCATATTATCTTTGCTAAGTCACGTAAAACTGAATTACTTTCTTTTTAAGTGCATGTAGCTGTGAATGATATTAAAAGAAATAGAAGTGAAGGTGAAATTCCTTTAGTAAATGTAATTTGTATGGTTTTTTGTAATTAGTTGTTATAGAACACAAATGGAAATGCTATAGAAACTGTTGATAATCTGGTAAGCAAGTAACATTAAATTTTATGTTGTATTAAATAGAAATGAAGGATGTCAAATATAAATTCTCTAGTGCATTGCTCTTTAAACTCGTATAGCAAAACCAATGTCCTAGTAATCAAATAACCAGTGTTATTACTAGATTTCATAATAGAATCTTTTATTTTCATACGATGACATGCTCAGTGCTTTATATTTGTCTCCAACTTCAAGAAATTGAGTACTAGTTATTTACGCAATGGACTGTCACGAATTACTGTGAGGACGTCAACATCAATTGAGATATTTCTTCCACCAATAAATGACACGAGATACCAACAAATATGTCGTTGTTTACGAAACGGTCACATTCAACAACATACTTTGAACTTTCTAAAAGTTAATCGGTACGTGAGGACATAGGCTAGCGAAAGTGATATCGAAACAGAAAATAATTATATCTACCGAAAAATCATAGATAGAAATGACAGCAGGTCATTAGTGATTTTAACATTATATAGGCCGAGGAGGAACACACAACGTGTGACTCAATGTGGGACGCCAAAGCAATTAATTTCCAGGACGACGAATTTTGGTAACTTTGAATCCAATGGTTTTATACCGTCGATAAGTGACATTAAATAAAATTATGTATGGGAAGCATTTCCTATCAAGTTAAATATAGATGGCGGTAGTGTTCCTGTGGCGATGGTACGTGTTTCGGAAAATGACGTCAGTTGGCTTGTTTTTCGAACATTATTTCAGCACTTCGCCATTATTAATTCCAATGAATGAAAATCGAATTGATACATGATAGTTGATTGGTCAACACCAATTTTATATACTACAAATGTTACCAAATAAGCGACACCCTAAATTTTAAGATAACACTAATGTGTATCATGCGAGTACATTTGGACAGCAGAAGTAAAATCATCACAGACCGTCTGGTTTGTTTGCACTGAAATTCCCTCTCATAAGAGAATTCAGTTTTGGACGAAATGCAATTTTTGGGAAAATATCACGAAATTTACAAATGGAAAACTAGAGCAGTTTTCATCTTTTGAAAACAAACATAAAGTAGTCTTCATTATAACTTGGTTATTTAACTAAAAGCATTTTAATGCAGCCAGTGACCTATTAAAGTGTTTCTTTTGAGTGTTTTGCAACCATTTTATACCCTCTAAATTACATAAATTTTTAAAACTTCGACACATTAATTTTATTTATTATCAGTACGAAAGTAATCAAAGTAATACTGATGTGATACCAATTCATATACACTAATAAAATAGTCTGCACTTTTTCAAAGATTCCATATTTTATATTATTCCGACACCTACTAAACTAGGTAAAAATTCAATAAAAACTGAAATGATAAAAGTTCCGAAAGTGAATATTTTCAGTGTAAACATCGTTTTCAACCGCTACCACCTGGGTACTTTATCTTAACTCAATCTTACCACACCCTTGGAAACACAAATAAATTATTCCAGCACTTCTTGAGGTTTTTTGAATTCCGTACACGTGAAATTTACATTCCTTCCACCGGAAATAATTTATTATTATTATTTTTTTAGTATTATACATTAGAATAATTTGTGTTCTATTCCTAAGATATTCAGCTTGATCAGCATCGTTATTTTGTGTTGTGTAAAACAAAAAAATCTTTTAAATTTTATCCATTTATAAAGGCTTACCTAAATAAATTCAGTCTGTAGCCAATCTTTACATAAAACATCGGGTACAAGTTTGAAATTTAGATTTTAAATGTTGTTTCTAAGCTTTTTTGCAAAATCTTAGGTGTCTTATTACATTTTTTTTGCTTTAAAAGCAGATGATATCCTTAACAAATGGAGTTAATTTGATTTATGAGTACAAACTTTTCTGCGAGTTAAAATTTTGAATATAAATGTAAAATTCATGCGTATGGGCCCTATCAATTTTTCCTAATTGATCAACATTTTGACCACGTTTTATAAAGTAACTTAAATACAACAATATTTTAGACCAAACGTTATGTACAGGAGTTTTAGTAGAAATCAGTCAGTGTACAAGAAATGTTATAACAATCGGATAACTGTAAAAGTTTGTTCTGAAATTTCACTGTCTCCTTAGAAGAATGTATGCGCTTTGTAGAAATTTTAAACTAACTCACCCTATAGTTATTTTAACGCAAGGATAAATATCGCTTCATCAAATACACTAACTCTCCAAGTGGTTTCGACGATATATCTCGTCCGTCAAGATCTAACTGATTTAGCTAATGACGAGATATATCGTCATCATGATATTGCCAATTTTTGGATGATGAAGAGACGAAGTCCTCTGATGACGAGATATATGATCCATCAAGATCTCTTCAGTTTCGACCTAATCTAATAGGTGACGAGATGATAATGGCGAGATATCTCGTCAAGACAACTACCAGGTTAACTTATCATTTGGATGTCGTAATTTCGTTTAAACGTGCAATTCATTAATGAACAAACAGAAAGGAATGTGATACCAATTCTTTTGTCTGGTTGTTATGCCTTAGAGGGTTGTTAAGCCATGGAGTTAATAGAATTCACACCTCCCCTGTGAAATTTGAGAAGAGTAATAAGTTTAATGACGGTCATTTTGAGAGTAATCTAATCCATTCCCCTTGCGATGCATAGGTCTTTTTCGTCAGAAAGAAAATAAGATGTCAGTCACTAAGTACTTAAAACATTATCATTATCCGGAAGAAAATTAATGGCTGCGAATTCCTTTAATCTTCGTAAGTGAGAGCTACCGAATAGTGAAAAAACGATTCCGTATTATTAAACGTTCAACTTTTTGTTAATGCTTGCAATATGAAAATTGTCCGTGATCACATGTTAAAAAGGATTCTATAAACAGGCTAAGTAACTAAACAATAAACCATTACAATTATACAACAGAATATTATGCTTGATAAATGAGGTTTGTGTAGTTAAGTGATTTTATTTGATGTATGACAGTTATGTTTGCTTTTATTTTATGTATAATAGTTGTTTGCTTTTATTTTATGTATAATAGTTTGCTTTTATTTTATGTATAATAGTTATGTTTGCTTTCATTTCATGTTAAGTGCTTTTTCATTTTATCTGTATTATTTGCCGATTTTAAAATGTTAATCGCGTGATTAATTTCCGAAGTTTTTTCTTCATAAATGGTCATAAACTAAATTATTATTTGTCAGTTGTAGCTCAGGTGTGATCTCATTATCTGACCATGATTCAAAATGACGAGGTTTTGTCCTCCTTTTCCTTCGGGATTGATTCCGATAGCCCGTTGTCAATAGCCCGCTGTGTTGCTCCAGCGCTACGTTAATTCAACTACCTACCTCTTTGTCAGTTGTCTTGTGAATATATATATTACAGGCGTTACATCGGAGACACGATTATGACAAATCATTGGTTTGATTACAAAAATTTTAATACCTTAGGAAAAATTTACTTTATATTTGAAAGTAGATATCCGTTTAGTTAATCTAGGTTACGAAATGTTCGAGGTTTTGGGAAAATTTTAAGCAAACAGTCGAAATTATCTTTTGTTCTGCATCATGCAAAATAAAACTTTCTTTGCATGGGGCACGACGGTATGCAGTATTTAGAAGTACTACTGCATTAATTTGTCGCAGCACATTCATTATTTACTATTACAAGTGGGCTGGTTACACCAAGCCTTATTGCTTTGAGTGTATTCCGAATCAATAAAGTATGTGTATTTTTTCCGGTATTTGAACGTAAGACAGTTCGACAACACAATCTGTGCGAATATCGGAAGCCGTAGGGCCAAGCACTCATCGCGACAGACATGCATAAAATATTCCGACCACTCGTCTTGGGCACATAAATAAGTTAAATACACTCAAATAGAGTGGGTCTGTAAATGGAAGGTTTTTCCAAATAAACATAAACACACTACCAGAGAAGCAAAAAATATTTATGTTTCAGAAAGAATTGATTTACCTCGGTTGTGGCAATGTTTGCTGCTAATTTTTGATATAAACGACATGTTGAAATTGAATTGTAATATCTCAAATTATACCACCATTTAGGAAAATTGTACATCTCAATCTATTCCACCAGTTAGGAGAATTGTAACATTTCATGCTATACCACCAGTTAGAAGAATTGTAACATCTCAAGGTACACCACCAGTTAGGAGAATTGTAACATCTCAGGTTACACCACCAGTTAGGATAATTGTAAAAAACATCTCAAGCTATACAACCATTTAGGAGAATCGTACCATCTCAAGCTATACCACCAGTTAGGAGAATTGCAACATTTCATGCTATACTACCAGTTAAGTTAATTGTAATATCTAAGGCTATATCACCAGTTAGGATAACTGTAACATCTCACCCTATATCACCATTAGGAGAATTATAACATCTCATATCATCGCTATACCATCAGTCGAGGGAATTGTAACATCCCACGCTATACCACCAGTTAGGAGAAATTTAACATCTCAAACTATACCACCAGTAACAAAAACACTAGCGCAGGTTTGGCGAATTTATTGCACGCGTGGCAGAGTTGGCACGTACAAAAATGTTGTTAGCATGTCAACGATTTACAGGTGATATTTTATAAGCTTATGAATAATTCAACATTTTATTTTAATTGTTACAATGTACCCTTTAAGTTGTTTTGAACGAAAGCAACTAACCAACAAATGCATAGAACACTCTAGGAACAAGGATTGGCAGCTGAAAACTACAGCTGATGTTAAGAACATCCAACCTTTGGCTGAGGGGCATAAATTCCTGACTCAGCCCCCTTTGCTAGGCAGTGTCTGTCTGGGTGGTTCGAAATCGCTGAACGTAGTTTAAAAAAAAGAACGACTGATGAATGTAGTTCGGCCTGTGTATTACTAAAAGTGGGGAAATATGAACTAGATATAAAGCATTTTACATCCAATCTACAACAGCAAAAATCTCATTAATTTGTAAAGGCCGCGGTAGCCCAGTTGGAAGAGCAACGGATTAGCAACCGGTGGGTTACGAGTTCTTGGTCCAGCCAAAGACCGTCGCCCGCATGTTAAATCTGTCGTGGTCTCAAATGTGCTCATGTTGGCATGGTGTGGAAGTTCCGAGAGTGGGGTGCCAGCTCAGGTGTTGACCTCGTCATCTGGCCATGCCTCAAAATTACGAGTCTTTTTCCTTGATCTTTCCATTGAGGATTGATTCCGGTCCATCGCCAATAGCCCGTTGCGTTGCATCAGTGCATCGACAATTAACAACCTACATACCCTCATTACAAACTGCTCGGCCCGTCAGCAACACCATGAGTATTATTTGTGAGTTTTTGGCACCCTCGCATAAAAAGCTTCACCACCACTGAGTAGCACCCTCAGTATTTAGCTTTAGAGGAAACCCACTCTTTAAATAAGGTGTGAATGTACTGACATGTAATTCAGTCATACCTAAAATTACTATTACATTCAGGTAGGTATTTTTATTAACGTCACACTGGAGCGACACAACGGGCTATTGGTGACGATCCAGGATCAATCTCAAAGAGGAAGATCGAGGACAACACCATGTAATTTTCAACCACACTCAAATGACGAAGCACCACCTGAGCTGGCTCCCCACTCTCCAAATTTCCACACCACGCCAACAAGAGGACATTTGAGACCACGATAGATTTAACATGCGTCAGCCCCTTTGTACACGACTGTGTACTTCGAACCGGGATACCGCGGCCCCTAGTACATTCCGGGATTGTAGATAGACAATTCCGGTATTCCTTAGTACATACGTGGATTCTTATTTTATTATAAAAACTAGTTTTTGTTGGCGCATTTTATTTGAGTGTAAAATAATCAGATACGTTCTCTACATTTATATCGTTTAAGGTTTAGTATATTTGGGATAAGTCGGTAGCTCTGAGTTCGGTTTTTCTGTTATTTTTGTTTTGTTAATAAAAGGTATATATATAAATTAGGTTGGGAGTATGACTTAAACTGGATTCCAAAGTATTACAATGTGCAAATATATAAACAGGAATATGAAACTACGGCAAATTTATAGGTTTTTAAAGTTTATCATTTCGAGCTTCTGAACAGTACACAAATATCTGAATATTTACGTAACTTATCTATTTTTAAGTGCAGAAGGTGAACATAAAATGCAAGCTGTCTGATATGTAGCACAAATATTAATAAATTCTAATTACCAGCTATTCTTCTATTATTGACAATCATTAGACATTTTTCAGATAGAATATAAGTTAAATATAGCATAAGCACTGAAACAAAGTTAGAAAAATATAACATAATACAGCAATAAGATGTCAAGCTTTAATTCTTTCATGTAATTAAACAGCTTTAAAAGACATTTAATAATTCTCAAGCAAGCTATAAATATACGACATTCGCTCGTATAAATGTGTTTTTAAATCTCAAGAGAGAGAGAGAGAGAGAGATTTTCATTTTAATTGAATCAGAAGTAACTTCGAGTCTTCAAAAATATCAATAAATGCCCTGAATGCTAATGGCAATAAGTTTATTTTTGTTTAGCAATTTTTACTAATTAAAACATAATAAAGTTTTAAACAATTACTTAACATAATATAAGTGAAGAATAATAGCCCTAAAATAAGTTCCAGTTTGGTCTATCATTAAAAATTCCAAGTATTGATTGTTAGTAATGTAGATATTTTATAACCTAATAGATCCAATTTTCTATTGGGGCCTCGGTAGCTGTCGTGGTCTCAAATCTCCTCATGTGTTCGCGGTGTATATTTGGAGAGTGGGAAGCCAGCTCAAGTATTACCTTGTCATTTGACTGTGGTTCAAAATTACATAGTGTTGTCCTCGGTTCTTTCCCTTGGTGATTAATCCCGAACTGTCGTCGATAGCACGTTGTGTTTCCCCAGTGCGACGTTCATTAAAATACCAACCTAAAACCTACCAATTTTCTATTTCGAGTAAATTATTTTTAGAAACTGATTATTAAAATTTCTTTTCAACTATAAAATGAGAATTATTAGACTAAAAATAAAGTAACTCATCTTCATTGTATAAATACAGAGCCAATAAATATTCTTACTTTAAAAATAAGTATTAAATTTGAGCTTATTTGCTCACAACCTACGGTCACATTAAATTGACTGTGACTATAAAGTGCATAATTTATTTTTAAGTTTAGATTATCACTCATCAAAAATACTTTTTTCTGATTACTATTAGCAAAATATATTATTTTAAGAAAAATAATTCGTCGATCGAGAGGAATTTTTATTGAAAGCAATAAATTCCTAATAACAGTTATATTTGCTTTACCAGTCAGTGTCATCATTACTATTTTTGTATTAATAAGCATTTTTTATTGCTAAGGTACTGAGACAAATACATCTATTAAACCCGTGTGGCACCATGTGACACGTGGAGTTAAGGCACAAAACGAAAAGAAAATTAGGAAAAAGATCAAGATTCCAGCAGTCTCGAGAGTTTTCGCGAGCTATTGCAAAATGTGGTCATAGTTTGTCAGCCAACTCTCTTCATAGGACACATTTCGGATTAATCTAGATGCCAAAACGATGTAATTTTGGTCGATGAATTAATTTTAATAAACGCTGAGCTTGTTTAACGATATTTTCATAACGATATGATAATGTTGAAAGCTGAATCGGGTTTTTCACTAAAACAGTCTACAGTACTTTGGTGTGGTGGGGATGGTATATTTAGCACCTTCACATCACCAATTATGTATCAGTACTTTGCAAAAACCTCTATTAGAGCAAAAACGCATTAACTCAAATTTTTTCGGAGACATTAAATGCTTATTTTCAGGATGACGAAAAGTCATCGTATTTTGGTAAAAGCATATAAAATACGATCAAAATACTTAGAATTTTTTAAAATTTAAAAACTACTTGTTGAGTTTGTAAACAGCTATGCAAAAAAGAAACTGGTTTGTTAAAGCGTTTATGCTCTAGGCGACGATGTACGAGGTTGAATGATAAGTAAGGTCTACCGGGTGACATTGCTAGTAGTTGAGCATGGTATTTTGGTATATTAATTAACGTAAAACTAGAGCAACACCACGGGCTATTGACGACGGTCCGGGATCAAAACCCGAAGGGAAAGATCACGTAATTTTGAACCAGGGTGAGATGACGTGGTCACACTTGAGCTGGCACCCTACTCTCCAAACTTCCACTCCATGCCAACGTTAGGACATTTGAGGCTATGACAGATTTAAAAACTTCCTTTGTACAAGACGGTCTTTGGTTGGGTTAGAACTCACAACCCTCCGGTTACTAATCCGTTACTCTTCCAACCGGGCTACCGCAGCCCTTAGTAGTTGGAGAAAAATACGTTTACGCACGTTTTCGGTAGTCGATGCTGTGCAGTACACACGAGCTTAGTTTCAGTTCACTTTTTGATGTTCTTGAGTAACAGCGTTTTAATCATGAGTGCTACCACCGAGTTGCGTATAAGGCAGCGATCAGTATTAATAGTTTTTGACACTAGAAGGTTGGGTGGCAATTTTAATCTAGAGATCTATGTGAGCAATTTATGGCGACATTACCTCACTACAATCGACAAACGATGGAAACAGCGACCCACCCGAAATTTGCACTTGTTACACACCCTCCTTCTAGAGCCTAGATTTGGCACCGCCCGACTTCTGGCTGTTCGCAAAATCGAAAAGATGTTGAAACGTCAATCCGAAGCTGCTGTGCCCAAATGAATAAAAAACAAACCTTAAAATCTCTTTATGAACGGAGACGAAAATTGAATAACGCTTTTGGGAAAATCTGAATCAGTGAATGATGGCTATGTTGAAGAGTAAAATTGTAATGTATAAGAGAAATACATTTCTTTCATTTTGATGCAACTTTCGTTATTTTATTTGGTCGGAAACCTATATAAGATTGGGATGATATTACTCATCAATCAATCATCTTATCTTCGGCGAAATGCTCGAGGATAAAATGGCCTCTGAAAAACTATCATCGTCCTTAAAAGATGCAACTTTGTGAAGCCATTGCTGTTCGTTTGTTTCAAACTAAATTAAGCATTCCTTTGAACAGAGAACGATACCCACATCAAAAAGTAATGGCAGCACCATATCTGTGATGGTACGCTTCACAGATCACCAATGTCTGAAACTAACTCCCGCCCTCATGCTTACAACCTGGTCATCAGTCACTCAAACCCTCCCAAATAAGCAAATACAGCAAACACGCTCTTGACACCGAATCTCTAATCCTCGATGCCCTCGGCATGGGCGGGCCATCGTGACAAATGACTCCAATTTTAAACAATAAATCCTCCGTCATTAATAACAGTGGTGAGCCCAAACTTCCCAAGTCCCACCAACCCCACAGCATAAGATACTGCGCACTCAAGAAAACCCCTATGTATATACGAAAGAGGGGGCACATCGCGATATCGAAAGCGAATTTTCAGTGTTCGCTAACACTTCCTGTCATTCATCATTTCGGTCCGAAAATTGCTACCCTCTGCCTTCCTTTACCCCGGGGGTATTTTTCCTTATCCCTTTTACCCTAAAAACGAAGAAAATCAGTTTTCCACTATAACTTTCTAACTTTATCCATTTATTTTGCTTATTTCTGCTCGAGTGTTCCCCATTCTGTTCCTCTCGTGTGTGATTTTCACCTTTTATTTTTTTTCTCTGCAACGCGTGAGAAAGACTTCCCCCAAAGGAAATTGGAGGTTGATATTGCGAGGCATATTACGGGCCCGGGATTTATAGGCCCTCAGCGCGGGCCATCGCCAGATTACGGGTTGCGTTGAGAGGATTAGATTGACCGTGTGGTAGTGATTGCTTACATGCTTAGAACAATGATTTACTTTGAAGCCGTCTCGGTTAGATAAGATGAGTATATTTGAGCAGCTTAAGTTGGAACTGTACAAAATGTAGTATCGATCGAAGCGCAGGAACCTACTCTACAATCTCTCTATGATTATATAGTATGTACTTAAGGAATGTGGAAAGAGAAATGAAAGTATCTACCGCTAAGTCTAGCGAAACAAGTTTCTTTTAGTTTGGCAAGTTTTTAACTGATCGACATCTTAAACTACATATGTGCGTTTTTATTGACGTGTCATGAGATTGAGTTGTAATTTTAAGGTGTATGAATACACTAGAAATAACTAAGATCGATCAGAATATCGATACGTTGTTTATTAATTCAAAATATTTTGGATTGGTTCTCGCTATTAATTTCGATTTCAACAAACTGATCGCGACATAAAATGTCACTTGGAAAGAAGACATTTTACTGGAGTTAACTGAATAGGTATTGTAAGTCCTTAATCCCGGTCGAGAAGACTAAATCTACTTATGAAATGCTCTTCCTGTGCAATTCAACACGAATTACACTAGCGCAGTTATCACATTCAAGAAGTCCTGAGCCCTTCATATCATCTCTGATAGCAGTGGTGAATATTTCCCTACGGGTTTCACTTTCGAAAACTCTGAAGTGTATGTATACACTAGAAATAACGAAAATCGACCAGAATATAGATACATTTTTTTATAATTCAAAATATTTTCCACATCCTTAGCTTTCGAACGATACCAAGTACTTGTAAATATTCGAAATAGTTTTCTAATATTCAAGGGTTTTCGTTAGGCACTGTCACCATATACAAATGTTTCCAAAACTTTAAACTTGATTTCTAAAGAACTGTGTTTTTGCAATAGGATGCTTTGATCAAGCAGTGATAACTCAACAATGAATTGATCTATTAGTCTTATTTTGGTATCATCACAATCTATATAATGCAATGGACGTTTTGACTCTCAGTCAAAGTTATTTGTTAAGAAATGAATTTTTAATTGTTAAAATTTCTGAAAATATCTTGATTTTTTAGACTTCCTTCGCGAAAAAAATTTTAAAGAGAAATCTATTCCCTCTAGCAACTTGATGGTGAGTCAAAACATGAAGAATAATGTTAGGAATAATTTTCAACAGGAATTGTCCTACTGAGCAAATCAGAATTTGAGATTTCACTGTTCAAAAAACATGCTAATTAGCTAACTAAACTTAAATTCGATAATTAATGATTAGCTTAATCTGAATTTTCCACATTGAAATGAGTTTAAGCACAAACCAATGACCTATTGTGAAAAAATTGGATTTTTAAATTAAAATTTAAAAAAAATGTTCTAGTATATACGTACACCTTACGTTGGAACTGTACAACATGTATATCGATCCAAGTATGAACGTACTCTCCAATCTCTCTATGATTATATAGTATGTCCTAAAGGAATGCGGCAAGAGAAGTGGTAATATCTA
The DNA here is from genome assembly GCA_933210815.1 of Meta bourneti. Lineage (NCBI taxonomy): Eukaryota > Metazoa > Arthropoda > Arachnida > Araneae > Tetragnathidae > Meta > Meta bourneti. The sequence goes on from OW119929.1 coordinate 14,394,062, forward strand.
CAGCTAAGTTTAACGAAACAAGTTTCTTTTAGTGTGGTAAGTTTGCAACTAATCGACATCTTTAACTAAATATGTGCATTTTATAGACGCGTCGTGAGATTAACTGAGTTGTAATTTTAACTCATTCTTACGTACTTGAGTGAAATATATACATATTTCACCCAAGTACGTAACACAGATATCGACATTATTTGTATATTCAACGGCAACACACGTATTAAAATAATATAAAATAATCGCTATGAGATTTATTCGCCAATTTCACCGCTTAGTTTAAATGTGCTTGATTTAAGCTATGGAGCCGCCTAATATTTCTAAAACTACTTAGAAGTTCTCTCCACTCCAATTAAAATTTTCAGTAGTCTGATTACAGAAGACAATTAGAAATCTGGGAGATGGAATCCAAAGCAGGAAAGGTAGGGTGAGGGAACATGAGAAGAGTTTTAGATGCTAAAACCGAATCGCTTTGGTGAACGGGATGCAATTAAAGTTGATCTTTCAGATGCTAATTGTGGCAACATAACTGACGCACAGTTCTTGTCAAGCAATGTAGTGGAAATGAAAACTGACAGTAGTTAGATGGACACGAGACGCTCTGATTTATTTCATTAATTTTATTTCCTTTGGAGGTAGTAAATGTACAAATGGATAGTCTATTAATTATAAATAGATTTAAAAAGGTATAAATATAAATAATGACACTGTCATTAATATATGTAATGAATTTAGTAACTTTAATGCTTTTGAAATGAGCTGATATGTTAGTTATTAATTAATTGTAAGGCTTAAGTTATAAATGGTTGCATCCAAATGTATCGCAACAAAATCCCTCGCCTTAATTTGCCTTCGTCTGGTGGGATACTTGACAAAGAGGGTTCAAGAAACAATTCCTGCTCCAACTGCCAAACGCATGCATATTAAATTATTTTAATTTTAATATGTAGTGTACGACTGGGAAATTTTATAATTAACTAATATGTAAGAACTTTATACATACAAAGGTGAGCAAGGGTCATAAGTTAAAGTTGTAATTTTATCATACCTACTGTATTCTGTAATTAATCTTCAAAACTTATGTCTGAATAATTTTCGTAAGGATCATATATGAAATTCAAGATTCATTAAAAACGGTAGTACAGGAAATTACTCGATTAAATCATTGCTTATTATGGGGCAAAGTAATTGCTTTCAATATATCAGTATAACATGACCACATATCGCACTTCACATTTGTAAGAACGTATAAATATCGATGTTTCGGGAACCCATTTATTACTTTTATCCTGTGGTTTCGTATAGTATCCTTTCAATTTAATTGGTCTTGAATGAACACATATATTTCATATATAACGTATTAAATAACAATACATATATTAGTTTGTACTGAAATAAAAGACAAATACACCCGACACGGGTGAATTTCCTCGATATTATAGAAGCTTCAATTTATAAATACATACCAATATACTATCCTACCTTACGATAGTTTTTCCTTTCTACGAAGAACAACTCCCGATAAGCTCCTATTATTTTCTACGATTAAGTTCTACACGAATTTTTCAAGACGAAAGAGTTTTGGCCTTTCGAAGTAAATAAAGTTCTAAATGTACATGCGTTTATGAATGTAAATTTGTTTTTAATACATATTTTTAATTCCTTTTTTACCAGAATAAAAGAGAAATTACGTTTATAAATTATAACTTACCTAGATATTAATAAAACCCAACTCTATATAAAGTGACTGCTATAATATTCTCTCCTTACATATTGTTATGCGCCTTATAATTATTGTGTGCCACAATTTGATTGACTTATAATTATTATGCTTCCTACATATGTTTTCAGGTCTGAGAAACATAACTTGTAACTAATCGTTAGAAGAACTTAAAACCATAAAGCACATGCGTAGAAAATTGGTAATATTTTCTACGTAATAACCTCACCCAAATCGAACATTGTGCAAAACATTTTGATTGTATTTAAATATATCTCTTCTCTGATTTGGCGTGTTATTAATTAAATTACTATGCTTTTTAGAGGATTGGAGTTACCTTCTGCGCATGAAAAACACCACAAACTAATCAGATGCAATGATCAAGCAACAGCAGCGTAGTTGGATGACAAGGGGATACTGCATAGAATCGTGACGGATAGATTGCAGGAGAAAGTGTACATTTAAAATCGAAACATGTCTGCTAAGATTTGTGTCAAATAAAACTATTTTAAAATTTTATCAATAGGGGAGATGCAGGATTTCTTGGCATCAATGGACACTACGCCATTATCAGGTTTGTGATTCTATTTTCATTTTTTACTAATTGAGGGATGATTAGACTTGACTTAGAGCATCTTTTTTTATAATGGAATATAAAAAAAATACCAAAGAAGTGTACATTATCTTTATATCAAAATGATATAAGATATTATAATATGTATAGAATCTATTCTTACCATCATTCTGAGACCGCTGGGGCTCAGTTGGTATGCCCACTGCGCTAGCACTCTACGAGTTATAGGAGTGTTACAGGTTCGTTTCTTCCTTGAGTGTATGTCTCTCTTCTGTGTGTAAAGCTTTCCTTGTGTGTGCATGTCTATTTCTTGACGTTATCCGTATTGTGTTTTGCGCAGCATGGCCATATATGGCACTTGAGCCACAATCGAACCACCCAAAACTAAACCAAATTACTTCTCATGATCATTATGTGTTCAAAACGTGTGTCAAACCTAAAGAACGCTACCCTAATGGGTTATTCGACAATTTCAAAGCTTTGAAAGCACACATACAATAGTAAAGGTTTTGCATTTTATAATAGATTAACCAGTCTGTATTATTTTCACACCGGATCTTGAATACAGTAGAATCTTGATTATCCGAGTTAATGTCAACCGAAGCCACATCGAATAACCAAAATCTCAGATAATAACGACGTGGTGTAACAAGAACCATCCCATGCGAAATACAGAAAAATGTATTAAACATGTTACTTGAATTGCTATTGAAAGGTTCAAAAAGTTAAGACTGAAAATAATATATAATTGTGTCACAGTATGTACTTACTGTGATAATTTTACAATAAATCTGAACGTAGCTTATTTCACCTTTTAAACTCCCTTGAGAAAGTGATTAACAGTCTGATCTTTAGCAGCAAACTCTATCCTATATGGACAAAGTTCGCACACTATTGCTCGAAGCTATATTTAAAGCTTAAAAAAACTCGATATCAAATTCGACTCGGATAACATGTACAATCGGTTAATTAGTGCTTGGGTCATCAAGATTCTACTCTCTATTTTATTGCATCTGGTTGGTGGGTTTTATGGCGGGTAAGGTCAAGCTTCCCCAAATAGCGTCATTTAAATGGACATAAACACACAAGAAAAATTTTAATGACACACAAGAGTGGAATCAAACCTGAGAGAAATAAAACTTGCACCGTCTATAACTCGCGTATTGATACCATAGTGGGTGACTCGCAAGTTTCATTGGGTCGTGTTTATAATAATTCCTAAGCGAAAGAACATGATACACGTTTTTGTACTTGAACAAATGAGAGAAAATACATCCTTTAAATTACCCGACACTAAAACAGAAACCCTGAACTGTACACACATGAAATACTTCAACGATCTTTCATATGTTATCCGTATTATCCGAGTGGTATCAAATTCCATTCGGATAACACGAACAGTCGGTTAATCGGAGCTCGGATCATCAAGATTATATTTAATTTCATCTGGTAGGTGGGTTTTATGGCTTAAGGCCAAGCTGAGCTAAACAGCGTCAATTAAATGGATCTAAACACACACGAAAGGTTTTACAGACACACAAGAGTGGAATCCAACCTGGAAGTAATAAAACCTGCACCGCATATAACTCGCATATTAATAGGACAGTGGGTGCCTCGCAGTTCGCCAGCATCCACTGAGCTACTACGATATTTCAATTATATCCGGATGTCGTGTACGTAATAATTCCTAAGCGAAATAACACGCGATACACGTTTTTGTACTTGAACAAATGAGAGAAAATACACCCTTCAAAATTACCCGACATTAAAACAGAAACCCTGAACTGTACACACATAAAATCCCTCCCACGATCTTTCATCATCTTTCGACTTAAAACAACACTTCCTTAGATTATTACATGTCCTACAAGCGTGTTCAAGTCTAAGTAACGCTCCCCATAATTGGTCATTGGAAGAGCTTATTAATGGACCACAGCGCCAAGCGAACCGTAAGGCCAAAGTGTTCGAGAACTTCGATAAGTGGCCAGTAACTGATTGGCAGGGAGCATCACATTAGCCAACCACCTACACCTCCCTTCCTCTCAGAAATCGATACTAGTCATTCACAGCTCCTGCGCCACATAGATGAAGTGCATAAAACATTTCCAGGTTAACTGATTGCCAATGCATCTTGGTAGTACCGCATGGAATCGGACTCGTTTCTGGCAGCATTAGAATGTCATGTGTTGGATGCGTTCGGGTGGGGTGGGAGGATGCTGCGTTATCATGTTTCCGATGCGCGTTAAGCGAAGTGAAAATTCAATAAAGTACTTAGTTGTCACTGATAAAGCGTAAACTGGGGCTATGCGTCTCTAAAGCTGGAGATTGGGTTATTATTGCATTAGGGAATAAATTGCGTGCCTTGTTTTGACTGAGTTAATAAGGCTCCGTTTTAATAAGTGCGTCTAACGTTGCAAAGCAGTGAATCAGAGTGTAAAATGGAAATGTTGGTATGAAATTCAACACGCTGAGCTCATGCGTAATATGAATATGCCATTGGATATTCATGAAACAGTATAAATAAATGTTGAATACATTTTATTATAAATGATTGTCAAAGTATGTTACTGCATAGTCGAACTCGTTTCTAGTTACAGTAGGTTGTGTGTTGGCTTTTACAAGATTGATCAAATATGTAAAATGGAAACTTGTGCACTGTCTTTTATGTATATTTGAGTAGAAATGAGTGTCAAAGTATCTTATTTCTGCATGGAATGAAATGTTTATTCGACTATGAACTAAATATTATGTATGAATGACTATGAAACTATTGTTTATTAACTAAATGTTATGTATGCATGACAATAAACTATAAATTGTACGCATAACTATAAACTATATTAGTGTTATGTATGACTATGAACTAAATATTACGCATGACCATGGATTAAATAAATTAAATCAGCGTTGTGTATGACTATGAAATAAATGTTACGTGGGAGACTATGAAACTAGGATATGAACTAAATGTTATGAATGACTATGAAATACAAATATGTTTTTTGTAACATATAAAAGAATAATGCTGAAATTTACAAATTTCTATTGGATAGAAATTTTTAAAACCTTTCTACAACGTGTCTCGTTTTACATCTGGAATTTTCGGCTTTAGAATGATTGCTTTTCTTAAGTTATGATGTCATCAATCATTCATTAGATTTACAGACTACAAAAGTGCATCCAAAATCTGTGTAAAGTGAACCGTTCAAGGAAATATTTCCTAAACATTTATACTATCCGAAATAGATGTGCAATTTACTATGCTAAATATTTGAAAAGAAGCATATCAACCATGAGGTAATACTGTACGATTTCAAAGTTTACACTTTATTTGCAAGATGTAAGAGTTGGTGTTTAGTTTATATGTTAAAATAGCTAGCGCTCATGAGAAGTTCAAATGTCAACACTTTTATGTGCGTGAAGGATTTAATTTATATATTCTAAAGCTAGTAGGTTATAATTTAATAATACTTAATATTCAATATTATTTTCTTGTTATAATAAAATTTCTAGAATTCTTTGATGTTACTTTTTTCTGCTTAAAATCTATTTTCGTTCAATGATTCTTACAATTACTATATTATAAAATTAAAAATTCTATGAATTTGCAATATTTGGAAAATTACTTATTGCTATGAATTAAATAAAATTTCTGTAGAAGAGATTTATTCACTGCTACTTAAAAGCATCGTTTTATACCAGGATTAAAAAGGAAGACTACATAAATTATGCTTGAGTTGGTTGGTAGTTGAAATTACGTAGATCTGTAGCAACACAACGGGTTATATGCTCGCTTGAAAGTAAAGCACTAAGTAAAATATTTAGATTAAGTTATTTTATTCTGAATCAAATTAAAAATATGTTTTCTATCATTCAAAATCTTACTTTTAAAGATTATTTTGCTAAGATTATTTTGTTATATCTTATAGGTACATATGCGTGCGTTTGCTTGTAATTGCGTTTGCTTATAATATGTGTTTGCTTGGAAAAGAATATCCTAAACTATATAAAAGTTAGTTTATTCCTCGACTAATTCTAAACCATATTACAAATGAAAGCAGCAGTTAATCGAATTATATGAATCATTGCCTTTAACGTTAATGCTCATTTCGGAAGATTTCGCATCATATGTTACTGTAATTAACAGTGACTACGATGAAAACGAAAGTAACAAATAATGTTGCACTACAAACACATATATAACACTGTAACAGAAAAAATCATACTGTTTCATAAAATGTATTACGTGTAAGTGAAAGTACGTTTCTAATCGGAGGTGAAGTTTAGGAAAGTTATTAATACAATTTTGTTACAAACTTTCATCATACTGGTTACAATTAAGTTGTCATTTGAAATATGCGAAATTAATTTGAACATAAGTTGGTAAAATAACTTTCTAGTATAATATAACTAGTCTAATTTCAACATAATTAACTAATTATATTCTAGTTGGTAATATAACTTGTAATTTCTAACAAATATAGCTCATTAGTGGTTATAAGAGTCATATTTGAAATTTACGAAACCGAATTGAAATTAAATTAAGAGATAGTTAGCCAGTATCATAGTTCTCAAACCGAATTAAATACATTGGGGAACTATTAAATAATGATAATTCCACTTAATGTATTATTATTAGCAAACATATTAACTGATATAAGAGTCATTTAAAAGCAAATTAAAGGTGGACTGAATTGGTAGCAAAAAATTCCAACAATAGTAAGTAGCAGAAGTTTAAAAAAGTGTTATTTCAAATTTAAAAATCCCTTGCAAGGCAATTTAGAAATAAAGAACTTGTAAATAACTTTGAAACAGAATTTTCTCATCAGGTTCATTCATTATTGATATTTGAAACATAAAATTTAACAGGAGGGTTCAAATTAATTTCTAAATGAGTATAAGTAAAGTGAAATTTATTCAAGTAAGCAAAATAAGCAACTAAGTAATAAGCTATAATAAAATACTTATTCAGACCGTGTAAGTAGATATGGTACAGAGAAGTATCCTGCATACTCTTACTTCGAGTAACAAAAAATGACCGAATAGCAACTAACTCGACTAAAAAAATTTACAACTAACCCAACACTAATCCTACATCACGAATAATAGCCTAAATGCGTTCGTTACACAAGAAATGCCACAAATGTATGCAATCTAATATAGTATAGGATCTCTTCGACTTACGATCGAGTTCCATTCCGACTGAGAGATCGTAAGTCGGATTCATATTTTTCAACACTATTTTCATTCAAACGGGTTATAAAAATTGTATATAAAATACAAAAATTCAATCTATGTATTTATAAGTATTGTATATAATGTGAAAAATACATAATATGTACTCTATTGTATCTTTTTGACCCTACCAATGTAGTTATCTTTCTTTATTTACTACTTTTATTTATTTATTTTTTGTGGTCGTAAGTGCGGATGGTTGTAAGTCCCATAGGTCGTAAGATGAGGAGACCCTGTATACTTATCTCTGCCTTCTTACTTGGTATGGCACATTCTAGAAGAATATCGTCACAACTCGAAAATGAAAATCTTTAGGAGGAGGTGTAAACCATATAAGGTATGAATCATATTCTATGACAACCACCAGGGGGTTAAAAAGGAGTTAAGGAACACAAAATTAAACGTTATTCACATTAGGATGTATGTGTTCAAGGGGTGTACCCTATAACATGGCACCGGGACGTATTACAGGGTACCCCAGAAATGAAAGAGCAAGTATGGAACACCAATTTTTTTTGCCTCAATTTTACAGTTTGACTGTAGTTATATACTCACAGTTTCACAGTAGACGACCATTAACAGTATTGCACACTTCGTGGCATTTTCCGGACACTTGCAGTTGCAACTTTAACTTTTGATAGGATCAGCTTCAGAGCGAAGGGGATACACTTTTGATAATTCCCAAGGAAGAAATCAATGCATGACACACTGGGTGATCTTGGTGGCCAAGTAAAGAGTCAAAACCATCCAAACTATTGAGCCCTCAAAGTACTCTAGCGAGGCCCTAGAGGCATCCCAATGTGTGAATACGATAGATTGGTATGATCCTTACCACCCCTTAAGTTTGTACAGCAATCTATGAAACATTGTGGATATCATTTCACACATTTTGTCCTTGAAGTGTTTATTTTATGCATTGTAACACTGTCCTTTTAGGAAAGCGATAAGCTCGGTAAAATAAAAAAAATACTTTTATTTTATGGATTAGGATTCATTGGATAATCATAATAATAATGAACATGAATTGTTTCAGCTATGCATTTCGAAAATTTTTAAGCGTATCGTTATTTCAAATAATTAAAAATTCAATATAATTTAAACTGTTGGAAAAAAATATTATTGTAGCCATCCATAACTGAAAAAGAAATTAGTTTATTAAAAGTATATGCAATGGGATATTCTTTTTCCATTAAATGTTTGGTGAGGTAAAATGATTTATTCTCGATGTAAAATGATTGATTCTTGATATAAAATGATTTATTTTCGATGTAAAATGATTGATACTTGATGTAAAATTATTTATTCTCGATGTACAATAATTTATTCTTGATGTAAAAGGATGGATTCTTGATGTGCAATGATTAATTAGATTTGCTTTATTTTCTTAAAAATTAAGAATTGCTAATGTGTAGTCAAGAACAAAGTGACATGGCACAGACAGCATTTGGGAACATATCTCACCCTAATTAATCAAATAGCAAGCATTTAGAGAAAAGTTTTCATCTATATGTACTTTAATCAGCGAGTTTTCGTAAATATTTTACAGTACATATTAAAAATCTTAGCTCTCAGTTAAAAATATACCATTTGAAAAATACTTACAAGTTGTGAGAGTTTAAAAATAAAAGCGTATAATGAACTGACTAAATTGAATACGAATAGGATATAAAAGGAACTCTGAGATATTGGAGAGTTAAGAGATTATAAGGGTTATTTTTGATAATTACCATTCCCTTTTCCTCTAAAATGTTTGATTAAAGAAACATGAAAACTAGTATATTCTTAAAGATACGCTACTTTAAAATTAAATTTTTCATTTACGGAAAATTATTAAGTGTTATTGATAGGGGGGAGGTCTGGATGCAAATATTTGCTAGAAGAAATTTCGTGTCTGGTATGAAATCCGTTCCGTCTAGACTTGGGTAATGGTCATAAATGTGCATGCTTTCATAGACTTGGGTTTACCCGTGAATAATTTTTCTTTTTTTATTTGGACTTAGTTATGATAAATACTGACATTCTAGATTAGTATAGGAATATTCTTGTATATCTAGATTTCGGGCTTGATAAATCTTGCTCTAAAAATGCTCGCAAATATGTTTTTCTTCAAGGAATTAGATGAACGTATTTAATGTATTTGAAGAAATAAAGCACATTTTTAACGGAATGCACAGCTCCTATTTTATCTGAATCAGCCTCAGAGGGCATTCAAATTTGAACACCGGTATATATCTGTTTAAAAAAATTGTTTATTATTTTAGTTTCAAGAAATTTACAGGTAGGTAGGAATCTAAGGGAATAAATATGAGAGATATATTTTACCGTGCAATAGTACACGGGATATAAAAATACAAAGAATCGAATTAGAATATTAAAAAACATTTCTATTGCGAAATCCATATATGAACAATCTATCAGATGAATATCCTTATGAATATGGATATTTACCTTTCCATTTGCTTTAATTCGTTAGCCATCCATTTTCACATCCTTGTTTTCTTTACAAATTTAAAAAGTACATGTATTTTAAATTTCTAGACAATTTTAATTCTGAAGTAATGGTGAAGACCGACCACATTGTCTTTTAACCCTCCTGGTGGTTGTAACGAAGAAAGCAACAAACGCTCTCCGGTGTCCAAATGAAATCAATGGCATTTCTAGTGTTAAAAGAGTTCAGTAAACAGAGATGTTTGTAAATTTGCTGTACAAACTTTAAGGGGCGGTAGAGAACTCAAAATTAAACAACTTGGTGGTTATCCTGGGCATGTAACTAGTCAATATCAAAACTGACAAGATATGGATGGACGAGATACCTCGTCATTAGAAGAAAACTGATCGTATATGGATGGACGAGATACCTCGTCATTAGATGAAAACTGACCATATCTGGTGGACGAGATACCTCGTCATTAGAAGAAAACTGACCATATCTGGATGGACGAGATACCTCGTCATTAGAAGAAAACTGACCATATCTGGATGGACGAGATACCTCGTCATTAGAAGAAAACTGACCATATCTGGATGGACGAGAGACCTCGTCATTAGAAGAAAACTGACCATATCTGGATGGACGAGATACCTCGTCATTAGAAGAAAACTGACCATATCTGGATGGACGAGATACCTCGTCATTAGAAGAAAACTGACCATATCTGGATGGACGAGATACCTCGTCATTAGAAGAAAACTGACCATATCTGGATGGACGATATATTTCGTCATTAGAAGAAAACTGACCATATCTGGATGGACGAGATACCTCGTCATTAGAAGAAAACTGACCATATCTGGATGGACGAGATATCTGGTCAGAAGAAAACTGACCATATCTGGATGGACGAGATACCTCGTCATTAGAAGAAAACTGACCATATCTGGATGGACGAGATACCTCGTCATTAGAAGAAAACTGACCATATCTGGATGGACGAGATACCTCGTCATTAGAAGAAAACTGACCACATCTGGATGGACGAGATACCTCGTCATCAGAAGAAAACTGACCACATCTGGATGGACGAGATACCTCGTCATTAGAAGAAAACTGACCACATCTGGATGGACGAGATACCTCGTCAATAGAAGAAAACTGACCACATCTGGATGGACGAGATACCTCGTCATTAGAAGAAAACTGACCATACCTGGATGGACGAGATACCTCGTCATTAGAAGAAAACTGACCATATCTGGATGGACGAGATACCTCGTCATTAGAAGAAAACTGACCATATCTGGATGGACGAGATACCTCGTCATTAGAAGAAAACTGACCATATCTGGATGGACGAGGTACCTCGTCATTAGAAGAAAACTGACCACATCTGGATGGACGAGATACCTCGTCATCAGAAGAAAACTGACCACATCTGGATGGACGAGATACCTCGTCATTAGAAGAAAACTGACCAATTTTACTAATGACGAGATATCTTGTGATCAAGATATTGCCAATTATTTACGATGACAAGATCAAGATCTGGTCAGTTTTCTTTAATGACGAGATACCTCGTCATTAGAAGAAAACTGACCATATCTGGATGGATAAATCTAATTTTCTTCTAATGACGAGGTATCTCGTCATTAAAGAAAACTGACCAGATCTTGATCTTGTCATCGTAAATAATTGGCAATATCTTGATCACAAGATATCTCGTCATTAGTAAAATTCGTCAGATCGTGATGGACGAGATATCTCGTCCAAACCATTTGGAGGGTTAAGCCGATGCATGTTACAGAAATGCAAAAATAGCTATATAACTTCAAACTTAAAAATAGGGAATTAATAAAAAAGAATATAATTATGATTTTAAATTTAATAGTAAAAGACACATTTATTTGATTAAGTTAACAAAATTTAATTATATTCCGATTAAAGTGTACAGATCAAAGTTCTAATAGAGCAAAATGATTCAAATACTTTGCGAAAGAAGATCCCTGTCAGATGTAGAAGTAAAAGACAATTTTGTTGGCTCAGTCTGATGAAAGCCTTTGTCTGAGATGAAGGAGAAAAAGAGGCCAAAACTGACGTTATTTCGTTTATAAGAACCTTCGCCATGCAATCATTGCTGAAAATCTTGTAGAGAAATAAAAAGCTCTGGGATGCTCAGTGATTATTAAAATTCATTTCTCTAATGCGCAGCTTGGCCAGATCTGATCCTTGCCGCCATGAAAAAACAACCTGATAATAAATATAAGTTTATTGGAAAAAGAACCAGAAAAAGCCGTTTGAGTCAAGATACCAAACGGTAAAAGCGATGCCAAGGCATTAATATGATGGGGACTTATTCTGCATTACAGCATTCTGCATTGCATTAAAATAAAAACAGAAACTTCATTAACCCTCCAAGTGGTTTCGATGAGATATTTCACCCATCAAGACCTCATAAATTTTGCTAATGATGTGGTTCCTCGTCATAAAGATCTTGATGGCTTTTTTATGACGAAGAGATGAAGATCTGGTCATTTTTCTTGTAATGACGAGATATCTCGTCGATGAAGATCTGGTCAGATTTTGCTGCTGACGAAATGACTCGTCGTGCCAACCACCAGGCTGTTTAACGAAATAGAAGGCCTAATTTAAGCCTTTTTATAAATCAAGAGGTGTAAGATATTCAAATGTCAAAATATTTCAAGGTTTGAAATTCAATGTTTTATAGGGTTTAAGAACCGGTAATGAAATACCGGTAAAAACCATTTTTGGAGATGGTGAAAACTACCTTTTCCGAGACATCATTAGATCTATTTTCTCTTAGGAGTCAGTACCTCCTAAGAGAAAATAGGATCTAAGAACTGATAAGAACATCGGTTCGTGATTAATTTACCGCTAATGAGAATTATTTTCAGAACCCGATTCAGTATTAAATTGCAGTATGATTATTTGTATGCTGTATGTTTTGAAAACCCTTTTCGACGTTTCATTACGCAGGCGTGCAATTTTGTGGGTACAATTACCACACACTTCTTTAAAAAGTAATAGAGAAAGATGCTTTTTAGAATTGTTACACTTTTACAAAGCTCAATAGGTTAGAATTATCCTCGACTCTATTATGTCTCTAGATTATTCCTTCAGCCCAACCTAGCCTGTATTTATGGTCTTTAGTACTCAATAATGGCACAAAAGTAATAATTCGTTTTAACACTAGAAATGCCGGCACTTCCGTTACCCTAAATTGGCCGCTCGTGTCGTTTCAATACACGTATATAAATTGCGTAAAATAGTGATAATATCTCAATGATATCCGTTTTTCATATAAAATTATTTCACCTTATTTTAATAAGTTTATGATTATGCCACAAAAATTTGCAGCAAATCGACTGTCGAATTCGGAAAATATACATAAATCAACGAAATTTGGAAACAAAAGAATTGTTATTTTTCTTGGTAATACTCTATTTATGCAAATATTACCATTAATTTATGAAATATATATGATATATTTTGCATAAATTAATGGGTATATTTTATGAAATATATATTATATATTTCATAAGTAAGGTATTTATATTATCGATATAAATACCTTGTTTACTGTTGATACAGAAATAAGCAATTGTTTTGACAGTTTCAATGCTTCATTTACTTATAGAATGACATATTTTATGTGTGAATTGATAGCACAGACAATAATCCTTTTCATTTGAAATTTCCAGCGTATCAGATACGTTTCTATGATTCTGATTTATAATTTTCTTGATTTTATCCGCTGACTCTTGAAATCTGAGCGCACTCATTGGCGCTTCAAGATTAAAGCATCCTTTTTTCACGTAAAATATTTCCAACTGAAAGAAATCAATCGTCCATAAAATAGATTTTTCCTTCTGTGCCGTCTCGAATGACATAACTCCAAATTATTCTAGGTATTTTCGGGCCCCGGTCGCCCGGTTGGAAGAGCAAATGATTAGCAACCAGAGGGTTGCGAGTTCGAATCCAACCAAAGACCGTCGTTTACAAATGAGCCAATCTCAATGATCTATCGATGCCACTAAAACTGGCATGTATTCAATCATCAGACCCTATTTTGGACACTTACAATCAATAACCTTATCTGACATATGAGTATCAGTACTTTTCCTCCTCTGCACGCTTCCTAGAAATGATTTCTTGGAAAAGTTAGTAAGGCTAAGACCGGCGATGTTTTCCCATCTTGTGCTCATTTTTGGTGCTGAGCGTTAGAGGGCGTATTGTTTCACGTTAAATCTGTCGTGGCCTCAAATGTCCTCACGTTGGCGTGCTGTGGAAGTTTGGAGTGTGGGGTGCCAACTCAGGAGTGACCTCGTCATCCTGATGATTCCTGATCATCGTGGTTCAAAATTACGTGGTGGTGTCATCGATCGTTCCCTTTGGGTTTGATCGTGCAATGCCAATAGCCCTTTAATTAAAATACCTACCTATCTAGGTATTTTCAGCAGCATCTACCTTGAGATTCTTTTGATTTATTTTCACGTAATTCGGATTCTTCATCGGAATTTAATTCGAAGCAGGAGAGCTCCACACCAACAGATTCGTTTTCCGAATAACTCTCGGAACAGATTTCTAATTTCTTCAGAACCTCTTCTGCGGATCGTTGTTTTTGTGTGTGGTTGGTTAGTTTGGTTTTGGGGTTTTATGGCGCAAGGGCTATATCTGGTCGTGCTGCGCCAGACACAATACCATATCAAGTAATTGACACAAGACATACAATATCAAGTAATTGACACACACAGAAGGTAGAAATATACCCATGGAGGAAATTTTTGTGTCTGATAAGTGAATAAAGCTTGTGATTAATATTGGAATAATACTTGCTAACGCGTAATTGGAATAATACTTGCTAACGTGTAATTGGAATAATACTTGCTAACGTGTAATTGGAATAATACTTGCTAAGGATGCACAAGCTTAAATGTAAGCATGCGATTGAGACTGACCCATTTCCGCAATATGAGAAGGATACTTATATAATCAATGTCACATAAATGAATGAAAAAGCATTGTTAAATAATATTTATAAATCTGCTTGTTTTCTGGGGCTGCGGTAGTCCAGTTAGAAGAGCATCGGATTAGTAAATGGAGGTTTACGAGATCGAATCTCGGTCTAGCCAAAAACCGCCGTGTACACGGGGGATGGTGCACGTTAAATCGGTCGTGGCCTCAAATGTCCTCACGTTGGCGTAGTATGGAAGTTTGGAGAGTGGGATGCAAGCTCAGGCGTTGTTCTCGTCATCTGACCATGGTCCAAAATTTACGAGGCATTGTCCTTGGATCTTTGCCATTGGGATTGATCCCGGACCGTCGTCAATAGCCCATTGTGTTAATCCAGTGCGACGTTAACTACCATCTGCTTTTTTTGCTATGTTATGATAATTTTTGCTGAACATAAACTATTTAGATAGAGAAATGTGCTTGGTGTCGAAAGGATACTCTTCTGCTATGTGCTCATTAAATAAAATAATTAAAAGTTCACAAGATTTGACAAATCTTACACAAAATGGGGAAGGAAGAAAGCACGAAACGAGCTCCGGTGTCCAAATGATATCAACGGCAATTTTAGCGTTAAAAGGGTTAGGTCAGCGTTTCTCAACCTTTCAGTATTCGCGGCCCAGTTTTCAATCATAATTTTCATCGCGCCCCCCGCTCACAATAAAATGTATACAACAATAATGTATATTGAGTATTTTGGATTCTGTTTTAAAATTATTTTTAACTAACTGCCAAAACAAGAGTAAAAGCGAGCCAACGTTGGCGAGAAACCACATCTGGCATTTTGCCAAGCGGGCGGTGAACAGATGAAGCGAATGAAAGCGGGGAAAATTTAAATATTATATTTGAAATGAAAGCCAAACAGGGAGATAACGTTAAAAGAATATGAAAGTAGAAAAATTCGTTAATGAAAGTTAACCTAGACGGGGTGAGCTAAATTTAGAAACTGGGAATACATTTTTTCGAATAATAAAAGAAATAAAACAAAAGCATGACTAAACAAAAAAGAAAAAAATAAGTAATGTTTGTGGAAGGGAATCCACACGACTGATGCCGTCTCGAGCATGCGCAGAGCAAATGTCTTCTCATAGGAAGAAGGAAAATGTTCGATAACACAAGTTTCAATTCCAGCCAGTCTCATTCGAGTCGATCCTTGTATCGCTATCGAATCTATCGTGAATGTGTATGTTATATATGTTTTCGTGTTAATTGCAATTCACCATATTAAATATTCACGGCAGCAGATTTATGCAGACTCATGGATAAATTTTTAAGCGGAAGTAAGCGAGCATTAGACGATAGTCAAGCATCAACAAGTACACAGACGAGCGTGGTTCCGAAAATAAAATCAAGAAAATATTCTCAAGAATACTTAAATTTTGGGTTTACCAGTACTGAAGTAAATGAAGAAGAAAGGCCCCTGTGTATCATTTGCTCAAAAATATTGGCCGCAGACAGCATGAAACCTAATAAACTTAAACGACATTTGGAAACGCTTCATAGTGAGTACGTCAACAAACCCAGAGAATACTTCGAATTAAAATTAAAATCATATAAAAAGCAAAAATCATTTTTTAAAGAAACTTTGTCTGTGAATAAAAAAGCTTTCATTGCATCTTACAAAGTTTCATATAAAATAGCCAGATGTAAAAAACCTCACACCATTGGTGAAGAGCTTATTTTGCCAGCAGCAATTGAGATTGTAGAAACTATGTTTGGAGATAATTTTTCAAAACAATTGCAGTCCATGCCTCTTTCAAATGTTACTGTTGCTCGTCGAATTGGTGATATAGCTGAAGATGTACAGTGTCAGCTTTTCTCGAAGTTGCGTGACAAATTGTTTTCAATACATCTTGATGAAGCAACAGATAGTAATAAAGATGCTCATTTAATTGCCTATGTTCGATTTTGTGATAATATGTCAGTAGTAGAAGAACTACTTTTCTGCAAACGAATAGAACTCAAAACAACAGCGCTCGCATCATTTGCTATTTTAAATGATTTTATGAACGAGGCAAACATAGAATGGAAAAATTGCGTCGGAATATGCACCGATGGTGCTCGTTCAATGTCCGGAAGATTCCAAAGTATACAAGCACTTGTAAAAAAAAAATCGCCTCAGTGCGTCTGGACACATTGCATGATCCACAGAGAAGCTTTGGCTTCGAAAGAAATGAGTCCTGGTCTGAATATTGTGTTAACTACGGTTGTAACCGTAGTAAATTATATAAAAATGAGACCCCTGAAATCGAGAATCTTTTCCGCACTTTGTAAAAAGACATGGGTTCAGTACATTCAGCGTTACTATTTTATTGCGAGGCAAGATGGTTATCACGTGGGAAATTTTTGCAACGTGTTTATGAATTAAGAGAAGAAATCGCCATTTTCCTAGAAGAAGAAAACAGACCGGAAGCCGAGAATTTTCGCGATGGTTTATTTGTGATGAAATTGAGCTACTTGGTCGACATTCGAGAAATTAAATAACTTGAATCTTCAACTCCAAGGAGCAAATACACATGTTGGATACGAGTGATAAAGTTAATGCTTTTTGTAGAAAATTGGAATTGTGGAGCAGAAATTTAAAGCAAAAAACCTAACAATGTTTGCAAATGTGGATGATTGTACAAAATCTTACAAGGCTGAAAAAGAACATGTAAAAGTTGTTTTGTAACCATTGAAAATCATTTAGCCATGCTGGCAAAGAATTTTAAAAAGTATTTTCTTACTGACGACAAACTGTTAGCAAGTTACGAGTGAGTTAGGGACCCATTTCATAAGACTCCCGAAGGACTCTCAATTGATGAGGAAGAAAAATTCATAGACTTCACGACAAGTGGCGAAACCAAAAGACAATTTAGTAATAAATCACTATTTGAATTTTGGGCAGGAGTAGAGGATGATTTTTCTGCACTAAAAACAAGGGCATTTCGCATTCTATTACCATTTTCAACAACCTTTGTGAAACTGGATTTTCTGCTGTGGCTTCTTTGAAGACAAAATATAGATCTCGGCTAAATATAGAAACAGAACTGAGAGTGGCTATTTCTAATATTAAGCCTTCCTTCGAAAAACTTTGCTCTGCAAGACAGGCCCAAGGAAGTCACTAATAATTATTAAATTTGTTTTTAATTTAGTATGTTTTGATTAAGTAAGTTTTGATTTAGTAAGTTGTTTTACTTTATTTGTTAAATATGTCGAAATGTATTTTGTTTTCTATGTGTATGTGTGCTTTCCTTTCAGTCAGTTAATCAATTTTTTAAATAATATTTTCTCTTGGATATTCTCGCGCCTCCCCTCTAGTGTGCTCGCGCCCCCCTAGGGGGGCGCGCCCCACAGGTTGAGAATCGCTGGGTTAGGTAAACAGAATGTTTCCGACTCATTTACACAAACTTTAAGGGGAGGCAAGGAAACCAAAATCAACCCTCCTGGTGGTTGCCACAGCGATGTATCTGGTCATTACAAAACTGACCAAATCGTCATCTCGTCATCATAAAAAACAGGCAATAACTTGATGACGAGATATATGGTCATTAGCAAAACTGACCAAATCGTCATCTCGTCATCATAATAAACAGGCAACAATTTGATGACGAGGTATATGGTCATTAGCAAAATCGGTCAGATCTTGATGAACGACATATCTAGGTCGAAACCACTTGGAGGGTTAAACCTTATTTAGATATGTACGTCTACAAGAGCAATAGTGTGCACTAATGTGCAGAAATGAATGCAGCAGGTATGTACTCAGCATTATCACTAGCCCGCATGTTACAATTTGACAGTAGTTTTATACAGCCTTTCGTGGAATGCTAGGTTTTCACACGGTCTGGTGCTAACGTGCAAAACTTTGTTGATTTGGCAAATATCAGTCGCGATACCAATCACCATGCAATGTAACAATGGCTCGTTCATATTTGTAAGCTGCCTCATATGCTAGGTGCATACCTGCCATCTAAACATTGGTGAAACGATAAAAATTATCTCATGTAGTAGACATCTAAAATGGCGACAACCTATGTGGTAGGTTGGTAGGTATTTAATTAACGTCGCACTAAGGCAATCGGGGTTAAATTCCCAAGGGAGAGGTCGGAGGACAATACTACGTAATTTTAATCCACGGTTAAATGACGAAGCGACACCTTATCCCATTCTACAAACTTCCACACCATGCCAACGTGAGGACATTTGAGAATATTACAGATTTAACGCAGAACCCCTGTGTACACGAGGGTCTTTGGTTGAACTTAGTTTCGATCTCTCAACCCTCCGATTGCTAATCCGTTACTCCAGGCTACCTCGGCCCGACAGCCTAAATGAATAATTGCTGAAAAGCGTCCTATATAGAATCTATTAGGCGATCAAGAACATACATCTGTATGGGTCAACATACATCTCTAAGGTAACACGGTTGGAAGAGTAGCGGGTTAGGAACCGTAGGTTTGCGAGTTCGAATGTCGATCCAACCACAGTAGGCGGTGGCTCGTGCACTTTAAATCTATCGTGACCTCAAATGTCCTCAATGGAGTGCCAGCTCAATTGTTGACCTCGTCATCTGAACTTGGTTAAAAATGACGAGGCTTTGTCCTTGGGTCTTTCCCTTAGGGAGTGTTTCCGGACCCTCGCCAATAGCCCGTTGTGTTGCTCGAGTGCGACGTCAATTAACTCCCTACCTACCATCCCTTTAAGTTTACTGATGAAGTTTGCAGTACACTGTATCTGTATAACATTATATCCTCTGCGTGGGTTGGGCACAGTGCCTTGAAAAACACCCTGTATCAATAAACTATTCCCGAATAGTACATTAATGTTGCCATAGTTACCACTGTGTCCCATATGATGCTTTGTAGCGAACGAGTATACTGTCTGGAGGTTTCAATCTATATTAATAAAACACGAAGTTGTGGGGTGTCTTTCATTCGCATTACAGAAAAACTATAGAAACGGGAAATTTTACACAAAGGGAGCTTATGTTCCGAGGACGTGCAGCGTTCGATTTTCGAATTTGAGAGTTTTCAATAAGAATGAATGGAGAAAAATCTGAAAACGAATGTCTGATACTATTCTCTTCTTAATCCTTTTGTGACGCTATTCGGAAATTCCGTGACAAAAAGAGGGCTAAAAACAATGCCCCGATTAAAAAATTTTCAATTTACCTAAATTTTGTGGGACCACGTTAGCCCAGTCGCATATTACCAACCGCAGGTTTGCGAGTTCAAAACTGGATCATTTCAAAGACCGGACAAGGGGTGTGGTGCAAGTTAAGTGTGTCATGGCCTGAAATGTCTTCACGGTCCGTGATCGATCCCGAAGGAAAAGATCTGAGGGTAAGACCTCGTAATTTTGAGCCACGGTCAGATGACGAGGTCAACACTTGAGCTGTCACTTCCACACCACGCCAAAGTGGGGGACATTTGGAGACCACGACAGATTTAATGTGCACCAGTCCCCGTGTACCCGACGGTCATTGTTGGATCGAGTTTTGAAATAACAGGCCTTCAGTTGCTAAAGTATTTTTGGACTTCTTTACTCCTGAGTAGATTCAAAGAAGAAATCCTCTCCGTTTGCTCACATATTTTGGTTTCAAAAATTCTATAGTTTTTGAATGACCGAAAAACAAAAATTTTTCGAAAATTTTTGTTAAGCTGCTATCGCACACATATTCGTTCCATTACCTTATATATCACAAATACATTATTTAGGAGTTAGATTATAACCAATTATTAATTTTGGATTGTATATTAATTAACCAATTATTTAACAAGGCGTGAATTATTTTTTATGGTATGTGTGTCGTATGGTATGGTAAATACCAACTTCCCACAAAAATCTTTGCTTTAAGATATATGGTTGTAGAATCTGTTTTCATATATATATATATATACACTGCAGGCCACCGTAAATGCAACACCCTGAAGGAAGCATGCAAATAATATGAAATTTACAACATGCATTAGCAGAGGTGAGATATGCAAATGATTAGAATTTCAGCGCAGACACACATCACGCGCGCCTGTGGCGCCACTTCAAAGCGCTATTTAAGGCTTGGAGATTTCGACGATTTCAAGTACGGCAATTGTGTTTTTCTTGTGGTTTTTTCAAAAAAACGATCAATTATGTCTCCTAGAAAAAAGCGATTATCTTTTGATCAAGTATCCGAGTTCGACAGAGGAAGGATAGTGGCCTACCGAGATTGTGGATTATCTTTCAGGGAAATCGTTAGTCGTGTTGGACGAAACCAAACAACTGTAATGCGGATATGTGATCGTTGGATGCAGGAGGGTACGACGGACCGACGTGTTCGATCGCATCCACCTCAGTGCACCACTTCACGTGATGACAGGCATATTGTGCGTATGGCAGTGACGGATCTCGCTCAGCCACATCACGAACCATAGCACAGCACATTCAGTCTGTACCGCATCATCCAGTGTCTGCGCGTACCATTCGACGCCGTTTGCAGCAGAGTGGTCTGTCCGCAAGACGTCCATTGCTTCGTCTACCCTTGACGCAGAACCACAGACGCTTCCGCCGCCAATGGTGCGATGAAAGAAGGATGTGGACGGCAGAATGGAATGAAATTGTCTTTACTGACGAGTCACGCTTCTGTCTGCAACACCACGATGGTCAGATTCGAGTCTGGAGACACCGTGGAGAGAGGATGCTGAACAGCTGCGTTATGCACCGCCACACTGGTCCTGCACCGGGTATTATGGTATGGGGCGGTATTGGATATCACTCTCGCACTCCTCTAGTACGCATTGCCGGTACTTTAAACAGCCAGCGCTACATCTCCGAGGTGTTGGAGCCAGTTGTCCTTCCTTACCTTCAGGGCTTGCCCACAGCCATATTTCAACAGGATAATGCGCGACCACACGTGGCACGCATTGTCCAAGGGTTCTTCGTCAATCGCCAGATTGAATTGCTTCCCTGGCCAGCTCGCTCTCCGGATCTTTCGCCGATAGAAAACATGTGGTCCATGGTTGCTCAACGATTGACCCAGAATACATCCCCAGCTGCCACACCAGATCAACTTTGGCAACGTGTGGAAGCTGCTTGGTCTGCTGTACCCCAAGAACACATCCAAAGTCTCTTTGAATCAATGCCGAGGCGTGTGGCAGCGGTGATCTCCAACAATGGCGGCTACTCTGGCTACTGATTTTGGCAGGAACCACACTTCACAGAAGTCTATAAATTTAATCATTTGATACTTGGTCAACATGTTATCTACATGGTCAACATGTTATCTGTTAAATATATATATATATAATATATATTTAACTTTTAAATTTTGCCATGGATTGTTGCTTTACAAGATTATTGAAACCAATAAAATTTAAATTTATTTTTCATATTACAAATCAAATTATTGAGTTTTATCGAAATATGTAATCAAAAGTCACATCTGCATATATAATTCAGAAGAGATACGTGATTTCCATTTAGAAACCGTATCTCAGAATTCAAAAAGTGCCATGAGGATTCGATTTCAACCTGCATGCCAGTTGGAATAAAGAAAATTTTAACTGAAACTTTTCGGATTTCGGAAGATTATCAATCAGAAAATATACGAGGACTAGGATATTTTAAAAATTTAAAAAATTGCCTTCACGTGACCGAAGATTGGTTTTGCTTACTTTACGAATTGAAACTATTCTAACGCAACGTACCTGTAGAACGATTGTTGAAAACAGTGTTTAATACTATTAAATTGATAAAATGGAACTACATTTTTCAAATTAACTGACTTAAAATGCAATTTATTCAAATGCAAAATCTTATTTAAAAAACGCTGAGATTTTCTTAGGATTGAAGAGTGTCATGGACTAAGAAAGTCTGAAAAAAGCAAATATAGCTCAGTTACTGAGACCCTAAAAAAGGTAATTATTTTAAGGCTACAATTTTCATGATAGTAAACAATTAAAAATTGCAATACAGTGGCATATGGCAATTAAATCATTGCGAGAAATACATTGATGATTTTAGATACTTTCAGCATCACTCTCAATATTAAAATTAAATCCAAAGCTATCATTGTAATACCTTTTAAGAGTCACAAAATAAGTTCACCAATGCACAATGATTACTAAAAAGTTTTAATTTACTTTCTCAAACAAAATAATAAATTTCCCAAATTCCGGCCATAAAGATTGAGAAATAATTATTTGACATTAAGTGTCTGGAATTATTTGCAAACACATCCTCTTTAGTATTTAAAATTATGAGACAAAGAAATTATTTGCTTAGTAATACAACTTATTGCTTTGAAACTACAAGAAAAGTAAAGAGCACAAATTATTTTCTTTGTAGGCATACGAGCGTAAACACTAACTGCAAAAAAATACTCCATTTATATTTGATAAGGAGGTATAGCTATTCATCACTTGTGACATAAATTCGTTAGCATAGTGCAAAAAACAAAAGCATAACTTCATTTAAGTAGAACTGTAGGCTTCCTAATTTAACGATTGATCAAAGCTTATTACACTTGGGTATACATTGTAAGTAACTAATCATTGTTAGTGTAATGAACTCCATTTTTCTTCTCTCCTAACGTAAAAGAAATAGTTGGATAGATGAGTTTTTCCCCAGTTATTACTTTCCCATTTCTTTCTGAGTTAGAATGAGCACGTACACAGATCAAATGAATCGTAGTTATTTACAATTCATGCTATGAATAAATATTACCTGATTAAAATTGTGATTAATTAGTAAGATGCGCATTGTTTAAATACTTAAGACGGTCCCTAGTTAAAAAAATGTTTATTCACAGATCGTGTAGCAATTTGTCACAAAGACAATGATTACAACGAACAACACGTTCTTATTGAAGTCGATTTAATTATATTTTGTGCAAGCATAAATGTCTAGAAATAGTCATCATCATGAAACGTTTAATATTTTATAGCACGAAGTTTGCTTAGCACAAAAAACACGTAGAATAAAACAAATTTCACAATGTAACTTTATGGTAATGCGCAATAGTTATGCAACTGATTTGAATTGATCTTTTTTAAAAAATAAAATCCAATAGGAATAATGTTGAAAATTAATAGCTTTCCATATGTATCTCTATTCATATTAAAACATTTGACTGATTGAAAAAGGAGATTAGTTATTTCAGAAAATTTAATTTTGAGATACATTACAATAAACTATTTGAAACATTTAGATTACATTGAAAATAGCTATTTCAAATCTTTTATATCAATACGAAACTTATCAAATATTTTAACTAAAAATAAAAGAATTATATATATATATATATATATATATATATATATATATATATATGAAGAATTCATTTTCCCGTATTTTTAATGAAGTGAATTGTTGTTTTATTGCTATTAAGGGTATAAACTGTAAGATATGAGTTGTAGCATGCATTCCATTGTGTGTTTTGTGTACATCTTATTTTTATTTCTGTTGAGCAACTCACGATCAGTCATTATTTACTGTAAAGGCATTATATTTTTAACACCCTTAGTACAAAGCAAGGTCCATTCAATGTTTTTTCGTTTAAATATAATGGCTAAGTGCAATTGTTTATAGTTACAATTCAATATTTTCTTGAAATAGTGCCCTTTGCAAAAAGTACAAACATAAGTATCACAGTTAAGTACTTATTCTTAACGAGGGATTTCTATACGATTGTAACCAATAAAATGTCTTGTATAGCAGAAAAGTTGAAGCACACTTGTTAGATTCTTTTCTCAACTGACACTGACTCCAAGAAACCACCTTGTTGTCAAAACTTTAAAGTTTCAAAAAATAAATATTCAGCATCTTATGCTATCTTTGGAAGTTTCGACAAAGGCAGTCAGTAAAATAATCATTTTCCTGAAACGGATAGCTACAAAATCTGGAAGTTATGCTCTTTTATAATTTATAAAACTATGCAGGTAAGTATTTATAAACTACAATATTTGGTATGCTATATTATCTTCAAAACTTATTTCGCTAGGAAAACAGTAGTCAATAAAAAAATCCATCATTTCCCTGAGGTCAAAAGAAAAACTCAGGAAATACCATACCACATAAACTAGCTGAAATAAAAGAACGAAATCAGCTTAGAAAATGCAGAAATAACCGCTCGAAAACAAAAAGGAACTAAACTTATTCCTAAACCTAACCATGGAAATCCTAGGAGAATATCCGTTTTCTCCACAGCGAGTACTATGTTTCTCAAGAAATGAGGTACTCGCTTAATAAATCTAAACACAATGTTTCACAAAAACTCAGAAAAGCGTGCTTGTTATTTGAGGCATGACACATATTATTGAAACTCACGAGACAGGGCTTTTAGGAGTAAAATGTCAGGTGGTTTCTCATTTTTTATTTCTTTTATTCCCGACTATACTAAGCTCTCAAAGTGTTTTGAATTACGACACACCGAACTGTCTTCCCTAAGTAACCTTAAGTCGATTTACGGATCTAAATCGCCTTCTTCCATTAGCTCTTACGGACTTCACATGTTGGACTTTGGAGTTCTCTCGAAGCTTTGTTGTGTACTTTTTTCCTTCTCCTCCTAAGGTTCTGTTCTTTAGGTTCATTATTATTTTTTCCTCGTGCACCAGAGCGAGTTTATTTTTACTGTTCTTGTAAGTTCTTAACTGAGTTTGTTGTTGAGTTGTTTACAAGTTATTAAAAGGGTATTGTGTTTTTTTTCCCGTCCTGCTTCCCGATTGTTACGTTTTGTGTTTTTATGTATGCGTTTTAAAGCACAAAGGGAAAGAAATAAAGCTGAGGGAAGAGTTTGGGCCTCCCCAAATACTTTCGCTTTGTGTTTCTCGCTTGTGATGACACGAACATGGAGCAAAAATGTATTAACCCGATATTTCTGGGAGTGCTTTTTAATTTGACACCGTTTCAATATTCTGTTGTGGTTAACGTTATAAAAAATAACTCAAGCAACAAGTTTATTGCCGTTTTATCAGAAATTTCACACGACAACCCTTGTTGAAGACGTTGTCGTTTATTTTTACGATCTTTGATGCTAAATATGTTCCGACAAATTATTTATAATTCCGTGTGTGAAGAATATTTGTCATTAATTGCAATGTGACATTTTATTACATCTAGACATTCAACGATCAATATACGGCTTCAAAGGGGACAAGTAAAAACCGCATTGAAGCAAGAGCCACGAAAATTTACTCATCAGATAAAAAGATAAAATAAAACATTGTTTTTCGCGTTTTTTTATTTAACCCTCCTAGTGATTTATTTTCGCGTCGAAAAGTGCCCTATAATAACCAATCACGAGGTGAAGAAACCTGTTCCAAACTGTCACCAGTTTTGGACAAGGGACACTTTGTTTTTCAATCTTGTATCTTCATTTCATCTTGGAGTAAAGGGGCAGTTTTGTCTCGACAAGATATCTCTTCCTTAGCAAAATTTACAAAATCTTGGAAGAGATATCTCGTCGTAACACTTGAATCGTTAAAATTATGTAAAACTGCAATTTGGTAGAACATTTTGTAGATCATGTATGATTCTTTGACCTTTTCCTTTTGGAGTCCGACGGAACGAAACACCATTTCGAACCTCAGCCCCTCCCCAAACGTAACGATATATTTAGACGCTTCTGCGATATTTCATACTTTGGTAGAAGAGTAAGTGGGAAAAGACAAAGTTCGTTGAAACAGGTGATCTTTTTAACTCCCTATTCAAAAGAAATATATTGGATTTCCTCTGATGTTCGCAAGATTTATATTCTTAGGAAAAAAGTAAAACTGAGCGATATGTCTAGGGATTGCTGTTACCTTCTAAGTGGTTTCGACTAGATATATCGTTCATTAAGATCTGACCAATTTTGCTAACGACATGATACCTCGTCGTCAAGATACTGCCGATTTTTTTTAAGATGACGAGATCAAGATCTGGTCAATTTTCTTCTTGTGACGAGGTATCTCGTTCATCAATATCTGGTCAGTTTTGCTAATGACGAGATACCTCGTCGAGACAACCACCAGGAGGGGGTAAAACTTAATTCAGACAGATTATGGTTAATTAAGCAATGAAGGACATACGAGGACCACGGAAAATTTACTTTGTGAGGAAAAAGCGCATCTGATACATTATATATCACGCTTTTATATTTAAATTTATGTAAACCTATAACGGTATGAAATATTTTTGTAGGCAGGGTAGCTCATTTATGACTTTTCTACCTTCCTTTTTGGCCTCAACCCCCTAACTTGACTGTTGCATACATTGTTGCAGCGGTGCCCATGTAAAATGACTACGATAACTGGTTGAAGCCAGTAGCTTCTGAACTCCCAATTCTAAACACACATATTGAGATTTCCTATGCTGTTCGTACTTAAAATTCATCAGGGGTCAAGGAAAAAGTGCCATAGAGCCAAATTTGCGATATATCGAGGCGTCAACCCGTATATTGCTCGAGTATCGTACAAGAAATCTTCATGATACCAGTCTCAGGGAATCATGTCGCCGCCTCAAACTAATAAAATAATTTTCTTGTATGAAAGACATTTTCTGCTAAGCTAAACATAGACGGCGGTAATGTTTCTGGGGCGATGCCAATTTCTTGTACGTATTCCGAACGTGACGTCACTTTACTTGATTTTCACGATTTCAGCACTTCGCCAATAAAAATTCCAAAGAATATATTCCGAATTGATATATGATAGTTGATGTGTCAACACCAATTACAGGTCAAAATCCAAACGTTGCCGAAATGGCCGTACAATACATATTAGGGTCACTCAGATATGTATCATGCGAGAGGATTTGGACAGAACAAGTAAAATGTTTGCAGATCGTCTGGTTTGTCTGTTTGCACTGAAAAGACGTAACATCCCTCTCATAAGAAAGACACGAAAGAATCACTCACCAGCTCTAACGTTGACGTCTCTGCTTGCGATGGCTCCCACACTGTTGGTTGCAACACACCTGTAGGTGGCAGCGTGCACGTCTGCTCTGTACTCGTCGGGTGAGAACGGAGAAAACACCAGTGAGCCGTCATGGCGCACATGTCGAAGTCCTGGAATATCCTGGATCACAGGACCCTCGTTCTTCACCCACGTGATGACGGGGAGCGGTCGACCGTCGGCGGCACATGGCACAGCGGTGCCACTCGAGTTCGAAAATTCGACTCTGGGTGGTGGTTCTATAGTGAACCGGGGACCACGTAGTTGCACATCAATTGGATGAACTGAAAATACAATAAGGTTGTTACAATCTTGATGGCAGAGAAAGTCAACACTTAAACAAGACATTTGTATTTATAATTCAGTCATTAGAAAGCTTCAGTACTCAATTTCGCTAAGTCCTTCCCAATTCTTTCTACATTTAATACCATTAACTTATAACTATAAAAGCGAAGGGGTCACTGTAGTCTGGTTGATAGAGAAGCTGTTAAGCAACCAGAGGGTTGTGAGATTAAAACTCGATCCGACCAAAGACCAATGTGAATGTGGACCTCTCCACAAGGTACCTAATGACTAAATAGCCGCATTTATAGGTTGAAAGATTCCAACCAATAAATCGGTAAGATTCTGCTGGTCAAGACGGTCGAAACGGGTTAGAAGTCATGCAGGGAAGACTAGGCTGCAGGAAAGATATATTCCGAGGGTTAACCTAATGAACGATGATACACATTAAATCTGTCGTGTCCTCAAATATTCTCGCGTTAACGTGGTGTGGAAGTTTGAAAATTAAGGTGCCAGCTCAGGTGTTGTCCTAGTCATCTGACCGGGGTTCAAAATGACGTGGTGTTGTCTTCGTATCTTTCCCTTCGGGATGGATCCCGGACTGTAGTCAATAGACCGCTGTGTTGCTCCAGTGCGGCGTTAATTCAACTACCTACTTATCTATAACAGTGCATTAACATACACATATCCGTCCTATAACCTGCAGTTTCTCCAGCATGACTTCTAACCAGTTTTGATCTCCTTGACCAAAATAATCTTTCTTAGGATTTTGTTCAACCTATGAATGTGATTATTAAGTCATTATGTATGGTGTAAGGAAAAGGCGATACTACACTTTGGAAATCTCGTGAGGGTTTGAACTGATTACGTTTTTTAAATTTGTAAGATGAATTACAGTTTAACCAGCGTTTGAACGTCATGAGGTTTCCAATTTGTGTAGGGTTATGTGTTTCTCTCCACAAGGTACCTAATGACTAAATAGCCGCATTTATAGGTTGAAAGATTCCAACCAATAAATCGGTAAGATTCTGCTGGTCAAGACGGTCGAAACGGGTTAGAAGTCATGCAGGGAAGACTAGGCTGCAGGAAAGATATATTCCGAGGGTTAACCTAATGAATAAATAACCACATTTATTGGTTGAAAGAATTCTAGGAAAGATTCTATTGGCCAGAAACATCCAAGCCGGTTAAAAGTCATGCAGGGAAGACTGTAGGTAACAGTAAAGATATATATTCCAAAAGAGTTAATCACAATCTTGGGTTTTCTTTCTTAGTTTCCTAAATTAAAGTTGACAGTAAAAATATGCAATTCTTTGTGTTATGTATGTAAGGGTATTTTTAAGTTCACAAGTAAGAAATATAGACCTTATATTTATCTGCCGTTATTTAAAGTTAGAGTGACGGTTACTTATTCACACATCGACCTACAACTCCCTAATTGTATACCACAAAATGGAAATTTAAAATTCAAAGAATGAACAGCCCCTATACTTATTTACAAAAACTAATACATTTTTCAAATTGTAATGAGTGCATATATGCAAGTTATAAAACTTCTGCTTCAAAATATTTCGAATGCAGATCTGGCCCAGACTTTATATTACAGTCCTTTCGTACATTTTCTTATTTAGGACTGAGACACAGGGGCAGACTTTATCTTTCGATTCTTTCACGTAAAATTGTACTGTTGTATAAAGTAGTAAGAATGTCATCCACTACAAAATGCACTTCCTGAATTTATTTAACTTTAGTAGTCCTGACTTTAGTAGTTTTCAACCAGATAGAAAAAGAATTCAGCAGTTGTAAAACTTCTCTATATTGTCGCAAACTTGAAGAAAGGCATTTAAAGTACCATCATTATACTTTTCTAAAAACTAAATAATTTATGACAGCTTCAGAATTTAAAGATCTCATGTCTAGACTTTTATATACAGTGAATGATACCATTTTACTCAGTGCAGTTTCTCTTATAATAAAAAAATAATTTACTAAATTTCAGGTCATGGTCTTCAGATGATGTAATAAAATTTTTAAGACCTCATAGAATTTCTTGTTACATCATTTGAAACTGAGAAGAGGTATTCACTTGTACGTATCTAAATTATACACTTGTAGAGTAATAAAAAGCGGGTCATATATTTGCTTTGTTAATGATATAAATAAATTTTTAAACTCTCTAAAGTAATATTAAAAAATTTTCATTTTATAATTTTCTGGTAATTCGATTTTACTGTCAGTAAAATATCACGTTGTCATTATAACAAAATATTGTACTCTGTTGTTAGCAACATTATGTGCAATAATAAAGCGGGTTTTAAATATTTGAATGCAAATATTACTTTGCTAAAGATTATAAGTGATTTCCTGAGCAGAAATAGTCCTAGAGTTCACGTTTCAAGTCCTAGACTCGTCTCCTGGTTTTCTAGAGTCAATTTCATGACCTTGGATAAGAACACAAAATTTATTTATCATATAAGCCAATAGAGTTAAGGGAGTAATATTTAATCCATAAACATTCACATTATTTTGAATGAAATATAAAATATTTAATAAAGTAATTTTATTGTGGAATCGGAGGTGCATAGCATGATGCAAGTAATCAGACAGAGCAGTATATCTCTTCAGCATATTAAAAGTTTAATGCGTTTTATGAAACAAAGCTAGTTTGGTAATATGTTACAAATTCTAGTTATGTGTTTTGTCGATATGTTTTTTTCATGGATTCATTCATCCACCAAAGCATTTTATGAAAGTAAGTTGTTTAACTCCCATCATAACGCAAAGGAAAAGTTTCTGGTTAAACACATCAAAACAATCCTTCAACTTCCTTAAGTAATCTAAACTAATGAATATAAGTAAAAGTTTAAAAGTTGGAAATTTAATTTCTTGAGTGGCGCTTGTTTAATGTTTACCTTCGAAAAAGTTGGAACGAAATTAGGTAATGTTACAAACCTCGAAAGAAAAACAATTGCAATAACATAACATTGTAGAAAGAAATCGGAATCGAAGGGCAAGGATCCGTGAGACAGCCATTTCATCTAATCATAAAAAATAAGTAACTTTCAACTATATGGAGTGGAATTTTCTTCTTGAAGTGCACTGTTTCAGAAGGATCTTCTCTGGTGAGAGAAAAGAGTTTCCATCCATATTAGAACATATCAATGATAATTGTGGAATTGTAAGGAAAATACGTATCTCAAATCAAATTTGAATTGACAGCTATGCATTGATGATATATGCATCTTAAATCATAAATACTAAAAACTTACTTTTTTCTGACAAATACAAACCCATTATTCTTTAACCCTCTTTGTGGTCTATCTTCGTGTCGAAAACTGTGCTGTACTACCCCCACTCTAGCCACTCTACTAACTCTACTAATCTTTATAATTTTATATAATACTTGATAAATGATAGCAACTATCTTGATAATCATGAATTTATTCTGTTAGCATTTTCGTCTAATGGTAAACATGTGTCAGATGCCTTTTGGACCATATGATATTATTTGAATTTACAGCTATGACTTTTTATGCATGTATAACTAATTGCGCATATACTCTCAATACAATACATAGCCACTTAACGGACTTAGTCGTCACCTTCCACCCAATATGTGAAAGTACATGCTCATGAATTGAAGGTACTTTACACACTTGTCAAATAGCGCTTCTGGATAAATACTATTCAAATGTTTGTTTTTTAGTAGCACATTTGTACCCTCCTTTAGAAAACACCACACAGTATAGAAGGTAAGTATAAGTAAGTATAAGTAAGGAAGGAACATGTGTTTTAATAACAAACATCCTGAAATCCATCTGAATTGCAATCGCATCCATTATGCATGACGTAAATACATTAATGAAATTCTCATTATTTTTCACGTCTCTATATAGCTGTTGTTTGTGGTTACTTTTCCTAAATATCCTCTACCTAAAGGGACCGCCGCAGCCCAGTTGGTAGAATCGCGTATTAGCAACTGGTTGATGCCAGTTCTAAACTTGATCCAAACAAAGACTGCCATGTATGTGGGGGCTACAGCGCGTTAAATTTTTCGCGGCCTCAAATGTCCTCACATTTACATGGTGCGGAAGTTTGGAGAGTGGAGTGCCAGCTCACGAGTTGACCTCGTCATCTAACCGTGGTTCAAAATTACTTGGTTTTGTCCTCGGTTCTTTCCCTTCGGAACGCCAACAGACTGTTGCGTTAATCTAGTGCGACGTTAATTCAATTACCTACCTACCCACCATTAATTGAAAACTAAATGCAGTTTTACTATGGGTAATTTACTATCAAACGTTGAGTTCTGTGACCTCTTGACGCGAACCCGAAGTTGCCAATAGAAGTCAGATGAGGAGATACGTATGAACTAAACGAAACAAAAATGGCAAAACATTTTTATAAGAATTAAGGGTATTTGAAATTAAAATTATGTCGTCATCAACAATATCATAAAATGTGGGAGTACCTGTACGATTATATTAATAGGCACTTTACCCTGGATGATAAAACAATGCCGTTATGATGATAACTAATGATATTTAAAATTGAAACTATGCCGTCACTAACACATTATGTATAGCTCTCATCACCCAAGTAAGGAATAACATCATCCTTCTTAATTCCAATACCCAAAGACATGTCATCCTGACTGGACCAACACCAAGTTTACAATAAGGAAACCTATCCACAGTCCCGACACCACAATAAATTACATTCAATCACTCGGAGAAAAATGACGCGTTTGTGTAAAATGCAACGAAGCTTAAATACAAGAATCGGAAGGAATATTAATGGGCTTTAAACCCACAAACGCACGATCAATCATTGCACGGGGAATCAGTGATTTATGTAATGTGTCTACTGAGCGGGAACAGAGAAGCTATGTTCACAATAGAGAAGAATCGAGCCATGTACAGCGTGTCTTGTCTTTAGTCAGTATGATTAACTACTAAGGTAACTATTGGATAAAGTAGTGACACTGTATTCGACCGTATTTTATGGTCACCTGGAATTGGGACCATCTGTATGTCTGTGTAAATAGAGAGAAAACATTCTTATGTGAGCTAAGGATATTTGAAACCTTATGTTGCCCTTAACAAAATCACAAACCCTCCAAATATCTTCGTTTTTTCTCCTCAATTCAAAAAGACAATATGCATATGATTGTGGATACGAATATGCACTCTGCAATAAATGGCGACAACGAAAAAGTCGAAGCATCCCTATAAGAATTAATGATATTTGAAATCGAAACTATGTCGTGAGTAACAAAATCAGGATAAGCCTCAACTCCCAAATAAACAGCTAACCATCCTTTTAAATTTCGATACCCCAAGACAAGACGGTACATCACGGCTGGACCAACTCCGGTGTCTTCGCAAGAAACCTTCCGACACCGCTATAAATTACATTCCGTCGCTCGGTGAGAAATGGCGTGTTTGTGGAAAACGCAACGAAGCTTAAACACAACAATCGGAACGAATATTAATGGGTTTTAAACACACAAACGCGCGATCAATCATTGCACTGGAAATCAGTGATTAATGGTGATGTGGCCATTGAGCGGGAACAGAGAACGCCATGATCATAATCAAGAGTAGACGGATCGAGCCATTCATCATTCTCCACCTGCCAATGATGCGAGAGCTTCAAATAGACTCCTTTCGTTTCCTGCGGCCACAATAAGGGCATTCTTCTGTTATGATGGGGACTATAACTATCTCGTTGACAAATGAGACACTTGTGTCGCGGCGTATGTCACGAGACTGCGAATTAAAAGAACGCTGCTTGGTTCCATCCGCGTGTTCTCTGGATGCTAAGCACTTGGGGTTGCAAAAAACCGACATCCTCAATACTGGTAAATTACCCACGAAGGTTCTCAATACTAGTTTTTATTTTCAACTTTTTCCGTAACATGAGACACTGATTGAGGTTGAATATCGTACTACACTACTGTATCACAAGCGCTAGTTTCGAACGGCACTATTGTTACACAGTACTAGTTTTCTACTGCGCTATTGTACCACAGTACCAGTTTTCTACTGCCTTATTATACCGCAGTACTAGTTTCATACCACTACTGTATCACACTACTGGTGTCCTCACTACACTTTGGTATCACAGTGCTTGTTTCGAACGACACTATTGTACCACAATACTAGCTTCGTACTACACTATTGAACCACAATACTAGTTTTCTATTGCGTTATTATACCACAGTACTAGTTTCGTACTACACTTCTGCACAACACTGCTATATTTCTACTGCGCTATTGTACTACAGTACTAGTTTCGTACTATATTACTGCACTCACCACTAATTTATTATTACACTGTTGTACAACACTACTAGTTTCGTAATACACTATCAAACCACACTGCCAGTTTCGTACTACGCTATCATACCTCACTACGAGTTTCTTAGTACACTATCACAACTATATTCGTACTATAACATTGGAAGGAAAAAAATTCAAATTTGTAAGGTGTATAATTAGCGATTGTTTCTTTTGATATAGATAATCCATTTCGCGTTGCCCAATACACACAAACTCTTAATATGACTCATAAGGGATAGATACTCGATAACATCATTCAGTAGGCAAAATAAATTAAAGTTTTGTAACACTTGCTACTTACTAACTACGAACTAACTACGAACTAACTACGAACTAACAGATACGAAGATCTGAGTGATAAAATACAAAATTGGGATATTGATAGGCCTGTTTTTTTAGTTATTCAAGGGGATCTATCACTTTGGGAGAATGGAATATTACAAAACATTTAAAATGTGTTCATAAATTTGCTGCAACGGTATTTAACAACTTGTTTAACCTACATAACTTCATATTGATTAATATGAAAATAAGATTTTCTAAAACTATAAGATTTTACAAATATCATATCTTCATCAACAACCATTGGAGCCATGCAATATCTTCAGTGGATTTTGCGACAAGGCTTTATTTCGAACTATAAGTATTGAATGAAAAAAATTTCAATGTTTACGGATATAATGTAAAATAATTGCAAGGTATTGAGAATTCTACATACCGGAGCAACATATTGACAATATTTTGCACGGTGACATATAGTGAGATCTACTTTTCTGAAGGCATTCGTCGGTTTACATGTCATGTCACGCACTGAGTCAAAATTTTCAAGGTAGAAGTTTTTTTAGCATTTTTAAATCAGAATGTGTGGTGATCTTTAGACTGACGAAGTCCACTAAGTTATTTTTTGTATTGTCAGATTTGTTTTCTTGATAACCAACTTAGTAGAATTTTCTCTTCATTTTCTAAGAACTACGTATTTTGATTTTTTTTGACAGTGTGCTTTTATGTAAGCCGATGATATATAAACCCCAAAAAGAAACTGAAGTTATTTTTAATTCTGGAGTAGTAATCTTCTTTTCCATAATGCCGGTTGTGACATTTCTTAATTAGTTATATAACTTAGACCTCAGGGTAAAAATAGCTGTTCAGATTAAATTTCTGACGGCATTATGTCTCATACTGGCAGTATTTGCTGATCTCTGATCTTATAAAAACGCAGATAAGGTATTTTTAAATCATGATTTAACCACTAATTATGTTTCAGTAATTTAACCACTAATTATGTTTTAGTATGGGTGACTCTCCCGATAATACAAAATCGGTAGTTAACTAGAATTTAAACATGATTAAACATTTCGAAATAAAATCCAGCTGCATTCCGATTTTAGTCTAATTTGCTAGTAATAAAATACAGAATTATGGATAACTATTATTAACGTTTCCATAGTCTATACTTTAAGATTGATTTAAGAACAAAATACGAGTAATACAAAACTGCTACAAACAGAAAGATGAAATGCATCTCTAAGTGTTATTAGTTTAAATATAAAATGCTCATAGGTCGGAATATACACGAGTATTCACTGCTAGTGCACATTTTAACTACGTGTTTCTGATTCTTAATAAGAGGATCGTATTGCGAACATACAAGATTTCAAGTTCAGGAAGTGTCCCTTGGATGGTATAATCCAAATCATGTCGTAAATCAAGTATTACAAAAGATATTACAAGTCAGACAGAGGTGAAACATGTTCCATCAAATTATGTTTAATAAGATCAAGAATAATTTACCTCGTTGTAGCGGAACGGTTTCTTTTCCCACTCTAGACTGTCAGATGTTTTATATGCGCATGCGCATGTTCATGCGCACGTGATCCGTTTGAAAACTAACATCTGATTATAAAAGACAGCAGCTGGTTTTTGTTGTTGCACTTGATATGCAGTTTTCTTTTTTGTAATACAATAAATGTTGAGTCTTGTCCTGAGATCCGAGTTTACTTGTAGCTAGCTTGATAAGTGCTGTAGCAGAATTGATTTGCATATTAATAGGAGTGAAACGGTGAATACAAAAACAGCTGCTTCAAGGTTACTATCTTCATCGCAATAGGAAAAACAAGTGAAGGAAATATGAAAATTATCAGATTCCAGAAAAAGGAGTGTGAATATCCACAGAACCTTCGATCCGCTGATTAAATATAATGGGAAACGTAGGAAAGTTAACAAAGAGCGCCCGATCTCCAATCAGAAGTTTGTGCTGTTCTTATGATTCCAAAATTGCACCCTTATGAAATACTCAAGAAATTTAAAGACTTAGAAAGGGGCAGGGGCAACGGTAGCCAGGTTGGAAGAGGAGCGGATAAGCAACCGGAGGTTTGAGAGTTCGAAACTCGATCCAACCAAAGACCGTCGTGTATGTGGGCGCTGGTGCACATTAAATCTGCCATGACCTCAAATGTACTCACGTTGACTTGGAGTGGAAGTTTGGAGAGTTGAAATAGAGAAAGAAGCAGCAAAATGAATCTAATAAGGTTTCTTATTAAATGATTTAAATATTTTGACACTTCTAAAATTTGACCATGTGTACTTGGGCTTTCAAGGAAGAAACTAAGTATTAACCTTCTGAGGAATTCACACATATATATCCGTTTTGCAATATGCTGCCTTTCTGATTTGACTTAGCAGTTTTGACTTTCTTGTCCATTGGAATCTTTCAACTAATAGATGGGGTAATTTAGTCATTGTGTGTTAAGTGAGGAAAAAGCGCGTTACAACACAAGTTGTGAATCTCAGGACTCTCAGAGGGTTGGAGTAATTCATCTTACAAATCTAATAATCACAATCAGCTCAACCCCTTTTATTTCAGTGAAATAAAAAAAAATACTTTTTGAAAAATATAAGAAGTAATCAATATCTTTGATTTTTACGCCCAAATTCCCTTCTTGTTGGTTCCACTAAATGATCTTTTAAAAATATTTTTGGGCACAATATAGCATATCCTAACATGTCGCCGCCTTGATTGAATAGTGACACCACTAAAAAACCGCAATTTTACAGAACTCTTCAAAGTTCTTTTGCAAAGCAGTTCTTTTTCCTTTCATAGACTCTTACATAGATGTTCGTAGCAAGTATCTCAAAAAATGTGAAATTTAGTTATGCTTTTGACCTACAATGAATCCTTTAGAAAAAGTTTAAACTTTTGTAGTTTTGAGCCAAACAGTAGGTCTTTGAGTTGTTGAAATACTATAAACTACACAAACTATTTTAGATTTAGAACAAAGATATTTAATTATTGTAAAATTACAAAAAAAATTGCATCACATGAAAAACATTTTATTAAAATACAAAAAAATACAAAAATTACACTGACATATAAAAATAATAGTAAATTTGAGGAATGATAGACCTTTTCAGAAGGTCAAGTTGTCCCTTCTTTTCACTAAGCGTCATTAATCCCTTCTTCTTTTCACTAGCCGGATACAGTTTCTTCAATTTCTACTCACTTTTTTTGTTCCTTGTCCTTTCTCCAGACCCAACCAATTTTTCCTCTGTCTAACTATCTTCCCCATATGACTCCTTTGTGAACATTATGTTTTCGCACTTTTTAATTTGGTTACTTTTTGTTTTTCACCTTGAAGGTTGGCAAAATGGTTGAGGTAACGCCTTGATATCGTAAAAATCAGTGATTTAGTTCGATGACTTTATACGGTTTTACCGGTTTCTTTCGCACAACCTGTTAATGTCACATACTGATATGGATAGAAGATAGAGCTACTTTTCAAAGCTTTCTTGACTTGGCCTTCAATGACGGAAGGAACATTATAATTTTCATTCTGAGTATGTCCCTTTATTAAAAATTTATGTGATGTTATTTAAAACTTCAGCTGTTTTAAAACTTCGACGTACAGAGCTACTATGACTAAGTTTTTTTGTTGACCACAGCAATTATCTGAGTAAAGGGTTACATCTAACCCTTCTTCACCTGATTCACATTCTAGTCTTTCTAGGAACTTGAAAGTGCATATTTCGTTAGTTCCCCGTTTACCGTCTGTTTCATTCCACAAGTAACAAGTCACGACGCCATCCTTAAGCCTGTAAAAGGTTAGATTGTAAACTGCCAGTTGCCAGTTTTGAAACATTGTAAAAAGGAGTACTTGCATTGGGGCACTGAAGAACAGCTTGTAAATCAAAGGCTGCAACAATGGTGTTCAAAGAGTTATTCTTGTCATCATTTTTTTCTGACGAGCTATGTTCTTCTCCAGCACTTGATTTTCATAGGATTCTCTTTCTAATCACCCTGACAGTTTTCATACATCGCACACGATTACATTGATCTTTTTTGGGATTATAAAATGCAATGTTAAATTTGTAGTTGAATATCTGGTAGTAGATCAAATATTTAACGCAGCCCTCTTTTTTGTCTTTTGATATTTCGGTATCAAAATTTCTATGCACAATCGAAGTTGCTCTGACCTTCTCATCATCCCAATTTCCAATACGATTCAAACACAGCTTGTCTTTCAGATTCACTAAATTTTTCAGAACATTTCAGTTACCACAAGGTGGTAACTGAAGGCAACAAGGTTACATTTAGCACCTCAAGGTGGCTTCATAGCTCTTTTCTTTATCCCTAACAGCTTACCTACATGGTACAGTTTTTAAAGGTGTCTCAGTAGAAGGTTATAGTGAAAAGGCTTCGACGGCTTCATCTCCTTCATTAATCGCAATCACAACAGTTCTTTCAACTGATTCCAGCACATTTTTTACACACCATTGCTGTGTTCCACTTTTGTATAAAACTTGACCCTCTTTCACCAGTGTTAATAGCAACTTTCCTCGTCCAGATTAAAGGCCAGGCGTTAGCAAAACGTTTTAGAAACAATGGCTCAATTCATGATACGCATCTTGACATTGAACAATTGACTTAATTTTTTGTAGAATATTGGCAGAACTGAAAATAATTCACGGAAATATTCCGAAGAAATGGAAATAATAACGACACAGCACTAAATACTACACTATTCCACTAAAAAAACGGAAGCAAACTAATATAATCTTCTTATGGAAAAGTGACAAATCTTAAAATGTGTCACTATTCTAAATATAACCTCCAGTCAAAAAGAGATTTTATTTGAAATGTGACGGTACGCAAAAAAAAAATCACAACTTAACTCCTTGAATGTGTGGTTCCAACTGGCTATTGTGACACTGTTCTCAATAAACAATATGGCGTTCGCTCCAAATTACAAAACGACACTTCTTCCATTTATTGGCTATTTTGTGCAACATGCGAAATATGTCATTATTCCAAATAAGAGAGATTATTTTTTTGAAACACTTACCATCAAAACCTGAAAATTCGATTTTTTTACTTGTGTTACTATTCAATTAAAGCGACGATGTGTCTTTTTGTAGTACATCTTCCTAATTATACAAGTGGCTTCGACGAGATACCACGTTCATCAAGATCTGACCGATTTTGCTAATGACGAGATATCTCATTACCAAGATATTGCCGATATTTTATAAAGACGAGATCAAGATCTGGTCAGTTTTCTTCTAATGACGAGATATCTCGTCCAACAATATCTGGTCAGTTTTTCCAAACACGAGATACCTCGTCAAAATAACCACCAGGATGGTCAAAAACCATTAAAACAGTAAGTATCTCTAAACAGGAGACCAAGGAAATATCGATAGTATTTTACTCAAACTGGTTATTCACAAAAGGAATATGCAAGCACAAAATGATGAATGAAGGATCTGCAAATCATGGTTAATCCTTCATTTTTAAATTCCATAGTGATGACATATGATACTTCAAACCAATAATTTCGATCAGAGAGGGAACTTTTTCGATAATCCGCCTTGGATAAATATGTATTGGAATAATTTTTGATATTTCTGATCAAGATAGAGAATGATAAATGGTGCATCAAGACGGTAGCCATTAATTTTAATGAATGCATTCAGTCTTGCTTGTTTCAAAACAAAGACAGAAAATTCTGAGAACGTTAAGCTGCTTTTCGTATTTGTTATTATATAAATTGAAAATAAATTTCTACGATATTGAATTTTGAAAATCATTAGCGAAATTATTTTAATCAAAGTATTATCGGTTTATCCAGAAAATAGGGTCAAATAAAATTATTTTTACTGATATTACAAAATTTAAAAATTGTAACTGTGATAACTGACAGTAAACAATGCAATACATGTATGCTTGCCTTAACAGGAGGTAGGCATAAAAATGCCATTATTAATTGTGCATAGCATAAATACTAAATACCAAATTAAAGTACTTTATAAGAATACTTTAAATTATAATTCAGAACTTTAAAATTCAAAATTTACTGCAAGATGTAAGCCTGTTTAACTGATCGAACAATCAATACTACACCTAAAATAAAAATTAAGACGTATCATTTTTCAATATGAGGATTGTCTCCAAGCTACTGTAACACACAAGATTTCGATCCTATGGGTTGTGGTAATAAATACTGAAAATCTGGTCAGTTTTCCTCTGATGACGAGGTATCTTGTCCATCAATATCTGGTTAGTTTTGCAAGATACCACGTCGAGACAACCACCAGGAGGGTTAAGGAAAGGGAGGGAGCACACAATTTAACCAGATTCACATTGTGATGTTTGTCCTCAAGTGTCACTTGAAATTGCCAGAGGGTTTCGTTCGGCGACAGGCCAATTTGAGCCATTTTAGACGTCGACTTCCTACGTTTAACATGCGTCATTTCACGAATGCTGATATGATTGACAAGCACATAACATAAGGGACCGTGAACAAAAATGGACAAGTCTCTGTGAGATTGTCCCTTGAAAGGTACTCCGATAGGCATGTGCTATATCACCAAAAGTTTGCATCAGACAGTGTGAAACACGGGACATTCCATGGAAACTGGTATGATACTGGGTGTTTACTATTGACGCTCACGCCTTTCATATATCGACGCAGTCAGGCGTCCACTACGTCACTTCTTTGAGCACATACTGCCAAATTACAAGTGTTCAACTATTGCTAAACTAAACTAAGTGCTGGTAAAAAATATGTTCTTGCTGACTTTCATTTCTACACCTTAAGGTCACCGTGGCTGAATGGATTTGCCCATTGTATTAAGAACAAGCGAGTTATTGGCGGTGCATGTTCTATTCCTGTAACTTACCCTGGCGGTATTTCTCTCTATGCATCAATAAAACTTTCATTATTGTATGTCCATCACTTGAAACTTGTATTTGGCACAGCTTGACCAAAAATGACTCTTACGTCATAAAATCCAGCGAATCATTTCTACAGCTTAGCTATACAGATGGAACGTGAGGACAACATGCGAATGCAGGCCAAATGTGCGCATCCTACTTCCATTTAAAGATTGTGCAGAACGTTTTGCAACACCCTACTCATTATCCCATACTTGCAACAATTCAATCCACAGCTACGTACTCAAACTCAGGATTGCTATCCATACTATAGCTAAAGTAAGAGCATAGAAACACACATGCATCGCATTAGTGAAACAAAATCCCTCTTGCTTGAAGAGAACTTAACGACATAAGCCGTTAGTCTCTACGACTTTCCTTTTAAATCCGAATCCCCGGATATTACTTTTTGAAACCACCGATGCATGTCATCTAAGTTGACGCACATCTCAAAAACTTCGTGATTTTTCTTTGAGGTACTCATAAAGGCACATCCTTTCGTAATGACTGGCTTTATTGCGATCGATTTCCATAATTAGCTTCTTAGATGTAGGATCGACTTTCGTGCTTGACATTTTATATTTTCATTATAGTATGTACATATTACAATTGAAGCGTTCTGTCGAATAACAGTCTGTCACATATTTTTAACCCTCCAAAAGGTTTTGACGAAATATCTCATCAGCAACTTTTGCTTTTTTTTGCCAATGACGATATTGTTTGTCCATCGAAGTCTGGTAAGTTATGGCAATGGTGAGATATATCGTCCATCAAGATTTGGCCAGTTTTACTGATCACGCGATTCCTCGTCTTGTGAAATCTGCCTTACCACTCCAAGGGGAATGTAGATCCAAATTATTCCTTGCCCAAAACTGATGACAATTTCGAAAAGTTTTGTATCAGAAGCTGTTCACTATTGGGCAGTTTTCGGCGTGAAGATAAACAATCACGAGGATAAATTCTACAGAAGGAGCAAAAACCATTACACACATAATGATATTTCTGATGCCAGTGTTACATTGGTAACTTCCACGTGTACCCTTATTTCATTCACCATGGTTTGTAAATTTGGTTAAACTTATTCAGGCGATTGATGTCACATGGAGAAAGATCCAACATTTACCTAACTCCAACTCTTACCTTCCTTCCATGGTCATGAAATATATTTTAATAAAAAGATAATAATTTTAATATCAAACCACAACAAGCGTGAGGCTCAGCAATTTCGTAACTTTCCAGAACAAATACAAGTCCGGCAGTAGAGGGAGGCTGGTATTTTCAAACAGACCGGTGTCACACATTCGGGCGAGTGATTTCATGATATTAGATATAGAGGTTTCCTTGGGAATTTCTACAACACAATTTAGTGGTTTCCTTTGGAATTAACAGTACGAATCGATGTCTAATACTCGTAGATCATTATTCCATTAAAATCGCATTTTCAAAAAATTTGCACAGTGATATTTAGCTGAACGCTTCAATGACATATTTTCTAACTTAGGGCTATAATTTTTTCTGTAGCTGATATAGAAACATGCATGGCTTCGTTAATATTTCAAGATAACGTCCGTTTTATAGCTATGTACAGAAATCAATATACCATTCATACTATGAAAAATTAACTATATCGTAATACATAAACTTGATCGCAATCTATACCAGATGTTTTAAAACTGCATGTCACTCCCAAAGGAGTCGTAGCCTTCTACGAGTGTAAAAGTAAGACTGCGCTTTGATAGCTTCTGAGTTCCAATAGATGATATTCTGTATTCCATGAAAAATGTCAAGGAAGAAATCGCAAATCCTTTGCTGTTCTGAATAATTAATTAAAACAAATTGTGGAAATTGTTTTAATTAATTATTCAGATTTATTATTTTAATTAATTAAAACAAATATGGAACTAATGTCAATATTTGTGATGTCGTTGTCTGGATAAGCTGTGGGGGGATGGCTAAGGTACTAGTCTTGAAGAACTGGGTGGTTTGAGTTTTGCACATCCTATTTGTGTGAGGATTTACGGCAAAGGGTAGACAGTTGAATTAACTTCGAAGTGGGACAACACAACAGCCAGTTGGCGATGGTCTGGAATCAATACCAGAAGGTCGAGAAAGAAGTAACAGGAATTCTTAAACTTGTCAATCGGTTTTGATTTAATATTTTAATCGATGCGAGTAAATAAAATGTAATTATTTTTAATATTTGATTTAATTACATTGTAATTACTAATGTACTCAATGTAATTACAATGCAATTTATTCAAACATTGTTTTTTTTATACAAATGAATCACCAAGATTTATGTTTTGGTAAAGTGATCTTTGGACCAAGCAAGTTTGAAAACAGCTGATTATACTATAAACGTAAGCAAGAACACACAAAATTTCGCATGGCCTTGTACTTTCTAGTAAGATATCTGTACTATTATTCACGATTTCAAAAATAAATAAATAAATAAAACAGAATCTGTTGGTATTTTAAACTATTTTCATGCTATCTTACATAACCTATATTGCCATTCATCCTACTATCCATCTACTAATGCATGCTCTCCATAATATAACAAAACAAGACTGAAAAGTTGTACGACGTTCTAAACACAATTCAATGTACAGCTCAAGGTACTATCAATTATAAAACAGAATACTGTAACTCAGGATTGTAGTCCATACTTTAACTAAAGAACCTAGGTACATGACTTTTTTGGGGGGCCGGGTGCATTTGACATTATCTATTATCTTTGTGAAACAGAACTTCCCTTGTGGGAAGAGATAACTTAACGACATCAACACTGAGCTGTGTCCTCTACGACCATTTTAAATCTGAATCTTCGGTTTCTGAAGCCCCGATACTTGTCATCTAAGCTTACTCCCATCTCAAAAACGTCACATTTTATCTTTGCGGTATTTACAAAAGCAACATTCCAAACAATCTTCAGAGTGTTATACATTTGAATATACTAATAATTGTTAAACGAAATACTATAACTCAGGACTGCTGCCCACATTGCAACTAAAGAACCTAGATACATGCAAGAGACATTTCACATTCTCTTAGTGAAACAAAATTCCTCTAGCTTGACGAGAACTTAAAGAC
Source organism: Meta bourneti (assembly GCA_933210815.1). NCBI lineage: Eukaryota > Metazoa > Arthropoda > Arachnida > Araneae > Tetragnathidae > Meta > Meta bourneti. The sequence goes on from OW119929.1 coordinate 14,438,869, forward strand.
TTAAACGTAGTCTCTACGACTCCTGGATATTAGTTGCTAAAGCCGCCGATACCACGACATATAAGTTGACGCCCATCTCAAAAAGGTTCCATTTTATCTTTGTGGCACTCACAAAAGTAACATTCTAAACCATGATCAGTGTATTATACAGTTCCATATACCATATCAGAATACTATCTCAGAATTGCTGTACATACTATAACTAAAGAACCTAGATACTTGCATAAGACATTTCACATTCTCTTAGTAAAACAAAATTCCTCTAGCTTGACGAGAACTTAAAGACTTAAACGTAGTCTCTACGACTCTACCTTAAATCCAAATCCCCGGATATTACTTGCTAAAGCTGCCGATACCGCGACATCTAAGTTGACGCCCATCTCAAAAACGTTCCATTTTATCTTTGTGGTACTCACAAAAGTAACATTCTAAACCATGATCAGTGTATTATACAGTACCATATACTTACTATCAGTTGGAAAGCAGAATACTATAACTCAGGATTGCTGTGCATACTGTAACTAAAGAACCGAGGTACACATATGGGAGACATCTAACATTCTCTTAGTGAAACAAAATTTTTATTGCTTGACGAGAACTTAACGACAAAAGTAGTCTCTACCGATTCTGCTTTAAATCCAAATCCCTGGATATTACTTGAAAGCCGCCGATACCACGACATCTAAGTTGACGCCCATCTCAAAAACTTCACATTTTCTCTTTGAGGTACGCACAAAAGGGATATTTTCTCGTAACGACTCGCGTTATTGCGATCGATTTCCATAATTAGCTTCTTAGTGGTGGCATCGGCTCTTCCAGAACTTTAATTCCCGACCCATAACTTCAGCTGTTTAGATACCGACGTTAATGCATATTCAAGAGTCTTTAATTGTGTCGATCTTTCACCGCGGCGTTTTTGCACAACGTCGCCGTGACGATCCAGCCAGCAAACTTTTAACGCATTAACATTTATTCAAAATAACTGCAACCGCACCGCATTCTCGGCAGCTGGTGGCACATACCTTTCGGGGTAATTACTCCCGTCGTTAGAATGACAGTCGCAGCCAATCGAAGAGAAGAGTAATCAAAGGTTATAGCTGTCATTCACAGCTTGTTTGGATCCCGTTAAGCATAATGGCGTAATTTATCTCCTGGTGCACACTCCGGCAAATGTCCGCCGGCAAAAGGGTTGCCTGGAGAGGGGGGTCGTTACGCGGGAAGAAACCCGGAGAAAAACGGAATTGAAGAGTCGTTAATGCATTTGGAATGGTTAATTCATCACTGTGTGTTAGTTTCGGGGGAAAAATTGTCTCAAGTCGATGCCGGTAGAGGATTGGTAATGGAGGTGTAAAGTTCTAACGCATTGCCAAGCACGTGAAGCTATCATTATGCAAAGTTCATCTCGGATTGGAGAGTTAAGACCTCCTTCAGAGAATCGTTAATTTCTGTAAAAATGAATAGGGATGAGGCTGAAGGAGGATTCACTTTCCTCAAATGTATAATTCTGCTAAATTTTCATTGAAAGCCGTGTTATGTTGATTTTTTCATAATTGGCGATTACGTATTGTGCATTTTGGTCTTCTGTACGCTTGAGAATTGGAAAATTGCTCACGGAAGGAAAATAATTTCACACCACATTTATTGGTGAGGGTATAGTCTAGTTGGGAAATGGATTCCCAACTAGTGTAGTCTAACCTTTTACTCTACATCACATTTGATGACTATATAGCCACATCTATCCATTGAAAGAATCTTAGGTTGGTTGATTGTTTTCGGGATTTATGGCCAAAGGGCCGTGTTTGGCCAAAAGAATCTTAGGAATGTTATATTGTCAACTAGGTGAAATTTGGACAGAAGCTATACAGAGAAGATTGCAGGTAGCCAAATGTATATATGCGTGTGTGCCATTCAGAAGGTTAAATGCTGAAAACGAAACGATTTAATCCCTTATCTTCCAGTGCCTCAGTGGGTTTTTCACTGCACTAGCAACATGTGAATTGTAGGCGGCGTTGGTTCGATTCCTTCCTGGGTGAATTTCTCTCTTCTGTGTCAGTACAACTTTCATTGTATGTTTGTCCATTACTTGGTGTTGTTTATCTTTTATTTGGCGCAGTCGGCCAAATATGGCCCTTGCGCCATAAAACTCAATACAATCAACCAACCCAAATCCTCCAATGAAACGGTTTGTGATAATTCCCTCATTTTTCAAATAGTTTAATCACGAAATATTTATGATGCATAAAGCAGATGACTAGTTTGCTAGTTCCCAAAGACCAGCCATACGCATTGGCCAAAATACAGGGTCTTCCAAAACTTCATGGGGCCGCGGTAGTCCGGTTGGAAAAGTAACGGATTTGCAACCGGAGGGTTGCGAGTCTATCGTGGCCTCAAATGTCCTCATGTTGGCGTGGTGTGGAAGTTTGAAGAGTGGGGTGTCAGCTCAGGTGTGACTTCGTCATCTGACCGTGGTTCAAAATTACGTAGTGCTGTCCTCGTATCTTTTCCTTCGGGTTTTGATCCCGGACCGCCGCCAATGGCCCGTTGTGTTGCTCCGGAACGACGTTAATTAAATAACTACATACCTATTGAAACTTCATGTGAAACCTTTTAGATTTAAGGAACATGCAAATATGTCGTGTTCCCCACGTCCTTAAGAGCCACCCTGATATGCAGGAAGGTGCACAAATTATACACAGCATGTGAACGTTTTTCTAGTTTTACACTTTGACAATAGCTTTTTATAATATTCCGTTGAATGTTCTTGTTTCACACAAAGCCTGATGAAAATGCGCTAGAGTTTGGTGATTCGGTATGTAGTTGAATTTATATAGCACTACAGCAACACAAGGGTCTATTATTTGGTGATTCGACACTCTCTGGGTATGATGTACGCTCACGATGCACTCTCACAGCGGCTGGTCAGTTTCAGTTTGCTGCCCCTAAAACTAGATGCATACCTGCCACCTCAGTATTAGTGACACATTACCACGATGTCAATACCTAAAATGACGGCCTTATTATACATTTTTATTCCTTTTATAAAAGTGAATAGTTACTCGTATATGAATTGCACAAACAATAGTCACTACATCATGTATGTACAAATAACTTTTCCCTATAAGTTGATTTAACATGTCTTTAATAGTTTATAACGACACATTTTAGTTTCCATTTATCTTGATTCTGAAATATATACGAGTATTTTTTCTCGATTGGAAAATAATTCTTTTACGATTGTGAAAATAAAAACTATAATAAATTAGAGCAAAATCTCACATTTTCAAAGTGTAGTTTCTTTTTTAACTTCTTCCTTCCCATATTTTATTTCATTGCCATTTCCATTATCTTAAGTTTTTTTAATTTCCTCTTAATGGTATCTATCGAAACAAAAAAAATCGATCCTTTAATTTTGATTTATCATTTCTTTACTCACGGTTTTCATTTTCTACCGATAAATAATTTTCTTTGCTACATAGATGATCCCATCTTAAGAGCACCATATGACATCTTCCGTACTTTAACTCAAATCTTTCTAAACCGGGCCAATTTTATTCCAGCAATTGAAGTACTTCACTAGATTCTTGTGAAGTTCCTAGGAATTTTTTTTCTTTCTCCCAGAAAGATTAGACTAGAATCTGTTTCTTCTCTTCAAATTGCTCTTTATATTTTTATTCCCCAAGAGAGATTGAAACAGCTGATGCATTACATCATTTATCATTGTTGTAATTTTCCCCATAGCTTATTTGCATCTTTTTATTATCACGATATAAGTAACACGGCTTGGTATTTCGTGCTTTATTTTGTTCTACTTTTACACAAAAGACAAAAAAGATCTGTGTTTGTTCAACAAACAACCTGATAGTTGTGTTTGTAGAGAAAAATTAATATGACTGAATTTTTTTTCAGGGAGAGAGTACAGTATATTTTATATTTTTTAAAATTTGCCTTTTAATAATTTGTCTTGAAAGTTAGCACAGAAGGGCGCTTTAATATATTTATTTCAAAATTAAAAACAATATTTTTCTTATATATTTAATGGTTTTATATGCAATATGTTTAAATAATGCCATATCCAATAATCATTTTTCCAATTTTTTTCAATCGAGAGTTTAAATTATACTATGCACATATAAATTGTACTATACTCATTTAAATTTTACTATAGACATATAAATTGTATTATTGTACACTTAAAATTTGTGAGAAAACGACTATATATTTAGGGTTAATTAGCCATATTTCTTTTGATGTTCTTTCTACAGGGCATTTCTAAAATATCTTGATAAATTGTAAAGGGTGGGAAGAAGGGCCAAAAACAAACATTTTGATAAATTCAAAAATATGATTATTAATTTTGAGCATTTTCAAAATAAACAATCGTCCGATTCGTCCATACATCAAACGCATGTATGAGAGCTCCGAATACGTTTAGTGATGCATGCCGTTGAAAATACGAGTGAGGAATGATGCCTTACGCCACATAAACTATGTTATTGACTGATCTCGTATACAGCGCCATCTACCACCTAAACGCGGCCTTTCCGGACATTTATTCTCTGACAAAAATGTTTATTTTGGGCCCCTCTACCACCCTCTACAATTTGGCCAAGTATTTTCGAAACACCCTGTATATTGTAAACTTTTTTAAATCATTTAATAGTGATGAAGAGCAATTTTGAGTAAGGTGTGTGCAATACAAATGTTCAGATATCAGTAAATGCGCAGAAAGACAATTTGGGTTTATATATCATTGTAAAATACGCATTTCTGAATCAGTTTTTCACCCAAATGTTAAATTATCCGTAATTTCCTTCTTAAAATGAAAAGTATCTAACAAATTAAAATTATGCAGATATTTTAAATTTTTGCTTTGGGGTTCTGTTTTGAAGAAATGTAATAGTTTGCAAGCCAGCTGAAATTCTGGCTTAGAATAATGTCTCGAAGGCTTTTTAAGTAATCTCTGCATAGGTAATGTATTCAAATCAATGGTATATTTGCTTAAAGATATGAATTGCCATAACACATTTAAAACTATTTGTTTACGAAACTCGTATAATATTCTTATTTTTCGTGTTCCGTCTATTGTTCACTACATTTTTAAATTCGTTTATTGATTTTCGTTTCTCCGATAGTAGCACTTCTCAATATATAAAACTATTAAGCTAGAACTGTTTAAATTTAGCACTTCTTCCACTTTTATTTTAATTTGTTTTCCTTATTCTCATTGATGAATTCAGTTTCCATTGTTTTATATGTTCCTTTATGGCTTCAATTGTGGAGAACTAAAATATTTTTAAAAAGTCAGTAACAAATTCTGTCCCGTCATTTTAAAAGAATTCAGTTAAATATTAGAATATTAGTATAAATCAGTTAAAACATTCTAAAAGTCAGATGAATGTATTTATAAGAAATTACCAGTATTTATATACAAGAAACCAAATCTTCGGAAGATTCTATTTTTCTAGTGGGTTAAGGAATGTACACAAATCTAAATATTGAACTTAAAACTAACCACGTATACCTAGGATAAAAAGAATTTATGAGTTTTAAATGCTGTTATTTGAAGACTTGCGTAACATTTCGTCACACATCTGAATATGCAAATTTTGAATTATGCTATTTGTCTTTCAACACAAGGAATTTTTCTTTCGATTCATAATAATACTAAAAGTTGATGAGAAAGAAGAAAAAAATCTAGAATAGTCACCTATACTCATTTACAATGATATGAAACGCCTCGAAATTTGTATACGTGCCTTAATTTGCGAGTTTATTTGCTGAGAACAATGGCTGCTACAACAAATATTGTAAATACTTTTAAAAAGCGTTTCCTTTCTGAAATTTAGCCCTAACAATTCAAACAGAGTATTTTTGTACACTTTTAAATTCACTGTGCCGTGAAAATATCTATTGAATAGTTGTGATTTTTTAAAATTACGCTGTTTTCCATAAATTAAGGACAATTCAGAAAAGTCATGATAATTAAAAATCCAATTGGTAGACCTTCATGAAATGGTAAAAAAATCATAAGATGATATGTAAAAACAGTCATATGTTTTATTTTAATCGCACCTTTATAACGAATTCTTGAATAAAATTTTCTTATTTTAATTTTCAGAATGTGTGTGTGCTTCTAAATTTTAAAGTTATTTTGATAAAATATTTTTGCTCCTCTGGATTTAATTAGCTGAGTCACCAAAACTGACCGTAGAGTGACAAACCAAGTTTTAGTCCCCTTTGAATGTAATATCAAATTTACTTTTCCTTTATGTTCGTTGCACAATTTAATAAGGTTTTGTTGTTCATACGCTTCTAATTTCCAACTAAAGTTTTTAGTGTCAGACTGACTTAACATTTTACAACTTACAGTACAATAGTGTGCATAGCAGTGAAACCCATCTCCACCAAGAAGTAATTTTTGGTAATGTTGCATTACTTTTCACATTACCAAAAACCTCAATTCACGTGTCTTGCTAAACTGGTGACCGATGGAGCTATTTTAAACACGCGCATTTTCAAACAAAAAAGAAGGCGGGATCGTGCTACTGGAAAATTCCAGATGGCGCTTTATTCTTTCGAGCCATACTTGGATGGATGGTCAACGATGCGTAGATGAAATGTCATTGCGCGATGCTAATCATTTCCAATAATTGTCCGAAGTCTTGTGATAACAAAGTACCTATTCCTTCACTATTCGTTGCCGCTCAACCTCAATTCAATAAACTGCAGGCTGTATTCATACTCAGCAACAAAAAAAACCCAAGGAAAGTATACTGTCGCAATCTTCTATTGCTGGACCCTGTATACGGAAGTACACCGGTGATCTTAATACATATCTCATGGTATCACGCAATTGACAACCTATCAACAAGTGGTAGCATCTATCAAATTCATCTACCCTCTAAATACTGCAGGAAGAGTGTTGTGATGTATTTAACTACCACTACAAAAATTAACTTACAATGCAGTAGCACATTATAGCAGTGTAACCTTACGCACACACGTCTATCGAGCAAAAAGGATAGTACGCATTTTCTTACTTCATCCTAGAGACCCATTAATCCTCTTAATGGTTCCAGCGAGATATCTCGTCCATGAAGGTCTGACCGATTTAGCTAATGACGAGATACCTTGTCACGTTATATCATCAAGATATTGCCAATTTTGTGATGACGACGAGATCACGATCTGGTCAGTTTTCTTCTAATGTCAAGATGTCTCGTCTATCAAGATCTGCTTAGCTTTTCAGATAACGAGATACCTTGTCAAGACCACCACCAGGAGGGTTTACAGAAACCTTAAACACATCCCGGCTTTTGGCTAGCTTCTAAACATAGGAATAATTAAATGCAAGCGAAAATCAACATTGTAAACATTGATTTATCAATAAAAACAATGTGGCACTAATTAATTTCCTTTATCCTTATGATTAAAACTCGCATAATTTACTATCATTTTGATTACCTAAACTTTGTTTTCGACACGGAAACATCTTCACTAATCTCAGATCCCAAAAAGCTTAGCTTTACGCGTTACCAAATATATAAACAGTGCATCTACGAAGCATTTAATAGATCAAACATAAGCCAAAGAGAAAATAAGATATGCATCTCGTGTCCCTGTACTTAATCACTAATATTGATGAACAAATATTCAAATGACTATGGGTGCAGTGAAGATTAGTGTTTCACAAGGAATTCATCTGCCATCGGCTATTTCATTCGTTTAAACGCAACCTTCTCTTCTAACTCCTTGATTATATGCATGTGCCTCTTCCCGAAACGGTGGCAGAAACAACAGTATCAACACCATGCAAAGCCATTACCTTACATAATCCCATTAGCTCAAGGCAGAGTTGTATGATGCATAAATGTTCCAAAGAGAATAATTATGCTGATTACAGCACGAACCTAGTATCACTAGAGCTGTAAATTGTGCAGAGACTAATTGCTGACAGACGAAACTAATTGAAAATGGGTCCGTGCAGATATTCCTTGGAATTTATCACACGAAAAAGAGAAGCAGATAAATCAAATAAGGGACGAAACCATGACTTATGAAGGCAATTAACGCGTCAGCGAAAATTAATCACAGTCCGTGTGAAATATTAGAAATAAATAGGCAAATCCAGGCAGGAATTGAAATCGTGATTTGTTGTCGAAGTTTTATTGCGTTGAGCATACAAAAAATGTCGCATTTTTCGCCGATATAACAGAGCGCAGTAACATCTCATTCCACATTATGACAGCAGCTAACCAATCAACGTATTTTAATTACATCGCGTGTGATGCGTTGAAAATAAATAGTCTCATCTCCTCCTTTTATTCACATCAGTATGCTGTAATCAGCATACTGATGTGAATAAAAATCGCAATTTCTTGTCGAATGTAATATCGTGGTAAGAATACATAAAGATGTCTCTTTTTTCGCGATATAACAAAGCGCATTAATATCTCATCATTCCACATTATAACAGTAATTAACACATCAGCGTATATCAATCAGATTGCGTGGATGTAATAAAAATAAATAAACATATCTAGGCTTATGACATGATAGAAAATCACAAACTCTTGTCAAATGTTTTAGTGTTCTGTGAGCATGAATAAGAAAAACATCTATTTTTTCACGATATAAAAAACGTAATAACATCTCCCTCATTTCACATTATAACAGCAATTAAAATAATCATGTATTAATCATACTGCGTGTGATATATTGAAACTAAATAGGCATCTCCATTCTCGACATGAATCGAAATCGCAATCTCTTGTGTCTAACGTTTTATTGCGGTGAGAATACACAAATCTGTCTCCTTTTTTGCGATATAACAAAGCGCACTAGTATCTCCTCATTTCACATTATAACAGCAATTAACACATAAGCGTTTATTAATCACATGGCGTGTGGTATATTAAAAACAGATAGTCATCTCCAATCTCATTGCATGAATATAAATCGCAATCTCTTGTCAAATGTTTCACTAATTACATTGCGTGTGATATATTTAAAATAAATAGGCATTTTCAGTCTCATGACATGAATCGAAATCTTTTGTTTATGTTTAATGCGGTGAGAATACATAAAAACGTCTCACATTTCGCGGTATAACACAGCACAGGAATATCTCTTCATTCGACATTATAATAGCAATCAACACATCAGCGTATATCAATCGCATTGCGTGTTATACATTTAAAATAAAAAGCATCTCCAGTCCCATGACATGAATCGAAATCCCTTGTAAAATGTTTTATTATGCTGAGCAAACATAAAAATGTCTCCTTTTTCGCGATATAACAAAGCGCAGTAATATCTCGTCATTCCACATTATAACAGTAAATAACACTTCAGCGTTTATAAATCAGATTGCGTGGATGTAATAAAAATAAATAAACATATCTAGGCACATATGACATGAAAAAAATCACAATCTCTTGTCAAATTTCTGTGAGCATGAATAAGAAAAATATCTCTTTTTCACGATATAAAAAAGCGTAATAACATCCCTCTCATTTCACATTATAACAGCAAGTAATAATCAGCATATATTAATCATATTGCGTGTGATATATTGAAACTAAATAGACATCTTCAGTCTCATGACATGAATCGAAATAGAAATCTCTTGTTAATGTTTTATTTCTGTGAGAAAATATAAAAGTCTTACTTTTCGCGGTATAACAATGTACTGTAATATCTCTCCATTCAACATTATAACAGCAATTAACACATCAGCGTATGTCAATCACATTGCGTGTGATGCATTTTTAAAATAAATAGGCATCTCCAGTCCCATGACATGAATCGAAATCGAAATCTCTTGTCGAATGTTTTATTGTGCTGAGCATACATAAGAAATGTTTCCTTTTCCGCGATATAACAAAGCGCAGTAATATCTCCCCATTTCAGATTCATCCTGTCACAAATTCCGGAATGGAATTTTATTCCGGTTTGCCCCCGGGAGTCAGGTCCCACGCTTCTTCATACATACCTCGGATTGGAATGATATAATTTCTCGCCTAAAATATCCATTTATTTGATTTATGGCCTGTCACGCTCCATGATGCATCGACATAGAATTGTTTTACTACGACCTCTCCTCCGAAAGATATTGATATAGGCAGCCGGTGAGGATGATGTACCTCATCGAGCGCTTAATGACGATGTAAGGGCTTTCATCTATCATCGGGATACATATGATAGGTTCTGCAGATAAAAGATGTCGCGCAGTTCAATTAATTTGACATGAAATTTGACTGTGCGACGGAGCTGTGATTTAGGCAGTAAAAATCTTTATAATCTAATGATTCAGTAGTTCTGAATTACTTTCGAAAATCTGCTACTCGGAAATGGTTTTTCTTTGATGTAGAGAAGATTGATGGAAAATTTAACTACATTTCGCCATCAAGATATGAATATAACTTTTGCAATTCTATTATATTCTTAACCCTCAAAGTGGTTTCGATGAGATATATCGTCCATCAAGATCTGACTAATTTTACTAATGACGAGATATCTCGTCATCCAGATTGAAAATTTCTTTCTGATGACGGAATCAAGATCTGGTCAGTTTTATTTTCTAGTGACGAGATACCTCGTCGAGACAACCACCAGAAGGGTTAATGCAGATGAATGTAAGCAGATGAATGTATTGCAGATGAATGAAATCCTTCTCATATATGATTCCTAGATCCACAAATATCACCCATCCTAAACTAAGTGGGGCCTCGGTAGCCTAGTTGGAAGAACAATTGATTACCAACCGGAGTGTTGCGAGTTCCAAACTCAGTCCAGCCAGATCGTCGTGTACACGGAGATTGGTGCACCTTAAACCTGTCGTGACTTCAAATGTCTTCACGTTGGCGTGGTGTAGAAGTTTCAAGATTGGGGTGACAACTTATTTTTTGACCTCGTCATCTGGCAGCGGTTCAAAATTATGTGTTTTTCTCGAATCTTTGCCTTTGGGATTGCTCCCGTCAATAGACAGTTGTGTTGTTGCTACAGTGCGACGTTAATTAAATCTACCTACCTAAACGAATTACCAGACGTGAATGGTAAAAATACAGTCTAAGTTTTTTCAAGTATTATTCAAAAGATGCAATGAACGTAAAACTTACTGAATGGTTAACCTTCTCAGGGTCACGAGGTTTCCGAGTAGTGTGGTATTGCTTTTACCTCATAACACAACTAGTGAATAAAGAACCAACTCAATTGGTTGAAATAATCCACGGATACTTCAACCTTTGGAAAGATTCTATTGGTCCTTTCTTAAGAATGAATCTCTTGAAAAGATTCTATTGATTCTTTCCCTGGAAGTGAATCCTTTGGAAAGACTATTGATCCTTTCGGCAGAATAGAATCATATGGAAATTTTCTACTGCTAATTTCCTTAGAATAGAATCCTTTGGAAAGATTATGTTGGTCAAGAAGGTCAAAACTGGTAGAATTAAAGCAAGGAAGACTGAAGCCTGTAAGGGGTGGAATTATGTAGCCATTCATGTAGTTGTGACTTCCATAAAATTCATAACTGTTATTACAATGAATAGAGATAATATGTAGGAATAACACAGCTATTTGCTAACGAATGGATAGGGATGTAATGAATATAAAATAATAAGAATGAATGCTAACAGAATAAATAAAAACTGAAACTAATAATATAAATTGGGATATAGAATAAACATCAAACAATAACAATAGATGCTGACAGAATGAATGAAATTAAACACATCGTTTCTAATAATATAGATAGGGAAGTAATGAAGGAAAGCAAACCAATGGATTCAATAAAACGGCACTAGATAATTTTGTGTTCTCCCATTTTTACTGCGAAGGAACTAATTTCTAAGATTTCGGTTTGATAAATTTTATTTTGTTTTGATGACAGAAATATTTCCTTATAACTAGATTTCAGCCACCCGTACCAAGAATTTCAAGAATGTTTGATGGAATGCAAGCATTTACGAGCCTAAAATTTCATCAAAGGTATTTCCCGAAGTATCCAACTATTAATATAGAAGTATTTTATAACTTGACGGGCAAGAAAACCTGAAGACTGAAATGATAAAAATGATTTCCCAGTAAAGGAAATAGTAAATGAAACTCCAGCTTTCAAGAAATATATTTGTCAGCATTACACTGTAGTAATGAAATTCTGAGCTGTTGATAATATGTTTATATCTTTGTTCTTCGATAAAATAAATCGAAAGTGTACAAAATTTACTGGAAATCGAATGAAATAGATTCTTCTCAAAGAATTTGTTTCAATGACTCAATAATCTTATTTTCTAACCTTCAGTACAATAAATATAATTTAACTACAGTAGAAGAAATAAATTGTAAATTGGAATAACGAAGAAATACGTACTTTATAACTTAGACACATTTCAGAAACGAAGTTTTCATTCTCTTAAATTAACAGAATCTCAGTCAACGGATGCTTAGAGATTTTTTTATGGAAAGTGAGGACATTTGAAGTCACAACAGATTTAACGATGTACCATCCCCAACGTACACCACGGTCTTTGCTTTGATCGTGTTTCCAACTCCCAACCCTCCGGTTGCTAATGCACGATTCTACCAACTGGGCTACATCGGTCCAGTCACAAATATATCAAGATAGTTGCCACGCATCTAACGTATGGGGTTGCCTATGGACACGGAAGCTGCTCAAAGATTGTACCGTGAAGGCTTCACCATTCACGGTACTATCTTTGAGCAGCTTCGACGAGTGCAAACACTCCATTAGACGAGTGATAGCACTCCATTAGACGAGTGCTGAATCATCAAACATAGGAGTGTTTGCACCGACAGAAACCAGAACATTAGATGTCAACATACATAATGCGGCTTAACCGAGAAGTTGAAGTAACCCAGAAGGGGAAGAAATCCTTCAACGCAAGTTTATGGGAGAGCAATTTAGGGAAGCTTTACGGTGGATAGTATTTTCTGCACACAATTAACATTTTATTTTTTTCTACAAAAATCTGTCAGAAAATCCTATGAAATTGTTGAGGTTGATTTCAAATCGATGAAGTCGATCATAAAATCTAGTATTTTAGTTTATATGAATGCAATACTGAAATAAAACATTCACGGATTATGAATAAGGTAGGCAGGTAGTTAATTAACATCGTACTGGAGCAACACGACCGGCTATTGGCGACGGTCAGGGATCAATCCCCAAGCTAAAGATCCAAAGACAACACCATGTAATTTTGAACCACGGTCAGATGACGAGGTCAACACCTGAGCTGACTCTCCACTCTCCAAACTTCCATACCACGCCAAAGAGGATATTGAGGCCACGACAGATTTAATATGCACCAGCTCCAGTGTACACGACGATCTTTGCCTGGACTGAGTTTCGAACTCGCAACCCTCCGATTGTTGATCCGTTTCTCTTCCAAGTGGTTTACCGTGGCACAAGAATAAGGATTTAAAACAGCTTGTTAAGGTATAATAGTGCGTTATGATGATAATTTACCAATAACATCATAAGGTCGATATGTTCGAGCTCAATGGTTAAAGGCAGAAGAGAGAGAAATATGTGAATCGGCAAGCACTGACATGGAATATGCGCAATCAACAAATTTAGGGATTCGGTAAGATGCGTCGTAAATAGGAATGTGATTACCTTGAATTAATAATCAGATCGTGGCCCTGGAATCACTCCCGGTAAACAAAAAGCGAATAGAGTGATTGATTGAAAAGAAAGTGGTTTCGGAATTTCGCCACATGAATAGTAGATTTCATACAAGAGTACATTATATCAACAGGTTGTTTCATGCAATTGGGTTGCATGTGGATGTAAAACAGGGTCGATTTATTGTGTATATATGGTTTGCTAACTTAGGTTTACAACTCGTCATTGGGATTCAAGTGAAGTGAAGTTAACTCTCCAAGTGTTTACGAAGAGGTATCTCGTCCGTCAAGATCTGACCAATTTTGCTAATGACGAGATATCTCGTCATCAAGATATTACCGATTTTGCGATGATGACGAGATCACGATCTGGTCACTTTTCTTATAATGACGAGATATCTCGTCCATTAATATCTGGTCAGTTTTAACTCAATACCTCAGATACCACGTAGAGATAACCAACAGGAGGTTTAATGTGCGTTGAACTAACCAACCGTCTAATACAGACGTCCTTTACAAAGTCTTATAGACTGTTAGAAGTTATTTTCCAATGCAAGTACTGCTGAAAGAAATTCGTTGTGTACGTCCTCAGTCACATATTGGAATCCTGTAAAATGATGTCGGAACTTAGCTTTACTTGAACAACTTTTCTTGCCGAACGTAGGAATAAAAACGAGTTCTCAAGTCTATGCAAAAATATTCCGACTTGCTTCGAAACAGCCTATTCTGTATCGCAGTTTCTAAAACATTTCCCGTAACTATTACTATAGGGCAGTTCATCGCGTTTGTAAAAGACACCTGATAACAAAAGAAGCATTTGGGGTTTATTTACACTTATCGATCAATTTGGATACGATGAAATCCCCATGGATATTAGGTAACGTGTCACCAACACGTTGCTTATCGTAAGTACACTAAGTAATTTGTTATACGATATATAATGACCCATTTTTATTTTGTTAGCAACGTATTCGAGTTTGGCAAGTCTGAGTTTCAGTATGCTTTCCATTTAAAAAATATTAAATTACGAAGTTAGGTCACTAAGCCTTTAAGTGTAATTATGGCATGTGACAAGGACTCGGGTAAAGAAGATTACAGGTTTCTACTCAAATGTCGTCAATTTAGTTTCAGGTTGATCAGCCATGCTTAAATGAGGATGAAGAAAGAATAAAAATAAGCTGTGGATATTAAATATTTTATTTGAGAGCATTTCGATGCATCGCATAATAAAATAACATATACACCCATTTAGTTCAACATTAAGTTTGATTTAAGAGTGAGTAAGAATACAAACTATTGTTGAATTATTTTCTCTCGTGTGGATCAAATTAAATTAGTTTTTCTTTCAGTTGCGGTGGCTTCAAAATAAAATATCTTTAAAATGCACGATCAAGAAAGATTGAAATATAATTAAGGTTAAGGGCCTTTTTATTGTGCTGGTAGACTAAAGAGCTTATAATGTTTAATTAATTTTTGATGTACTTTTACTAAAGTTATTGTTTTTACGTGCCTCGTTATTCATTGAACTAGTAGACATATTCATATGGCTATGATTATTAACTTCCATGTACTCATAGTTTAAGCAAACATAACGTTTGATTTCTGGTTCATAATAAGTTCTTGTCAGATGCTTTCACTTTTCATTTTAGTTTTAGCAATCCTTATACCTCAGCTCAGCTAGTTATACTTACAGGGCATACGAATCTTAACATCGTTAAATCATTATACTTTTACGTTGAGTAAATGTTATAAGATTCAAACTTATCTCTATTCAACCATTCTTATTAGTGAAAGATTATGTACAGTTGAAAGTTGTGAAATAATCAAACCACTCTTCTCTGGAAGTTCTTGATAGTCATGAAAATTTCCTTTTTATCGACAAAGAAAATCCTCACCAAACAATGACACAGCCAAATGTTTTTCTATCGAAATGGAGGCTGTAAAAATCATTTCAAAAACGTTAGAATCTCTTTTAAACTTTTACAAGAAATGTTCGCCATAAAGCTGTATCTCGATTTTTCTCTGCGTCGCTCAATGCAGCGAAAAGATCGCAACTCCCTCGGTAAAGTCTTGGGGCACTCTTGGGGAAAGCCATTTGAATAGCTGGATGTCCCTTGGAGATAGATTTACGAATCGTTTGCACTGGTGATCAAAATCGCAAACGATACTTTGTGTAAATGGGTGTTGTGTATGTCTTCACTTACGACGAGATATTTCAGTTCAAAGAGTTCTTACAAACTGCTTCAAAATAATGTATAGGTAATGCAAACTTTGCAATATTATGAATGATTATTATTTTCTTTTTCAGCTGGCATAGTATGTATGTATGTAGTTAATTAACGTCTCACTGGAGTTACACAATGGGCTATTGGCAAAGATCTGAGATACCTACCTTGTGGAATTTAATTTATGTAGTTTTACGAAGCATGACGAAATGAGCATAGCTCAATCATGCTTCAGAATACCACACTGATTCCATCACATTCAAAGACTTCACTCCTTTTTAAAGTTTTAAAATTCTGCGAGTTCCACATTAACTTCAATTTCTCGGCCTTTTGTCATCTTATACTTATTCGGGGCCGTGGTAGCCCAGTTGGAAGAGCAACGGATTAGCAACCGGAGGGATACGGGTTCGAAACTCAGCCCGGTCAAAGACCGTCGTGTACACGGAGGCTGATGCACTTTAAGACTGTCGTAGCTTCATATGTCCTCACGTTGGAGTGGAGTGGAACTTTGTAGAGTGGGGTGACAGCTCAGGTGTTCTCATCATCTGAAAGTGGTTCAAAATTATCCAAGGCGTTGTCCTTGGATCATTCACTTCGGGATGGATCCTGAAACGTCACCAACAGCCCGGTGTGTTGCTCCAATGCAACTTTAATTAACTACCTAACGTTTATATTTATTCTTGTCGGACTCTTATCAGACTCTTGAAGAGTTTTATTAAGGTGTGTTCTGTGTATTTTTATAGTACTTTGTTCCTAGGTGTAAACCAAGCCCTATTTCAACCCATAACTGATAAGGACTGATTTTATTTGTTTGTACACGCTTGTTGTCCAGGCACCGATATGAAAGCAGTGCAGATTTCTGTTCTAAATATATTGGTCGTTTCACATAAACGAAGTTAAGATAGGAAGGTATTTAACTAACTCCGCACTGGACGAACACAACGGGCTGTTGGCGACGGTCCGGGATCAAACCCAAACGGAAAGATTCGAGGAACACCACCACGTAATTTTGAAGCATGGTCAGATGATGAGGTCAACACCTGAGCTGGCTTCTCAATCTTCCAAACCACACCACTTAAACGTGAGGACATTTGAGCCCACCATAGATTTAACGAGCACCAGTCCCAGCATATATGATGGACTTTTTCGGAGTTTAGAACTCGCAACCTTCCGGTAGCTAATCCGTTGCTCTTCCAACTGGGCTCTCGCGGCCCATATACAGCATAGTATAGTAGCAGACTAATAGGCAGTCTGGCTTTCAGTTCAACATGCTACAGGTTTAAACCTGGTTCATAAATTGGAAATTCGTAGTCACTCAGAATTCACTTTCAGTCGTGAGTCCCGTTCGAATTGACCCTGGTGCAGCAAAAGATGACCATAAAGCGACGAATAACATTTATTATTGTAACTGGTTTATCAAAAATGTATTGCGAAAAAGCAATCAGTAGGTATTTTGAAACTAAAACATTTAATGGCATTTAATAATCATTCTATCAATTTAATATAAAGAATTCATTGGTAAACGTCCTTAAAAATATTTGCTTTGTAATTGGAATGAACATGGTAAAGAAATACTATTACATATAATATTTGTTTTTATCTCAAATTGTGTAAAAAAAAGTAGATGGAAAATGTTAGGAAAAGTCCAAATGAATTAATTAAATATCGTTGTAAAAATATATCTTATATGTATTTCACATTTTCTTCGATAAATAATGCTTCCAACATCGTTATCGAATAAAATAATTGAATCGCTCATGGGAAGATATCAAAACTAAATTATTAGATTCATATTTGTTCCTTTGAAATAAGGAATTTTAAATCCTTATTAAAGTAATTAAATGGCCATGACAGTAATAAAATAAGAAAACTCTAAAAGGAAGTAAATAGTAACGAATAACTTTATTATGATTCAGTGTAATTCTGAAATCCATTTTTCAAATCTTCAATTCTATACAGAGATAATTATATTATAGAATAGGCATTTAATAATTTGTTTTTAAAGCTTTACTAAACCTTAAATCTGACTTGGTTCTGTGCCAGATGATTTCACGGTTTATTACCAAGTATATTTATGCATCAATTTTCATCTGATTTTTTTGTATAAATATAATTGAGTAAATACATAAAAGTCCTAACTTCAATATAAAAATATTTATTTCATTTTCAATATCTAATAAGATTTTTAGCGTAATGATGAAAAGGACGATTTCTATTTATTTAAATTAATATTGATTCGACAGCCCTAGGCCAAACTTTAAAGGCTGGTAGGGTGCAGCAAAATAAAACAAATGTTAAAAATATGTCTGCAACCGTTGCGGGGTTGTGCTAGAAAACACTATTTGCACGTTGGCAAATCGTTTATCCTCTTTTAAA
This sequence comes from Meta bourneti, assembly GCA_933210815.1. Lineage (NCBI taxonomy): Eukaryota > Metazoa > Arthropoda > Arachnida > Araneae > Tetragnathidae > Meta > Meta bourneti. The sequence continues at coordinate 14,457,117 of OW119929.1, forward strand.
CTCCTCATTCTCAACATGGATTTCGCACGTGATGCAGTATTACACGAATACCGAGATATTTTATTGCAAAGGTACTTATACAAACATGTCTATTGACCCTCGATACGGTTTCGACACCACATCTCGTCCAGGAAGATCTGGCTAATTTTGCTAAAGACGAGGTATCTCGTCATTAAAGAACTCCATTTCTTATAATGACGAGATCAAGATCTGGTCAATTTTCTTCTAATGACAAGATATTTTGTCCATCAAGATTTGGCCAGTGTTCTAACGTCGAGATATTTTGTCAATCCAGATTTAGTCAGTGTTCTTCTAACGACGATATATTTCGTCCATCACGATCTGGTCAGTTTTGCTAATGCTGAGATATTTCGTCAATCAAGATTTGGACAGTCTCCCAACGACATATTTATTCCATCAAGATCTAGCTAGTTTCCTTCTAACGAGAGATACTTCGTCTATCAGTATCTGGTCAGTTTTCTTATACGACGAGATATTTAGTCCATCAAGATCTGGTCAGTTTTGGTAATGTTGATATATTTCATCAATCAAGATTTCGTCAGTCTTCTAACCACGAGGTAATTCGTTTATCACGATCTGGTCAGTTTTCTTCTAATGCCGAGATATTTCGTCCATCAAGATTTGGTCAATCTTCTAATGGCAAGATATTTATTCCATCAAGATCTGGTCAGATTTCTTCTAACGACGAGATACTTCGTCTATCAAGATCTGGTCTGTTTTCTTATCCGACAAGATATTTCGCCCATGAAGATCTGGTCCATTGTGCTAATGACGAGATACTTCGTCGAGAAAACCACCATGAGGATTGACCCCAAGTGCCACCACGTGAACCATGAAGTCAGGTTGGTTGGTTTTCGAGGTTTTTTTATGGCGCAAAGGCCATATTTGGCCATGCTGCGCCAAACATAAGATATACAAAATCAAGTAATAGACAATGAAAGTTTTTACTGTCACAGAAGATAAACACACCCAGGAGGAATGTACCTGATAGGAATCGAACCTGCTCCTCCTACAACTCGAAGGTTGCTAGCGCAGTAGACATACCCACTGAGCCACCACGGCCCCACGAATGAAGTCAGAACGTAGAAAAAAACTAGAGGTAGAAAATAAAGATCAAGATTTCTGCAGATTCTGCTGAGTGTGGTCGCATTCCATGTCAGCCAATCCTCTGTCTAGGACACATTTCGGGCTACTCTAGATGACAAAGTGATGAAATGATTGGCCAGACAATCGTATCCTGCCAACAATCTAAGCACTGCCACTGCTATATAGCGAGAGCCGGCACCGATGTCACAATATAGGTAGGTAGATGAATTAACGTCGCACTAGAGCTACACAACGTCTATTGGTGACAGTCCGGGATCCATCTCGAAGAGACCTAAATCAATCCGAGGACAGCACCTCGTAATTTTGACCCACGGTCAGAAGGCGATTACAACACCTGAGAAGGCGCCTCTCTCCAAACTCCACACCACGTCAACGACATTTAAGTTCTCGATAGAATTAACGTACACCGTCCCCCACGTACACTGATCTTTGGTTTGTACGAGTTTCGACCTCCTACACCTCCTGTTGCTAATTCACCACTTTTACAGTCACAAATTTACCGAGATGGCAGTCATGGAGGTAAGGTATGGGGCTGCCTATCTACACTATTAATGTGATAGTTTGTTGGAAATCTATCTTCGTCTCAACCACAGCACGTAGAGATCTGAGGGAGGTGTCAAAATACGCAGAATAAACTGGGAAAGTTATTCCGCCCCTTTAAAATTTTCGAAAATTAATTTTTAACTTAAAATGTTAAAAAAATTACCTGATTGGACAGAGTGTCGTGACGTCACCGGCTGATTCCGTAGCGGTTTTTGCCCCAACTTTTTATTATGATTTTTGTTAGACTTTACTTAAATATTCGTGCTAAATTCGAGAAAAAAAACGTAGAAAATGTTCAAATTTCAATATACAGCACTTTTTCGTGTCTTACATTTTACTCTTTAAATAAACATTTAATACACTACTTTTTCGAGCCTTATATTTTACTTCTTTAAGTAAGCATTATTTTTTGTAATTATTTCACATCCAATACAGCAAACCTGTACAACTCAACTGTTAAATCCATCGTAATGTGGAATTCCAAATTGTTTACTGCTGCTTTTGTAACGGTTGTTTTTTGCGTTGTAATTACTCTTTTTAACGACAATGCCAAAAAGAAAACGTTCCATAACAAGCAATTCAGCCAAATATAAACTACGTGAAAGACGTCACAATGAATCTAAGGAACAAGCTACCAATAGAAGACCGGTCGAAGCCAAACGTCAGGGTGCAATTCAGAAATTTACATGAAGACTTGCAATGAGACGGCGAAAAATCTAATATGTCGTTTACTAACAATCAGTTATCCCTTGACACATTAAACCATAAAACCTTTAAATCCGAATAATAATGATAAATTTATAGAATTATATAACAGTGAATCTATAAGAAGGCATGCAAAAAAAGAGTATAAAATCCAAGAGGGAGGTATTTACTAACACGTCCTCCGCAACGCGGGGCCATACAGCTAGCGGAAACTGAAGAGCTGATCAAAGATAGTACCGTGAATGCTTCTACAATTTGTCAGTGTCAAACATTTCAGTGTTTGCACCATCAACAGTGTGAAATCAGAACATTATGTCAGCAGGCATGATGCGATTAGGCAGATAATTTGAAGCAATCCAGAAGGGGAAGAACTCATGCTACACGAGGTTGCGAGAGAACTGCCTTTCTGGGAACTGTTCACGGTGCAATCTTCGAGCAGCTCTTCTGTTTTCATAGGCAGCCCCATGGGTTGGATGCATGTCAACCATATCAGAGTTGTCGTTATGCTCCATTCGGTCTGCATGTATGTAGGTAGGTATTTTAAGTTAACATCGCATTGAAGCAACACAACAGGCTATTGGCGACGGTCAGGAATCAATCCCCAAGGGATCAATCCAAAGACAACACCATGTAATTTTGAACCACGGTCAGATGACGACGTCAAAACCTGAGCTGGCTCCCCACTCTCCAAACTTCCATACCACGCCAACGTGAGGATATTTGAGGCCACGACAGATTTAATATGCACCAGCCACCTTTGTACACGACGGTCTTTAGTTGGATTCTAACTTGCATTCCTCCGGTTGCTAATCCGTTACTCTTCCAACCGAGCTGCCCCCATCACGTGCGAAAGCGTTGCGAATGACGTAGTTTAAAAATCAAAGAACGATTTTCAAACGTGTGAAATAGTAAGAGTAGGAGTCGTATACATACACTCTTTGATAAAAAATGTTTATTTTGGTGCATTCTACCGTCCTTTAACCCTTCAAGTGCTTTGTACGATGTATATCGTCCATCAACATCTGACCAATTTTGAAATTGACGATATATCTCGTTACTAAGATATTTCCTATATTTATGATTACGAGATCAAGATTTGATCAGTTTTATTCTTATGACGAGATGTCTCATCCATCAAGATCTGGTCAGTTTTGTAAATGAATTGATATCTCATCCATCAAGATCTGGTCAGTTTTGTAAATGAATTTATATCTCATCCATCAAGATCTGGTCAGTTTTGTAAATGAATTGATATCTCATCCATCAAGATCTGGTCAGTTTTGTAAATGACGAGAGACAACCAACCACCGGGGAGGGTTAAAATTTGACGAAGGAATTTCAAATCGCCCTTATGAGGGACTAAATCAGCACGAGATTTAAGACATAACTACTAATAAAATTAACAATATTCCAATGAAATTAATTAGTTTATATTATGTTTTATTTTCATCCAAAACGTAGGAATACACTCCAAAAATGATTTTTCCAGTGAAACTTTGGTTTGGGAAAGGAAAATTTACGTTTCTGACGTTCAGGAATTATTTTAGGAATTTCTCTTGAGCATGTCGATTCGAGGTATCTCTAAACATTAATTTCCCGAAGAATTCCAAACAATTCCATTTGTTCCCAAATAATCGTTTCCAAGTTATTTTAAGAGATACGCATGGCACTAATGCGTAGTTCAGCTAGTTTTTTTCCCATTGAAATAAGTATGTATTGATGATTTCATTGTTTTATTATAATTCATTACTTGGAATATGTTTAAGGCGCAGGAGCATTTCGCTGCTAATTAATTGTATTTCAGTCGCTTGATTTTCAGCGTTTTGTAACTTGTGAATAATATAGTTAGGAAATGAAAATACTACTAATCAGCGCCAGTATTAGGAATAGCATTTATAGGAATAATATTAGTGTTAATATTTGGATATAAAATATTACTATTGGAACTAGTTCGTGAAGCTTATTTATGATAAAGACCCATTCTCCAAACCTATACTAGGAGGATTACTTATATAATTGATTAATTATTTCAATTCACCGAAACTATTATATACATGAATTGTTTGGGTAACATCATTTATTCGGATATTGTTAATATAAAAGGATATAAATTCTTGCAAGCATAAATATACAAGCAGGTTTATATATTCTCGTTTCACAGAGAAATATTACTTATGTATCTTTAATGTGACTATTTTCCATCCAAACAATAATTGATTAAATATTACATTGTTTATGTAGATTTCTGTATTAGGTTATTAATATTAATATCCAAATAAGAGAATATTCTCTGTTACATATGCAAACAAAATCTCAATTCAATTTTCAGACAAACTGCTATTTATTATGGTAATTTATCATGGCTTTTACAGAATTATACATTTTAATGGAAAATGCGTCTGAATGTACAGTGTGCCAAAAATTTCCATCCACGAAATTGTATTTATGAAAGCGGCTTATTTAGTATATAAATATCACTGTTTAAACACATATTTCTGCATAATTTACTTCAACGGAAACAGGAACATTTATGAAACAGAATGGTTGATTAAAGCTGCAGCAGTATAAAAGAATGAGTTATAAGCTATGTAACATTTATAAAACATGTTTAGCTGAAACTAAAACTGCCTCTTCCGGAAAATCAACGAATTGTTCATTTCAGAAAGGAATTGACCACTTGTATTATAAAGATAGTTGAAATGTAATTTATTTCTTTTCTAGCCATTTATTTTTAAAATACAAATTTAGTACTTGGTATTTGAATCCCCATTGCATACCCTATACTTTAATATAATTAAATTAAATACATGGTTATTAAATGTGACTGACCTCTTCAGACATGGGCAGAAATTCAATACTAAATGTATTTAGAGTAAAACGTAGTTGATTATCATTTTGTAAAATCGTATAAAAATTACAATTTTAAAAAATAAAACATTATTTAAACGATACCTATGATACTTTTATGAATTTTTAAAAAGATTTATACTCAGGACATAACAGTATTAAATTATATTGAGATTAGTATGTGTTAATAATTATCTTTGTTATTGTATATTTGTTATTAAAAAGTTAATAATCATTAATTGATTTGACAGAATGTAAAATTAGTCATTCTATAGAATACGGTTATTATATATTTAGTGTATGAAGTATTTAGTGTATATTGGGGGGATTGATTTGATTTTAAAACATCAGTTTGTGCAACCCAAAATTAAATGTATTTGGACACATTTGCTATGCGAAAGCATTGAATCGTTACACAAATAGTAATTATTCAAATTCAATAATTATCAAAGAGTAATAATAGCATTTTTAAATAAGCGATCCACCTCATTCAGTATCATAATGTAAAGTGAAAACAACATGGTTATCGCCAGTTCATAGTACCCTTCTGTTTAAAGTTAAATTTACATACCTTCGCGAAACTATTCCAATATTTTAGTGTATAAAGTATCAATATTAGTTACTTTCAAAAAGCAGTCCATACAACCCAAAACTGAGTACATCAATTCGGACACAATTGTTTCGAGGAAACACCCTATGATTTAACAAAGAGTAATTATACAAACGCATTTCATTATAAACCATTGCTCACACTCGTTCAATGTTACAAAGCACTAAGTAAATATAATAGTTATGAGTGGTCTCAGTGCTCTTTACAATACATCCGACACTACCCTACAGTTAAACTTATACCCCATAATTTCCAAAATCAATCAATTAAAGTACCAAATGTACGTTCGTAAAACTATTCCTATTTGTGTTAAGTATTACCTGTGCCAAGTTGTAAACCGTAATTGACTTAATCTAACGCCAATAATGTCTCAACCTACCCCCGCAGAAAAGCTAATTGAAATTCGAGTAAGGTTCCTCGAAACACAATGGGAGAGGGGGGCAGGCCATTTCAGCCAGCATGGCAATGGGAGCAAATTATGTAAATGATTGTGCTTGTATCCTAACTGTCAGATTCAATAGTGAAAATTCCGGACACAAACCCATACCTATTTACGTACTTTGATATAGTTCGGAGTCCCGATGGATATAACTTTCAGTAATCATCGAAATGGGACGAGTTTCAGAATTGAAACTGCCTAACACACGCAATTTGAACTTATGGGAACTGGAATTTGTGGAATGGTGAGAGAAGTGATTAATGTGTTGCGGAGAAGGGAGTCTCAGGAAACTATTAACTTATATTACATTTCGATTGATATTTATTTAATTTGCGCAGATATTTTTAGATAGAATAATTCAATGGATTCAAATTTTTAATAGGTTAAATCGAATCTAGGTTATGGTACAATAATAGAGATACCATTAAAGGGTAATAATTGTAAGTATATGATAGTATAAAATTACGAAATTTGCTTTGAGTTCAGTTTTCAATATTTTTATAAACATTAAATGAAAGTTTAAAAAATGTTTCAAATGATATATTGTGGCACTTAAAATTTTGAAATCTTCTGAATCATTAAAATTTGCTAATGCAAATAAAGAGCATAAGATACCATTGTAAGATACGGACAATATCAAGACTTGCACTGCTCCTTTAAAGGAAGCCTCATATTGTCAACAAGGAATAATTCAAAAACATGATACGAGAAAAATTAAGAAAGTCTTATTTAAAAAAAATAACATAGTCAAGCGAAACAAAAGAAGCGTAATATTGACCATGTAAGTGGTTTCAACAAGATCTCGCCCATCAAGACCTGTCCAATTTTGCAAATAACGAGATATCCCTTCATCAAGATATTGCCAATTTTGTGGTGATTACGAGATTAAGATCTGTTCAGTTTTATTTTCTAATGACGAGATACCTCGTCTAGAAAACCTTCAGGAGTGTTAGTAAACATTAAATAGAATAGTAAATGTCCCGTGTGTTTTGTTGTTTGATATGACGCTTCTAGAAAATTCTGTGATGCCATTTCCCAAACATGAAGCTTAATACCAATACACTGTTATGCAATACATTGTTATGCAAATTACCGTCTGGAATCAAATGTCAAATGGCAGTTTTTGAATTTAGACTTGCTTAGTTTCTTGTAATTAATTAACATTGCACAATGAACCGTCGTATTTTATTATTTACTTAGTTTGGCATGTGGAATAGAACTATAACATAAATAACACAGTAATAGCATTTCCTATAAATCACAACAGGGTATTCTCTATCTTTTCTAGATATCAATCCATCCATCTGTTTATTTCATCTGGCAATAAAATATTTACATCCATCCATCTATTTATATATATATATATATATATATATGTATATATATATATATATATATATATATACATATATATATATATATATATATATATATATATATGTATATATATATATATATATATACATATATATATATATATATATATATATATATGTGTATACGATCATATATTCCTTTATTCACCAGTCAATCAATCTATCTACCCTCTATTATATATAAATATCCAACCATCAATATCTATAACAGTCAAATCTCAAAGATGAAAATTTCAATATTTCAAACGAAAGACATTTCAAAAAGGGGAACTTCTAGTAAGAAAAGATTTTAAAAACCAGAACTTCTCATGAATGTGCACTAATTTTATACTAGATTAAATAGGATGAGGGAAATAACTCTAATCTAAAAGATATCAAATGGTATGAAAATTCTAAACAGTTGTTGAGTATACGTCATCAGGGAGGAGACAGACCCTATCAACACAAAGTGTTGTTTTCTAAACATGAGCGGCACATGGAAAGAATAACCTCAAATCTCCCCCAAACACTACAGGGTGACGATAAAAAACCAAGCCACAATATAAAAGTTTGAAAATAGTAAGACATGCCCAGTGACTATGCAATAAAATTATACAAGTATATTCTAGGAATAAAGGCAGGTGATTAAGTGAAAAGAATTTTACAAGAAAAATGATTTAAATGAGTATAGGAGCATCTTCTGCTTATGTGTTGGTCAGGCCTGTTCCCTCCCTGATGACTTTCAAAAGTGTGTCTTACAATATTAAGATTTATATATAAGTATTTAGATATATGTATAAATTTACAGTTCCACTCTATGTAATAAGTCATTTATTATTATGAAGCGTTTTTAATTATCATTATTGCAAAGTTTGAAGCAAAATTTATTCTGGTTACGTTTTAGTGTTTGTGCAAATTGGACAAATGGGCGACTCATAAAGAAACAAAAAACAATGCTAAAACGGGATTACCCGTGCGAAATACACAGCTTCCAAAAGTTACGTGAGTATTGTTGGCGTAATTCCATTTCTCTTTTTCCACGATTTTCGTATATTTTCATGCATTTTTCATGACTGTCAGGAGCACAGATATGCGACACAAGAACAAAACACGCTGTCATGCGAACACGACAAGGAGGACGAACTTCAACGGTGACATTTTATGGTAATCAACTTCTGCGTTGCGGATGAATTTTCTATGTCAAACAGCAAGTGTACTCCATGACAGCAACTTTTAACTACATGTGATAGAGAAATAACGTTACCCTTTTGTATTTTTCTCAAATTTAATCTAAAAAGGAATATGTGAAAAAGTCTTGAGTTTAACTCATGTTACTGTTTTGGGTATGAAAATACCAGTGTATTTTTTTAAATTTAATAACATGTACTTAAAATATGACAAGTTATATGATAAGTTATTTTTTGTATTGGGTGTATTTTTATATAGATTTTATGGACTAACGTATTGTAAGAGAAATTCTATTGATAGGAATAAGTTTTATTTCAAACGTTAAAATTCGTACATATCTCACTAAAAAAGTGCATTTTAAAGCATAAATTAAAAACTGGAATTTCACAATAGATGTGTGTCCTTTCTCAAATGGATTTTCGTATAAACATTATGGATATTGCTGCTGTCATTGTTACTATTGCTATTTTATCGTCCTCTCAACTTTTTATTCTGTTGTTATTACTATTGTAACCATCGTAACATTAATAATGTTATTCCCTATTGCTATCGTAAATATCATTTCAGAATTTACTTGTGCACAATTTTTAATTTTATTTTATATCTCGCATGGCTATGGAAATAAATGCGTCATGCATAATTCTTTTCCGCTGTCTGTTTAGTAAGGTAGTTGATAATAGAATAAACGTCGCACTGGAGCAACACAATGGGCAATTGACGATAGTCTGGATTTCATCCCGAAGGGAAAGAATCGAGGACAACACCTCATCAATTTGAGCAATGGTCAGATGAAGTCAGAAGTCAACACTTAAACTGGCACCCCACTCTCCACACTACGGCAACAGGAAGACATTTGAGGTCACGATACATTTAACTTGCACCAGCTCCCACTACATGATCCGTTTAGTAAATCTTTTCTTCTCAACTCTCTAAGGGTCATACATGCATTATTACACCACACGATTTGCAGGTTTGGAGGGTTTCTAGCCAGTTTCAGACTTTTTGAACAATGAAATTCTCCCAAGGATTCTTTCAAACAATAGGTGCATAAATTTAGTTATTAAGTGTGCTGCAGGGTAAAATAATAGTATACTACTTGGAAATCTCGTGAGGCCCAGAGAGTTAAATCTCCCAGGTTTGTGTGTCTGAAATCAATATTTGAAGCATTAGGATTGAGTTTTTTAATGCCTAATAAACAGATGGCTTTTAAAAACCAATAATAAAAACTAAGCATATGTGCTTAGATTTTTATTATTGTAGTGATACGCACTTACACCTAAATATAGACATGCCAAAAGCGTAAAAGAAAAATATGTAGAATGTGATTGAAGAGGTAAAGAATAAAAGGAGATAGGAAAATCAAAGAACGGACAATTAGCAGATGGAAGAGAAAAAAATAAAGGAATAACTTAAATGACAGATAATGAGCTAGAATACGTTAGAAGAGCGATTTTATTAAAGAGAAAGGCAAAAAGAGACAGAGAAAAAAACTGAATAAAAATAAGGGTAATAGAGGAGCAACAAAGGGAGAAAACGAGCACGAAAAAATAAGGTAATAGGTAGAGAAAGAAATAGAGTGACAGCGATTTGAAAAGAAAGAGCATGATAAAGCTGAAGAAATAGAATTAAAGATGAAGAAATTAAGAGAAACTCGAAGAGTAATACTTAAATTATGAGAGTAAAAGAAAGGGAGATAGATACAAGGAGAGAGTGAGAATGATTGAAAAAAGAAAACACGACATGGTAAAGGTAAAGGAATTCAAAAAGAGTGTTGAAGAATAATACTGAAATTATATGACAGTAAAAGAAAGGGAGATAGATACAAGGAGAGAGTGATTAAAAAACACGACATTATATATAAAGATAATTAGGGATACATGAATTGAGAGAGAGATAAAGAGTAATACTGAAATTATATAAGAGTAAAAGAAAGGGAGATAGATACAAGGAGAGAGTGAGAATGATTGAAAAAAGAAAACACATGATAAAGAGAATTAAAGATAAAGGAATTGAAGAGATATGAAGAGAAATACTGAAATTATATGAGAGTAAAAGAAAGGGAAAGAGTTACAAGGAGAGAGTGAGAGTGATTGAAAAAAGAAAAACGACATGATAAAGGAAATTAAAGATAAAGGAATTGAAAAGGTAGATGAAGAGTAATACTGAAATTATATGAGAGTAAAAGAAAGGGAGATAGATGCAAGGAGAGAGTGAGAATGATTGAAAAAAGAAAACACATGATAAAGAGAATTAAAGATAAAGGAATTGAAGAGATATGAAGAGAAACACTGAAATTATATGAGAGTAAATGAAAGGGAGATATAGATACAAGGAGAGTGATTGAAAAAAATCGGCATGATAAAGGGAATTAAAGATAAAGAAATTGAGAGAGATGAAGAGAAATTGAGTAATTATAAGATTAAAAGAAAGGAAGAGAGAAATTGAGGGACGAGGAAAAAGATAGGAAGATATATTAAAGACAAAATATATCTCGATGTAGATAGAAATTAACGATAAGAGGAAAAACAGTATCGCCAGTTCCAAATTTAATCTCATTTTTTCCACCAGAGCAGTCCTCGATGACAGCATTTATTGATACTAACTCTTATTCCGCAAACTGTTACTGACAGGTATAATGTTATGAGACAAGCCATTCCACTCTCCCATGTCGTATTTTTTTCCGGCTTCTTATCTCTCACGTAATTGAAATTTATTTTGATAACTCTTCCGATGCCTATCTTCTTCAATAACGTTTAAGTTTCTTGTTGCTATGCGAGTCTGAATTTATATTTTAATGAGATCATTCGGTGACGAAACTGTGAAATATGTCTTTAATAATTGCAGTGATTCAGTTGCGAAAAATTAATAAGTTTATGAAATTCACAGTTAATAGAGTTGAAATGTTAATTAGATCAAATAAAGCATGGTGCAACCCATTTCGTAGAGAGATAATTTTATTTATCCTAATAATAAATCATCTGGGGCAAATAAATACAGCAACTTGTAGTTCGACTCTTCATTTAAGGTTCCTATGAAACGGTATATTAATTCCAATTTCAAGTGAAATTTAATTCAAATATTAATTCGAAAACCCTATTCAAAAGTCTTTGTACTTGTATAATTCTTATTAACCCTCCAGATAGTTGACACGACGAGATATCTAGTCATGAACAAAACTGGCATGACGCTATGACGAGATATCTAGTCATGAGCAAAACTGGCATGACGCTATGGTGAGATATCTAGTCATGAGCAAAACTGGCATGAGGCTATGACGAGATATGTAGTCATGAGCAAAACTGGCATGACGCTATGACGAGATATGTAGACATGAGCAAAACTGGCATGACGCTATGACGAGAAATCCAGTCATGAGCAAAACTGGCCATATCTCGATGGTCAAATACTTCATTAGAAAAAAAATGACCACATCGTAATCTCGTCATCGTCACAAAACCGTCAATATCTTGACGAGATATCTCTCCATTAGCAAAATTGGTCAGATCTTGATGGACAAAATATCTCATTGAAACCACGTAGAGGGTTAAGCCTCAATATACTGAATATATTCATATAAATGGGTTACACAACTTGCCTGTTATCTCCTATACATAAAATATTTGAATCATTGAGAAATACCAAATAATATACTGCTTTATGTATGACTCTTCGTAACATTATGTGCATATTTAAGAATTTTCTTAGTTAATAGAGTCAAATTTCGGTTAAACACCTGAAATGACCATCTTTACAATAAATGTTGAATTCATCTACCAGTTGTTATTCATCAATCAAAAGCTTGATCAACGCTCTGAGAGGTTCATGCGCATATATCCGCTCTACAACCTGTTGTCTCCTCTGAATAACCTGTAATTAATGTCGGCGTTCCTGACCAATCGAATCATTCCTAGGATTCTTTCAATTAATGAATGTGGTTATTTAGTCATTACGCGTGTTGTGGGGGAAAGGCAATAGCACATTACTCGGAAATATAGTGAAGCTCAGAGGGTAAATAAAAGTATTTAATATATTCAAGATTTCAATTAGTGAGGTGTTAAGGTTTATAATCCAACTAATATCAGCTTTCGTGATGCAAAACATGACTGCAAAGTTAGGCAGGTAAATAGGTATTTATTAAAGTCGCACTGTTGCAACACCAAGGGCTATTGGCGACGATCCGGGATCCTAAGGGAAAGATCCAAGGTCAACACCACGCAATTTTGAACCATGGTCAAATGACGAGATCAACACCTGAGCAGTTCCCATTTTCCAAATTTCCACACCACGCCAACGTGAGGACGTTTGAGGCCACGACAGATTTAACATGTACCACCCCCCATATACACGATAGTATTTGGTTGGATTTGAACTCGCAACCCTCCAGATTGCGAATCCGTTACTCTTCCAACCGGGCTATCGCTGCCTACCGTGAAGTTACAAGACAAACCGAACAGGACATCCCTTTGAGTTATAAACATTTATCTTTTATGATAAAAGTTAATGTAGTGTTTAACGTGATCGGCAGATGCATTACATGAATAAATGAAATCAATATACTTGTTTTAAATGGAATTAATAAAAATGAACAGAATTACTGACATTCACGATAGTATTTAAATCTAATTGGCAGATGCATTATATGAATAAATTAAATCAATATACTTGTTATAAATGGAATTAATAAAAATTAACAAAACAACTGACATTTCATGATAGCATTTAAATGTGATCGGCAGATGCATTACATGAATAAATTTAATCGATATTGTTTTTACAAATGGAATTAATAAAAATGAACAGAACTACTAATATTTCTCGATAGTATTTTTATGTGATCGGCAGATGCATTACATGAATAAATGAAATCAATATACTTGTTATAAATGGAATTAACACAAATGAACAGAACTGCTGACATTCACGACAGTGTTTAAATCAAATAGGCAGATGCATTAGATGAATAAATTAAATCAATATATTTGTTATAAATGGAATTAATAAAAATAAACAGAACTACTATGTCATTTATGTGCAATAGTCTGATAAAACTTAACAATCAATATATCTACTTGCATGAGTGAATTTGTATAAATGCCAATTTCAAAATTGTTATATTGGCACACAAGCACGGGAATCCACAATAATGCACAAATTGCAGCAGGAACTGTCTATTTAAGCTATCGGGATACGTTACTGTAAATAGACTCAATAATTAGTCCCCCAGCAATTCATGTAACCACGGCATCCACTTGGGATGGAACACGCCATGATGGTGCGCCTCAGAGAATGACAATATGTTGCACGAACCCCCTAGGGCTTGACCCTAGATTGACATGAATGGTCACGGAATATCACACGAGCTCTTGTACACAGGTTGAGTGTGCATGTAGGATCACTAACCTACTGGCATGTCCTGTGTCACTCTGGTGGCAGTTTCAACGTTCGTCACGTTTCAAAGGAAGCCCTACTTCTGATGCTACATTCTCCATAAGAAAGGGGATGGCGGAGGCCGATTGTAAGACTAACGGATTCTCAACCGGAGGGTTCCGAGTTCGAATCCAACCAAAGACTGTCGTATACGAAGGGGGATGGTACACGTTAAATCTTTCGGGGCCTCGAATGTCTTCACGTTGGCGTGGTGTGGAAGTTTTGAGCGTGGGATGCCAGATCAGGTGTGACCTCGTCATCTGATCTTGGTTCAAAATTACGTAGTCTTGTCTTCGGGTCTTTCCCTTGGGAATTGATCCCGGACCGTCACCAATAGCCCGTTGTGTTGCTGCAGTGCGACGTTAATTAAAATACCTACCTCTCATTAATGCTGTTGGTACGTTTGTTGTCCCTGAAGTTTGATCATGCATGCATGAACTGTTACAACGCAGAAGCCTCACCCTTTCATCTCCTTGCCTTTCTTGCGCTTTACGGGCCGCGGTAGCCCAGTTGGGAGAGCAACCATAGGGTTGCGAGTTCGAAACTCGGTCCAACCAAAGATTGTCGTGTTCACGGGGGCTGGTGCGTGTTAAGTATGTCATGGTCTCAAATGTCCTCACGTTGGAGTGGTGTAGTTAATTATCGTCGCACTGAAGCAACAGAACGGGAAGTTTTAAGAGTGGGGTACCAGCTCAGGTGTTACCTCGTCATCTGACCGTGGTTCAAAATTGCGTCTTGTCCTCAGTTATTTCTCTTGGGGATTGATCCCGGATCGTCGCTAATAGCCCTTCGAGTTTCTCCAGTGCAACGTTAATTTACTACCTACCTACCTGTTGTACTTTAGAAAAACAAGAAACATCTACTTTCTAAACTTAAATATAATAGTTACAACTTAGTGGGTAGGAGCAAGATCATTAGCCGTATAGTAGAATTTAAGTTCTATAAACAAGTTTAAAGGAAAGACTAAACATAAAATTTGATGGCCAATTCAAACTCACAAATCAACTTTGACCACAAAACATGGGTGACAAAATGCAGTTTTCTTTCCACCAAGATTTCAATGATACAATTTTAATTTGGGCTGGACTTAACATAGAGGCAGTCTTTTCAAAATAAAAACTCCATACTAAAAAAACTGACAGTACATATATTTATTCAATCTTTTTTAACTACCAAATTATTAGGGTCCTCAAATACCAACGCAGGCCCATTTATCAAGTTCTATAACTGTCAATACCGGAGATTGAAACCTCCTCAGGGTCAGGTTCTCCATGACCTCATCAACACCAAATACAATTTGGATTTGAGTTTGATCGACAAATCAATTTTGGACAACTCAAACGAAATTTTTTAAATACAATTAATATATTTTAAATGGAAGTTTAAATTTCTTTCCCTAAATCGTACAAAAATTGGTTAAAAGAAATCCATTTGGTTTCTGAAGTTCAATAAAATTGAATGAGTGAACAACGACATAAAAGCAAAGATAATTTCGTCAAAAACTTCCAGACTGTCAACCAAAGCCAGCATGCATGTTATAAATTACATTTTGGTCACCACAAGACAACATATTTAAGAGAAAGTTTAGCCACACGAATTTAGAGCATACTTTTTCCGTGTTCTTACGAAATGGTGAAGTGGTAGAGTAAAACTCTCGAAAGCTTAGACAAGAATCTTCTAAATGAGATTCGGACTATCACTTAGTACTTGCGAGATGAAAATAATTGAAATACATAGAACGAATACTTGAAATATGCAAGAGCGCTGATCAACTGACATTGCAACACAAGCACAATTAAATTTCAACTTTGTCAGAAATTTATTTTTCCAGATTCTTTCGTTACAAAACATTCTCATTATATGAAAGCGTAAAATATAAACATTAATGTATAAATTTGAAAATATAAAAAATGTATAGTGCGTGTTCTTTCTCTTCTATCATTTCGTTCACCACTTGTTTCATTTTTCAAAATTCATTGTTACTCTCAGTGGGAAGAAAAATACAAACCACCATTTTCACAAAATAATTATATTTCATTGTTATTGTGTATAGTTTAACTTTTAAAACTAAAACGTTTGGGAATAAATTGTTTTAAGGACAAAGAAGTTTTAAGACATCGGATTATATATTTGTCTTTCACAAGCATGTTTTCGACTATAAAAGAAATTTGAGTGAACCGTTTTTAATCTAAATTTAAAACTGATCGGATTTCTTTAATTAAAATTTTAGGTACCTCAGAAATTCGAGAAATTTGAATAAATAAAACTTGCATCATTATTTTAAAAATTTAATGTTTATTACTTTTTACCGATTCGATAAAAAATAAATACATATTTTTACACTTGTAATAATAAATAGTGTTTGTTTACCGATGCTGAAAACATGGTTTATAATGGGATATAATATTTAAGATTGAGAATAAATTATTCATCTGAAAAGTTCATATATATTTGGTACAATAATTTATAATTCCTTTTTTAAGTCTTCTGTGATTAAAACTTTTTAATAAATAATTTTTTAGTCCCATTTACATATCATGTAAACTATAAACTTTTTGAAACGCATATATTTAAGCATAATCATTAAGAGCCTGCTATTGTCATGATTTTCAACGAATGATTAATTTTCAATGAATGTTTAATTTTCAATGAATTTTCTACAATTTTGATAATTTTCAGCACACAGACCCTTCAATACACTTATAAGTAAATGTTCAAACAGTTGATTCTAAAAATAGAATCGATTTGAAAATTAAATATACAAAATGCGACTCTAAAAGTACAGTTAATGCTAATGGACAAAATATATCTTATTCTCTAATTATAACTTTCAGTAAACTTCTAAATTATACATTAGGGAAGAGAGAGGATAGTTTGAGAGAAATGGCATAGTTGTTAAGACCATAAAGGTTTATTTCTTTAGTTTCCAATCTTGTTTCTCACAATAAAATTCAGTATATAAATGTTGTACTTTAGTTGAATAATCGAATCGTTTTTATGTTCTTTGACTCTTTTGTACTTAGTTAAAATACCTAGCCATAAATATGCGATACGTATAACTATTACATAAACTAAAAACAAATTCCATTGAAATCAATCCTTTGTGGAGTTTAAATTCAAAAAGAATTTAATATTCATTGATGAATGGTGATATATATAAGAACGTTAATAAAGTTATTAATATTATATTCTGAATAAGTTTATATATATAAGTTATATACTATACATCTCTCTGATGGATTCATGTAGGAATGCAGGATGTTTCAAACCTATCTATCCTATACACACTTTACGAGAATGTAGGAGACACAAAATTAAATCGTATTCACATAGGTATACAGGGTGATTCTACGGTCATGGGACAAACTTCAGGGGATGATAGAACACAACGAAACAAACACTTTTCACCATAGAATGTATGGTCGCAAGTGCAGCGGTTGGCCGCTAGAGAGCGCAGTCAAACGCTTGTATAAAAGCGTTACGTCGGCGATGCGAGGCCTGCATCAGGTGTGGTGGTCGACATTTTGAACAGCTTCTGTAATTGTGCATTTGCGTTGAACTTACCGACTGATGTTTGTACATGTTGTTTCATTTCCATGTGAAAAGTTTCTCATGTTTTGTACATGTCATTTATTTATCACCCGTTGTTCCTTGTACTTATCTTTAATTTATG